>CM076265.1:10675000-11305000 GCA_038380795.1 Pyrocephalus nanus | reverse complement strand
ATCCAGTGAAGCACAAAATTCTCATCTAGGTTGCTCTTTTTACTTAAAGAACAGGCCAAAATAGACTGCAGAGCTACTAGCACTGTCATTGAGGTTAATTCTTGCTTCTCAGTTAACAGGAGATCAATGGAAAAGCTTTAAAATATTAGAACACAAATGCTGCTCAGTCTCTAAAAATGCTCAGCAGCCTTTGTAGAAATTCTGGTTCGCATCACACTTTTCCAACACACACACACTCACATTTATTTGTTACCAATTTCTTTTTTAAGGCTAAGAGTAACATTAATTGAGAGGTGGTGCTGTTCTGCAAAGAAGGATGTAAACATGTATTAAAATCCAGCAGAGCGAACAGTATTCCTATTCCCCAAACTTTGCAGTCAAGAAAAGTACAGTCATTAAAAGAGAGGTGGTCAAAAAGCAAGCTGAATTGGGAGTTAATGGGACTCATTATGTTGGCTGCATGTTGGTAATGTCTCCTTCTCTACCAGAAAAACAAGCAGAAATAGACACAGAAAAGCAAACCCCACTTAAACAAATGCCTGTTAAAATCCCTGTGAGGAGAATGCATTTGCTCTGAACAGACACAAACACATCAATTAATACAGTGGAAGCCACTTATATAGATACATGTTAAGAAATAAACGGGAAAAATGAAGGAACTTCTGACAAAAGGTGTCAAAAGCTGTTGAAAGGAATAAATCTATTTAAAAGACAACATATTTTTCAAATGCAGTAAGTCAAAATAGAAGGAATAATAGGAAGAATGCCTCTGAAGAATTAGTGTTAAATAAAAAAAAAAAAATCTTTCCCTTCCTTCTTCTTTTTCTTCCTCCCCCAAAAAAGGAAGCAAGATGAGGGTTTCTTTAATAAGCATTTCTCTGGCAACTTAATGAATACGTTTGAATGACTTTCCTTATTCCCTGTTCCTTTCTTATTGAATTGGTCAGACAAAGGTCTAATTTGGGAGTTTTTTTACTTAAAGGAGCTCTTTCTTTCTGATACTTCTTTCGGGCCAGCATGGGTTCAGGATTTTCCGCTCCTTATGCATTTTGCTCCCTCTGGTCTCTTTCTTATTTTAGTTATTTCAAAAAATGTAAGGATCCACTTGTTATTAGAAGTTCCTTTTTTTATGGCTTCCAATCTGAAGAGGTACCTACATTCTCACATTCCCTGTAGAATTCATGGCATTTATTGTATATGTACTATAATTCATAGAGGAAGGATTACAATGTGGCTTTTGATTAGATTATGTTTCTATGCAATTTTTCAGGGCTTGTTTAGTGCTTATTTAATTTCAGGGCTTAAATGAATCTATATGTGTATAGATTTTTCTGTGTGCCTCAGTGCCTTTCAGGAGGTCTTTCTTTAGACTTCCCACTCAAATGTGGTGGATTATTTCAGAGCTTTGAGTGTCCAACTTTGAAGGGAACATCTATACTTTGGATTTCTTTAGAGTTTCCTTTACAAATAATGAATGCCTTTTTGTTATATCAGCCCTAATTTTTTTAGGCTCTCTCCTACTTCCTGGTACCAGCCTCCTGTCCACTTCTCTGACAGTTTTCTCACTCTCCAGCCTGGCAAGCCAACCTCTGTTCCAGCTTTCTGCTGGTGTCTCTGAGAAGAACTGATCCGTACATCAGTGATCTGCATGCTTCACAGGCATTCATTAATTTATTTCCTCAGCACCTATATTAGGCATGTAATATTACATCAGCCTGGCAGAGACTGAGCTGAAACAAAGACAAGCAACTGACTCACCCAAGGGCACTCAGAAAATCGGCTCTACGGCCAGAAATCTTATCCAAGCTCCCATTTCTTAGACACAGATATTACTGTAGCTTCATGTGGTCCTAATCCAGCAAAAGGAGCAAGATACAAATTCAGACATTCTGAAGTTGTGCCTAACCATAGAATACTAACATCTTACTGTGTGAGCTATCTTTTGTAGCTCGCCAGAAGAAAGCAGCTTAGCAATTTAAAACTAATAAATAAGGCCATTAAAAGCTGACTAAATTTGAGGAAATGTGATTCTTTCTGTAAGGGGCAAAGAGGCTCCTGAGCATAGAGTACCACTCCACGTTCACCTTTCTTATTGAAGCTGACCTAGTTCTGAACTCTTGATTTTGAAAAGGACACACCAAAGTAAACGTGGAGACTGTTGTGAGGTAAGAGCTGGTCAGAGGGGAAATAAGATGCATCAACACAATAAAATAATTGGCCAGGCAGTAGCATTGCTGGAAAGGACTGAAAGGAGCCCTGGACCATAAATGCGTCAAGGCTTCAGCAATACTGTTACCACAGCTAAAGACTGAGAAGTTTGTCATGTGTAAATAGAGTAGTCATGTAAGAAAGGAAGGAGAGAAGGAAAATATGTTCCAATAAAACCCACAGGGATAGAAGGCATATCTAATCTTTCAGGCCTCCCCAGCACCATCATCTAGAATGCTTTTTGCCCTTATGTTTGTGTTGATTAGGGGCAATCTGTATCATTAGACTAGAACTACAGAAAGAGTAAAGAACTCCATTTTCTGATTAGAATACAATTATAGGCATCTGCCTATTTCACTATTTCTGTAATGCCTTCTAAATTAATCAGTCACAGGTTAATCTAACCTTGTACTTATTATAAAAGATCAAAAGCTATAGACCCAAACATTTTGTTTTGAAAATAAGGCAACCTCAGATTTTTATTTCAACCTGTTTAGGCCTCTGTTTAGGTGAAGTAAACCACCTGTTTGCTTCAGGTAGTTACTTTTTGAAAATATGAAGAGTGGTAAATTGCCCATTGAATAAAGACAGCAAAACTCCACACATGGTCGACACAGGAGATACAAAGAAGTATTCACATGACAGAAATGTGTCAGTCTTAAGTTGGTTCTTCTGACTGTTACTAAGGCATGACTGCCCATGTGCTATTTGAGCTGCAAAATAGGGCAAAGAGAGTCATAGGAATAACAAGACCTTCTGCTTCTAACAAAAATATTGCTGTTTATAGCAGGGAAGCCCTCTAAAATACATTAGCACAGCATTTAGCATGGTGAGCCCTGGTCTTCAGTGATACAACAGTAATAACTGTCAATAACACTGTTTAAGGACATTTTCTCTTTTCAACAACGTAAGGGTGCTTTTCTAATCCACAAAGGCTATAAACTTGAACTATTGCACTATTTCTAAGGGCAGAAGTGAGACCAGAGATCAGGCAGATGAAGCGTGTCTTTGGTGATTTATCTGCTCACTGCCACCACCACCTTCTCTCTGCAGTGAAACCATAAGGAGGGGATGATCAGTGCTTAACTCAAATGTAAATAAGTAGAACATCTTCTGAGGCCAAAGCAATAATCCCATTCAGACAGACATAAAAATTGATATGACTGGGAAGTGTAAGCCATCTACACTTCCTGTATAAAGGTAATTTAAAAGAAAAGTACAGCCTTTGTTCTGTGAAAAATCCACATCAGACAGACTAGGCAAAACCACAGACATCTACCTAAGGAGACAGTCTGACAAGTCCCGGGGGTAGACCAGCCAGCCTGATATGGCACAAGCCTTTCCCCTCCCCAGACTAGAGCTATAGAATCCATAGCATTCATTAATTTCTTGGCCTCTGGTAATCTCTACTAGCTTAACACACCGTATGTTTTTTTCGCCAGGACAGACTGCCTTCCACAGCGTGGTCTTAAGGAAAGGAATTAAAAAAAAATCCAAACTTAGTACTGCCATTCAGAGAGAAAAGACAAGTCAACAGTCACAGAAAAAAAAGAAATGTCATTGAAATTTTGTTGTGTTGAATCACTTAAATGAGATCATAAGCTACTATAATATATTGATTTTTTTGCATTTCCTGGAAGGATGCCATTTGAAAGAGACAAGGTGCTTTCTATTTGCTTTTAGGCATTATTTAACAGCAAGCTTTACTCTTCTATGTCAAGATTCAGTTGTGTGCCAGCAACTTGATGGCCATACTTTTCTCATATCCACACGGTTATAACATGGTCATATAGCTCTGAGCTCTATAATATGCAGCAAGTTCTTTTATAAATTTCTGTGACCTACAAAACCCACTTTTGTATCTATCTTCGATGGATTGGTCTAGTTTCCCTTAATATTGTATGACCATGCATGTTTAACAGGGAAGATGCTTATTAGTGACAGTATTTTATATCCTTTAATTACATGGTAAATATTCAAAATGCAACTCCATGGTTTCCTGCAGGAAACAGTAATAGCTGTGGTAGTCACACAAGTGAGTAAAGCAAGTAATAAGTCAATCATTCCCTGCACAGAACAGAAGACAGAGCACAGAAATAGACAGGTTTCTTTGAACTTTCAATAATAAAGATGCACGTGCAAGTCCAATACATAACAGAGCAAATTTCTACTGTTCAGGGTGTATCAGACTTTTTTACAGGAGTCTCAGTACTAAAAATATCCCTTTTCTGCAACAGTGTTAGTCCAGACCTTATGATTTGATTTGATTTCAGCAATAGGTACTCCTTTACCTGAGCAACACAGACAAAAGAGGGTGAAATACTATTTTCCACAAGAATCACTGACACGGTGACTTAATTTTCAAAGAGGATGGAAAAACAACACTATGGAATCTAGCAAGATGGGCAAAGGAATATGAATTTGCAAAGACCTAATGAATAGCTCTTCTGCAGAGAGTGACTAAGTGCAGGAAATATCTCCCGGCTGATGTTTTGGACCAAATGATTGGCAATCAAGAATTCTCAATATTACATGCTCTGGAGATTTTCACAGCACTCGGCTGGTAGAATAGGATAGATAACTCACAGAAAGGTGTGTTTGTCTCACCAATACTCAGTACTCCAAAATGTATTCAATTTCTTGCTGATTTGGAGAGAACAACAACTGAAATATTTTGCCTGTTTTGAGAACTTCAGCCAAGCCGTAAGCAGAACTCACTGTCTCAAAGGTAAATGCAATCTAAGTAATATGAAATTTTAAAAAATTAAAAATATACATAATCTGTTAGCCCAAAGGTGATATATAGCCTTTGCTAAATGAAAACAGAGGGATGGAGGGTTGTGTAGAATAGGCCAAATTATGACCTAGTACAAAGACCCCAATGTTTTTAAAGGTACCTGTCCTCAACTGATTTCAGTGCCATCTGGGGAATAACCCAATTGCCAGAGGAGTCTTTTAGGCTTCAGCTCCACATTCTCGTGTTTCCTCCACCAGACCCCCTTACAGATGGCAGTGGCAGTGACTGGTAGAAAATCTTTGCCCATGCCTCTGTAAATGCTCTCTGTGCCTCTCACTTCTGCCCAATGGCTGTGTCCAGAGAGACTGCCTGAGGTGACAGACAAGAAGCACCAGCCTTGTGTTTTCCACTGGAAGCTGTTCTTTGTGCCCAGACAGTTTCTGCTGAGCTCAGCCTTCTTGTAGCCCCTTCCAGAAGGTGATGGGCTAATGAAGCCAGCTCCTGGGAGAAGGACTAGGTGCAGACCATTCTCCTTGGGGGAGAAGAAGTTCAAGGTGCCACAGCAGGAATGACTCCCAGCACACCCAAGTGCCACTGAGCTGGCATGCTCCATGCAGCCCAAAGCGTGTGCTTGCAAACAGGGCCGCGGCCGCAGCTCAGGAACCGAGCTACTGTTACATGTTTACACTGAATAGACAGTGGATCCATGAAGCAGCACATATGTTTGTCTGATAGTCGTTAAACAGGGATTTGACTGCAGATCTTCTGGGAAAAATCTAGCAGGAAAGAGCTGAGTATCTGCCTCAGTCTTGGCATGCAATAGTGCAGCTCCATTACCGTTAGGGAACTGGCATATGTCTGGAATTAGGCACACTGGCAATCAAGCCACTTCTTTACAAATAACTAAAAAAAAAAGTGAACAAACTGTTTGTTATCAAATTGATTCAGGCATCTGGGACACAGTGGGTGAATACTATTGATTATTTTCATTGAGGTTTTAAAGTGAATTTACTTTGGCCGACTGCTCTCCTTTCACATTTATTTGCCATGAACATTCGAGTGATCAAGTTTTACTTACACAGATGTGACCTTGACCAAGTCCTTTTACCTCTTTGTGCTTCCATTTCCTCCTTTTCTCTTACCTATCTCAAATGTAAACTTAAAAAAATTGCATCTATCAAGGTCTATATTACGGTCTATACCTTAATTAAGTACACTTGGCCCTGTCTTGTCTGGGATCTCTCTGCACAACTCTAACACAAATCAAAATAACAATAAATTGTGCAAAATGCATTTCCAAGTCTCATATATGGATAGTGTTATCAGAAAAGGAATTTGAAATTCAGGGGTGAAATCTGAGCCAGATGCACTTGCTTCCTTGTTCATCCAAACACATAACCCATCTGTCCAGTTGTGGTGAGGCCACACTACTCAGTGTGGGCTACTTGCATCAAATTGCTTCCCAGCGGGATTGAAAAAAAACAGAAGAAAAAAATTTCACAAACGGTTGCTGAACTAAAAGGCAGCACAGAACAAGATTATGATCTGCTCAGAGAAATTTCAAGAGCAGAAAAAACCAACTACTTTTGTCTGATACATTACTTGCAAATTACATGTTCTATTGCACCTCAGTGCTTTTTTAAGCTGCTTGAATTGCCTAGTAAGCAGATAGTTTATAAATAGAAACAAAAATTATAATAAAAAGCTTTTTTTTCCCCATTTCTCTAGGATCAGACATGTATGTGGCCTTTAAGTTCCTTGTCTACAAAAGACTTTTACCTCCTTTCATCTTTGGCTCCATATTTTTCCACACATCTGTAGGAATTAAACAGCTCTGAGACCTCTCCCTCATCTAGTTCTGTTGAAGTTCTACAATGGGTTCAAGAAGAAGTAGAGAAAAATCCACAGAGGACATACCTGTAGAATCCATATTTCCATAGGAACTCTGGCTGTGGCCTTACAGAAGCTGTTCTGCCCAGGGCTCATGGACAGCACCAGCACCAAGCACAGTAACTTACGCCTCTTACAGAACAATGGAAAAAACTTGCTTTTGGTTAACCCAAAGGGTAAAAGCCCTTCTGAGCAGCAGCTGCTCAGCACAGAAGTACCTGAGCTCCCATTCCTTGCATCTTATCACATCAGCTAGGCAGCCCTTTCAGCCTTCTACACCACAAATCTCAGTGTCAGAGAAAGCACACAGTCCTGAAGGCTAGTTGATCCTGTATTATTTAAGCCCTTTACTAATGAGGGCCAGATTCTCAGCTGCTGTAAATTGAGACATTTTCACTGAACTCACTCAAGGTAAGTAAACTTAAACCAGCTGAAGATCTGGTTTAACTAATACAACCTCTGACTGCATTTACTCAATAATGACAAAGAGAGAAGAACGTGCTTGGGTCTTGGGGGATATTCGGTTTGTATTTCTGAGTCTTGGGTTGGCTTTTCTTGGAGTTTTATTTTTTTAGGAAGGAGAAGTGAGGTGAGAGGAATTGTGTTTGGCCTGCTTGGGATTTGCAGAGCTGAAGCTGGGAAGCAATGCAAAAGAGCACTTTAATAAGCAGGGAGTGCCAAATGAAACACTGTTTTTTCTTCTGTGGATGGAGAAAGCTAAATACAATATTCATATTACCTCAGTTTCTTCCATCACTCCAGACAAAACCATTGCCAAGACAAAATAACCCCCTCTGCTATTGCATAAACTCTTCATGTGCAATTATTTATACTAGCCAAACAGAAAGAAATTAATCCCATTTTGAGCACTGAATGTGTGGCCAAAGATTTCATTATAGTGTTACCATTTGGGACAAATACGCAGAAAGAAAGGAAAACTCTGCCAGGATTTCAAACTGAAATGTACATTTAAAACTTAGCTCATGATTTCCCAGTGCCGTTGTGAGTTTTTTTTCCGATGTTTCACCCCGAAGGAATCATGTTGTGAGTTCAGCAGGCAAGATGTTGCCATGACATATACCTCATCAGATCAAAGGCATCGCATGGAGAGCCAGGGACGGATATGATTCTTAGGACTAATTTTATTATTGTAACTCCACTGACTTCAGGGCGTTACACCAATGATGAATTTGGCTCATCATACAGCAAATGAAGCTTAACATCTTTTGTTCCAAGTCTTCCTTTCTATCCACCTCCTCTGCTACCACCTGCTATTACTCTTTGAGCATGTTTACACCACATATTGCAAACAGCCATGAGCAAGCTCTGCCCACGCTCCAATCTGACAGGAGCCATGTGATTGGATTGGCACCAAGCCTGAGCTAATAATCCCTCATGAGAAGGATTTTTTCCAGTGAATAGCTTGGGCATGATGACTGTACATCTATCTATACAGTGTCAACATGCCCAAAGAGTAATCTATGCTGCAAATCTCTTTACAGGTCTGGAATCTTCTCCTTCCATCTTTCTTTTCCCACACAGCTTTTGCCCATGCCCTGTAAAGAGGTCTTGTACCTACACTCATAATCCCCACAGTCAGCAAAATGCCTCTGAGTGGTACAGAGAATTACTGTTTTCACTTGTTGGTACAGACTGCTTCAGTACTGCTCAGTCCTAGATGCTGAGCTTTCTTCTCTACCAGTTTAAACACGTTTTTCACCCAAAGAGTTGACAAAATGATCCCATATTTGAAATCATGCCACATCTGCCTCCCTTTCTTTCTACTTTCCTTTGTCATCTGCACCATCATCACTTTAACTTGTTGATGGTGTCATTCCTGCATATAGCTCACCACCTTCTTTGCAGTAATACCTGTTATATTTCCTGGGTTCTCATGTGGCAGCTTCATCTGCTGTCTTTGAAGAGGTGGCAGAGCATTCTCTTGGCTCTTGGGGTCTCACTTCTTCCCCATATCCACAGACTGCGCTATGGTAAAAACAAACCCAAAAATACTGGGCCTCCATGTTGGGAAGGGAGCAGTGAGATCCAAGGCCTTGTGCTGTCTGTGAGGAAGTATCACCTAATTTGCATCTCTCAACATTTATTTTCTCTGAGGTAGGGAGAAGCTGGACAATTTAAAGCTACCTAAATTCAGTGGGTTTTGCTTTACTTTTGGTACAAGTTTAAATGATAATTCAAGTAGTTATCCCACTCCTTGATGGTTTTCTACACAATCGTCACTCAGACACTCCTGTACTTTGGAGCTGCTCAGCAGGTACACAGAAGCAGAATCACAGCATGCTCGTGGCTTCAGCACACTCATAAACACATTCCTATTTCTCTGCATGTGCATAATGAGGAAGGAGGCCCGTTGCTATGAAATTCCCTCCTCCACGCCAAATACAGGGTAGAACCAGGAGCAGTTCCAGGGCAAGAGGTACTAATTTTAACATCAATTATTTGCATACCCGTGCAGTATTTTTGCATTAATGGATGCCAAAAGAGAAGCCATCCTTGGTTTTCCATGAGCTTTTCTAATAGCTTTGCAAAAAATTAGCCCATAAATAAAAGATTCCAAATTAAACAGAAGCAGCAAAGGAACATGGCTCAAAAAAGAAGAGACAAGTAAAGTCTGTGGAAGCACATCAGGAAGATAGAAATAAGATAAACATTTTACCTTCCTCAAAACCAGCAGTGAAAACACTCTGAAAATTAACATTTTTTTGGTGCATCTTCATGGCTACACTTACAATACTTGTCAACATATTCATCAATACTAGAAGGTTTGAAGTTCAGAAGATGCAGTATCACTTCATCTTTCTTCAAATATGAGACTGCTAATGAAAGACCTTGTAAAAGTTATGTGGAGTTTGTATTGGAAAAGGATTACAGAGGTACCTTTCCAAAGCTTAGGAGTAGCTCATGAATTGTCCATTGATGCAGGCAAAGGAAGCCAGGGAATCCATTCTACAACTTTTTTTTTTTTTTTCCTCGTGGGCTGCTATGTCAAGTGAACAGCTCTACTGCACAGTGATAAAGGAAAATGATTTAAAAGCCACTTGATCTGTGTTGTCTCCATTCAAAAAGAATCTAACCTGATTTATAGTTCTTCAAATGGCTGAAACACTACTTTGCTTAATGTCATTAAAAACCTAGTATCGGCACCCAGCCCTAATAAAAGTATCAGGAACGTGGTAGTAACCTACCCATAGAAGGCAAATGAAGCTGTCATTTTTCAATATAATTAAACCTGGTTTCAAAAATCCAAAGGTCTGTAATATGAATTACACTAATTACTTCTTGTGGTTTAAGCATTGATTTCAATGTTAAATTTAATGGACTTAATGGATGTTGCTTTTCCCATCAGACTGGTGGCCTATGTTTGTCTTGTTTCTTGACCACTTATAGATTTCTGTTGACCCTTTAAACATATTACAATCGGCAGCCTGCTCATTCTTCGTGCATGAGAGTACCACTATTACTTTCCATAGATAATCCCAGCTTCCATGTAACCTGTCTCTCGGAGTTATTTTTGGCAGCCAAAAGCATACATGCTCCAGGAAATAGAAAAAGAGATCATTGGACTAAATTTTCAGAAATGTGCAAGCAATTAATCTTGCCTGGGCAGTATGTGAAATCCAAACAAACATTAGGAAATAGCAAAACGTGCAAAAATTCACAGTCCAATAGTGCTGCTGTTTGCTGCACACCAGTCTCTTTACTGCATTTCTTCACTGCTGAGCAGAGTCAAAACAGAGAAGCAAGGATGCTGAGCCTAGTTCTGAACTCCAACTGGAGTAAATCAGAAGCTGTTGGAATCCATGGAAAAAAAATGTGGGGACTGGAATCAGGTTCCCTCTTGAACTTTCTGCTTATCCAGAAAACAGCAAAAGGAGTGCTCGGGTTGAACAAATAAGAAATACATTACAAATAATAAACTGTGGGCTTACTGTTGACTTAATGACAGAACCCCCACAGACTTCAAGGAGAGTCAGATGAGGTACACTTCATATGTGATCCATGGAAGACAAGGACCATCTCTGTACTTGGGCTCACACCCAAGAGACACTCTGAGAGGGCAATGTTTGCTAATGCTTTGATTCTCTTCAGGAATTGGAATTAATCAGTGTTATGTCCAGGCTCGATGATGCAGCTTGTTCCAATGCTAAGAACACAAACAAAGCCTAAGTCCTTCAGATCACAGAGTGTGCCTTCATATGAGTCTACAAAGCCCTGCTTGGGAGAGGAGGCCTAATCCTGAAGGTCCAGGTAAAAATAATGAGGAGTGCTGGTTGCTTCATACTCCAGGAAACAAGGTCATTTACAAATAAGTCTGTAAATAAAGAACTTAGGGGACGATTTTCAAAGTACCTCATGTTGAAAATCTTTTTTCTCCTAGTATATCACAGTTGCTGAAGGCATCCTAGGCTAGGGTTGAAACAACACCAGAATGCCTGTTTTCTCACCAAACTGTTTTTACATTTGTTTTCCACAGACAAGGAAACATTGATACTAAAAAGGAATCAATGCCTTGAAATATCTGTACCATTTTTTTTTCCACAGCAGAAACTCTAGATGCTACATGAGAGGTAGTTTGGTAAGAATGGAAGAGAAAGACTACAAATATTTGTAAATTCAGTCTATCAGGAAACCTACAACTGCACTGAAGATAGGCAGAAGAATTTGCTGTGACCACAGAATTGCCATTTGTGGCTCAGGACAAGGGAATTATTACACATTTATCTATGGCAATCTTGTTACAGTGGTGATGCCAAGGGGGAAATTATCATTCAGCAAAATGATCTTCCTCTTTCCCTCTGTTTGTGGTACATTCCCAAGAAAAGCTGTGCTGCTGTATTTGTCACTGGCTATGCCTGAAACTGTAACTGGTATGACTTTTAAAAGAATAACATTAGTGCAGAGGAATTCTGCCAGCACCCAAATGACTGTTTCTATCCAGGGCCTAAAACATCTGTGCATAAGTAAAATATATATGTTATCCATATGTGGATTGAAAGATTTAACAGAGGGAAAACACACAGCTCTAGGAAAATCTTGTTATATTAAGGGCCAAGTAATCAGCATGTATAAACTAGCATGATTTCATTGACACCAGCGATGTTTTGCTGATTCACATCAGTTGAGGAGCCTCGTCTCATAAGTATGTTTTTCTTTCTGTATGGGAGTTCACCCAGCCCAGAATTACAGAGTATAACATAATCCTCAGAGAAAAGAGAGAAGATTTTGGAAAGGTAATTCTTTCAATTTAGGGATTCAAGTCAAATTAGAACACACTGAGGATTTCCAAACTGACTCCTACTCAATAGGGAAAACTTTTCTATCAGTTTAGAGAAACTTAGAAGCCTTTGGACTGAACTGCCAGTACTGGCCTTCTAGCCAGGGTCTAATGAGAGGAGACAGAGCATGACCTATTATGTCTCAGAGTTTGACTGGAGACTTTTGGCAGATGTGTACTGGCATGCGTGGCTTCTATATAAACTCTGAAGTTTTATGATTGCATAAAACCTTTTTATAGCTAGAAGATATTTGAGTTCATAACACGTGCCTTTCCAGACTAGATCATAATGGCATTCTTGATTATTTTCTATCTTAATATCAAGATGCAAAGACGGCAGGTTAACATACCCTTCTCCTTCCCAAGGTAACTCTGTAACAAAATAATTAAGCAATGCAAGTAGTTGGAGAAAAGGGCTCTCTAGTCATCGTTAATGGCCACAGTCCAAAGTCAAATTTATCCAGCCATCAAACCTCCATTCTGTTTTGACATTGGATGATGAAAATATGTTGGTCTCATTACTCACTCAACTTTCCTCTCCTCCTCCTCTTCCTAGCAAGTATTGACTCCAGACATCATATAACTTTTTAGAACTACTCAGGTAATTTCCTAAGCAAATGAGTGCAGTTCCATAGGTTTAACCTTCATCCTTCCCACCCCAGAGCTGCACGTTTTAACCAGCCCATGGTCTTGCCTGGGGCCTTGTCTCTGGGAAGACAGGAGCCCCTCTTTCCTTCAAGGTCTCCCACAGACCCTGCTCAGGGCAGCAGTGCAGGTGATCATCACCACCTCCTCATGGGTGTATCCGATTTCCATATTATGTCCTCCCTATTAAAACAGGAGCGAGGTGCCCCAGAGAGAGATGTTTGAGCATTTACTTAAGCTCATCACTGAAGTAAAATAGCATCCTATGGAATGCTATTTGCTTTGAGACTGCTTTGGAAGGACAGAAATTTTGTGTCCTTATAAATAATGAGTACAGTGCAGGCAGCTGAGCTGCAGCCCGGGAGCTCTGAAATGCAGGACTCCTATCCCTGGCACTGGGAACTACTTGGAGTAAGAGCCGTTCCTCTTTCTCACTTTTGCCTTACTAAAACAAAGTAACTAATACCATGTTTTCTCATCTTGGCCATGAGGGAGGACAGATTCTTTAAAATAATGATTTTAATTCACACTACTTAAAAATAGGCTCTTAACTCTATATGCTGGCATCTAAATAAAAGCAGCCTGACTTTGAGAGGTGCTAAGCATTTGCACCTCCTAGCAATGTGTACACGAGCTGTTTTAAAGATCTCCGAAGATACAGATTTTCTTCCCTGCCAATACCATTTCTCTCTCCTTCAATGTAATTTTATAGGCCATCCATTTTGACATTACATCAAATTAACACTAAAAACACACCTACCACTTTGGATGGAGCTTTTAAGAGCCCACTCTTCACAACGCACAAGGCAGGATGCCTACTTTGTGTTACAGACAAGTTCACATTTAACTTCAAACATTTGCACAAGTCACGGAGAATTCATTTTGACTTCTGTGTTGTCCCGAACAATGACATTTTCCTGAATCGGGGACAAAGAAAGTCATTGGAAAAGCAGTGACAGCAGGATAGATCATGTTTATGCAGCTTAGCAGGGGCATCTGTTTCTCTAAATGAGACCCCAAAAGAAAAATAATAACAAAGAAAAAAATTTTTTCCAGTAAGGTTTGAAATAAAAACAAACCCAAACCAGAAAAATTTCCTAGCTCCTTCGGATGAATCAGCCTATTGAGTCAGGAATGCTAAAGAAAAAAGGAGAGTGCATTGCTGTGAACTTGTCTGAGCTTTTATATCTCTTCCATTAGGTAATTTTCAAGTAATGTTGATTTAGCAGTTTCAATTTCATTCAGAAGAGGCTAAACAATGTTAGATGTTAAAGTCTTCCTTTCAGGTTTGCTTTACAATTCACTATTGCTCTTTCTACTCTTAAGCCTGGTGCTCCAATATATAATCAGTTATATATTCCTTATTAAAAATGTACAATGTTTCAGAAAATTGAAATAGTTTTCAAAATTGTCCCCCACTGGTAATTCTGCATTTGATTGTCAAAAATGTTAATCTTTTCTCAGGCCTGAAATTATGAGCCAGCTTTATTGGTCAAAGGCCATAATAATTTGAGCTCTTATTTTATAAACTCATTTCTGCCGAGTGATATCCTGATAGGAGCAAGAATAATAAATCACAAACATGTCCCCCAAGATTGCATTGTAAATGTCAAACTAGACAGGAAATTGTAATTAAAGAAAGGAAATTGCTACAAAGAAGCACTTGATTTTAAAATGAGCTAAGCACAGAATTTTCTAAGCATTTAATTATAGACCAATTTCAACTGACTGCTTTGCTTTTGCAGTCATATTTCTTATTATAACTGTTCTACATAATAACCAAATCTCTGTGCTTACGCTGGTCAGGAGTATTACTACATAACACTGCATTAGCACGAGGATTACTAACTTTACAGGAACTATTATCATGTTTTAGTGTGAGGGACAGCAATATCAGAATTTTAAATCAGTGACAATCTGATTTTAACTCAGCAGCCAAGTGGGTATCTTTTCATAACAGCAACTGCACCTCTTGGTACCTCTCTCTTAAACAAGCAGGAGGACCAGTTCTGAAACACTTGGACAGACAAATGCCTGGATGAGTGAATAATGTGGTCAGCGTCAGACACTCTGCCATCACAAAAAAATTCCTGTTACCCATGAAGGCTGCTGTGGTTCCTATCAATCCAGACAGAGCCTTTCAGTGCCATAAAAAAAGGGTGCTATTCACTTCCTCTGCAATGCATATAAGTCAGAAAAGAAAGGATTTAAGGAAGAAAACAATCTGTTCTAGTAAAACTAGGCTAGCAAACCACTTAAATATATGGTTGTTGCATGCTGAGCAACTCAGTATAGCCTTTTCGAGCCCTAAATTCTGATACTGACCCTTTGTTTTTTACTGATCTTCTCATTCAAGAGAGTTAACAGGCCTTAAAAACCCTTCTTTCCATCTTCCCTGCCAGACTCAGGAGTTAATCCTCATCTTCCCAACCATCTTTTTCTGTTTCTTGTCAATACCACAGTGGTATGAGGGGTAGGACTGAAGTGCACAGTTCTCTTTTTCTTTAGCATAGCCTAAAACTTTATTGGAAGTAAAATATACTATATACCAGCACACTGTATCTTTTTTGATTTGAAAAGACAGATATGCAGAAAAACTTTTCTACAAGACTGAAGCTGGAGAAAACCCTGTTACACTGAATCCTCATTAGGACCTAGCAAAATTCACTGAATACTTGACACTGCATATTTCCAACTAGTAAGGAATAAATCAAGATGCAGATGCGATCATTTGCACCCATAAGCTGACTGCAATGGAAATATTATGCTGCTGCAGGAGGAAGATGGAATTGGATAAAGCCTAGTCAACTGGCAGATACTTACCAACCACAGAATTTACTTGTTGCCTCATGAATCAATGTAATGACCAAGAATTTAACGGCTCAAACATTTAGGAGAGCAAGGTTAATAGAAGCATTCTGATCTTTTACTTTCCTAGGGAATAAAAACCATTAGACTGGATGAAAACAGTGTCACAACAGAAACAGCATTTTCTTCAAAGTGTGGATATGTAATTGTAATATAATGTAGTCATTATTTGGCACAGGGTCTAAAGACCTCTTAAGTAGAATGGGGTTACATTCTTAAGTATAACATGCAAAAGAACACAGTCTAATATGTGTGTCTGATAAAATAGATGTCCTGGAGTCCAGCATAGTTTGCTTGCAGATTTCATCAGTAACCAGAAGTCAGGTGGAATGAATGGACACACAGAAACTGCTAATCTCAAAGGGAAAACTGCACTAGTTTTTTGGAAAGAGGTGTAAAGAAAGAGGGCCAGTCAAATAGATGTGTCTTGGCAAGAGAACATACCAGAAAAAACCAACAACCCAGTGTGAAAAAAGCAGCAAATGTTTTGAGGTTGCGTTCGTTAGGAAGAACTGTTGAATTCAAACTAAATAAAGATGTTGTGGGTCAAGCACTGTGCATCACCTATGAGATGTGATTGTACAGAAAGGAGAGAGTGGAGCATCTGTGAATACGAGGTGCTAAAAGAATAGGATAAAAGAGGAACCCATAAATGAAGAATAAAGCATTTGTGAGAATCTGTGTGGTTGAGGACATAGATGGAGAAGACCAAAGGGTTCCCGAATGAAGCAGAACCTTTGAAGAACAGATTCCATTGAGAGATGGAAAACCTAAAGGGAAGAATGAAAGAGTGGATGTAAGGAAAGAAAAAGAGAACAAGTGCTATTCTTTGGTGAGGTCTGCACAAAAAGGCCATATTTGCCCCCATGCCAACCAGCAGGGCATATGGCTGGGTCAGCATGAACAACAAATTTGTGACTGAACAAAACTTCTCTTTGCTGGAGTCTCTTCACTGGTCTCATGCTGAATCTGTTGGCATTACACATTGAACAACAGCAAGTTGACACAGGTGCCTCAAAACATACTTTTTTGGGTCAGGGTGAATAGATATGTATCTATTTCCATTGAGCAGTACGTGAAGTAACAGTGACTGCAGAGGAGCTGAGGAAAAGGAGGATGGAGATGATGCTGGGACTGAATAAACAGCACAGAAAATAATCATATCCAATAAAACATGCTCTTACAAGTGCACCTGGAGAATTCTTCTGCTTTACACAGTTTTCCTCATTATTTCCTATTTCTGTTTTCCTGGTTATGGCTTCACCACAGAAGTGGCATTACTAACACTGCTTAAATCCTCTCAAGTTAGTTTGAAACCCGGAAGAGAGTTGCAATTTCTGCAAAATCATAAATTAGGCTTCTTAGAATGACTGAATTACTTGGTAGAGTATTTTATTACCATCAGAGAGAGGCTTCCCTGGTCAAGCTGTACCCTGTGTCCAGCAGAGTTCAGGCATGCTATGGGATGGTGACAGCATTAAGGTCTGGGTGTTTATGAGATTAGGGCCAACAGTCAGATGTTGCTTCAGATAAGTCTTCCTTCAGCTAAACCCAGCAGTTTTGTCACTTCATCTAATTGTTATTACTTTATTTCTAGTGCAGTTCTCATTTCCCCTCTACTTACATTTACTTTTTATATCTTCCTGTGGTAAATTCAACCTAAGTTTGACTTAATAATTTTTTTTCCAGAGATGTCATTAGCCATGCTTAATTCAAGCAATAATGTGAATAAAACCATTTCCCTGCTTACTAGCAGTGACAGCATGGATTGAAACTGGCACAAGCAGTGCTGGAGATGGCAGTAGATGTCTGGCACCTGGGTCTGATGGCACAGGGGATTGATTCTCAGTGCCCAAAAAGGGGCTTTTCAAAGGGCAGAAGCTGCCGCCTGCCCACCCTTGCCTCTCGTGCTCCAGCCCTGGCCACCCCATGCAGACATGCAGCACTGCCACCTGATAAGCATCTTGTCTCTCTGGAAAGCAATATTTCCTGATTACTGGTGAGCTTCTAGCGGCACGGACAAATTTATTTTGGGAAAAAGAAATACAGTGTGGCATCCCTCTCTTGAAAGGCTACTCACCTCACGCAAGGTTTCCATAACAGTAAGGTCAGGAAAGCAACACATCTCTTTGACAGGAAGATAGCACAATACATTTTCTGGCTCTATTACACCGTCTCCATGCAATCTGGACACAGCACTTCATGACTCGTTTGCCTCAGTTTCTCATTTGTAAAAATGAAGACAGAAATCCTTCTCTTCTGTTTGGGCTCTAAGCTCCTGGGTACAGGCACCGTCTCAAATGAGGTTTTACAGCACACAGCCAAGCAGGAGCTATGTCTTACTGAGGGCCTTGCTCCATTTTAATATAAACTTGAAACTTGTGTTACTGAAACTCTATTTATATTTGTCATAGTATTCATTAAGTTGTTAGAAATATCAGGTGACGCTACTAGTTACAAAATTTGCAACGAGCACCTTAATAACAATATATGTCAAAAGGGGAAGATGTTTAAAATGTCTCCCATGCACTTCAGGAGGAACTCTGCTTCTGCTGCCCCTGTGTAGCACCCTCACCCCCCACTGCCAGCGTGCTGAAATATGCTGGGATCATCACACAAACACATATTTATATTTCAGCTTAATAAAATGGCTTTTTTTATAACCTGCAGTCTTAGGTACTTTCCATCAGGAAAGCACGCTCGCAGGGGAAGGATCCAGAATTACTTGGCAGGTATCGCTAACGCAGCACAGGGAGTTATTAGTAGCAGCAGATTGTTGTGAATGTGCAGAATCAAGTCAGAGAAACAGTAACATATAAAATGTATATGTACACACACACACAGGGTGAGGGCATTTAAAAAGCCAATGCAATGGCAAAGCCTCTTCCAGTGAACAGTGAAGGGAATTGCTTTGTTTATTGCCATCAGTGCCTCTGTGAATCACAGCCCATATCATTGGAGCAGATCAAAGGCCACAGCTTTAATTCCTCAACAAAGTCCCACATCAGAACAAACAGTCAAAATTTCAGGCAAAGGAAAAATTCCAACAAATGAAAATATCTAACTATATCAAAGTAACTTTTTAGGATATAGTCCCAGTGCTTCCCTTCAACCAAATACTTTATATCCCATGAAAGCATGTCAGCTTTTTAAAAATCAAACATAATGATCATTTTACAAACCATTATCAAAATCAGCGTGTTCCCACAATTTTTTTGAGGCTGCTAAATCTCTCTTTTCCATCATGAAGGCTGTAGTACTCTGTCACTTCTCAAATGTTACATCACAAAAATATTTTAAAACAAAACCCATTTTGTCTTTCCTGCACTCCTTTTCTTCCCTAATCAGTAACAGAAATAATCAAACTGGTGAGCAAGGCCTGGCCTTGTGTAATAGTTCCAGTATGTTCATAACAGGGGTAAAAGAAAGCAAAGCAAAATTTTGTGTTAAAGCATCAGTTCAAACCATAGAGCGATAAGACCTGGGATAGACACTTGGGATAGACAGATCCATAGATTTTGTAGACTAAATGCTGATATCACCCTGAAGGAAACGGTGCTCTATGAGAAGCTTGTAGGATTTAGATATCAGGAAGAAATTATTTATTGTGAGGGTGGTGACACACTGGCACAGGTTGCCCAGATAATTTGTGGATGCCCCACCCCTCGAAGTGTTCAAGGCCAGGTTGGATGGAACTCTGAGCAACCTGGTCTAATGAAAGGTGTCCCTGCCCAAGGCAGGGGATTGAACTAGATGATCTTTTAGGTCGCTTCTAACCCAAACAGTGCTATAATTCTATAATTTATCCAGGATCTCCTGGGAAGCTAGTGAAGCTGATGCATAACTGACAGGCTCATTAACAATAGCCTAAGTTACTCAATAGCTCTTACTGGTGCATTCTACTGGTTTAACCAGGACATGCCTTTAATTCTGTGAGTTAAAGTCTCCAGATCCAGAGGTTGAAAAGTCACATCACAGTGGTCTGAGGGACACAGGCATAATTATCATCTGGGCCACTGCTGGTGGGAATGGTGTCATGTGTGTCTCTCTGCTTAAGGAGGGATAGTTTTAGACTTTGTGCTGTCCTATCTGAACATGAAATGGCAAGAAATCCGGAAGATCCCAAGTCTGTATGGAAAATTTACGGCCAGGGTATGGGGAAGCTAGCTCAGAACTTGAGAGTTCTTTTTCACAAAGCTACTGAGCTCAACTAGACATGAAAAAAAAATCTTGGAGATGATGCTGCCTACATATGCCATAAACAGATGCAGAGTTGGATTTTGTCCACATAGCATGAACATTTAAAACTCAGTAGAGGCAGGATATGCAAACAAAGAGGGAAGCTTTGTGTATTCACTCATACATTGACTTATAAAACTCAAGCTGATGGGTCATAAAAATATTTGAAGATGTTTACATGAAAATTTCTCTTTGCTTGCAGCAGTTTCAGCAGCATATTCTCTCCAGGTATTATTAAGTCAACCTTTTTCACTGTGAGTTGCAAAATGACATTGCCCAATTCCAGAAGCTCTGGGCTGGTAAAACAGAGTGCTGTGTGAGAAGGCTTCAGAACTCCTTCTCACTGGCACTTTCTGTAAACAGTGAAGAAGAACTTGGTACACTCTCTGGCCATAGGGATGCCTGCACCTGACTTAGAGAGTGGGAGGTGGGGCCCTGTGCTGAGCTTCTCCAGCACAGCACAGAACAAACACCTCTGTGGCAGGTGCAAGTTCTGTATCACATTGTTTTGCATCAGGTAAAGGCAATTTGAAGAAATCACACCAAGAGTGAGGCCTGGTGAGGTGAGGCTGGTGAGGTGTGCAGGGTGGCTTTGGAAGAGCACGCAGAAGCAAAGGATGCCCCACAATTCAGACAGAGCCAGTGGCAATCTCAGGAGCCCCTGAGTAAAGGCACCTCAGTTCCTCAGAGAGGACAAAATTGGGCAGCTAAACCTGAACCAAAACGACCACCTTGAGAAAAATCTTAATTTCTCATTTTTTGTTCATTCCAAACGTGAATGAGGAATCAGAAATTTTCCCTAGGACAGCTATTTTCAGAGAATTCCCCTTTGGAGAACCTCATGGGGAGTGCATCACACACATCGACACAAACACATGAGCGTGTGAGGGATCATGGCAGAGCACAGGGGGCTAGGAAGCCAAGGCAGCTCATAGCCCACCAGCTGGGCAGACGTGGGAAGCTTGGTGAGCCCAAGGATGTGTACAGCTCCACAACCCCAGCAATGGGAAGGCAAGGTCTGGGGAGGTCAGCAAGCCTCCAGGCAGCCCTGTCAGTGATCCCAGGAGCTTGCCAGGGGCTGCTTGTTAGGTCAGGCCTTGGCAAAGTGGGGTGGGCACTTTTACAAGCCAGGGCTTTTCTTCCCCAGAACCAGCCTTTACTTCTCCAAACCAAAACTTCTCCACTGGCAAGCTGCCTGAGATTCCGGCCCACAAATGCCCCGCTGTAATCACCATTTTCTGGCCATTCTGCATCATCTCCTGACCTTGCTCTCTGACCCTGGAAAGAGAAGCTTTTCAGAGGGGCTCAATGAGGGCCATACCAGCCATGGCACAGGGGCAGAATCCCTGCTCTCTCTCTGCCAGAGCTCCCAGCAGAGTGGGGCTGCTGCTCCAGCAGAGTGCCCTGCGTTGGGCAACCTCAGTGTGAGTCCCATGGACTGCAAGGAACGGCTCAGGTTCCACAGGCTGGCCCTTACCATGCAGCGGTACCTTCTGTCACTTTAGCAGGCTCCAGTAAAAGCAAACATTTCCCAAAATGCACCTCTCATTTACATATAAAAATCTAAAATCAAACCTCTAGGACGGCGGTGCCAGCAGCATCCATACCACTAGATACAATCCAGACAATTCCTACAATTAATGAACTGGGAAAATTACAGGTAAAATAAAAATGACTGTGTGAAAAAGACCTTGAAAGGCATGAAACAGACAATGAGATTTTTCTACTTTTTATTTCTCTTTCCCTCCCTTCCCTAACTACAGTTTTATGCATAATTGTTTGGTCAGTTTGTTCTTCCCTGAAACTTTTACTGAAATGGATTAGGTAAACCATGCTCTGAAACAGATTGAAAATGGAAAATATGTAAATATATAGCATATAACTTATAAAACTGTATATATATGTGTGTGGGTGGGTGCTGGAATAAAAAAGCGACTGTTACTTGCTGGTAGAACAACATATCAACAACTGTTGGAGCTGACTTGAAGGTTAAATATTAGGAAAGAATCCAATTTCTCTTGTCTATTCAGCTCAGCGGTGTGTTAGATTGCGGTTGGAGTGTGCTTATGGAGTGTGGGATATGAAGTAGGCTAATCAATCCCTGCTGCTTCATTCTCAGGTTCTTCTTATATCAGGTCCCTGCCCTCAGGCAGCCTTCAGCTTTCCAAAAGCCAATTCCATACAAATAAAAATTGCGACCTGCAGCTAGAGGGTGAAGCTGAGTTTCCCCCTTGTGATTAATCTCTTCTTGGGTGGCTTTCAGGAAAAAAAAAAAAATAAGAAAGGAAAAAAAAAAAAGAAAAGGAAAAAAAAAAAAAGGAAAGAGAAAAACCATGCATGCTGCAGCCCTGTGAAAGAGTTTTCCTATTGAATGAGCCCAGTGCTCTGGAGCCAGCTTATCAAATGAAAGAATTCATTTTTTTTAACAGTGCCTCGTGTTGACATTGAGAAAATGAGCTATCAAACACTATGATTAAACTTCAGCTGCCATAATTGTCGTCCGAACAACTGCATGGTGGAACTGAAAAGCATTTTTTTTAACCAGCTCTATATGGTTCACCAGTAATACTCAGTTTAAAAGGTTGTTGCTGCTAGCAAGAGAAACAAGGCTTGAAATTAACTTTTTCCAATCCATAGACAAAATTAAACATAGGTATTTGAGTCACACAAACAACAGGTAAATCAGATGTGCTTTAAATTTCATTTTTAGTCATTTTATCTGCCAAGGGGTAGCTCCAGCATATTAAAATATCTGAACATTTTCTTGTTTCACTGCATCTGATTGGATTGGTCCTGCTTTTTATTTTAAGAAAGCCAGACAGACAGACAATAAGAAGTATAAGGAATAAATACTCTATTTGGTCCAAGTGGGGATAGATAGAGGGGAACCTAAGATTTGAGGAACGTAAAGTTTTGAAATGAGCAGGGGACAACCTAAACCACAATTACCACCACACTGCATGCAATTCTTGCTCAGTCTCCTTTCTGACTTGAACTGGTGCATTTGTTCATTTGAGGCTTACAGGGATACTAAGTATTTTATATTACTGAGTATTCTACATTAATTCCCAGCAACCTTATTACGTACTTCCTCAAGAGACTGTTGCTCATCGAGGAGGCTGGAGAAGTCCTTCAGAGAGGGTAGTTAGAGGCAGGATATCTCAGGAAGGTGACACCCCTGGTGACAGCAGCCCTCTGGTCAAATGTAATTCTTTGGGAAATGAGCTGTTGCACAATTAAATCTCTACTTAAGATTATTAAAAAAAAAAAATCAAATACTGCAGGACACACAGTGCAGTGAACATGAAGGAAATAATGATGGGGAATAACTGAGGGCCAGTTAGGAGAATATGAACAGTTTAATCTGGAATATTTCCCTGCCTCTTTCCTGAGCTTGCTTGGACTGAGTCTCCGGGCTCCTTCCTGAAGGAAGGATGTGCAGCAAGAAGGGAAGGGGGACTGTAAACCAGGATTCCGACGAGACTGAGGATGTGGCCGTCGCACGGAAGGAAGAGTTTGCTTCCCCAGACAGTGCTCCAGCCCCTGTAACCAGCGCTGCCCACCACTAGGTGTCCGCCCCGGCCCCGCTGGACCATCGCCGCCCTCAGCATCGCCCTCCAACTCGCTCCTCCTCCCATCAAATTAACGTCGCATTATTTTTAGAACAGAAATGCTTTTCCACACCCCCTCGCCTCCGTTCCCACCTTACTCTACTTACTCAAGCAGGTATTTTTTGTGAAAGTCAATTATATAACCTGATCATCATTCTGTTTCCTGAACATATGGGAATAACATTTTGAAATAACAATAACATTTTCATCATTTTTAGAGTCTCGTGCACTCTGAGCTTTACTTTATCCCTTTCCAAGATAAAGCTGATAATGTCTGGGGCTTGTTCAGGACACTCAGGGGTTGAGGTTATTGCTTGCAAACTGATTTCACGATCTGAGCAGAGCAGTTGGAGGAGCAGTGAGGTGCAAGATGACTTAGACACGGGTAAGAGTTAGGAGCTGAGCTGGAGAGATGGGGACAGCTTCCAGAAAAACAAGTTTAGCAACAGATTGGATGTTGTTGATGAAAAATAACACCGGTCTGCAAACTAGGGAATGGTATTTGCTCCATTAAAAAAAAAAAAAAAAAAATTGCTCATGTAAAACTAAGAAAACCGAAGTCACTCAGATCTGTTACTTCCATGACACCTTCAACAGCTCCTTTCGCAACCTCATTCTGGATTGTTCCCACCTGCTGGACTGCACACACTAAGTTGTTATTATAGGGTTGCTTATGCATGCTGAGCTGCATTCCCATGTTTGCCATTTGTAGGGTCACTCAGACATGCTGTCTGGATTATGACTATTTTCAAGCATCCTGAGCTGCTGGAAATGATTCATTTATCTGAAGCAACCGCAAAGATATTTGTCGGAGAAACAAAGATATGAGAAAGGTACTCTAAGCCAAATTTTGGGCCAAGCTACAGAGGCACTGGGCAACACATTATTCATTCATCATAAGCTTTGCAGTATGAGAATGGCAAAGTTATAATCAATTAAGAAAACAGATTCTGACACTGCAATACTCTTAGCTTAAGGAAACCAAATAAAATATCACAGCTTGTTCAAAATGCTTATTTTGAAATCACAGTATAAACAAGAGGTATAAACACACATCCTTTCAGCTAGGTTTTGGGTGAACTGTCTGATCTATTTGCTGCTGTGCAGAAACCTAAATTAGCTTTTAAGATGAGTCTTTCATAAAAGGCCTCATTTCCTACATTTGAAATGCTTTGATTTAAAGAATCCAGTCTACAGTTCCTGTAATAAACTTAACATTTACAAAGAGATGAACCTAATATGGTCACCTTTAGAAAAGGACACAATTTTGTTCTTACTCTCAGGAAATCTTATTGAGTACCACTGCAAGTGAATTCCAGGCAGTATTGGAGATGGGGGTAAACACCGAGGCAGCACACCTGCAGCTTGTTTTGGCTTTAGGTTGTTCTTTGACAAGAAAGAAAATGTGGAATTTGGACTAGCTGGGGAAGAGAAAGGGAACCTCTGGCTCCTCTGCACTTGAAAACTTCGTGAAGACATCAGCCTGCAAGGCTTTGCTCTAGGTGACAGAGGTGCTGGGCTTTAACTCGAACACACTGTGCTAAAACAGCAATAAAACTGTGACAAACTGACAAAAGCAGGTCAATTCACAGCTCAGGCTGCCACCACTTTTTCAGCCCATATTGGTCGATTACCAATCAAATTTCAGGTATAGGAGAGAGAGTGGAAGAAAAAACCAGCACCGAGACACACCAGGTTATGGCAACTGTGGCTCTCTTAGGGGGCCAGGCAGATCCACCTCTTCTGCTCTGCTTTTTGGCAGCCCTCACCACTGCAGGTAGGTGTGTGATAATTGCTGGGAGAAACCCTTGGAGACACCCACAAACCAGGCTTCTTACAGACCCCCCAAACCAGACAGAAGTGAGCCTGCAGAGCAGATCCCAGGCAGATCATGTGAGACTGGGAATCCCACGACCAGGTTTCTGAGATAATTGGGCTGTTGGGGGCCTCGTGCTCACAACCTCCCCAGGCACTGGTTAGACTAAGGGCTATTGAGGTATCCCCATGTACATCAGTACCTGAGGATCTCTCACACGTGGGGTTGCTTTTCTTTGCCATCCTTTCCCACAATCCCAAAGGAAAGAAACCATTCATACAAGACAGTATCTCTCCTTTTAAGCTGGCACATTCATCCACTGATGCTTCTTTTTTCACTGTGTTCAAACTTTGGTTAAATTAATACTTTACAGTAAAAAACAGAGCTAATCATATCATTGCTGCATGAGAATAGCTGTGACTGACAACCTTTCTGAAAACACGAGTCCATGACTCAGTGCACAAGACACAACTTGTGAAGGGCAAAATGAAAACTTGCCTGGAAAGTAACGTCAGAGTAGAAGAGGAAAAATAATACACATGATAAGAGTATAATAGACAGACTAAAAACTTGCTAAACCCCCAAACACCATCTATTCTCCTGTTACAGGTTGTTCATAGGAAAGAAGGATTCTGGCCCCTTACATTCAAATTTAACTACATTTTCTATGCATTTTTACTTTTAATGCAATTTTATTTTGCCCTGTTGCCTATAGTGAAATCACTTGTATTCATAAAATATCTTTTCTCCTTCTGCATTATCAGAATCAACTGTCTGTCATGGCCTTATGAGCTCCTCCTTCTCAGAAATGTAGGAGTGAGTGCTGGACCTTGGAATTCAGGACCAGCACTGGATCTCTGAGTCCAATCTGCGTACTGCAGGCTTAACATCACACACTTCTTCTCATAAATTTACTTTCTGATTGGGAACCAAGTCACACACTATGGCTGCTGCTGTGAAATAATAACAAAGAAATCCAAGGAGTCTTTTGCCTTTTTAAGGATAGTCCAAGTATCTGCACTTGGAGCAACAATGGTAAAAAAACAGGGTTGACCTCCTTCCGACCAAGCTTTCAGTGGTGTTTATGCTGATGTTTCTATCACAACACCAAGCAAAAATCATCTCAGCTTACAAAAAAAAGCAATAATTAGCACTTACATTGTCTTCTGTCCCTGTCAGGAAAGCTGAACCAGGTGGAGTCACTGTCCTAATATGGCAGTCCAAGGTCTGGGAGACAGAGCCTGGGAAACACCTGAAATAAAATAGATGGAAAGTTCTCAGAAAGGCAGTTGAGGCTGCTGCTGCCACCAGAGACTTCTGGAGTTCCAGAGGCTGGGCACAGAGTGAGCAACCAACGGATGAATCCTTCAAGAGAAAGTAGAGACGTGGATAAAGGCATCTAGAGCCAGATGTACAATTGGTTCAGTGATATTTACTCTCTGAGTTCTAGGAGTGAATTGTGATTACAAATAGTCCTTTAAATGCTTCTCAGCAGGTACAAATGTAAGGTGAGTCAGATTTTAGCTCATAGCTGAACAAATAGCTGAAACAGAGAAAAGTGCTAAAGACATAGGTCCACGTGCCCTGACAGTGTATGTAATTGCAGCTTTACTGGTTTTAACAGAATTCCACCTATTTACATGAGCTGTATGGAAATTCTCCAGGTGGTTTTCCATGGTCAGGAGCCTTTTAGGTTTTCATTATAATTGAAACTGGTAGCACTGCCAACTCTTAATGCTGCCTGACACTTCCCAGCAATTCCAGGTTGCTTTTAATATTTCCAAATATTACCAATTCAGGCTGGAATTGGTATCCTGGATATGTACCACTGTGTTAAAACTGTCACCAAAGCCTAGTGCCATTTCCAAGAATGAAATTAAAGAAAAATACACTATTTTACCTTTGTTCAATACGTATATATACTTTCCCCCTCCCATTATATTTCTGCTTGGTTTCTACCACCTAACTGCAGTGTTACACTCTTTCCACTATAGATATTTTGCAATTTAGCAGAAGGAGAAAAGGAGGGGATGCCCCACTGTTGGAAGTGTGGGCCTTGCTGCCCACTGAAGAGGATTATGTATTGATCTGCTCCTTATCAATTCTCCTCACACTGGAAGGAGTCTGTGTCTTATCTTTCCAGTTGGACTAGATTCCCTCTCATTTGATCACTGGAGGGAAACCTAAACATGGCCAAGGGGTGAGAAAAGAGCATCCGGTCCAGGTTTGTTGAGGACTGTGCAGTGTCAGGTTAGGGCCCTTAAAAAACTATTCATCACCAGTGGTTCACTAAGCTGTGTTAACTGACAGAAATTACAATATATCTGTTAAAACACCCTTGTGATTGTTATGTTACTACATAGGAGCATTCTCTCAGCTTTGCAAAAATGTTCCACAGCTCCTATATGTTTGGCTTCATTTTCAGGGGGAGAGGGTAAAAATAGGCAGTCTGCTAGAACAGATTTTATAATAAACTATTATTCTATAAAGTAATTGGACAGATTATTAGATATGATGATTACTTTGCGAGTCTGTCTAGAGAAATTATACTCAAGGTCTGTCAGGCTGTTAGATGGGATTGCATCTGTAGCCTTTTTTGGGAACCCCCAGTATAGTGGCTGTTTCAAGTCCAGAGGAAGGTAGGTACGTGCCTTGCTAGCCTCAAAAATCTGACGACATTTTATTTCGGGTCAGACCATCAACGATGTAAATTGACATAGCTCCACTGATGCAAAGTTTCAGGAAGATTTAAAAAAAGTGTTTGTTCCTGCCCCATCATACCAGTGGAGCTGTTCTTACATCCACTGAGGATGTGGTGATTTGCTTTAAAGCATGTATGAAGCATTATTTCTTGGAAATAGTTCACTTTCAATTTGGGCATTTAAAAAAAAAAGGTATCCAAAACCATCAAAAAGTTAAAGCAAACAGCAGGGTTGAAGACAAAAATTGCTTAATTCACTGATACTAGAGTTGGACATAGTTATAAAAGAAAACTTCAAACATGTTTGAATGGAATTTAAGATAAATACATTGACTGAGATACAGTTAACACGGTAATCTAAAATTTCCATGAGACTTAATGAGTTTGAAGCCACTAAAGCTGAACTAAACACAGGAGACATAATCAGAATTAAAACTGACACATAGATCAAAATCATCTGAATTATCTCTTTCACTTACATTAGCTAGAAAAACAGTAAACAGTCAATGGGGTATAAGAAGCATAGTCAGGCAGCATCAATGGGCAGCAGACAAAGGCTGGGTCATACAGTATACAGAGAAGAGAGCTTGACCTTTGGAATTGAAATATAGGCATTTTAAGCTCCAGTGGAATGTATCAGAATGGCCTGTTTCAACTTAAATGCATAAAAGGTCAAGGGGAGGTCATATTTGGCTTTGGGTTCATCAGCACAGAGCATATCCCAGCCCTTTCTTTATTCATTGTGATTTAAAAAAAAAAAAAAAAAAAAAAAAAAGGTTTTTCAAACCTCTCTGGCATGGCATAAATATTCATTCTCCAGGGCCAGATTTCCAGTTGGTGTAAAACAGGATAGCTACACTGAAATAAGGAATCTCTGCCAATTTAAACCATCTCAGAATCTGGCCATCCTGTTCACATTCTTTTAAGATTCAGAAATGGCAATTTTAAAACTTTTCCTGGAGCAAAGGCTTCCAACAATAATGATGCATGTTGAAATTTGAGACTTTGACATTTAAATTGTCTGGGGTTTTCTTTGAAAGGCATGGCAGGAGGCATCCTCCAAAAGAGCCAAGGAGAGAGTAAATACTGCAACAATCTAGTTTACTGCTTCTCTATGTGTTCACCCTTCAATAGCAGTTTTATGTCTTTTTCAATATTCCCACAATTCTTTTTAGATGGGAAAGAACTTTTCTTTTCCCTTATAAATTGCTTTGAAAACGGAGAAAGACAAAAAATAAAAGGGCCACTCACAAATGGCCCTGGCACTTAAACACAGCAAGGAGAGACCCAGTAGCTGCAACAGGACTCTGCATCCATAGCAGGGCACTATTCTGACTCTCCTACCACACCAATTAATTACACAGAAACTAGATGAATACAGGGTGATCATCCAGAGTCAAATAAGTGGCCATCTTGAAGAAACAAGTAACCACAGTTACTTAATTCGGGTATCACTCCCCTTTCTAGAGAAATCCTACCTTCTTAGTGTAATAAGGTAATTTCTAACATATCGGTAAAGAAAAAGTACCTCTTTTTTAGGATAGAGAATATCCCTTTGAAGAAATAAACTAATATCAAACTTCTGCTTCCTTGAATAATTATTTTTATCCTAAAATAGATAATAAATAGTCTTTCTTTTTCTTTCTTCCTTTTTCTTTTTTTTTCTTTCTATTTTCATTCTGAAGAGTTCAGATGACACTATTCAACAATTTTCAGAGACTCTTGGGAAAAACACAGCCCGCCCCAGGTGGTATTGGTTTTCATGTGGCATTTCTTCTCTTTATCCATTTTCACTTCTGTCCCTCAGCATGCAGGACAATCAACACAAAACAGTCAATATTTCTCCATATTGAGACTAAATTCCAAGGGAGAGAATCTCATTTTATATTTTATTTTATTTGCCTGTAATATGCTTATCCTTAAATGAACATTTTAGACACAGATTCCAAATTATGCATTCATTGGAAAGATTAACTCTGATTAACAAATTCATGCTAAACAACTGTGTTTAATTGGATTTTTGTAAGTAGCTAAATGTGAATGCTTCTCAGTTCTTCTATGTGGAAAACAAAAGAAAAACTAATTTTAAAATATTTAATGAGGAACAAACTCTGTGTTGCTGACCTATCTTCACTGGTGATGAACCCTTCTTCCCTGCATTGCCCTGCATGCAAAGTTCCCCTAATCTAGTCCTAATAGTGGTTAAAGTTATCTGTCTAATCAAACTAATTAGCACTGGTGAACGGAGACATAATCATAATAGAAAGCAAATGCCAGTTTTACAAAATGAAAACGCCATATGTGCAGTAATTAGTGAACCACACACACTTTTTATAAATCATATTTATTAGTTCGTAAACAAATCAAATCCTAAATGAAATGAACGTTACCATTAACAAACACCAGTGAATAAACAGATACAATGACTGGCCCTGCTGGGTGCATTGTGCAAGGATAGGGAAGGGTACCCCCCTTTACTCAAAGTTCCCTTAGAGGTGCTCAAGGCTTTTTACAGAGTCCTGTGTCATCTTCTCTAAGCCACAGCATGGAAGTATTAGCTGATCTGGGGAAGCTGCATTTTGGTCATATGGGTTGCTCTTGACTGGAGACCAGATGGTCATAAATTAGGATTTTCAGGTTATATCCATGATGAAAAATGTAGTACTAATAAGTGCTCTAATACTGTTCTACAGCAGACCAGCTTTCACCAGAAATCTCATGTGGGTTTTGTCAACTTGAATAAATGATAATATAGTATAAACTATATTTAATGGCAGTCCTCCCACCCCAAAAATTGCCAAAACCCAGGAACCTCTGCTTGGCTTTAAAACTCAAATCTTCTTCCTTTAACTAATGGTGATCAGGTCATTTCTTAAAGATGATTATAAAGAAAGACACAAAAAAAAAAAAAAAAAAGGATTTGAAACGAGAACATTTCTTGTAGGTGATAAATTCTCCTAAAAACTCAGCTTCAAGGAGTTTCAATTACACATCGATCGCTTCTTGCCCACTAAGCAGCTCAGTATCTGGCTGATAACACCTAGCCAGCAGAGGCACACTTTCAGACTCAACATACAAAGGGCTATTTTACACCTCAGACACACAGCTTAAAGATATAGTATTGGAGAGGCTAAATATAAAGTGTTGGAGGCCTGGTCTGAAAAACCTGAGTCAAAAGGAAGACTTAGTTAAAATTAAGAAGGTTTGTAATAAATACCACATATCACTACATATCTGATCACAGTTCTCACGGCTTTCCTCTCCCACAGGAAGCATTTTTGGAGGTGCAAAAACTACTTCATTCCTCTAGCTGTTGAAGTGGTCTAATGGCTGAGACCTCTTTTTTACATTAAGTACTCTTCAGTTTAAAAGATCCTGCCTATTTCCAAGCTTTGGGCAGAAACCAGCTTTACTTTCTACAGCTGGCAGAAACCAGCTGTCCTTTTTGCTTAAAACACTGCAGAACCTGGTCCTTTGGTTTCTTGAACCCTTTTGCTCTTGACAAATTGAAGCCTTTGACTTTCACAGCTTCTGCAGACCAGATTGGATCATGAATTTTCCTGTATCTGCAGATACCCAGATCTGAGTCTGAGCTTAGTTGTGCCTTTCTTTTCAAGGTGCTCATATAATCTGGTAGAGCAATGTTTAGGAATGGGCTGTTCACATTCTGCTCTGAGGTCATAGCACAATATGTGCTCAAATCCTCACCTTCTGAGGTGAGAACACAGCGTGAACTTGGGAGGCAGAAGTACAAACCAACTTTTCCGTATGTGGTAAGTTGTACTGTTACTATTCCCTTTGGTGCTCATTTTGAAAACATTAATTAGAGTGGGTATTTAATGTGACTCTCCCGTAGTTTGTACACGAATAGCTCAAACTAATCTCACCCCGCCCCAGCAATTCCAATGTACTCTTGTAACAATGTCTGAAACATTAACAGTGAATTAATTATAATTGTGCAGTGGCGCCTGGCCACTTTGCTTTCTGTCTAGTTTATCTTTATTTTAGGCTAAAGAAAACAACAAAGAAAGAACAAACACGCAATAAAATCTGTGCAAGAGATAGAAAGCAGAGTATCCCCAGTTTGGTTCCCCTCTTGGCCATACCACCCCCTATCTGGGTGGGAAGCATGCTTTTTACATTTAAATTGCAATGCAGAGAGAACAGATTCAAAGTTTCAAGCATGCTGTGCATTTAAATTTGATCCCTTCTTTGTTTGTTTATTTTCCTGTACTTCTTTGGATTGGACAGGAAGTTTAAGCATTGCAATACAGAAACAAAGGCCATTTGCATTGTATATTTGGCCTGGCCAAGACTAAGAGGTAATACCAATATTGTGAAAAAGCCTGAGCAGGAAGTTTTTTTCCCATAATAGCTGAAACAAATCCACACAATCATCTGAATAACTGTAGATTTTTCAAAATGGAGTATCACCAACCACACATAGACAAAAATAGTTACCCAAGATTCCATAAAAAAGAGCATGAAATTGCCTTCAAAATTATTATATTTAAAAATAAATAAAACCACAACAACTTTCTTCCTTTAGTTTCTGTCTTCTGAGATCCTTGGGCATTATTCTGGATCCTTATTCACATTTTGAAGCAAAGGCTTCCATGAAATCTCTTGTTTCCAAGACCTGGAGCTCTAGAACCCTTCCCTAAACTCCTTTAAGGTCCTGGGATAAATACCACAAAAAGTCAACCACTGCTAAGTGCACCAACACCTCCCAGCTCGAATTGACCGCTATGGTTGGCAGAAAGGCCGTATGAGACACCCGAAAGGCCTCACATTCCTTAAAAATCTGGAGTGGGGATTTTACACTCTGATACCAGCAGGATGTAAGGCTAGTCCTGGCTGCGTGGGAAGAACACACTTTAAAAAACACTTTTACCCCGTTAAATAGGTGTATTGAATCTGTTTGTCATGCAGCAGAGAGATAACAGGAGGGAAGGGGAGGAAGACCTGTGATATGTCAGTGAAAAGGAGGTGTGGGGAACCTTTGTAAAGGAAGCAGAAACAAAACCCCATATACAAATACCCATGGGTTTCAGCCTGTCAAGCCCCTCCACAGCATTCAAATGCTATCAGCCCTCTAATTTTACTGTTTCAGGGGAGTAGTTTCAGCCTCATCCCCATGCAGAAGGTCTAAACCAACTTGAACTCCCACTGTCAGTGCAATTTCAGAAAAAAATGACAGGACACCCACCCAGCATTGTGAAGTTTCAGCAGGACTGGTTCTGGTTCTACTCCAGGCCAGAGGGGATTGCTTAGTGACTAACCTGAACTAGGGAGGTACCTGACTGTACAACAGCCTGATGAGTGACTGCAAGAGGCACTGAAAAGACCCCTGTAGATTTAAATAGCCATTAACTAAGGAAATGGGGTTTATGGCTACTTTGCATTAAAGCTGGTAGATATCAGTGATCTGACCCCAGCCTTGTAAACAACAAGACAGAGCTTTAATTTGCTTATTCTTTGAAGACTGGCCTTTTAGCATTCTAATAAAGCAAGAGACTAATCTACACACAGGATAAACCACAGTATTTTTTAAGTAATTATACTACGTGGTTAAACAGCCATTACTACAGGAGGACCAAAAAGATTAGTTCATACTAAATATTTTTCTAAAGTGATGTTGTTTTCCCCTCCTAATTTGGTTTTCTTACAACAAACTTTGCCTTCACAATTATTCCCTTGGTTACTGTAAGAGTGCCAGCATAATTTAGTATTTGGGGCTGGTACACAGAGCCTGGCAAAAACCTGACTCAAGCAAGTTTTGCTGCAGATTGGAGATTCAGCTTATTGCACAGAAAGCAGTTTTCTATATGAAAACTATTAAACTATATGAAGAGTAATTAAAAACATCAATTAAGAATGTGGAATACAAATAATTTTATATTAGCCAGAAAACTTATTCTGACATACTAAAATGGATGCTTAAAGAAACTGCAATGTGGGTTGCCACTTATTCAGAGCTGTAAAATACTTCCAAGTGGTTTCTAAATGTATCAATTGATGCGGTATTTATAGGAAAATAATTTATTCTTACAATTTAAATTAGTGTAATACACTGTCACTATGTTCATTTGTATGAAGATCCCCAGAAGTGCCACAGCTATGCTGACAGTTAAATTTAATTCTGCAAAAAAACTTGTCTATGTGTGTGGAAAGACACATACTCTACAATCCAGCTTTCCCATGCCAGAAAAAGGGCAACAGTGCTATAAGTTGCCCCCATTTTTTGTCATATTTTCCTGAAATAATTAATTTTTACTATGAAATAGTAACCACTTAACTGTATTTAATGGTTTTATGACAGAAATTTCTTGTTTTACATACAGTTATGTAGCTTTTTTTCTGAGAAGAGTCACTGCAGAAAGTTGGATTCCTTCGTTCTGCAGAGCTACATTCAAAGAACTCAGAGGCACTTTGCACTGCTCTTTGGCAGAACACAACAAAGTAGTTACACATCATCTCATGCAACTGCTTAAGAAGGTTATGAATGAGATTTTTATGGAAAACAAGAGTTAAATCAATATAATCTTGTTACTTCTTGGGAAGTTGCTGCTATTAATCTCTAAAATCTGATTCTACATGCTGTTATCTACTTGGCACATTGTTGGCACCAACATACAGTCCTAGGGAGAAAGATGCACAAAAGAAAATTCTGGATCACTTCATGCCAAAACAAGAATAACCTCTCTTAGCATGTGTGTACTCAGACACACATGCAGCACTGGAAGACAAAGAGCTGCTGTTGGAAAAAGCAGGACATCAGCTGCCTTCTGGCAGTCACCCTTTGCTAAGGTTCTGCTCGACAAAATAAGTTCTCTTTAGCTTGTCTTTGAAAACAAAAGAAACTCGTAAAACCAAAGAATTCACAGAATCAAAGAATTCATGAAAATAAAGAATTCTTTATGGCAGTGAAGCAGATGCTTTTTTCATAATATGTTCCATCTTTACCAAAAGATGAAATAGCAGTAGCCTGATACACACACCAAAAGGGTAAGGTTACAGTACGAGGCATGGGTGCACTGAAGGATTGGTCCTGCAATGTATGGCATCACATCTATGGAATAGTTTAAGGATTTATTATCAACCCATACATAAAAGGGAAAAGGAAACTTTCTCTAAAGTTGTTGACAGTTGGTCTTTCTGAAGCTTTTTGGAGCCTCACATGAACTAAGAAATTACTTAAGGAGCAAATATATATACAAAGTATTCCCTCATCTTCATGTGGAAGAAAAAATGCTGGGGACTGTGTACAAGTCCAAGAAGACCTTGGGAACAGACTGAGCTTCAATAGGTAGGTTATTCTTCAGACCCTTTCTGGAAGGCATCAATAGACATTCCCACAGCATGTCTTATGCTCTGCCCTCCCTCTACAGTGAACTCAGAAGCCCAGATCTTGCCCTAGAGCACAGCGTCTCCAATGCTGGCTGAAACACAAGAAGCAGGAGAAGGCAGCTGGTAAACACTCATTGGTGACATGGTGAATTCAAGCAGGCATATGAAAAGAGGAATTAGGGGTAAGAATGGCCTGAGAAAAGGACTGTTGTCTTTAGCAACTCCAGCAGAACTGAGGGGTACATCCCACTCAGAATATTGTATTTTGGGCACCAAGAGATTTTGTATCTTCATCAAACAAAAGAAATATTCCGTTGCATCCAGCCAGAGTAACAATTTGAGGTAAGTGACAGTAAACACATGCTGAAAAGCCAGTTGGATAGTTTCAATTCCAAGATACTGGAACATGCTTCTGTACAGCTCACTTTGCCTCTGCACCTACCTGTACTGGTGGGCAGCTATACATTCCTCATTTTTCCTACATGATCATGCTTGCTTTGAAAAGCCTTATTCTCACTTGCTGAGCGTAACCCTTTACAGCTCCTGCTGTAGCTGTGCCACATGATGTTGTTGGAAGAAAATGGAACTATAAAGAGGATAAATCCCTTAATCAGCTCATCAAGGGAACAATTCAAATTGTGAACCCAAGTCCTAATCTACCCTTACTCAAAGCATGGTAGCAGCAGGCAAAATCCTCATCTACTTCCCTTGAAAAATCACAATCAATTGTATTAAAATATAGTTTAGAAACACATATGCTTGATTAGCTGAAGCAAAGCAGTCCTAGCTCATTTGTATTTTTAAGCAAGATATGATGGTAAATCTTCCATACAGAAGAGCAATGTGTTAGCCCACTCTGCCACCTAATCCCTAAGAGTCTCATTTTGATTGCACAAAAATAATTTAGGGAACCTAACAGTTTAAAACTGTCTTTTCTGGTGCCTAAGTGCTTCATTTTAATAGATATTAGCTGTTAAAGATACTCATTTTAACAATGACATTTACAGCTTTAACCAGTCTATCACAGAGCATAGTGCATCACTTAGCAGGATAGTACTGTTTAAAAAATAATCTACCTGCTTTAATGTATATTGGAGTGTATTATTTGATGTTGAATTAGGTCATTTTAACCCTTCAGCATTTTCCAGGAGCATGAATACATTTCAGACCCTTTTAGTTCAACAGTGAACTGAAAGATTCTTCCCCACAATCAGAATATTCACTTGCATCTCCCCTTCCATTTAAATTCCTTTCCATTAATTAATTTTAATTAATTAAATCTCACAACATTGGAAAGAGTTTAGAAGCCTCAGTTTGGGGTTACAGACCACATCCATTTGAGATGGATGGAATAACTCCTGCTGTTTTGAAGCAGGCCAAAGAACCAGGCTTTTTCATATCACAGAGAATACTCCCATCAATTTTCAAGGGACTGGGTCGAGACACAGGTGACTAAACCAAAGCCACACACTGACATACGACATCATAAACCTTCTGAGACATCCCAGATGTACAGATTCCTGTGTATCTGTAACCACAGCCCTACCCTTCTTTTGAAACAAAATCATGAGACAGCAGATGATGAAGAAAACGTCAACGGGCTGTATAAACATGCACTGGAAATCTAAGAAGCTGATTCCTTCTTTGTTGCTAAAGGCAGAAGAACTGCCATGCTAGATCAAACAGCAAATCCAATTAACACAGTATCCTCTCTCTCACAGTGGCCAGCTCTTAGGAAATGGTACAAGAATTTTGTTATGCCATCTCAGTTTCTTAAAACCAAAAATTTAAATACCTTTCTCAGACAGACCTTGAATCCAGCCTTTTCTAGTTTATCTCCATTACTGCTCAAAACGGAGGGCTAGGAAATGAAATGAGGTCATGGCTCCCTGAGCGAGATGGAGCCTTGGCCCTCCTTGGAAGGAAGTACTGACAAGAAATAAACTCCTGGCTCTGTAGTATCCGTAGGGATTGATGCTCTCTCTGGGAGCAACTGGTGGAAGGTACTGCGCTCCAGTGCAAGGCTACGCTTCTCCATTTCCCACTGAATTCTTGGCAGGCAGGGGAGCTGCTGCCATCCTCTGCGGCAGAAGTCCAGCCCAGAGGGAGACTCTGAGGAAGCTGGTGGAAGCTGGAAGGTTGTTCTCACACAAAAGCCCGGTGCCACACACACACACTGAAGCAGGTTGCTGCTGAGCTGCTGGCTGGAGGCATCTCACATTACTTCGGAGCAGCAGAACCCAAAACTATTTGCAGGCACCATCGGGCAGCCATTTGGCAATAATGTGTCCCTATGGGCCAGTGTGAGACAAGGGAGAGGCAGGATGCGGGGCCACACGCACTCTGCTGACTTCCCCTTGTGTCCCTTTGAGATGGGTGATGAAAACTAGAGCGCCCCTGAAACATGTGTGTGCCACCAATTTATACAGGGGAATAAATATTTTCTCTTCTGTTTTCTCCCTTTGCTTAATAATTCGGAAAATTCTCCTTGCTTTCCCAGCTGCTGCTGAGCAATAAGTAGCTATTTTTAGAGGGCTAATCACTATGACTCCACAATATTTCTTCTGGGTTGTAGAAACTCATTTGCCCTTGCTTAATCTCATGCAGTTTGCTGTGTAGATATTGTCATGGCTCCTCTTTTCCAGTGAGCATTACTTTCACCATATTGCCATTGAATTTCTCTGCCATTTTAGGTTTCCAGTAATGAGGATGCCCAGTCATTACATAACGAGACATCCTTCCCCAGCTTCTGATTGTCTGTTTTATATTTGACTCTCTTGCTATATGATCATGTTCTATGGATTTGAATGGCCATGGTGTTCAGATTTCACTGCTTTGCTTAGGACATAGGAGAAAGATAGGTCTCTGGATGGGGGACATTCCTTTTAGATCTAAAGTTTAATAAAGGTGCCTGCAATTTTTTAGTATCACATTTCATGGCTGAACTACCTTATGAGGAATGCAGCATAAACAGTGATTTAAATACAGGTGTCTGAAAACTATTAGATGAATAAGTAAAACCAGTGTTTTTTGTTGTTCCATTTCTTCAGAGGTTATCATACTTTTGCAGAAAAGCAACAGAGAGTAAGCAGGACCACAGAGCACATCAGATATATTATTCTTGAATAACTAGAGGTTAATAAGGCCATTTTCTGGTTACAAAATTAAGAAGAGATTAAAAAGTCATCTTCTTATCCTGAAAATGATGAAACATTGGGTACAAAATTCAGGTTTGGCACATGGGTACAACAACATGTGAAAAGTTAATTTGTCAGGACCAGTTCAGGAAAAACTTGTTATAGGAGTACTTGCTTCATTTTATCACTTGGTAAATCATCTCTGCTTTTCTTAACAGCAACAGATTTAAGTGTCTGATGCAGTTTCCTGAATTAGAAGTTCTAATGCCAATTAAGTTCAATTTATTTGGTCTAAGGCTACTTACCTGAAACAATATACTGCTACATTTGCATACAATAAAAGACAGCTTGATCATCTGCAGAATAAAATGCTGGCCTGCTGACAGAATGCAATTAAGACAAAAAGAACTTTTGGGGGGATACTTTTTACTTTGGCAGACCATGCAAAACTAAACAGGAAATGGGCTTAGATTTCCATGAGAAAGCAAAGTACAGCACCAGCTAACACATCCATCAGTATTCACAGGGTTTCAGCAAGCTTAGAGCTCTCTGTAAGAGGTGCTGAACATCCATGGGTGGAGGTGGATCAAAGCAGGGGGTAGTATCCTTCTATGGACTGCTCAAGAGTTGCTCACAGGAGCTACTATTCCCTTTGTGAACAGGAATTAATCACCCAAATGGGTCCCGCAGGACAACAACAACACTATGGACAAAAGAACATGCAAACAGGTAGAAAATTGAAACACTCTATGCAATGTACCATCATAGAGTTCAGTGCTTTTGTATGTGTGTTTGTGAAAATGTTATGTATGAAGTTCTGAGGAACAGATACAAAATTTGTTAGATAAATAAAACTGGGTCATAATTAAAAGAAGTTTCTATTGTCAAAAATAGCATGTGCTCCAAGGGTGTCTAGGGCATCACTCTAGGTGTATTAAACCATTGACAAACTGCCAGATTTTGGGTTAATAACTTTGCATAGGCTTGTTTTAGGCAAAGGGTGTAGTGATTGGGTTGTTGTCCTGAGGGACTGATACCAAACAACATATTTTGAATGTCCCTGTACTTTATCAGGCCATGATGTTAAAAAAAACCCTACATCTAAGACTGACATGTCAGCGGGTTTCAGAAGTGTTTTCATTCAGACTATGCAATTTCCAGTGTATGAGAGGGAATGTCCAGCGTACATAGCTGACAAATGTAACCCTCTTGACAGGCTGCAACATGTCACAAAACAGAAGACTTAAGGTTAGTATGAGACAATACAACTTCTGCTTTCGTTTCCCATTTGGGTTTTTGCAAGAGAAAGAAAACCAAAGGAGCTGACAAATGACCACAAGGGATGTCCATGTATTTCTACTAACAGAGGAGCACGGGGACAGGCCATTTCACCCATCTAGCCAGCAGACTTGAAATCCCAACCTTACTGACAGTGATTTGGTCAATCACTCTGCTGGGTATCTTCTCGTCCCTTGTCTACTTAGGTAACAACACAGTAATACAAGTCCCCAAACTACTGATTTTTTTTTTATGAACAGCATGAACAAAAGTAATCTGTGTGATTTTCTCCCCAAAATCACCTAATGACTTAGTGATTTCACTTCCTTTCATGACGGCTTCTTTCATGGGAAGCAAGAGCCACTTGAGTCACTCAGCTATAGCAATGTAGCTCACTCTTGTTAGGACCACTTTCTACCGAAAACACAACAAAGGTCTTTTCATTTTATATTATGACAGTGAGACCAGGACTACCTTCCACCATAGTCCTTCAGCTGATAAATGTTTTGGCACTGAGACCTTTCAACAGACTTTCAGTGAGCAGAAGCCAGCATCAGGCAGGTATGTGTGAATCTGCAGCTCAGATTTTCAAATTCCTTGACATTAGCATCCCCTGCACTGTTGATTTGTGTCCCTCCAGTTATGACATCGAGGTTGCTAATGTGGTCATTCCTGTAGAACTCATATCCGATTAGCTGAAAGAACAGATGTGCTGCTTCTAAAATTTGCATTACCCATTTCCACCTGTGAGAGTAATACCATCAGCTCACCAATTACTCATGGAGATTCGAGTTTGAACTCCAGACCCAAATCTTTTTACAAGCAGTGCATTTAACAAATCAGCAGTGCACTCTGCAAAAATGCAACTAAACTGGAGTTGGAGAAAACATCTGCCTCTGATGTGCACCATTGTGATGCTTTATGTCAGTTTGGATCACTCAAGCCTGCAGTTTAACTCTGTTTCAGGGTTTTTTTACATGCATCAAAAGGTTTGTCATTTTTCTGTGATTTAGGTAAAGGTAGGTTAGGTAATAAAATTCCGTGGGCTGGCAAGCACTGAAGCAAACCTCAGCTTTTAGCTTTATGTTCCCAGATGCCTACATTTCCAGTGGGTAGTCTGTCATATGTTTAAAGAAAATGAATGCTAATGAAATAGAAAGTGGTGAAAAGCTGCTATAATGGCAGAAAGTTGCTCAGCTAATAGAACAGGCTTCTGATGGAGGCAATTGATAGAGCTTTCCCAGAGCTCTAAAAAAGTAATTACTTAAATATTTATATGAGCAAAGAGTGGGAACTGGGGGTGGAAAGGGGGGATCCATTTGCAAGTCTGCCGTAGAAGGGATCTTCTGGAGGCTGCGCTCTCACTGCCTTGAAAGTTCCAGAGGAAAACTCTTCCTCTATTCCCTAGCTCAGAAACAAGCTTGCTGCTGAGATACACTTCTGTATTACGTTAGAGACAGAGTAATGGATTTTGAACTATGTGTCTTCAATGGAAATCCTTCTTTCCCCCCAGCTGGAAGGCAGAAGTATTATGTCTGCTTCAGCCCAGAACTGTCATCACATAGGAACTGACCCCAGACTTTTCAGAAAATTCATAGATTCCATCAACTTTTTTTATTAAAATGTCACATTCTTCCACTCTTCAACATTTCACTAAATGCAAGAGCCACGGGGGGCAATATGTTGGCCTCAGCAAACCCAAGACAGGATTAAAACACTAGAGCCCATTCAAATCAACAGAACTCTTTCCATTTCACTAAGAGGATGGCAATGGAGAGGGGAAATTGCAGCTGTTTTGCCAATGCTTTTCCTAATGAATTTTTTTAATTGAAAACTTGAAAATCTGACTCATTTTCATAACTGACATATACACGAGCATGTGGTTAAGAGACAGTCAACTTTCCAATCAACCCTGCAGGTCTCCAGAGGTCTGCCACCTTCAGCCAGTAGTTTCTGGAGGATGATGTTTCATTAGTGGATCAAATCCAGACTTGAACTTGAATCCAGCTGGCACACACGAGGCCCTCAAGCTGACAAGCTGTTCCTTGGAGCGTTAGCAATTCTTTCCTCTCCTGCCCTAGCTTTAAAGCCACACATTGGCAGTGTGATGGACTGTTTCATCATGGCATTTCACAATGATGTTATAACACCCGCATTTCTGAACGGGAGCGCATGGAGCTCCAGGAAATTCTGCATCAAAGCTCAGCCTGAGCGGTTATTGATAAGCATCTTCATGAATTAGTCAGGCCCTTTGTCCTCTGAGAGCAGGGAGCTCAGATATACTGCCCTATCCTCCCCCGTTTCGCTCAGGGGCCTGGCTGAATCCTTCTCCTTTCCCCTGTAAACACCAGCTCTAACTCTTCTCTCGGCTCCTTGACCAGTTTCATTTTGAAAAGCCACTGTGATCTGGTGCCAAAGTTCACATGCAGATACTGCCCCAGGCTGCTAATAGCTACAACCTTCCTCTCTTCTCACTCCTCAAGTGCCCATTTACAATTAAGCAGATCTTACATTCAAGGAGAAAGGCAGGTCTTACTTCATTGTCTGTGTATCTCCTCACCACTGCCTTCGGTGAGGAATAAAACAGACTAAAGAAAAAACATTTCTATTTTTTTCTGCACCCATTTGGTTTAAAACCCACAGAATTCCTCATTTTTAAGTACAACAATATATAAATTGTTATGTAAGGAAGCAGGCAGTCATGGCCTGTCCTCAAGCTGCAGCACTCTGTATGTGCCAATTACAAAAAAGGGCTTACTTTAACAGAAAGTGACCCCTTGAATGCTTGTAGCTTTTTTTGCCTTAAAATGATGGCACTTCCTGCACACTGATAACTAAAATGCTGGACTAGAGCTGAGATTCAGCTTCTGGTGATAATTGTCCACTGCCAACTGCCTCTTAGGTCAGTATCTGCTTCACACTCAAAAAGCAATTCACACAAATACTGGATTGCTCACTGGTAGTGAAGAAGCATTTCATGAACTTTGAAAGTAAAGACAGAGCTTCAGGGTTTCAGTCTCGGTACAAAATTTATGATGTTTTCTGTGCATCACAGTGCAGGGGTGTGTAAGCCAGTCTTAATGGAAAAGCTTTGGTGGCATTCTAGTTAGCTTTGATTTAAAGCTTAATTTAGGTCCTGAAAAGGGTTAGTGCATCTTTACAGCCATCTTGTAATTCTCCAAGAGTCCTGCCACAAAGTTAGCCAAGCCCACATTTCAGCACGGCAGGGTCACTTTCACATCAAAGAGGTACTCAGACAACTACCAAAATCCACTGAGGAAAGTCTTGTACCTTGTCCAAAAATCTACCAAAAGGGAGGCAGGAAATTCACTATTCAAGCGCATTCAAAGGTGATGTGATGAAGTAACATATGTCATATATACGTACATATATATAGTCACTCATGATGTTAAATGAAAACTGAAATTCTAGGTTGAAAGTGGATCTAACTAAATATTTAAAACTCAATATTAGAGTTGAGAGAATAATTGGCAGCAAATAATTCACCCATGAATTTAGCTTTTTCTTCGGCTTGCGGAATGTCTGCATACAGATTGCCGTTTCCCCACATTTGATCATTACTTTAAATGAGTCTCAATTTTATAGTGCAATTCTTTCCCTGTACAGGTCGATGGTGAGGAGTCTCCTGTGCTTTCCTGACACTCTGTATCTGAAGTCTGATCTGTGGTTGTTTGGCTCTGAGCAGCTGCTCACGTAGCACAGCACTGCTCTGACCCACAGTTTGATGTGCGTGTCCTGTTTGAAAATCTGACTGTGCCAGCGCCACACTTAGTTTTTACAGGCAGCAGCGTGGGTGAAAGCTGGCCACTAAAGTACGAGGAAAAAGCAAATAATAAGCAGAAAATATTGCAGAAAGATGCTCACTCCAATATTAGCAGATCCTCAACAATAACAGAAAGGGCTGAAGAAGGCTTTTTGCCTCTCCTTAATATAAGCATTTCCAACAATAGCTCTTAATTTAGTTCCATGTAGAAGACACAGTTTACTGGAATCCCAAGTATTTCGGCAACTGGGATGGAGTAAGCCCAGGTACCAGTACAGGCTGTGGGCCAAAGGGATAGAAATCCTCTCTGCAGAAATGAAGCTGATGGACAGCACATTGAGAGGAGTCAGCAGTGTCCCTGCATCCAACACAGGGAATTGCCCACAGGGCTGCACTTGCAGCCAGCCAGGCAGCCATACTCTGGCCTGTGTCTGCAGGGACACAAGGTACACCTCAGGAAAATTCTAATTGGATATCAGGAAAAGCTTTGTCACCATAAAGGTGAAAAACACAGGAGAGGGTTGTGCAGATGTGCTATGGAGCGTCTGTCCTCGGAGACAGTGAAAACCCAGCTGGACATGGCTCTGATGAATTTGCTTTCATCAGACATGTTCAACTTAGGAGGGAAGACTGTATGACCTCTGGAGGACCCTTCCAACCTACACACTTCTATGATTCCCTGATACCCTAATAATTATTTTTCCAGTCCTTGGAGCAAGTCCAAAATATCTTTACACTCTTGATCTGTATTTCTGTAAGAATATAAAGATTTTTATAGCGATTTCTGCCTATGAAGAGATTTGGAATGTTAAAATTCAACCCACCAGAGCTAGATGAGTGGTAAAATGAAGGCAACAAAACCAAAGGTGCAAAATTCCTTAATGGTCGGGTTCTCTGTGAGCATATCTCAGCTCAACATGACTGACTTATGGTCACCCTGATCTACAACAGCAGAGAGTTCTGCACTGAATCTTAAGGCTGCATAAATGAATGCGTTTCACAGTTAACATAACCTCATATATAGCACAGCTGATTTAAAGACAGCCAAAAAGTGTTGTCTTTCTCACTGTTGTACCACAGTAGGAACTTATGTGTACCTCTTGTGATCTCTAACTCGCAGTATTGTTGTGCCTGATGCAGAATTATTAGGTACTGAAATAAACTTCAGCTTTTAATGACTAAATGTCATGCAAGAGGATGCTGGACTTGAAAGCCAGCAGAAAAGCCCTAGGCTGTTTGAGAATTCAGATTCAAATTATTCAGCTATCTCTACTCCTCTTAGATATCTATAAATATCTACACTCCACAGGGTGCTCATGCAATTTCTGATGGTTTACCAGACTGAAGCCACCTCCTCAACTGTAGGTTAGAGTTGTAACTCCTTGATATCAATGAAAAGGCAAGGGACTTAGTTATGAAGGTCATTTTTCAACTGAACAGTTAACTGGAGGGCACCACAGAATGAGTTTAGCTCTCTTTTGTCTCACAAATTTTGCAATCAAATAATATAAACATGAACAAAGCCATTAAGGAGACTTCCTCTTGCCCAGTGCTCTGGAAAAAAATTTAACTAACTTCATAAGGTAAAATATGAGAACATTTTCATTAACACAAAATGTTCTTTTTAATTAGGATTTTGCAAGCTAAGTCTCCTAATGAATGAAGGAATAGAACTTCAGAATTATTTGAATTGCTTTCTTTTTTTTTTCCTCACTGAGAAAACAAATGGAACATTTTGCAAAATATATTCAGTTTGTAACTAGAGACTTTCTAATTAACTATTTCATGGCTTAAGTTTTCATCAGCCTATAAAAATGCATCGGTCTGAAATGGCTACTTTCCTGACTACTCCTCAAGAGCTCTGAGTGCCTTAAGAACGCAGCCAGTGCAGGCCATGCTGAGACACGTGATAGGCAGAGGTACAGGTAATTCACTCCTACACAAAGCAGGTGTAAAACAGGTCTAGGGGATACCATCCCCTTTGTAAGGAAGCAGTTTCAGGCCACAGATGTTAATGAATATAGGAACACATTTACTGGGAAGACCCATGTAAGCACAGCCTCCCCTAGCACCACTATGTGTTCTGTGGCTTGAGGTACCTGACTTCGCTGTGGTGCGGCTGCTTTGTGAGCATCAGTGCTGGCAGGTGCCAAGGAGAGGAAAGATAGCTTTTATAGGGATGTGAAGGAAGGCTACTGTGTTGTGACAGATAGCAGCCACAGAGCCAACACACAGTGGCTGTGCCACACGATAGAGACCTGCCTGATATCACAAGACCAGTAATAGCATGGGCAGACCATCAGCAAACTCGAAGTAAATTAATCCAGCTGAGCGTTTCACGGCTGGTAGGACCTGGCCACAGCAGAGGAAAAGTAGTGTCTCTGTGCCATCGGAGTCTGTGCCCCCCTCTCCAAACACACAGCAACTGCAAAACTCTCTGCACTGGAGCCAGGATGAGCAGATCAATTCACGGGTGTGCCACAGCCCGTCCTGCAGACACCAGAGTCATATGCTCAGTGCCACCACCTGCCAAGGACCAGCTCATGTGAGAGCAACACCTCCCCCAGGACTTCCAGCCCTAATGATCTCAAGCAAGTCTCTCTGCCCATGATACCCAAATGCCCAGCAGGCTGATTCCCAAGAAACACGAGCCAACAGGCACTGCGAGGAAACATCACCATGAAATGCCAGCAGAAAAACATAAAGCTTTGGGCTCTCACTGAAAGGAAAGAAGAAGTAGTCTAAAGCTGGCAGACTTGGTGGATCACTGTGCAACAGGAATGAGATGCTTTTGACCTGGTCTGGCTGTCTTGTTGTAGCAGCTTCAGAAATCTTTTATATGGGCTAATATGACGACATTACTACATGCTATGCCAGAACAGGCTATAAAACCAATTTCTAGATGACACCATTAATCAGAGAAACACACTTGATCCACAGATTTAGGAAGGTTGAGCATGTAGACTAAGACAGAACACTGTGATATAAAAGACAGGTCAAAGCAAAGTTGCAGAAAGGGCCTGAACATTTGCAGAATTAGTAAAATCTGGGGTTTTTTTCCAAAAGAAAGCATTAGCAAGCAGTAAGAGAATGATGTGCAGCTAATTATAAATGTAATACATGGGTAGTTGCTTGCTAATGCTGACTTCTGCCCAACTCTACACCCTCAGGCTTCTAACTCTTCCTGTGTTTTTTTCTGTGCATTAAAATCTCAATGGTAGCCCTCTAGCTCAAGATATGGAGAAATCTGGGTTTTTAAGACTAGGGTGATATCTCCATTACTGCCCATCAAAACACATGTGAGGTCTGGTTTTTGTTCTTTGGTGAGAAATAAGAAGGTTTGTTTGCACTAAGGGTGTATGCACTCATGCACCCACATTTAGCAAAGGGATACAAGCGGTAAGAAGGTAGTGACCCTTTCCTAAATGAGTCATCCTCAGCACAATATATGAGGGGGAGAGAAAAAAAATCCCCCAAATTATTTTAATAAACAAGCTACGGGAAAGCAAAGGTATAGTGAAGGCAAAGGTTATGATAAAACAGATTTTGGTCAGATGTCTTAATCTATTTACACAGCAGGAGGTTTTCAACAACCTGCACTGCAAGATTAGAAATGAATTAGCACGTTCTGAAAACAGACATTGAAGTCCAGGAGCAGAGTGCAAACACATGCATCATTTGTACCAAGTACCCAGCACTAAAGGCAAAATCTAAGTGCTATTTGATGTCATGGTGGCCACACACTAACACTGGACAGAATGGTAAAGTTCCAGTTAGAAAGCACCTAAAATGATCATCTAGTCCAACTGTCCCTATACAAGAGAGTAAGACATGAAGCTGTAGGATTGGAAGGCCCATATATGGTTTGTCTGAAATAGAAAATGCAGGTATCTTAAAATTGTGGTAAAATTATCAAATAAACATAATTCAGTAGATATTAAAGAACTTCAGAAGATGTTTTGATAGATTAGAGTTATTTAAGGATAGATTATACATATTCACATCCAGATAAAAACACATGCACGTGTTCATTAGACAGTTAGAAAACATGTAAAATCTGAGCTTTCCTGGAAGATGAAGTCAGATCACACTCCGTGTTTGCAGATAGCAGCCTAAGTTAAGAATGCAATCACTTATTTAAGTGACTGAAGATTCAGATCTGCAAGATGGTAATGCTGGGTGCAGTTGCAGAAAAAACAATCACTCCAGTTTCCTGCAGACTAGAAGATTGGGCATATCCTGTTTTACATGATCAGCCTCAGAACAGAAAAAACTGAAACCCTTTCTCACATGGAGCACTGTGGATGTGATTATGTTACACTAGATAAGAATTTTTACCTATTTGTCTCATGCCGTTCTTGGGCCAGGGAAAAGTACACAAAGCAGACTTGGGAGAACTTTTGCCCCATTCCTTTTGCAACACTAGGATATATGTATAGATATGGATGTATGAATATCTGGAACTGGCCTCAATGGGTCTTCACATCAGAAAATCTGCTCCAGGTACCCTCAGGTGAGTAGAATCTGCCCCACAGATGCAGGACTCGGGCAGCTCCGGAGAGCTGGAAAGCCAGCTGCAGGAAGTAGTGCACCAGCCTCACACTGTGGGTGCTCCTGCGTGGCAGGGGGTATTTCTCTTTGTTTCCTCTCATTCTGTCCTTTGTTTACTTTTGTGCATGTCCTGGTGGCTGGGTGCTTCTCAAAAAACACAAACACCTCTCCCCAGAGAGCACACAAGCCGTAGCACAGTACAGCACGGTGCTGGCTGCAGAACCCTTTTTGTATTCCTTGTGCACTGGGCAGGGAGTTTTTCATTTCATGCATCATCCATAACTTGCCGCAGCAATTCCAAAAATCTCTACCACGCTCACATGAATACGAATAATTTAAATTCACATTTTTGCTTTTGAAAATTTATCATCATAGAAGTCGGGCTCATAAAGCAACTGAATTCTGAAATTTCTCACAGAATAATCAAGTGATGGCACTGCCCAACAAAACAGCCTAATCACATCGGTTTCTCACAGACACTTGGAGCTATGACTCCCTCTCACAACCAGGTCAGGTACTGACATAAATCTGTCACCAGCATTAGTGTTCACTCTACTGGATTTTCTTTGATGCTTCTTTATTTAGACTAATTTAATAAGCAATTAAAAAAAAAAAAAGGGGGGCTGTTAGAGTACAGGAAGTTTTTTTTTCTCTGGAGAGGAGAGGTCTTGGAGGCACTTACATGAAATGTAAGGGTTTTGGAGGCACTTACATGAAATGTTGCTTAGGACATCTATCAAAGAGTTGGCCTGGAGTAGATGTTGCTCCTTAGCCCCCAGTATGTCTTCTGGGTTTTGGCCAAAGAACAAGATATTGAATTTCTTAAACATTGAATACAGGTGTTTAGTCCTCCCTGACCTCAGAGAAACTACAGCTTTCAGAAAAAGCAAAGCAAATTGTAACTCTGCCATAAGCAATGAGTTCTACAGTTTCTCAATTTTAAATGTATTAGACTTTGAGAAACACATATCCACCCATTTCCTGCCACAGGGCCATCACAAGGCTTTGCACCTGCCAGTGTCCCTACAACTGCCCCACAGCACAAGGTTGTGCAAGGAGAAATAGGTCTAAGTTTTGCACTATAAAATATTTTTTGTGACTGAGATGACTTCCCTTTCTGTATCACATTCAACTGACGCTTACAGGATAAAAGGGAGAAACTAAAAAAAGCAGAAGAAAAGAAATGAATTGTAGTGGTTTTCCTGTTGAGCTCGTTCCTGGCAGAGAGCCTCACTGGGATTCCAGAAAATGGGCACACTTCCTCTTCAAAAGGTGCTAAAGGAGTTTACCCAAACAGTTAAACCAATCTTGCAACTACATACAGAGCATTTAAGAAAACCACCCTAAATATTTCAGCCAAGCAACGAAGTCTCCACTGGACAAAAAGATATGCACTTCTGAACTCTTCAGGAAGACAGGCAACATTATTATGATCTAACCAACTGAAAATGTAAACCAAGTTTAAACCCTGTTATTTCTTTCTTCAATAGCAGAATGAAAAAAAAATCTGACAATGTTTTTCCTGATACCAACCTGCTGATGGAATTGGTGGGATAACCTTGGGTACTGTTCCAGCTGCCCATAAGGTGCACCCCAAAGGGGTTTGTCACAAAACACACAGTAACTCCTGCCAGCCAGGCACCAATGCTGCCTGCTGCCTCAAGGAGTTTTATCTAAAAATAGAAGCCGCTTAAGAAAAATGACCACTTCTTTAGAAGAACAGTCAGTGTCTCTCTGAATCAATTTAAGCTGAAGCACATCAATGAGATAGAGCTTGACCTAGAGAGCTCCACAGAAATCAAGACCTAAGGTAAGGGTATGCCAGTAATGTGGAAGAAGATAAGGAGACTATGGGCCTGATCCAAAGGCCACTAGGTCAGTGGCAAGCTTTAATGTTGATGTAAATGGGCTTTGAACCAGGCCACACTAGTGAAAAGAGCACTCCTTATTATAAAAATAAGCAGCCATTAGAAATGGACTAGAAGTTACAGGAAATTTTTTGCAGGTAAAACTTCCGTCCTTTTTTTCGGCATCTCAGCGAAGGACTGGGCCATTTAACTTCGTAAATGAGCAGGCACCAGGTTGCCACCTCATCCCAGTGGGTGCACAGAGGTCAGAACCACATGGGTACAGTTTGCCCAAACTGTTTCTGCAGGAAAACATGGTGGAACTCCCTGGCCCAGCTGAGTCCGTGCCTCACTAGTGTAGCTGGGCATGCAGTCAGCAGCACTGCCCACCTGAATTGTTGCACACACCCATTTTGCCTGAGCATCTGCAGGAATCCATTCCTGGCTCACTGGGGAGCTGTGATGGTTCAAATGATGAGAGAGAAGCTGGGGCCTGGTTGCAAACACTAAACTTTTACCCAGCCCAGCCCACCCCACAGCTGCTGTTTGCCAGTAGGTGAAAAGTCGTTTTTTGACTCAGGCATAATCATCACAAAGCTGGGGAAAGAATGCAAATGTTTACTCCTTGGTGATAGGCAAAAAATGCAATCGTAATTCACACTCTCTCTGGCCCATGCTGAATATTCCTCACTGAAGCAGTTAGACTGATAAGGTTATTCACTGACAAGATATGAGAGAGCAAATGTTCTGTAATTGAATACCATATGCCTCACCACAAAGAAAAATAACACAATTCTCTTGGAGATAAAATAAAGAATATACTAAGAGAGCGTTGTTAAACTAGCTCACTGCGCTAAAACAATGAGGAGAGAGGGAATATGCAAGTCACCCTGTTGGCTACAATATAATTGGCTCATTAGGGAAATGTGCACACACAGTGTGAAGGAAACAGGAGATCACAAAACCTGCAGCACAGCATGGACTTTGGGCACAGCTTACAGACACTGCTGTCAAAGCGAGGGAGCTGGTGATAGGACAGAAAGTATTTGTGAGCCTTGGTAAGGAGTGCATGTACCTGTATCCAACTCATCCTGCAGTTGGCAATTCAGGTTCTCCTGATTTCCCAGTGCCAGCCAAGGGGCACTATTCCTCTGTGACCCTGGCAGGAATCATGTTTAGCCGTGAGAAAGCTGTGCTGTGCTCCCTGACTCAGGAGCTGCCAGTTTGCCTTAAAGTATTAGAGCAGCATTATATTGATTACTGCCTGATATTTGCAGGTCTACAAAATGTCTAAGGAGACATAGGAAAGTTTAGAGACTTTTAATTTGCTGTACCAAAGCTTTTCTGATGGTCCCAGAAGATTACGCATTTATGAACAAGGGCAGCAACTATAAAAGCTTATTGTTTGCACTCAGCCAAACTTCATGGATTTTTTAAGTATGACAAAAGAGAAAATGAGTTACACAGATTTTCAATAACTTGAACACCAATCTCTGCTGTCCAAAGGGAATTACTCCAGTGTTCTTTCTTTGTCTACCTTGGCCTGGCTTTAAGGGTTTATCCTTGTAAACGACATCAGTAGTTATAGTTAACAGGCCCAAATGAAGCTGTGGGGCTGAGATCCCTCTTGTCCTGATGTGCTAGATGCTCCAGGGAGAAGACTAAAGATAGCAAGAGAAACTTTGTCGAGGTAGACTCAGTGTGGAAGATAGGAGCAAGCAGTGTGCACAGCCCTTCCCTTCGCTTCAGTGACACATCACAGGTACCAAGAGGATTCTCTCATCAGAGGGCAATGGCATGAAGTGAGATTAAGGTAGCAACCCATTTTGCTTTTATGTGTTCAGCTAAAGAACAAGGTCAAAGACATAAGGTCTTAAAACTTTTAATTAAATGACAGTGGACTTATTCGCTTGCTCCTGGATTACATTGATGCAATCCAGCATGAAAGCTGCTATCTGACGATTCCCTGGATTTCCGCTCCTCTTTGATGGGGGTACACAGCAAATTGTTTTCGGGTACAAACTCACCATAGCTACTTAGAGGGATGCAAGTCTCTCCTAAAATCTTACCCACTTTCTGTTTTACTGAAATGGCAGAAAGGCACTAAAGTCATAAAAAAGAAACATTCCTGCAATAAAAATTAGTGTGGCTACAGAAAAGTATGTTGCAAATTGGGGGGAGGGATGGATACGAGGCAAGTACAAGTATTTTCTTTGAGAATCATGCATGAAAAGTCTCATGTCACTGGAAAACAACAGGTCATAAACAGACTCTGCACAGTCCCTATTCCATGGACAGTGAGTAGCACCTTTTTTGGCAACACTGATGCAGGCATGAGCAAATCAGGTGTTTCTGAAGGGCCAGACTGGTTCACGGCATGCAGCCTTAGGAGCATACAGAATTCAAATGTATGTGGTGGAGCAGAAGCAGGCCCTACAGTCAAGAAACAGAGCACAAAATGCATGGCTGTGATAAGAACCAAACTAAGATGTGATTAAAAAAAAAAAAAAAAAAAAAAAAAGAAAAAAAAGAAAAAGAAAAGAGTATTGTTTTGGTTTCTGAGCTCTCTACTTTATTTTTATTTGGTTTTATGCTCCTGTAAGTAAAATCAACAACTTCTTTTTCCCCAATAAACTGAAATTTTGCAGACCATTAATCCATAATATGGACAAAAGCCTTCGGGTGCATGTGAAGCAAAATGAAAAATGGTCAGTCTGGTTCTTCCAGGAAAAACTGATACTTCACATGAGCAGTAAAGATTTTCCAACAAGCAGCAGCACACGCGTTTCAGTGCAGACCCACAGCAACTGCGTCAGCGTGGTAGAGGGTAATGGCTCTGAATATCATTTATGTGCATTTAACTACCATTTAGTTAATGTTTATGCAGCATTTTGAAAATGTAAAGTGCTGTAAAGATGCCAAGTGTTATTATTATTATTAATCCAAGTGATAAATATGACTGCAAATTCTATACTTTATCCTTGTCCTTCATGTCAAAGGGATGTTTGCACGTATAATAAGCACTGTGATTCAGCAAGACACTCACAGTGTATGCATTACTTAAAGTTCATGAGTTTTACACATAAGGGAATAGAGGACTAACTGGTTTTTCCCCAAGTTTACTGAGTGTTAAAAAACCCACAACAAATTAGGATGGAAGATTATGTTAAAATCCTGCTTTTAAAAATATTAGGTCAGAGCTCTGCTGCAACATTTAAAAGCCTATTTAGCAAGCAACATAGGTCAACATGTCTTAATAAAATGTGTTTTCCTTTCAATGAATGTAGAAGAGGGCACAGAAAAGGACTTAAAGCCAGCAATAAGTGGGTATCTGCTGTCTGCTATGTTCCCACTGCACCTTCCACTACAGGAGCTGACTGTCCATATTTGGATCATCCAAGCCCCAAACCTATGCCTCCTTACATCTTCACTTAGTCCCTTAGAGGACTGAGGGATGGTGGCTACCAGCCACAGAGTCTAATGTCACAGAAAAAAATATTCCCTTGGTGATTTTCCTATTTCCTTAAATCACTCCTCTTTTACTTGCACCTTCAGCACCACATCAAAAAGGCAGTCAGGAAATACTCCACAAGTCACTAAGTTTCCAAGACACAGGTCCACCATGAGTGCTTGCCACCACAGTGGATTGCTCTTACTGCACTAGACCTCAGCAGGGAAAATAATCTGTGAGGCAAGGCCTTTGGTCTCTCCTTTTATCTTCACAAATAAACCTTTCAGTGCTCTCAGAGAAGTGGCTGTTATTTCAAGGAGGTGATCAGTTTGTGAGGAAGTGCTAAGTAAGAACAGGGAATTTTCGTACCATATATTTTTCCCAGGTTTGAAGTGGCCGTTGCAATTGCAATGACTTTGCCACTGAGACTGAACATGAAGTCACTTGTCCGAGTGAAACACCTGCCGTTCCCCTTACTGGAAAACCAAAAGGACAAAAGAAATTTTTAAAAGAAGGTCTCTTAAATGTCTTCACTCACTTAAACAAACTGGATTTTCCAGAGTTCAACTCCCATTCCTGTGTTCTGTTGCAGTGGTTGGATGCTGAGCTCTTGGACGCTTGGTCCGGACCATGTGACAGGGGACAGAGATAGAGAACGTGTGGCCGAATCCACCCTTTGAAGGCTTTCTCCAAGACTTAAAAAACTATCATAGTTTTAAAAAAAGGAAATGAGAGGAAAAAAATCCTACAGAGACAGCCTGATCTTCTACTTGCTCACAATGGTATAAATCAAGAATAACCCCATGGACTTTGTAGGACTTGCACAAGTATAAAACTGCTAGAAATGAAAGGTTCACTTTTTTTAACTTCAGCAGTTGGCTAGGTTTTCTTTAAATAGCTTCATTAATAAATACTTTTAAAAAAAGGGGGGGAAAAGTGCTCTTCCTCCCTCAATACTAATTGCTAGTGCTCAGATTTAATCTTCAGCATTTATTGTGCTTCCCCAAATCCCTAATAATCACCCCAGAAGACTCCTTAACATTGTTGTATAATGGGAAACAAGAGCAGGGTATTACTTTTTCATGTACAAAGATGTTTCATCAGGAGGCCAGATTTCTTCTATGCAGCTAAAGTACATAGAGCCTGACACTTTTAATTTCTTCCGTAATTGTGTCACAAGAGGGGTTTATGTCACTGTGCCTCTTTGCTGAATTCCAAGAGGCTCAATGCTATTCCCATGGTCATTGCCTCCTGCCTCTACTTTAAAATAATGAAGATTTGGGCTGAAATAAATTTGAAGATATCAAATAAGGACCCCTTGAGTTCCAGGGAAAGAAAATAAAGCAGCTTTTATTAAACTTGTTATGAGACCTTTCATGACCACTATTCTCGCTGTTCTCTTTGCTCAAAGCCTTTAGAGAATGGTCTCACTTTAGCCTAAACTCAGCTCTTTCTCAGCTCTCTAAGCCTCTGTAAAATTGAAGGACATTCACTCCAACACACGTCTTTAATAACTCAGTATGATTTAAACTTTCAATCTGCATTCCTGATTTCTGTAATAATTGAAAGGAATGCATTAGCAGCAGAAAAAAAACCCCACTTTTGCTTCATAAACTTTACCTTCATTGCCTCAGATTTTCAGTAGTTCTCAATATGTAAGTTTAATGGCGTGACCCTAACAAGAAACGATCAGCAAATGAAACGAACCAGTGTGTAGCTGCTCCACACGGCTACAAGTGTCAGCTGTGGCCTGCCTGCCATTAATTTTATTGTAACTCATTTCTTCAGGTTGAGTACAGCACGATTTAATGTTCCCATTCTCCCATTCCTGTTCTGCATGACAAATTGTTTTAATAAACATAAACCGGGTAATAATAAAGTAATAATAAGCCTAGCACTCACCTTATATCACTGCAGTTAAATTCTCCCACAAGCCAGCGCTGGTTACAGTGACAATTACAGTCGGGCCAATCCGCAGCCAGGCAAGCACAATGGACAGATTTAATATCGTTTGTAAATATGATTAGTGTGCTGTCATGTTATTGCAGCCTGGTATTTACATTTCTCTCTGGGGTTATTCACTACACCAAATCAACATTAAATAGTGCTCCCTTCCCTTCCCCTTAAATCAAATATACCTTTCTTTGTGCTCCACTCAGAAGTTAATGAAGAAAATGACATCGATTGTTAATATTCAGGGATCAATCAGTGCTTTACATACCTCTTTTTTTTAAACAGATGTACGTCTGTCTGTATAACCCAGGAAAATTTCTTTCAAAATTCATAATCTCCCCCCCGTTCCTCCTCCCCCTCCACACACACCCTTTAACATCAACGCTCGTCTGCTGACTCTCTTATGAAAAATGTTCAAATAATGAATGGCTGTTGTTTACAGAAGTAATTTCATGCTACATTTCCATTATTGCCTGGATTTGTTTAGCTTCTCAAGCTTCCCCATTTCCCTGCAATGAACTTTTAAGGAAATATAACCAGCTTTCACTGTTTATGCCATTATGTTTATAATAGAAGCCGCTCTCATTTGTGACATATTGCAACACTTCATAACTGTGTGCAAATAAGCATCCTTAAACTTGTTAAGGTCAATTAATCATTGTACAAAAGCTTTTTTTAGCCAGGACTTCCACCAGCATAAATCCAGCCATGTAGCAGGGTAATGAAAGGGCTCTAGCATGGACTTGGGTCCTACATGGCACAGTTGTGCACTTCAGATGTTAATAAAACTGCCCACAGATGACACAGGTCTTTTTCTCCAAGCTATTTGGTTCCCATGGTCAGGCAGCACAGGCTGAATGCCTGCAGCCCAAGTCAAGAACAGATAAAATTTTATAATGACTTTAACGATGAATTCCCACCAACCTAAAACATTTTTAAGCCACCTTTTCTACAGTGAAAGAAAGGAACTGAGCCATAGGAAGTCCTGCTGAGTTTGGACCCACAACACTTCACTGGACAGGAATTGCCACATGAAATACACCACAAAAAGTACCTATTTTGAGGCATCACAGATGGCAGCATCAGAGGAGAGCACTGCTGTCGGCAGCGAGGAGCCCTGGCTGCTCAGGCGCGTGGATCATTTGACAGTGTGGAGCCCTGGCCTCCTCCTGCTGCTGTGTCAACTGCTCTGGGAGGAAAGGGTCTGTGGGGGATGGCAGTGATGGTACCAACTGCCTAAGAGCTGCCTGGCACAAACACTGATGATGGAAAGGGCTCTTCTTAATTAGTACCAACCTTCTCCATACAGCCGTGGCACACACAGACTCACTCTTGCCCTTCGTGCAGCTAAGAAAGAGGAAATATCCATGTGGTTTATATTTATGCTTCCATTTTCCACAAAGAGGTTCTCATCTCCTGCCCTTTTTGACTGAATCAAGACCTATGTCTGAAATTTAAGACATGCCTTAATCAGACTCAATAGGTTTTCTGGATGCCCCAGGCTTACCGATGTCATGGTGCCTGGGTGCATGTGAAATAAGCCTGGTCTGTGTCATTGAACTTGGACTGATGTGCAAAAACAAAGATAATAAACCCTCACAGCAACCTCAAATAAACTGTAGAAGTAAAATTCCCTGAAATATTTAACACTAATGGAGAATTACAATGTATGGGATACTTCAGTTTCTGAGGGTGCCCACAAGCAGGTACATACTTTATACATTTTGTAGCACTTTACTTGCTCTTTTCCATGCAAATTGGAGTATAAACAGATGTCCTGTTTTAGAAATCTACCCTGATCAAGGCCAAAATGCATGGCAAAGACTGATACTAAGATACCTGTAATAATTACAAAGCTGACACACCTTTGGTTGTATACTGCCAGTAAACTTTCCCATACTACAAGTTCAAGTTAGGAGAAGGGAAAAGAAACATGATTTAAAGAAAGCATCACCAGTCAGCCAGCACAGCTATTTTCTTGGAGTTGTAGATAATCTGGGGACCAAAGCAGGACTTTTTAAAGACCTCTCTAGTTGTTACTTTTTTTGAAAATGATAGATTTAAGAATGTGTTTCTTATGGTCACCCACGGGGCATGAATCTGACTTACTGTGACTTGCTGATATTATTTATTTAGAAAAGTCAAATGTCACAGCAAAATATTTCTGCTAAAATGTGTATTTACTGAATTTTCCTTTCAAAGCTCAGCAAGGTGACAGCTGGAGAGGGGTGTCTGTGCATGTGTGGAAAAAAAAAAAAGAGGGGGAAGAACTGGGGTGTTACTAAACACAAGATCACAGTACTTGAAACATCCTACTGAGATCAGAAGAATTGTGAAGCATACCGAGGTGGTACTCTAGCTATTCATTAACTGCCTGTATCAGCCAGCCTGGAGATTAGAGCTTAATGCAACGGTGAAGTAAGTGTCCATATCACAGTAGCCATGGAGGAATAGCGAGATGTAATGAAACTGAATAGCTAGCCATTGAAAGTTGAAAAATATATTGATTTTTCAGTGCTTGATCACCCAGGAGGCTTTATCAGGTATGAATACTTGGGAACCATCTGCTAACTCTGTAATGGTATTTTAGGATTTGTGACAGACACCAGCAAAAATAAAACTGTGTGTTAGAAAATAACACAAAGTGAAGCCTGCTTCTCTGCAGTGCATTCCACTGCTCCACATCTGCTTTTCTCATTCCTGCCTTTTAATTGTTTTCGAATTAGCTATAGCTAATGTATGAATACAAATTAAAATTGGTACATGGACTCAATTTCTCCCCACCTTTCATACCAAAGATAGCTCAGACATTTATAGCTGCATTTATCTCTACATCAGATTGCATTACATATGTGGTAAAGCCTTCTTTCCTCCCAAAAGGGAGTCAGCAGGACCCCAGTTATTGTATTTAGCTATTGAACCTCGTTGTCAACATTTCTTAGCATTCATTTGTGTAAGTCAAAGAACAAAACCGAACAGGAACAGGCTTGGAGGCACAATATCTACATATTGTCTGATGTAAATAACACTCCTAGACATGATTGGCATTCTCCAAACAACAATCATTGTTATTGAAATGTGCCTCTATTCCCCTTGTTTTAATACTGAGAATGATTATGAAATCTCTTTGGGTACGATAAATCAGCTGAAAGATGTAATAACATGTTTCAGCTGTTGGAATGGATGTTTGATTACAGCTCTGAGGGTTTTTTCCTCATCTTGTTTCTAGTTTAATTCTTAAACCATTCTCTGATTTAACAAAAAATATATTCCACACATCAACAGCAAATATGCATTCTTGTTTACAGTGTGGGTAACTGAGCAGGAATAGAATTGCATTTTAACAATGCAGGGAAAATATTCTTCTATTACAGTTTGGGTTAAAATAGTAAGTTAAACTGTCATTTGAAATTATATTCAGTAAACTTTAGCACCTAAGTAAAAATAGAAAAGATTAAAAAGGTGGAGGGTGGGGAGGAAAGAGAGACAAGGAGACTTTGGTCAGACTATGTTTGATTTCCAGACACACACACTAAAAATCCACCTCTGCTCTGTTTCCTCTCTCCATGATTTTGCAAGCATCTCTTCAAGTAAGTGGTATTAGAATTAATTTGCCCCAAAATGGTGAAGTGTAAGTGGAGGAAAATTATTTCCCCCTGATTTTACACTGTAGCTGCAGCACACAAAAGATGAAGGAAGTCAGACCGCACCACACAGCGGCAGCGAGAGCGAGGCAGCTGGACAGAGGCTTTTGAAGGATCTGAGAATCTGTGTACAGCAAAGGCAGCACAGATTCCCCAGCTCACTCTCCCAGAAAAGATTCTGGCAAATAATGCCTTTCCCTTAAGTGCATTTTGTGAAGGAGAAAAGGTGAAGAAAAAAATAACTATGGGAAACAAAAAGATTAGTACGTGGGTGGTTTCCTTCTCCAATCAACTTTCCTTCCTGTCCCACGGGGCTGCCCCTGCGCTGATGAGCACACTGTGGCTGCTGCTAGCACATACCTCCATGTTCTCCCAAAGTTTGCAAGGCCAAAGAGGCAACTACATTCAAGACTGGTGGTGGGAAAATTCTGAGAAATCTGGGGCTTCCTGAGGTCTTTAGAACTGCTCAGTGATGTCTTGCCAACATTTAACAAGAGGCTCCTAGGAGAATTTCCCCCTTGGCCTGTGATAAACCCAGTGCCCCAACAGTGTGTTTGCTTGCCAAGAGGAGGGGCAAGGGATGAGAAAACCATTCATGCATTTTCCTATTTAAATGAAAACACTTTCTCATCATGGCAATCAAGGAAAGAGGCTATCCTCCTGTGAGAGCAACCCTACACCGCTCATTTGGGTAGAACCACATATACTCCATCTCCCTGCAGGAAAGAGAACAGGCATTTGTATTGGAGAAATCATATTCTGGACAGCAAGACATCTACCCAGGAAGGAGTACACAAGGTCCCTATCATTTCTCCCAGCGTGCAGGAAACACTTCTGGTAACTTAGAAAACAGTCAGGGGTAGCTATTAAGGGCAACTCTAAGGCAATACTCCCAGGAGCAGAGCTCCCCAGGGCAGGCTGCAATCAGACACGTGCTGACAACTCAGCTCCCACCTACACAGTGACAGAGGGAGGTTTCCTATTCCCCTTGCCTCCTTTGTTTATTGTGTAGCCTGCCTCTACTCTTGAAATAGGCAGGCTTTTAAATTAGGACACAGAACTCACTCTTCCCTAGAGCCACCAGTGAAATGAAGAAAATATTTCTAATGTTCAATGGAATTACAGAATACCCTTAAAAAGGTATTCATTGGTTAATTCACTCCCCTCTTTTTGACCTTTATTCAAGGGGAAAACTGCCGACTGCACAAAATCCTGCCAACTCCAAGAAGCTTAATTGTGCAGATTAGGGTCTGTTTGTAACACAGATTATTAAAAGCACACTTGGACCCTTCACGTCCCCACGTTTGATTCAGTAATAGGTTCTGCATTAGATAAAGGAGATTTGTTTTGATCCTCTCCTCACAGATGCAGAGCGCCCTACACCTTTTGTCTTCCAGACTCCATCATCCATGACCTCTTTGCACAAGTGCCAGAGTCACCACAGACTGCTCCATACTCGAACTTCCGGCTCCCCACTTTTGCGAGTGGAAGAAAGGCAAGAAGAGATTCACTTCGTGGTTTATATAGTAGTCTTAAAAAAGAGAAATAAATACATATCTTATTCTATAAAGAGCACATTTCTCTAAGAGACTCTGGTACTGCGTGGCACAAAAGCTAAGCATGGCCATTTATGAAAGCATAGGACATTGTATTTTTAAAAAAAGAAAAAAGTGAAAATTGCCCTTCAAATTCCAGAGAATGAGGTGAAACACAGAGTCAGAATGGGAAACTTATCCTAGAAATACATGAGGTGAAATAATTTCCTTAGGCTCAAATTTTTTTCTCTATTTCTCAGGCTAAAAATTTAATGAGAAAGTATTCTCCTCTCCCCCGTGCCCCCCCAAAATTTCAAAGAAGTTATTGTATTTTATTTGCAACCTGTTACAGAAGCACAGAAATCACCTTGAATTTCTAGGTGTCATATGGTACCTACAAATCAATCTTCCCTGCCCAAGAACTAAGGCCTGATCCACAGCCAGCCATCATCACTGCAGGGTCTGGGTGGGAAATGTCAGGCTTTTACTTTGCATCTCCATTCTTCGGTTTCTTGTGCTCCAACAGCTGGACTCCACGACCTCAAGGGTTTTTTCCAATCTTAACATTTCTATGATTCTCAACGTTATTATAATTAACAATCAAGGAGATCTTCTTTAAATACTATCCAGCATTCATTTTGTGAGGCTGCTGCACACACTTCACTGCCCTTACAACACAAGGGAAGGTGAGGGGTGGCACCAGAGCTGTGGCCATTTACGCCAGCCAGGGATTTGGGACTGACTTAAAGAACAGAGGGGAGTCACACCAGGCACAGCTCACACACAGTGACTCTGCTGTGGCTTCTCTCCCTGTTTACTGTCTTGCAAAGAAAGTAGGAGGTGGTAACAGCTTTCACAGGCATTAATGTGCTTTTAGTTACTTGATAAAAATATTTTCCTTCCATAATCATCACAACAACGCAAGAATAAAAGCACTTTTAATTTGAACGCACACTTGTAGCTGTGTGCTAATTCCTTGCTGCTGTACTGTTGACGAGCAGTTGTATGTGGAACAAATTGAAGAAAGCCACAAACTAATTTCCTAAATGTGTTTTTTTGTCCTCCAGTGGTAAGGAAATGATGAGTTTTAGATGAGAAGGAACATCTATCTGCAGCTCAATGAACTGAAAATTCAGAAAGAAAACTCCTGCAGTCTTCAGAAGTACTCGAGAGTGACACCAAAGTACTAGCCTCTTCAAAATTTGTGATGAAACTAAATGGAGTCAGCAAATCAAGAGGATGACAAGGCCGGAAGGAGACCAAAACATACCTGAAATACTGTGATAAGTGAAAATAACAACTTCTTGTTGTAACAAAATAGTGCTGGCCCTGTGATACATACCATAAACTGTCATACTACTTTTATTATAGTTCAGCAAAAATTGTGCATAACTGGCAGCTCCCTACATGTCCAGTTCCTGGTACCAGATGCTACCTCTCACAGCTGTGCTTCTCTTACTAGAAAATCAAGAGGGCAGCAGAAGTAATTAATTCTCGGACTGCACTGTACCTTTCTGCTGTGGGACACAAATGAACTCACACTGGGCATGCAATTAAGAAAATTAACTTCTACAAATTTTATTTTCAGTCACAAAGAAAGGTACAGCCATCTGAAAGCCCGGAAAACTCTGCTTCTACAGAACCAGGATTGCCAACACTTATAAATTAGCTCCAGTGGGAAGAAGCTCACTGCTGTGCAGATAGGTAGAGAAACTCTGTAAGGTTATCTCATTTCTGGAGCTCTGTAAAGCCTTGATAGGATCATTTTAATGCTTAGGTTTTACTGCAAACCTGTAAATGTGGCTTTGGTGTAATAAAGTGTGTTTACTGAATGCTCATAGTATCTCAGTAATTTTATAACTGTGGAGCTGTGTAACCACATACCCTCAGTTACACGCAGATGTAGTTTTGCAGGGAATTCTCACCTTAGTTCGGTGTTTTTAAATTCCAGTAGAACCTCATCTTCACTTCTTTTGGTCAGCAGGTACCAACAGAGCAGACTGCTTTGCCCATCATGCTACTAATAGCTTCCTTATGGGATTTTCTTGCTTTTAGCCACTCCTGCTGATGTACAGATCATTTAAGGGACAGCTGTACCTAGTGGTGCAGGACACAGGGTACTGGTTTCTCCTCACTTCTGCCTAATAAGCTACTACTAAACACAGATGCAATGGCTTCAGCTCTTTTACTGCACAGGTAACTGTTCTCTTTGAGTTCTTACACCACTGTAATATGAAAAAAGGGGCCAGTATGAACAGAAATTAAGAGGGCAGGATGGATAAGTTGAATAAAAGTAAGGATGGAGTAACATTGTCCTTCAAATAAAGATCCAGTCAATCCAATCTTGTCTGTTAAACTGTCTCTGGACATCAACAATACGCAGTCAAAGCTAGTCTCTGCTCTCTCTTAGTGCTGTGGCCACGGATAAACCAAAAATATTATTTACCCCCCTAATCAGAACCTGAAAGAGAAAGGAATGCCCTTGAAAGGATGAAGTACCCATTATCACTGCCACTGCTATGGGAACCCTTTGTAGTGGGATGACCTACCACAAGGATGGTGGAAAAGATGATAATCGTTGCACCATGAAATCAAAAATCAAGAATTTTTTAAGATGAAGTGCCTGGAATTCAAAAATCATCATCTGCAATAGAATATTTTCCCAAATTTTCTTGCAAGGTATCAGTATTAGGTAAGATACTTCAAAAAGCATATTTCAAAGTGGAAGGAGTGAGTGTTAATCCTTGCCGATAGCAGAACAGTAATTTTCACTGTGTAAGTGATATGCCAGTAGCAAAAAGGACTCCTAGAGACAGACTTTCAATGTGTGTCCATATTTCAAATGTAAATAAACTTTTTTTTACGTGCTCAATAGTGATAATTTTGATTTATTGTGAAAAATCTGGGTTAGGTGCCAGTTCATGAAAGTAATCTAGAATTACTCCTTTTTAAACAAGAATTTTAAGGATTCAAGCACAAGAGAAAGTATTTCTTATGTGAAACTAGATGATCATATGACTCCTACACAGTCAGATAAAAACAGAAGACTATTAAATATTGAAAAAGACATAAAAGCATTAGTTTTATTTTTCCTTATTCCTTGTGAAATCACTGGGGTCCCAGTTCTACAAAATAGGTTCTGCATTCTTATCTTTATTTATAAGGTTGTGTTTACCTTATTACTATGCAAAGTAGGTGTAAAATGCTACAAATTAGAATGCCAATATTTTATAAGCACTTTTTGCGGTATAAATAATGAGAATTCAAACAGAAACAGTTTTTCTCCTTCAGAAATTTTTTAGGATTTTCCAAATTTGGATTAAAAACACTTTAAGAATCTTAAAACTGTTCATAACTAAAAATTAGAAGACTACTCAATTGGATAATTTTCATCAAATATATTCTTTCAGTGACCTTTGAACATTTCACTCCCACTTGATCACCTAATTTTACTTTTTTTCTAATCTTTCTTTGAACCTAAAATCAGAAGATTTTTGTGCCAGAATATATAAACATATGGCTGACATTTTAATAGCTTGAAACCATTTAAGTAGAATAATTTCTCAAAAATTAATCTACTCCACAAAAGAAACTACTATATTGGACAAACCACAAGAGCTGGGAAAGCATACGAGGTCAGCTATAACAACAGGAGATGATGGAGAGCAACTAAGACTCAGGTAACATTCAAAGTAATTTGAAAATAAACCTCTCTGCTTTCGGGTTGGGTCTCTCACTGCAAGAAAATTGAGGTGCTGGAGAGTGTCTAAAAAAGAGCAGTGAAGTTGGTCTTGAGCACAAGTCCTGTGAGGAGTGGCTGCTGGAGCTGGGAGTGTTTAGCCTGGAGAAAAGGAGGCTCAGGGGAAACTTTATCACTCTCTACAACTACCTGAAAGAAGGTCATAGCCAGCTGGGGGTCAGTCTCTTCTCCCACACAATAAGCTACAGGATAAGAAGAAATGGCCTCAATTTGCACCTGGGGAGGCTTAGATTGGACATTAGGAAAAAATTCTACACCAAAAAGAGTTCTCAAGAATTTGAACAGGCCACCCAGGGAAACAGTGGAGTCACCATCCCTGGATGCTTTTAAACGCTGTGTAGATGGGGCACTTGGGGACATGGGTTAGAGGTGTTGGGTTAACAGTTGGACTCAAGAGTCTTCAAGATCTTTTCCAACACAAATGATTTAATGGTTCTATAATTCTATCCATGTGATGGACAATGGCAAAAACTGTCAGGGCTGCATCTTAAGCCAGCCCACTGCCCATGCTGCTTTGACAAAAGGCACACAGCACAGACTTCTAGCATTACGCACTCCTCCCACTCCCTGCTGCTCTCTAGCTCCAGTTCATAGAATCATGGAACATCCTGAGTTGGAAGGGTCCCATAAGGATCATTGAATCCAACCCTTAGCCCTGCACAGGAAAATCCCCAAGAGTCACACCATGGGCCTGAGAGTATCATCCAAACACTTCTTGAGCTCTGTCAGGCTTGGTGCTGTGACCACTTCCCTGGGGAGCCTGTTTCAGTGCCCAACCACCGTCTAGGTGATGAAAAACCTTTTGCTAATATCCAGCCTAAACCTCCCCTGACACAACTTCAAGCCATTCCCTTGAGTCCTGTCACTGGTCACCCCAGAGAAGAGATCAGTGCCTGCCCTTCCTCTTCCCCTCACAAGAAAGTTGTAGACAGCAGCTGGACTAGCCTGGCTCTCAACCTACATCCCCGCAGTGGGATGGGGAGCTCTCTGTCCTCTGTGTGCTTGTCTCAGCAAAGCTGAGCCATGGGGCTACAACCACAACTCCTAACTACTGACAAGGAGTCCTGAAAAGGTGGCTGTGAACTGCCCATGCATCAGAGGGATTCATGCAGCAAAGTGAGGAGGACATGCAACAGCAACACCACAACCAGCTGGTGGACATACCACAAAGCAAACCAATGCCATATGATGCAACTTTATTTTCCTCAAGGAAAAATCAATCCATCCTGGCAATGGTCATGTTTAAACTCTGTTTGCAGCTAAGACACAACACCGAAACATTAACAATTTCTAAAAATGACACGATTTAGAAGCTATCCTATATTCCAGAACTTAGTGCCTTCCCCCTTCTGATTATTGGCATCCCCATCATCACATTCTTTAAGTGATTTAGAAATGGCCTTCTATTGAATAAATCAGACACTGCTCCACATAAATACAAACTGTCAGACTAAGGAACAAGCTTCTTGTCATATGGGTCAGCTATGTGAAATTTATTAGGAGACCTCAAAGTTTTTGCAGAACAAGGAAATGTTGTGAAAATTAACTCCCTAAGGTACACAGTCTGTGTAAAACTGGGAACAGTGTGTACAAGAAATATACACATATACTGTGTGGTTGGGGTTTTTTGACACTCATTCAGAAAAAAAACCCCAAAATTATTCAGTGGTATTTTCTACCACTTTTGATCAGTTTTAGATGCATGTTCTTTATTATAATGCAGAAACAAATTCATGTTGGTCCCTGAACTCTTACATTAGTGTTCCTCCTCCTTTTCTTTTACATTAAAATCACACTTTTTTTTTTTTTTTTCCATAAAATGCATTCTCTATGTCTATGGGGAAAGTCCATATCCCTCAAGTATTTGTTATATAATCTGTGAACAAAGATTTAATTATCTGGAGGTTTTCAAGGAAATCCATTACATTATATTAAAAAGTTAGATTTGAAATTTTTCAGCATCTGCCTCTTCTTTTGCATTTTTATTTTAATTTCTGGCTAGATATCTGTTGCAAACCTTCCCTACTACGTTTTAAAAAACTGGCTTTCTGCTTAATAAAGAGCTGTTTCTCCAGTCTTACCCATTACAATCAATGTTTCCCTCAATCACAAGTATAATTTCCTATGACTATAACTCAGAGGGGTTTGCCCCATAAGACTAATGCAGTTTGAGCCTCAGCATCCTCTAGCAAAGACAGCTGCTGTTCCCAATTTTGTCTAAATAAAATGGACTTCCTTTAGTTATAAAAAACCCCCTCACCTAATTGTTTAATTAGAAAATTTCTCTAGATGAAGGATTCATGCTCTAGGAGCACTGGAAGGTGATGTTTGTTACGTGCATTCCCAGCACCTCTCTCTCTTACCCTGGTAGGCATGGCTCTGCAGTTAGTCACCACAGAGGTGCAGCTTTAGCTCAGTCAGGGGAAGTCAGAGCTGCAGTACTGGATGCTATTTTCCTCCAATGGCCCAGACAAGGATCATTTCCCTTCCTGAGCATTGCTGTACCTCACTCAGTAAGAGCAAGGGCTTATTGAGATCTTGTTTCTAAAGATGACAACACCTAACCTGGTAACGGAGAGAAAATCTAGAGGTGCAGGAAGTCACTGTGCCCCACTGCAGAGGCCACAGTGGGAAAAAAGAGCAGCCTCTTAACCTACCACATCTACAGGTACCCAAAGTAGTTCTCATTTCAATTAGCTGAGTCCACGCACAACTGAGAAAGTTGGAGTGTTATTGCTATAATTATTTTGTTCCTTTTCTTTCCCTTTTCCTGCCTTCCTCACCCCTGGGCTCTTTAAAGAAAGACTCCCAGGAGCTTCCATTCAAGTGGACTGAAAACAGTGCCAGTGGGGGCTAACTTCTGCAGCACAGGTTGTTGTCACTGATGACCTATTCATCAGCACCAGCACCAGCCTGGCTTTGTCTTCTGCTCCACTAAACAAACTGATGGCAGGCTCAGTTCTGCTGCAGAAATACTGAGAATTAAAGAAAGCACAAAGGGAGGCAGCAGGGTTGAAACATTTAGTGGAAATAGGGGAGCTGGTCAATAAAAGGGAACAGAGACTGGATCAAAAGGGGCTAACTTACAATGGGACATGGGCTAAAAAGGGGTGTGCACTACCCCACAGGTCAAAAATGACAAAACCTTGAGCTCCTGAAGCTCACCTTCTGCACAGTAGGGAGAGATCCAGGAGCAGGAAGAAATGCAAAGCTAGCAATGCAATATATAGGCAATGTACAAAGGAAAAAAACAAAACATAAAGAGTGAAATTCTGGGGTGCTTGCAACAAGCTGAGACCACTGACCTCAATGAACCAAACAAAAGAAATGCTTAGAAAAGGTATTGGAAAGAAAGAGAAACAAAGTATGATAAAGAAGAGTGAGATTTAGGCTTAGGCATTCATCTTGGATTTGGGAGGACTGGTTCCATTTCAAGACTCTGCCATGTGTTTCCTGTGGGACCAGAAGTGAGGCATTTATTCTCTGCAATTCGCTCCTTATCAGTGAATAAATACTTAGGGAAAAGATATGACATGTATTTTGTGTGTAGGGTCCCCTGAGTTCAGCCATATTCATGTAAAAGAAAAAAAGTGCTGAAGTGAGAAGATGCAAAAAAAATCCGTATTTTGAATTTTTCCATTTTGAGGCATTTAAATGGATCACATTTACTCTTAAATAAGTTTTCAAAGCATTAAACTTCCATTCACACCTTTCTATCATTTTCTACCTTTGAGGTTCTGAATACAAATATCTGACTGGTGTCCAGTGAATACAGATATCTGAATTCTAGCCAGAGATTTTCTTCTCTTTGTGTTTCCTATTTTACCTTTTGCTCTTGTGTCATGTTCCAAAATACCTTATTTTCTGAAGAAGTTTAGTGTAGACAAGAAAGAGTAAAATTGTAATGCCCATGGTTTTCCAAAACTGGGGGAAAAATAAGCTAAAGCATTAATGATATTTGAGAAAAGTAATGTTCTGACTTTAAAGGGGTTTGGCACATTTTTAGTGGAAAGGGAGATTTTTTTTCATCTTTTCTTCTTTCATGTAATTTCATTTAATTTAAATATATTTCCCTCCTTAACTTTTCACAAAAACAAAGAAGCCCAGAAGAGTAAAATAGCTAGAGAAAACAGAATTTCTTTGGATATTAAAAGACCCAAACACATTTCAGTAATGGTTTTTTTCCTCAGAAATTTGAAATACAAGCCTGGTCCCACACACACATCACGAAAAAATGCATCTGATTACACTCTATTATATGCAACCAACTTTGATTATCATAACAGAAACTTCCAGATCTCGCAAATGGATTCCTCTACCTATCACTGAGGGGGACTGCAGCAAAAGGAGAACGTACCTTGTCTGCCTTGAGGTAATAAACAAGGAAGATAAAGGAGGAAGAAAAAGGAGGAAGAAAAAGGAGGAAGAAAAGGAGGAAGAAAAGGAGGAAGAAAAGGAGGAAGAAAAGGAGGAAGAAAAGAAAAGGAGGAAGAAAAGGAGGAAGAAAAGGAGGAAGAAAAGGAGGAAGAAAAGGAGGAAGAAAAGGAGGAAGAAAAGGAGGAAGAAAAGGAGGAAGAAAAGGAGGAAGAAAAGGAGGAAGAAAAGGAGGAAGAAAAGGAGGAAGAAAAGGAGGAAGAAAAGGAGGAAGAAAAGGAGGAAGAAAAGGAGGAAGAAAAGGAGGAAGAAAAGGAGGAAGAAAAGGAGGAAGAAAAGGAGGAAGAAAAGGAGGAAGAAAACGAGGAAGAAAACGAGGAAGAAAACGAGGAAGAAAACGAGGAAGAAAACGAGGAAGAAAACAAGGAAGAAAACAAGGAAGAAAACAAGGAAGAAAACAAGGAAGAAAACAAGGAAGGCGGGTTCTTATGCCAAGGCATGTAGCACCAACACACTTCCTGGACCACATGGAAGATCTGCCTGTGTCCTTCAAACATGCATGAATGGCATGAAGATCACTGCCCCAGGGATGAGCTGCTATTTGTCAGGCAGAGCTGCCTAAGTGTGCCTAGAAAATGCCCGAACTGCCTAATCGTCAGCTGCTCTTAACTATGGTAGTTCCACAGAAATCAATCCCCAGATCTGTCCTCAGAGTTTAAATGCTGGCCACCTGGCTGACAGTCTCACAAGTAATAAAATAATTCAAACAGGTCAAGTTACCAACTCAGAAACAGTTTTTTTTGCTTCATGCCACGGGGAGGAAAATTTCCAGTCTCCGTTCAGAATTGGCCATCATTATTAAATGCACACATGGATGGGCTTTTTGGCCGTGATATAAATGACTTAAAGCTGTGATTCAAATAGGTCTATAAAGTGCTTCTATGATGTTCCTCTCCCTTCTTTTTTCCTTTTCTTTTTTTTTTTTTTTTGAAACTGTCTCTGCTCCACTGTTCTTTGTAGAGATAAGCCCTTGAAAATCACCCTTCTTAAGGTGTAAACTTGGTGACTGTACATTATAGTAAAACATTTGATTTGTTATAGGCTAGAAAAATAGAGAAGTTGAAATCTCTTCATGGTGTATTAAAGGTCACACAATTATAATAAAATCTTGCTCCAGCAGCTCTAGTCACAGACAAAATCAGTCTCAAATTTCCAGCGAACAATGAAGTCCCTACAGAGTTTCAGCTTCCCCGGGAAATCAGGGTATCTCAGGCTGTGTTGATTTTAAGAATGTCCTGAATTCTCATCATAAAAAAAAAAAAAAATGTGTTACTCAACATAGTCACAGCTCTTTCGGGGTCCTCTGATTGAAAATATGTTTTTTTTTTATTTCACAGCCATTTGGGGCATAGCACTTTTTTGATTCTAGAAACTTAAAAAACAGCCAGCTCTACTTGTGCGGGTGAGACGCCACAAGCTTGAATGTCATTTCGTAGTATGCCACACATCAAAATAAAATAATAGTAATACAGAACAAAAAACTACATCCTCACAATACAAACTAATCTTCCAGCTTCCCATCAAGCGAAACATATTGACAACTGACAATAGGCAATTAATAGATTAATGAGCATGGCTCTTATCTGTCTACATTATGAGTTTATCTGGTTGTAACAGGATGAACACAACACGGGCCTGTGCTCGGAGGAGTGCTGTCCCAGTAGAAATGAGATCATTGCAGCAAGATATGAATGCAGTATTTTGATTACCAGGTATCACTCAATGGAACAGAACCCCCCCACACACACACACATTTATTCTATACATTTTAAAATTATTCAAGGGCAAAGAACAGAATATAATTTACTAGAGAGAGAATTAGAGGGAAAGGTTTTACGAAAGCAAGAGAGATTAGGTTCTGATCCAGGGTTAAGACCACTGCCTCTGGCACACACACAGTCTGTCAAGATAGGTGGTGGAATGTAAAAAAACCCTTTTCCACCTAAAACTGAACCTAAACTCAGTGATGTCCACAGTGGTTAATAACAAAATAAACTTTAAAAATCCTTTAATAACCCAAAGGAAAACATAAGGCATACAAGCTAGTTCTATCTCCAAAAAAATGGGGCTGTATTTTCTGACAGTGATAAGCTCATTCACACCATGGACACATTTGATCTGTGGAAGTACAAAGGTGCACTGAAGGATGCTGTGCCTTGCATAAAACCTGCAGAAAAGCAGTCTTTCCAAATGACAGAGGTAGGAAAGTGAGTAAGGTATGAACTTGGGGAACCAGAGCACCATTATTTCAATAGTATCCCTACATTTTCTCCCTGAGTTCCTGGTGGTACACTTGCCAGTAACATACTTCTTCAGTTCTGTGCTTACTTGTTCCCTATTTCCACCACAGAAGGAAGCCAGATTTGCTTCTCTCATGCCCAGAGACAAGTTCTGCACGCTCTTCCTTCCACATGTAATCTAAGCTTTCTCAATGGGACTATTTGTACAGATAAAGTGAATTTGCCCTTGATAGCACTGTAAAGTTTCAAAACAAATATTGTGATGTTTTGTGGGTTGGCAAACACAATATGCAATTTGCTGTGTGGAAACTGTTGTCCTGCTCCAGAATTATGCAGGCTTTCATAATGACTAACAACATGAGACAAATGCAGCATGACAGTTGCACGTTGATCATTCCACACAATTTTGGTCATAAGCTATTTATTGGGTTCATTTCAGAGCCCCGTGCAGCCAAAAGAAAAACTCCGAAGGAATGAACTTTGGATCAAGCTTGATATTATTCCACTGCAATACGCTAGACAATAAGAAATGAGGGATTTATTCTGACTTGCACAGAACCTCTGTATGAAAACAAAGCTGCAATCCTGATGATGACAGTCTCCCGGGAATGTGGCTGTGGAGGTCTCAGGTACCACTGTCCCAACTACTCATTACCAGCCCACGCAGAGCAACATGTGCCTTTGCCTCCCCACATCAGGGCACTGCATCAGAGGTGCTGGGCAGAGCTGCACAGGTCTCTGTCTGGCTGCTGGTAGTTAATTCCAGCAGCAGAGCAGGGGAATAGCTGCAGGCAGGAGCATTTAAACCACAGAAGCAAAAATCACCAGAGGACATCTCAAAGCTTCATAACCCTCCTTACACCTGCACCTCTGCTGCTTTAAACAACTGTCATGTTGAAACGGTAGGAAGGGGCTCAAAGGTTACTTCTGCATGTGTCTGTTTGGATGACAAAATGAGCTATAAAAGCCCCGAGAAATACAGTATTATTATATACTGCATTGAAAAAAGAATTCAGTTTGTGTCTCATTTTTAAGAGCTAATATTCTTTTATCTGATCAAATGATAAACAGCATTGCTAAATCAAGTTTTGATGGCATATGTATTTGCAAACAAAACTTTATATTCAACCTTTTCTAAGATGATCCTACAAATCTGAGTTGATATCCTCTGTGGTCACATTTTTAAGAGCCTGGAAAATAGAACAGGCTCCCATGCACCGCTTTAAACCATGTACATGCGCTTCTACATTTCCTAATTGAATGGGACCTTCTAGGCATGCAGTGAAAAGCAGCTTCAGAAAATCAGTGTAGAGAGGGACAGAATGTTTTCCAAATGCAGATTTTATTCTGTTCTTGGGTATTCTATGCCACAGGAAATCAAACTGAAACTCTTCCACTGAGGACTGCAATGTGTCATTCAAACACATCCCTCAGCAAGGCACTCCACTTGGGGGATGACACGTTCCTGGATGCCTCCCAGAGCACCCTGCTACACTGAGCTGAAGCTCCCAGGCCCTCTGAAGGGAGATGTACAGACAGCATGGCACAACGACTGTGAGATACCACAGTTCTCTCAAACACATTCCTTCCTTGGCCACTGCCTACCACTGTTTTAGATGGATGCCTCAGGACTAGTCTGGTATAACAGCCGTGCCATCCAGCTTTGTCATTCCTCTTTCCAGGGTTTAAGACACCAATTTTGTGTAAGCCAGCAAAACCAAGCCATGAGTGTTTCATGTAGCTTGGTACATTTGCTCCTTATCTCCATGGTAAAAGTGCAAGAGAAGTCCCAGGCATTTGCCACCAGAGTTTCTGGGAAAATTCTTCAGTTTTATCAATCGATTCAGGATCTATCTTTTGCAATTTCAGGAGAACACTGCTGACAGAACTATCAAGAGGCATCCCCTCACTGCTTTACTGGCAGATGCATCAAGATTAGAGGATTGGAAACCAATTTGAGTAGAGCTGTTGTGACTCACTGGTTTCTTTGATGCTATAAATGTAGCATACTGGAGAGCTCACCGATGAACTTTGGTGCTCACGGAGGAAAAAAAACTGTGGCACTGAGGAGAGCAGCTCTTTGGTCACAGAAAATTACTTCAGTTCTTTAGGCAGGTAAATTTTCCCTATGGAGAACTAAGAAAACAATTCTCCTGAGCCTGTGTTTTCATGTGTGGACTAAAATTGCTTCAAAAGGGAGCAAGAGGAAGAAAAACTGTGATCAGGAACAAACATCTCTGCTAATAGACAACAGCTTCTGTTGACATAAAATGGTGCTGCTCCAGTGAGGTCAGGGGAAGCAGCAATGTTTTATCTTAGCTCAGAATTCCTGGACACAACTGTTTCTCACTTTTATATTGTAATTAATACTTTAACATAAACATTTTCCTGTGAAGGAGTTAATGAAGCCTTGCTTAGATCTGTAGACACATTTACAGCCCAATATTTAGGAGAGAGGAAAAAATAAGGTTCTTTAAGAAATCAGAGACATGAAGCAACAGGAGCCATTAACCAAAACAAAGAGATCACAAAACATTTTAAGCAGCAGTTGAACCAAATGATTACCTTCCAAACTGGTATTGCTATGCTGAAACAAACAGCACAAAGGATTTCAGATACACTTAAGCTGGGAAATAAAAACAAACCCAAAAATATCAGACAGGAGCAGACAGGAGTGTTGGCTCAGGGATGCTTTAGATCTGATAGCAAATCCATTAACCACTGCAGAATCCTTCCTGTGTTCAGGAAAGCCTATGGAACCTCCTATGTTATTTGCAAATAAACAGGACTGCGCAATGGGTAGAACCGAATTTGGTATTAATTCCTTCCTTTCACTATTGATCCCTGCTGCTCTCCCCAGTCTGGAAAACCAACTGGCAATTTGGCTCAAAAGGAGAGCACAACGCAAAAGAATCAAAAGCCATTTGAAGAAAGCTACACATTCATTCTCCTCTCTCACCATCAAAGCACAGCTCTGTTCTCCCAACCTCCTTGGCCCTCTGTTTCGGTCTGTAAAACAGAAATAACACCGCAGAAGAGAGTGAGAGTCAGAGATCGTGAGCCCACTTGCTGAACTCTGGAAGGAGCTCCCCTTCTGCCCTTCAGCATTTTTATGTCTGCAGTACCTCCCATGTGGCAAGTGCTACCTACATGGGGAATATCTGGTTTATTTCTATGCACAGAAGCTACGTTCACTTAATATATTTGTGGAAAACCACCAGTTTCAGATGTGTGACTGACAAGCCTCAATTAAAACAGAAGATTTAGTACAAATATAAAGCTCTTTACAAATCTTAGACTTCGTGACATAATATTAGCCATGAATGTAAAACAGCAGAGAGATGTGTTTTGCTGCAATAACAACAATTTAAAGATCAAATACCTTTTCCTATCAAATTGCCCATACTGATTTCTCAGAACCTAGTGAAATACAAAAGATGTTTGCAAAGTAGAACGCTTTGCATACGGTTCATTAATTAGTTTGGCAAGGCCTCCAATACCAAAGGTGCATGTATTTTTACACAGGCTTGGGCAATCTGCCTTGGATTTTTCAATATTCATGTTTCTGCACTAATTGTGCTCTGTATCATTTCATTATATATATATTCATATATATATATATATATATACACACACACATATTTAACAGAGCTTGGAATTTTTTCATTCTGCCGGGATTTGTAAAAATATCCTTCCAGAAAAACTTGACTGGAATGGGAGCGGTGGTGCATACTTTTCTTTTTCTTGGAGCCCCACCTCAGTCCAACAGGAATGCTGTCCATGGAATCCTACATCACATTTCACATTGAGCTAGTGATGAGCTGAGTTTTTTCGTAGAACTGTCTATGAAATTTCAGATGAAACATCTCCTCATTGGAATACAACAGCTTGTTCAAACAGAATGTTTTGGGCTTTGAAAACCTCCCAACTCAACACAGACAGGAATGTCTTATAAAACAGCTTGTGGGCCTCCTAAATCAACATTCTTTGGCAAAGGGGTGATGGACTTCCTGGGTTGACTGTGGCATCCAAGGAGCTGCTTTATTCCATTTTGAACAGACATGGGAATAAGAAGCAGTCATTTTTCTGAAGCCAGTGTTTCTGAATTACCTTTCCATCTCCAATTCCCTTGTTTGCATTTCATCCCTCACCCAAACATCCCAACAAAGGTCTTCTGACAACACAGAAATGCTAAATACCATCTTCTCTGGCCTGGTTACTGCGAGAAATAGAAGGGCTACAAGGAGGAAAGGGGAAGCACTGAGAGAAGGGGTGCAGCAGCAGACTAGAGCCTTCACACACGTCTAGAGCCTACTGGCTGCTGAAGTCCTGGACCAGCCTGAGAGCTTTTTCTATCTAGGTCCAGTCCAGCTTTCACCTTGGGTTTTATTGTAGGAAAAAGCTATTCAAAGCCAGTCACTTGTTGCAGTACTCAGCATTACCTAACAGGTCACAAGAGTACTCTAGAATACCTAAAAGAAATATATAGGAAAACCCACATAAGTAACTATAATTTTTTGAACTCCCAGAGCAAAGGGCACAGCCTCATGCAGAACCTGTCCTGTTTCTTCACAAATAATGACATGACATGACATGCTGAGGAATCTTCCTACACTTCAGAAAAATAAAGAGGAGCAGGGAATATATTGGAAGGGAAGTGCAAAAAGTGAGGGGGTTGGGAAATTGCCTTCCTTATTTTTTACCATCCATTTATTTTCACCTTCTCACAAACATGAGTATGAATTCATGTACCTCTGTACATGTACAATCTCGCCCCCTAGTAAATGTCAAATACTCTGAAGTTAGGAGGAACTTCTTATGGTTTATTTGCTCCCTCTAAGAGCACCCACCACATCATTTCAGTCAAGGCAGAGGCAGGGGCTGGACAATATGCTAAGACATAACATGGCCTACCTCATAAAATGCATTGTACCCACTGAAAACCAAGTACCCACTGGCCACAGTGCCCACTGTGCACTGTGAGCAGCCATTAAATAAAGCCCCCAGCATTTTACCAAGCTTGGACAATCACACTGGACGACATAACAGGATCAATGCGGGAGATGAGGATAAAGACCAAACGGCTCTGGAGATGTCCTAGAGAAAACTAGTAAACAACAGGCCTCCATAGAGAAGGGTGATAGAAAACTCAAATCACACTGAAATTTACCAAAGCTTAAAGCTGCTTACAATAATGGCTCAAGGTGAACGATTAATTTCAAACCAGGCCAAATTGAGGAAAAGAACCTTGATGCACACACCAATTTTGTTTCTCAAAGTCAAGAATTGCCTAATCAATAGTAGCGCTAAAAGGAGATGGGCGCTCTCAGGGGTACCATTACAAAGAATTGCACTGGATTTTAGCCACCTGGCTCCCAATTGCTTTAATAGCTGTCACATGGCTAAAACCCAGTCTGAAGCTTTAAAACCTTACCCCTCGGTCTTCCTGAGCATCCACTGCTGTCAGGTGGCAAATGTGAAACAGCAGGAGGGACTGCGAGATTTACTCCTGTATTGACCAGTATTAGAACATGCCCAAGAGTCTGCACTGCTGATGCAAGTGTCAGTTACTGGGTGAAGAAGGCAAAGCAGGAGAGGGTAAAAGGGGTGAGTGAGAGAAAGTGAAAGAAACTGTACTTAACCCTTCCCCTGTTGATGTGTTGATAGCAGTCTGCATCAGGTACTCACATTGCTGGCCTAATCAAATCAGCCTTCCTCTTCCATTAGCTAAAAATAAACTGGCACTTTTTAGGTAATGCTCTGACTACTCCCCCCATTCCAAATTGTGCTCAAAATCTTAATGGAAAACCTTCAAGGAGTTTAAGGTTTTAAATCAAATAAAGAAACAGGCAAAAGGAGAAAAATCCAATCAGAGTAGAAAGGGTTTGCTTATACAGGAACTGATTTTCTTTCCCTTTTCACCAGCACTGAACTCCACAGGAACATTAGCTGGAAAGACAGAAGAAAGCAGACAAAATGGAAGAGGAAGGAAGAGTTTCTCTCATGCTCCTATTATACATATTATAACACAAGGAAAGTTGGCATCATGTCAGTGAGATCTTGACTTGACTTGGTTCCTTGGGCAGCTAGTAAATTAGCTAGCAGATGGTAAGCACTCTGCTCCCCTTCTCCAACAGCTTCCACAGCTCCAGAGCCCTCCAGAGATGGGGCCACCCTGGCATGCCTAGAGGAGAGCAAAGGAGCTGGCCTTTGCAGCAGCCCCCCTCCCAGGAGGTCACCTTGTGACAGGGGCCTCATAGAACACATAAATAACCAACAATACCAACCACTTTTTGAAAGGAAGTGGGAAAATATTCATAGAATGACTTGGGCTGGAAGGGACCTCAGAGATCACCAGACCAGGTTGCTCAGAGCCCCATCCTTGAACACTTCCAGGGATGGGGCATCCACCACTTCTCTGGGCAACCTGTTTTAGTGCCTCACCACCCTCCCTGTGAAGAAATTATTCCTAATATTTAATCTAAACCTACTCTCAGTTTGAAGCCATTTGCCCTTCTCCTGACATTACCTGCCCTGGGAAAGTTCCTCTCCAGCCTTCTACTAATCTCCCTTTAGGTACTGAAAGGTTGTTATAAGGTTTCCCCAAATATTGTCATGAAGAGCGACAGATATGTCTCTAAGTGGAAGTGGTTGGGCAAAGAGAAAAGAGATATTAAGTAAACCAAGGAACTTGAAAAACCAAAGTAATTGAAAAAAACCCACCATCAGTCCTGTAACAAAACCTGAGCCTGTAACTTAAAATGATCTGGAAAAAAAAAAAAAGTAAAAAAGAGGATTTGTGTACTGTCAACCTTCCTGCCACCATCTAGAAGAGTGTACATCTAAATTTTAGGATGGTAATGGTTAGACAGTGGTTAGAAGAGAAGAAAGGAAATGGAAAAATATTCCTCAAAAGAGAAGATAATTGTTTTATGAGCATGTGAAACCCAGGAATTATTTTATATATACAAATATATATATGTATACGAGCCTGAACATATTTCATAGTATGGCCCTTTTTCATTGAACCGTACACACTTTATATGTTCCTTAAAATAATTATTTAAAAACAAACTAACAAATAAAAAAATTACCATAATCCCCTGAGCCAAAGCAAAACTGTATACTACAGGAAAATGAGAGCATTGAGATTTCTATTGAAATAAAGGACAGGAAGAAGGTCCTTGCAGGTCTGATCCAGAACCCATTAATTTGGTAAGCTCAGAATCCAGCTGTGAGTGTGGGGTCACGAGCCAGGGAGTATTGGTGAGTGCTACTGTTACGCTGGCTTTTGCAGTATCTCTCTTCATAGACATCAGAGCCAAACCACATCAGTTCCCCTTAGTTGAGCTGGATTGGCACTTTGGAAATCCTAGTGCACAGGAAATGTTTAAATCCTCACATTTGAGGAGTAAGAGCAACATAGAGCTCTTACACATACTGGCTATATGTGGTTCAAGAAAAATAAAGGTCGAAGAATTGGGAGACGGGGAAGAAGAAACAACGAAAAATAAAATGGAGAGAGAAATGAAGCAGAAAAAAAGCACAGCAGAGAAGGGAGAATAGGAGAGAGTATGGGAAAGTAGCGGGGAGAGGATTAAATTAATCAAAACCAAGAAAGAATTACAGATATGGAAACAATGAGAAACCCAGGAGAGCACTTGGACTCACAAAGTAAAAACAAACAAGAAGCAAGAGGTATATTGGAGGCAACAGCAGGAAATAGTGAGGCAATGAGAGAGAAAGGAAAAGGTGTGAGGAGCTGAAAATGGCAAGACATAGGAGAGAAAATGGGAGAGAGGAAAGGGAGGTAAAGAGAAGGAATTGTACAGGGAAAGGATGAGAAAGAGGAGAACAATCCTAGGGAGCCTGCTGTGGTGGGTCGCAGAGGAGTTCACAAGCCCATGCACTCCAACTATTTCTTTTTGATTCTGTGTCATTGTCAGGCTTCAGACTGCAGCTGCAAATTGTTTGTCTGGCAGTTCTGGTAGGTTTGATTCAATAACTCCTGTAAGAGGGCAGGCAGGATATCAATGCTGCTTTATTGCCTTTTTCTCTGCCTACAATAGCAATCCTCCAGTTATACAGTATTATAAAGTGCCATCACTGGGGGTTGTATCTCAGCATAGTCACATCTCATCTTCCTAGGCTATAATAAGCTGGCAAAGGTAGAAGTCTGAAACTATGTGAGCTTTATGAAATGATTAACATTGAGGTCTAAAGATTGGCATCATGGATGGTCACTGAGCAAACAACAGACCCTAATTCCCAAGTACCACAGTGAGGGGTGGGTACATCCTGCAGGATCAGCTCATGGTCACTTTTGTCAAGTCTCAGTCCATCCACCAGTGAACAAAGCATTAACGCTCCAGAAAGCTGCAACCACTGCTAGGGAGCAGAGAAAACAACCCATACAGTCCTGTCAGTTGGGTAACTTTTCATGCTTCTCTTCAAACCCCTTGGTTGTGAACGTTTTAAAAATAATCATGCAGCAACATTTAACCTAATATTGGACTGACTGACATGGACCTACCATTATTCCTCCTGGAAGTTCATTCCTTCAGGCTGTGGGGGTGTTTTCTGGCACAGAGGAATTTCTCCAGCCTTGAGTGTGCATGATCTGTCAATAAAAAAGGGGCTTTCAGTTACACTATGTCATCAAATAGCACCTTTTACAAACACTGAATTCAGGTTAAAAATGTCACAGCAAAACAGGAAAATCACCACACAGAAAACTGCGTGTGAGGCATTTTATTTGTATATCTTTTTAAAAAACCCTCAAAAATTCCTGACACATTGTTCTGGTTAAAGCCACGCAAATAGGAACACAACTTCTCAGTCAGGCTTGGTCATTATAAATATTGGGAGTACCTAAATAGAAGGAGACCAATTTAATCTTCTTAACCTTTGCCTCACATATACACTCATACAGAAATCTCTGTTTCATTGTAAAAATCATAGATGACTGTCTTTAAGATTGTGTCTAGAAATCATTGTGATTTTATACTGCAGTTTATTTCATATATTTCCACCCTTTTGAGTCACACTTTCCAGCCTACTACTTATTCTTAATAGATTAATTTGTGATTGCTCCCTCGACATTTCAGCCTTTCATGACGGAGAGCAGTTCCTCTCATTTCACTCATCAAGGCTCCACATAATAATGAAAGTTCCCATAGGTCACCTCTATCATGCCTTATTTCCTTAACCCCTTTAGCCTTCCACCCTGATGAGCGTTCTTAAACCTACAGCTGTCTGAGTTAAGTCAAAAATAAAATTTTTCCTGCATGGCAACTGCAACCAAATCTGTATTGCATCAGTTCTATAAAAAATGTGATTATAAACCCATGATTTCTGTTCTCCAACACCTTTGCATTGTCATAATATCCTATTTGTTTTTTCCAAGGAGTCATACACACAGAACTGCTGAGATTCTTCTCTAATAACCCCAGGTCTCTTTTTTCTTTGGTACACTGAATATTTCAAATTCTGACATGGTTCAGCTCTAGACCTACTGTTAAAACTGCTAAAAGATCCCAGTCCTCCTTGGCTTGGTTAGAACTGCTTCTTACTTGTTTGCTAATCTTTACATTTCCCAGAATAATCAATGTCTGCTATTTTACTCATTATAACCTTTCAGAATAAAATTGATAGGCAAGATCCTGAGCTGCCGTAAGTTGGCATGTCCCTGGCATCACTTCAGTGGTCCAGCTTCACACATTAAATAGATGCTTCAAAACAAACCTGCAGGGCACACCGCCAGTTTGAATTTTCTGGTTGTTACTTATGACCAATAGCTGTTTTCTAAGTTGTGGCCCTGCTCCACGATTAACACTGATGTAGGACAAAGTCACGACACAGCCTGCGGGCAGGCAGGCAGGCTCTGGGTGCAAGTGAGGGGCAGCTGAAAGTGTCCAAAAGTAGCCCTGTTCTCCCGGGAGATCCACATTAAAAGACCAAGTCATCACATTTATTTAAAGAATGATTTTACGTTGCATCATATTCCAAGTTGTCTCTTCCTTTGTGCAATCTGTCCATTTCATGGGAGACAAAATATTTCTGACCAGGAATGCAGCTCTAAATAAAACAACTTTCATTCATAACACAACCTTGAGGGCTGTGCATCGTCAGAGGGATACAACAGTTAGCTCAAGGTAATTCAGTGCTGATTGGGTTGGGGATAATTTTCTGGCAACTAAGGATGGAATTGAGACCAAAAAATCATTTCAAATAACTGCGAAGGAGTCACAGGATAGCAACACCTTCCAGTCTCCGGGGACCTAGAATTGATTTGAACTGGTCTACCACTTAAATGGAGAAAAGCTATTATCCCATCACTAATCTCTTGAGCCACTCAGTCCCACTTGAAGCAATTTTTCTTCAATAAGCTATTTTACATATTTCACTTAGTGCAAAATCTATGAGAGAAACTCATCACATGATTTCTGTAAAAAAGATAAATAGCATTTCTGTTTATTCTTGCGTTTGTTGCTAACATGACGGAACTATTAAACATGTTCTTCCTCTTCCCTCCTTGTGGAACCCTGTTTTTCTTCCTACCATTCCCAAAAAAAGACAGCTTCTTGTTAGCTTTTGGAAGAAGACTAGGAACATGTGTTCTAGGCTTTTTTTCCACATAAATGTAAATTTACTGCCCTCAAATATCATAGCAGTCATCAGTATAATGCTGATACCTCCTCATAGCACTGCAACATGAGAAGGATAAAATCCAGTATTTGCAGTGTAGAGATAGAATTGTTAAAGATGAAATTTGGCAAAGCAGTCTTCATTTTTAGGTGCATTCATGAGCACCAAAAGGTGGACACAACGCTCACTTGTATACAAAGACACTGTAATTATTAAGAATGTCTTAAAAATTAGGCCTTTGGTGTCTGATACTAGGCTTGCAAAAAATTAAGACATCCATACTGGAAAGTCCCATAAGACAAAGGGACTTTGAGTGAGAGACATGAGTGAGGCCATGTCTGTGGCAGAGTAAAGGTTGAGCAGCAGGGAGGTCAGAGCTGTGGTTTGGCAATGGGGCCACACTGGCCCAGCAGGAGACTCCTTTCTGGTGAGAAAGCAAACACATGTTCATGCCCAAACCTCTCAACTTCTCTCACTGTTTTTTCACTATTTTATGCACTCAGAAGAGCCTGTCTTGCCTACTTCATACTTTCTCTTCATTAAGCATTTCCTCTGTAGTTTCTGCTACGGCTGAATTTACTCAGCCTCCTCCATCACTCCCAGAATTAGAATCTGTGCCTTTGAAAAAACAGAGCTCTCTTCATTTCAGGCAGCTAATCCTCCTCCTGCTCACCCCACAGGTTATGCTGCTGGAGCAACACTACTTTGATACTGTTCCTCTGGCAGCAATTAGAATCAAATCAGCACCAGGCTGTTTATAAAAAGCGATGTTGCCATAATGACACCATCAATTCTTCCAAACATTGTAGCTATTTATCAAGTGATTAAAGTAAAGTAACTTACTCCAGGTTTACTAGCCTATTTTCCATTGGAACTTATAAGGTTTTACTGCCTCTAGTATGGCACTTGGACTGCTAATAATTTCAATTTTATTACATTATCATATTTTTTAGATTTATTTCTAGGTTTTGCATAAGATTCAAATTGTTACCCAGTTGATAAAATAATATAAATTTATCTTGGTCAAAAATCACATTAGGATAATTATCTTGCCCTTTTGGCAGATAATTTTGTTTGTAATATATTGAAAATGCTTATTTTTTCATTTTTTCTGACCACTCCTTCTTGTAGAAGAGGCTATTTTTTCCTAACACAGGCAACTCTGTCTCTCTCTCACTGTCAAGAGCTGTCATGTCTCCTCACATTTTCCCCTCTCCATTAGAGGGAAACCTAAAAAAAAAGGTGCCTGCTCTTAGCTTGCCAGCGAAATACCATGGACACCCAGATTCCTGACAGGCATAACAGGGCTGACTCATCTGCTGGTTGTATTCCACTGCAGTGTCAGGGACTCATGGGGGGCACCCATACTACAATTAAGGTAACATTTATCAGAGAAGGGTGTTGGGAATACACAAATTACCAGCAGCTCTGTGACAGCCTCTTGCCCAACAAGTGTGCTGGTACCACATGTACTTGCCCAACATGTGGTACCCATGCAGCTTCATCGCACTCCTCAACAGCTCCCTCCTTCTCTTTGGTCATGAAAATATTAATGGCTGATAGCTGGCAGAAAACAAAACTCCCACCTCAAAGAATGAATGGATGTCACAGGCTGATTTCTGTTCCCTTTTCCCTCTCCATCAAACCTAGGTGTCCCTGGAACCACCACACTGCCTCCCGTCCCAAACTGATACTTTTACTTCCACACTGCCCAGGCAAATAACACAGAGAAAATTTAGCCAGATGCTAAATACTTGCTCAAATTCCCAAATTATCAGAAGAAAGTTGCAGCAACTAATGCAGGATTAAACAAATCATACCTGACCCTCTGGCCAGGGCCTCTGCCCCTAGGATGTCCGAACAGCCGCCTGTGATCTCCATCGTTAGCACTTTGATTAATTCAAGTTAAATGTTTCAATTTAGGGGAAATTTTAATACTTAAAAAGCAAACACTCACAATTAGATAAAATCCATAGGGTTTGTTTTTTGTTTGTTTGGGGTTTGTTTGATTGTTTGTCTTTGTGAAAAAAATCAAAATAGTGCATGTTTAGGAGAAAAAAATCAATTTCGGGAAAGTTAAAGTTTCAAATTTTATTTAGAATGCATGGAGTTTCCGTTGCACCTGTACAACTTTATTATAAAATAATAATTTATACTGATATGCTTTAACTTGATCTTAATAATTAGTAAAATAAAACAGCTCCTCCTATTTCAAAAATTATTATGGGCGTGTGCTGCTTAGTACTGATAGAATCAACTCTCTTCTGCAATATAGTAAGTGATATTCTAGTGTAAGAAAGGATGGCAATGCCCTGATTTTTGAATAAATTAAATGCTGTTTTTTCAATAATTCTAATACACCTAATTATAATATTCTAATTCTACATTTCAAGTATTCAAATTCTCTCAAGCAGTGATGACTGTGTTACCAGATACTGGGTAATATCCGAAAGATTTTGAGGTATGATGTCAAAATACGAACTTTTTTTGAGCAAAAAATGTTATGCAGCCTAGGAGCTTTACAAAAGCAATTGTCCCCTTGTATTTTTCCCCACTTCTTGCTCTAGGACCCAGGAAGATACAGGGTGCATTCCATCTTTCTATCTGCTTCAATGTAGGCAATCCAAACTTGCAGAACACCTAAGAAGAGTCCCAACACCTAAGAAGAGTCTCAAAACAGAGCTAAACTAAATTTTGTTAAAACATATGCTTTGCACTTCAGTTTTTTTATTAAAGTGAAGATCGATTTACATATTTGTGTTATTTCTGATGACAATATTATGGAATATATATAGACAGAAATTCACCCCTTTCTAGTAAGAAAATACCTACTTTTCTCCTTCACTATTGATCAGAACTCAGGTAACATTAAATCCCCTTCGATGGCCTCAGAGACAACAGTGTGGGGAAAACACACACAGGACAGAAGCCAAGTATGAGGGAAGCATCTAAGGCTTCCTGAAGTGAGAATGGTCTCAGTTCAGTGGATTTCAGTGAAGTCACAGAGAAATCACACCAACAATTTGTGTAAACCGCAATCCAGACGGGTTGGCAAAGAAAAAGTTTGACTGCTTTGCATACTCCATATCTCTGAACATTTTTTCTTCTTGTAATGACATGGTGAAGAAGCTGATGATCATAAATATGGAGTGTATCACCCCATCCTTTAACTCCCTCTTTATTGCATTTGAAACATAATCCATGCATCTCAAATAAATTAAACATGTGACATATAAATTCAGTTCATGCTTTTTGGGGGTTGTCAAAATCCTGGGAAACCAAAACGTTGAAAATCACTTGTCAAAACGTTCTAGGATGAAGTAGTTAAGCTGTCATCAACAGCTTAAACACTGTTTATTTGAATATGTTAAGCAACTTTTTAAAAAACCCACAAAAGTACAGAGTCTGTTGATCAGAGTCCTTTCTCCACATGTCTTTATTCTGCTTCTCTGATCTCCTGGGGAAAATAAAACTTTCCCATGAAGTGCGAGGGCATATACACCCTCAGTGAAGTAAGTACTCTGCTCCACTGACACGACTGATTTGACAAAGTATGGCAATGGTATTACCATGGCACTACAGGATTATTACTCTGCAGTGCCCATTATATGAAATGGAGTTACTCTGTGCTTACCACAAAACGGCAAGTAGCATTTTTCAGTAACACAATAAATAACCCTTGTCATCTCTGTATCTACACCTTTTGCAGGAACAGATACAGAGCCAATCTAAAAACAAATCTAAAAGTGCTATAATAATACTGGAATGACATGCCTCTTAAGCTGTTTACAGCTGACAGACTAAGTGAAATGGTTTGACAAGGGAGAACACAGTATGTGTTGACAGCCCTGCTTAGTTCTTATTTGAAAGGCAAAATTAAAGTCATACTTTTACAAGGTGCAGAATTCTGCTCACCTGAAGGACATTCTCTTAAGCAAGACATGGTATTAAGCCTCTGCCACCCTCCTCCTCCTGACTCCTATGTTTATGTGTAGGCCACTAAGCAGCACACCTCAAAAACCAGTCCTGACTGCCTATCTTAGTAATTGCTCAGGAAAAGGTGTCATTTAGAAAAGTATGGAGAAAGCAACAGTGAGAGCAGCCATAAACATTCACCCTCCTTAATTTCAGGGAGCGCAGCAACATTTGGGCAGCATTTGGCTTTTCTTACAGCAGGCAGCACCTTCAGGAAAGAGCACACATCAAACAAAGGCTGAGTACAAATCCCCTCTGTCCACAGAGACACCTTTCACTTGATTACAGGATATGAGAGGAAAACATAAAACCACAGTGAATTCTAAAAAAGTAAATAACAGCTAAGATAGGTCAGAGGAAAGGGCTGGAGACAGGCACTAGGAAAAACAGAGCAGTTTGGCAGTGCTTATACAGCTCTCAGAGGCAGGGAGCAGGCAGGCTCAAAGGACAAATGGTGGCAAAAAACTCAGCCTCTCACTTTTACTTTGTCCTTGCTAATCCCATCAGCTGGCAGCAAACAAGGGCTGTCAGCAACTTATGTGGTGGTCAGTGTGAGAATAGTTTTGTGGACTCAGGCCAGCCAGCTACCACTGAAGAGGTTTCTTCACTGCAAAAGTTCTTGCTATTGCTTGGCCCTTCACTGGTAGAGGCCATGGGAAGCCATGGGCATTCACCTTCCCTCCCACTCTGAGAGACTGAGGCTCTGTTGGCATAAGGCAGGTGGCCCTGATGAGGGAAAAGCTAATGCCTGATATTCCTTTCCTGCAGATAAGCCCAGAATTCATCTACCAGCACTGCCAGTCAGTTCAGCTCTTTTAATGAGCTTTGTAATTGGTGAAAATGAGCCCAAAGCTGCCAAATGAAATCATCTCGCTGAGGGGAACTACCAGGAAACCATTACAAATATCCTGCACTTGAAGGTGTAGGATGCAGGTAACATTGCATTACACTGGACTGACTCTACCATCTAAGCTGATCTGAACCAAGGTGCCTGGCTGCTGGCAGGACTTTCCTTACAGGTAAGTGGAGAGTTACATCCAGCTGCAACCTTAGTCCAGACTTAATATGAAGTGTTTCCACGTCTGGAGCCCGCTGGCAAATCACAAACAGGGACTGTGCAAAATTTCTGGTTGAAGCTGCAGTTCTGGAATTGGAACTTCAGTTGAGTGGAAGTGTTTTTTCAAACTAATGGAAGTTTTGCCTACATATTTCTTCCCACACATGAAGGTCATCAAATGTTTGTGTGCCAAATGTTAGAATTGATGCCATCCTAATGAACTCTTAAAACATTTTCCTGTCAAAGCAAATAGAACAACTTGACATCACTGATCCCAGCATCGACCAAAGAGGAAAAACAAACAAACCATCAGTTAAAAAAACAGGGGGTTTTTTGTGCTCTAAGTTCAAGGATGTGAGTCCAGCAGTGCAATGACAAAGAGGAGCATGGTGCAGATGACAAAAGGGTTACACTCACTGCAAAGGAAGTCGGTCCTGAGGAAAAAAAATTGCCTCAGCATCAAGGTCAGAAATATCTGGGCTCCCCCTGCTCATACTGTGAGGCACACATGAGATCCCTTGTGTCTGAGCTGTGCTGGATTATTACCTGTAACATGTGCCACAGGCTAAGACCTGAGTGGAGAGTAAAACCTACTACTAAACCCTGTCAGAAGTTGCAAAATTATTACTGTTAAAAGCAAGCCAGCAGCTCTCAACTTGTCTACCAAGAAACTTTTTCTCTCCTACTTGAGCTTACTACCCTTGCAACTTCCTCCTCTCCACCTCCCAGGGCATCTCACAAACCATCTACCCAAGTATTACACAAGGAATGGCAATTCTGCTACGAGGGGATGCAAGTACAAAGGAAGTCTATCTTAGTCATGCTGCTAAATTGGGTTTTGGGAAATCCAGAGACTTTTCTTCTTTCCAGCATATCATTCTTGTATGTCCCTTGGCAAATTCATGAAATCCTTCCACATGGGAAATAACCGTACCTCCTCCTTCACCTCTCCTGTTTGTTAAGAAATCTGGGACAGGGTTAGTGTTAGAGTCCAAGGAAATGTCCAGCTGCAATGTCTCTAGGAAGCTTGGTGGTCAGTATACAACTAAGTAAAGCTAATTTTACCATTCACACAGTACAGAGGGAAAGACAGACTTTCTGCAGAGTACACTGGGTGTGCAAGCCTGATGAAAGCAGCTAGGTGCCAAACACCAACAAAGGTCCCAAATTAATGTTTCTCCTCAGCTTCTTTGGCCATTTTCTGAAGGAGATTTTTCACAGAAATTGCTACAGGATAGAGGTCCTGTTGAAAAGTACAGCATTAAATTTGGGAGTAATGACAGAGGAACCAGACCAGAATTGAAAGGATGAAACATACTTTGTTGCTCCCTACATCAAATACATTTCCATTTTATTTACTGTTTTAATTTCCAGTTCTCCCATGCTCACCCTGTGCCGTCATCCATGTTTTTTGAACTGAAAGGTATTATCTCAGCTCTCATTTCTCCAAAAGTCAGTTTTAATCTCAGTCACTCTCCGGCCCTGCAGTTTTCCTTCTCCTTGACAAGCCTGATCACTTAAATTTCTATCAGCTCAGACAACATTTACCCACACCCCTTTCTGTTCCTATCTCATTTCTTCCCCTTCCAGTTTTTGTGATGCCATCATACATCTATGCCAGCACACAGAGCATGCAGCAATAGACATATAGATCCTGACTGTGTTCAGGAAAGGGGAAAGGTTGAAGTGAATAACATCCTGTGTATGAATGATTTCCTTGCTTGCTATACTACAGTGAGCTGTGCTTTCATCTACTGTGATGGATGTGAGTTATGGGTCACTCCCTCACTTGTGAAAATAAATGTACAACACTTGCCAATTGTTATACTGTATATTACAAAATTCTATCACTTAAGATTTATACACTTAGCAAACCAATCACACAAACAATACAGGTACAGCACAACAGCTCTACTACCAGGTTTTTTCCCCGTTGAGACAGACAGATGCAAAATCATCCTTAGCCATAAAGTGGTGCTACATTATCCAGAGGAGAACATTTTATGGACAAAGAGTTTATCATATCCAGAATTTGCCTTGGGTGCAGTGGACTTAGCATGTGTTAAGTAATGCTTAAGTGATTTGCTGAAGTGGCCTAATAGCACAAAACACTCCTGGCTCTATTTGCTTATAAATACATTTCAAGGCCCTGATTGAAGTCTGTAGTGCCCCAAATGGTCTGGGACTCAGTTATTTAAGAGATATCATCTCTCCTTATAAATCTTATGTAGTAATTCAGAACTACCAGAACTACTGTTGCTTTCTTTTCCTGGGTGGACAGTGGGGTGTCTTAAACAGGAGATGCATGAGCCTGTAACCTGTCCTCATCAGCCTTCAGACACATCAGGGGACTTCAGACACAACAGAGAACTATTTCAAGGAGAAATATGAAGCTGGTCTCTTCAGTGTGACAAACATCAGTTAATCTCTTGCGTGATCTTTTACATCAGGTGTGTCAGCAACAGAGGGCCTGGTTGAAACTGGCCATGTGTTCAGAAAAGCTATTCCAGAAACCTTTTTCTCTTTCTCCTATAACCACAGAACCAGTATAAGGGCAGAAAAATCATGCTCTCTCATGTATCATCTGTGCTCCAAGGTCTGAGCTGGTGTTTGCATCCAGGTATTTGAGCAGAGAGACTGGAAACCCCTGCTGATTCCACCTATCTTAAAACACTCACAGTGCCACTGGCACATCTTAGCTAATGGGAGTGGGTCCTGGCCACTTGTATTTTATTTACAACCCTGTGTTCCATTTCAGGTTCATTTTAACTGGCATGAGCTGCTGAAGCACTGGATGCCCTTATCTGCTTTCCTCAAGGAAACAGACACATGAAATACATAAGATAGCAGGTTTTTAAGATTAAATGCTATAAACACAGATTAAATTACATGTTTTTTATTCCTTTATGGAACTCTTGTTCAAGACTTTCTGTTCCAAGTTTCCAAAATAATTTCTGCTTACATTCACATTTAGAAACATATAAAACACAGCAAAGAGGGAATGCACTTGTGGATAGAACTGGCAACACAGAGCTCAGGCCTCCTTCCCAGCTGCCCCCAAACCTCAGGAGGCAGCAGCAGGGTAGCTGAGCCCACTCAGGGCAGGGCCCTCTGAGGCGGGGTACCAGAGAGGTCCCCAGCAGTGATGTAAGGTGATCTTGGTATAATTTCTTCTCAAAACCAAAATACTGACATTTAGAAGAAATATGAAGGAAAACATTGCCTTAATCCCTGTTTCCATGATGCCAGCAGAGACTGTCTGGTCACCTTCTTGAGAGGAAACTTGATTACTTGCCTTTTCAGTAAGGCTGCTCTGATGAAAAGGAACCAAGAAAGACAAATACCCACCCATAGCTAATAGCCTCAGAGGGCTGTTTTGCTGTTTGCTTTAGTTCACTGGCTTAAAAGGGTCAGCAACCCTCATCCTGAGGACCCTATTAGAGAAGTAGCTTTGAGCAAAACATATAATTAACCTTTGGAACTCACTGAATCAGGATATCATTGAGGAAGCATATGAGAAAGGTTGTTTTGGGTTTTTTTTTAAAGGATTGTATATAAGCAATTCTAAAGACACAAATATTATCAGTGTTTTTACTACAGAGAATTTACTGGTAACACCCCCTCAGCACTGTGTCTCTGGAATCAAGAACAAACAAAAACAGTGACTGATAATAAAATTATTCACTCACCAAATGGTAGGTGAATATGATGGGCAAAATACAAAACAGTAAGATGAATCCAGACTGCTTAGAGTCTTCAGAACATGCCACTCTCAGAGGCAGGAATAGAAACCACAGTTGGTGGACGGATTCTTGACCTATTCCATTTTTGCAATTTTTGTGTCCAGCTATTTCCTTCACCTTCACTTACTTGCTAGCTCCCAACTGATAGCCTTTAACAATCTTAGAAAGATTAACTAAACATACATAAACCCCAGTCTGACCACAAAGGCTTAACAGGTAAATTGAAAGGAGTATACATTCTAAGATTTCAAATGGAAAGAACCAGGAACCAACTGAAAACATTTCCTTTTGCTGTGGAGGAGACTCAAATGGCTTCTGGTAAGAAAAACCCAACTGACAAACCTCTCTGAGAATGACATCCTTCAAGTGACTTCTATCATATTTAGAAAAATTGTAAAATCCCTGCATTGGAGGGACATGACAGGAGGCAAGAGATGCTTGGAATGTGCACATACTTGGAGCACTTTGAGGCAGTAAGACTCCTAACTTTCCCTCAATACAGGGAAGGTCTGAAGTGTGCAGCGTATGCTGAACCATCAGCATTCTGGCAGTGAGAGGGTATGGTAGGGATCTAAGCAAAGAGGATACCACAAGTTCTCCAATTTTTCTAACATTACTATCAAAAGTATTCAAAACCCCACATCTTTAGCACTACTCTGTGAGCTTATGAGAAAGGTAGAAATTGTATATCATTATATTTCTATGGTCATGAGACCAACTATCTGACATTCACAGGGCTCTATCCTCATCCTGGATCCCTTCACATCCATCAATCTATTCCAGCTTTGAACAGGTAAGCCCTTAGATTTGATCCAAAGGATGTTCAAAAGCTGAAAAAAAAATAAATTGTAATTTTGGCTTTAACACTTCTCTACACAAAGCCAAAATGTCGCCGTGTGTAGTGATGTGGAAAAAAAAACCCTTAACAGAAGCCCCTGCAGCCTTGTGAAACAGAGAAAGGGAAACTATGCTGTGAATTCTGACATTAATAAAAACATAAATTGATTGATTCTGAAGAATTTATTGAACAAAATTTAGTTAGGGTCTTTTTGTTTTGTTTTGTTTTAACGATTGCACACCACTTAATTTTTATGAGCTCGATTATGCCTTTAAGGCACATTCCAGCAGAGGACTGAGGTGAAAAAGCCTCTCCAGGGAGGATGCAGCAGAAGGAAAAGCCTCTGGGATGTGCAGGAGTTCAGCTAATCCTTTCTAGGCATGTGTTCAGCATTACCTACTTGCAGCTCTTGCACTTCCCACTGGAAAAGCAAATCTCTGGACCAGTGGCTAGGAAGTTTCTGCCTCCTTCAGCACACAGTGCCCAGGTTTGAGTGGGGGCTGATGCAAAGCCTCCTTCAGACATAACAGCTGCTGGCTTTTTCATGAACAAGTTATTAAACCTGGGGACCTGGTCCCATCACAAAAGCTGGAACTTCTCAGGAAGGATGAAGATCATGTACCTCCTGTGTTCCAAGACAGACAATGCTGGCAAGTTTATAAAAACTCTAAATTTCTCACTCTCAGAACTAAGAACTAACTGCTCCTCTCACCTGTCCAAGAAACCAATGCATATCTAACACTGAAGGTCAGAAGCTCTTTGACTCCAAGGCCAGTGTACCTCAGTCTCTTGACAGGCAGGTGCTGTTCCTTCCACTTCACTTGCCAAATAAGAGGACTGTACACTTCCTTAGCAGAACAAGCTTTAAGTCACTGGGAAAATAAGTGCTAGGAATGACATAAAGCATTGTTCATAGTGTTTGTGATCCTTGATAAACTTCAAAGCCAATTCCACCAGGTGCTACAACTGTTCCATTCACTCAAAAGCGGCTTCCTTCCCTCTCCTCAGTGCTGTTGCATACTGAAATGTACAGGCATGTTTCCAGCAAATAGGTACAAGTCCTTGCTTTAATCCATGAATGCAAAAACATTTCCCTCAGACTTCTTTTAAAAAAGAATTTTGGTGTCCTAAAACTCAGTGTGCACCACCTGGGCTTCCCAGGGTCTACCATCATAGTCCCTGCAGCAAACAACCAGTGCCGAGTCTGTGCAGCAACTGCCATCCCAGCCCTTCTGGAGAGAGGTGCTGGTCCTTTTTCCCAAGAGGTGCCACAAGCCATGGACTGCTTCCGAAGTGGTTCAGGTGTCAGCACAGCTTCTCCAGAGCAGCACTTTGCAGCTGCTGAAGGCTGCCTGATCTCCCTAGTTAGGGCACAGCTCCTTAACTTCATTCTCTTCTTGACCTGGCTCCTTGGGGTGACTACACACAGCCTGTGATGCGGGGCAGACCTACTGCTTTGTGTTCCTGGACTGTGCCAGCTGAGCTGACCTGTGTCCCTCCCTGCCACTTGCCCATGTACACAAAAGTCATGTGCCTTGGGCATTCAGTCCGTATTTTCCTTCCTTTTTCCCCCGCCTTCTCTCTGTTTTGGGTCCCAGTCAAACTTGTATTATAAGAAATGTTTGGAAAAGCAAATAATGTGACCCTGGGCAGATCAGTGGGGAAATTCAAAGTGAATTTAGAAACAAAAAAAGACACCCCCACCTCAAGACCCAGAATGAATAGGGGATGCCCTTACTGGCTATTAATTTTTACAAATCTCTTAATCTCCTGCCAGCGCTGAATCAGCAGCACCCCTCACCACGCCACCGTGGCGCAGCCCGTGGTGCAAAGCTGTCCCGACGGTCCCGAGCAGAGCTGTGTGCAGTGTCACAGTGCTGCCACCCAGGAGGGCTCCTCCAAGGTGAGGGATAAAGGAACAGCAGGACTGATACTGTGTCTAATGTGGCACAAGGTTCCCTCGGCACAACGTGCCCCGGCTAATGAACGCACTGCCCCAAGTGCAAACAAGCCAGGAAAGGTCCTGTTTTCAAAGCAAACGTATTGCACTTCAATGAAGATTTTTTTTCCCCCCTAAAAAGTTTTAATATACACACTAAATTAAGCTTGAGAAAAGGGGACATTTCATCTTTAATCTATTTACTTCTGAATATTTAACATACAATTCTGGCACCAATCACCAGATTTAACTGGAAAATTACTCACTAATCTGTTTGCTTATTTGGAATAATTGGGTAGGCTGCCAGGGAAGAGGATTTCCTACCCTGTTTAATATCTCAGTTAGTAGTCCAATTTCAGCTTGGCGGCATAATTACTCTGACAGAGCTGTAGCCACAGGGCCTGTGAGTGGGGCTGCTTTTTAAACCGTAAATTATGGAGGATTAGCATTTATGAATTTTAAATCAGGGCTGTGGTAGGAGACACTAAAGCTGCTTAGAGCTTGCAAACCACTGCATTCAATCACCAGTCATTAACACATTCCTTCCCAGGACTTCCTGCAATCACATTTAATAAAAAGGTATTTCTAATTTGCTTTAGAATATTGTGGCTCTGTGTCCCCAGTGTAACACCAGGGATAAGGAGATGAACTTTCCAAGAAAAAAGCATCACAATTTCATTTGACCCCGATTTACCTCCCACATAGGATGTTACAGGGACAACTCCTCCGCTTGATTCTCCACCATTTCTGCTACCAGATGGATAACACGTGGTTTAATCCCCACTAATAACACGTGGTTTGATCCCCACAAAAACAATTTAAAAAATTAAAACTGCTGAAAACCAGAGCTGCAATGTGGCTGATCGGCAGAGATCTGAACTCTGCCATCCCCCTGGCTCAGGAGCTTTGGCTTGTGAGCTCTCCACTGTTGTGTTTGCCTGTCAGGCTCACGATGAATCATTATGGGGTAAATCCTTCCTTTGATGTAGGCATGTAACTTCTTTTAAGGCCAATGAGAGTTATGTACATGCACTGAGGGCAGAATATTTCATGCCCTGAAGAAGAAGTCTTAGGAAAAAAAAACTGCCAAAAATCACACCGCTTTGAACTTCGAAGTTGCTCCACTTGGGAGTCTAAAGAGCTCTGAAGCCCTAAGACATGCATCCAAATGCAAATGCTGAGCCCTTCTTCCTTCTAAACATGTGTATCTCTCCCTCTGTGAGCCTACAATTCAGCAAGGTATTTAAGTTAGTTCTTCACAGGACTGTTTCAAAGACCAAAGGCACATATAGGAAATCTACAATTCTTACAGAGAGTTTTCTCATGCTAAATTATATCTGTATATTTTAATAAAAATACATGGATACGTAGAGCCTCCTACCACAAAATAGAACAAAGACACGAGTGATAGTTATATGCAGCAAAATAAGAAAAGTAAGAAAAGGTGGCAAATTGGCCAGAGTAAAACTTGATCCAGCACCTGTCATTAAAACCTGAAGAAAACACAGGCAATTTAAAAGGCAACCTGACTGAACTCCTCCCACAATATCCCCATACAATTAGCCCAGAAACTCAAAAGAACTCTGTGCTCTCAAAGCTACTTCCAGAAAGGGGCAGAGGCAATTTCCCTGCCATTGCACAGCAATGGGGATTTGCACACCCTCCTCAGTCACTCAGCATTGACCTCTGACATAAGCAGGATAACAACTGATGATGCCTTACGCTGCAATCATCAGTGCTATTCACTGGAGCAACCAGATGACTTAAGATTCCCAAACCTCACTGAAAGTCGCTGGAAATTAGGCATTTTGAAAAGTCGACACTTCTGAAAATGCCTTTTAATCTCCTAAATTACTCAAGCTTTTGAAAACTTTACTCATGCTAAGTACTTTGGGGGCCTTGGTTGGTGAAGGCTAAACTGAAAGATGCTGAGGAAGGACCATTTACACAGGACCCTGTTCAGCTATTATCTCTCTCCTATCGTCCTAGTAACAATAGACAGAAGGAAAGCAGAGCTCTTGGCAACACCAGCCCTGTGCCAAGAATTCATCTGAAAGAATGGTAGGTCCCTGGACCCTATGAAGGCTACTTAGACGGATGGATTTTCTTCCCTACTGCACCCTGAGTAGGCTTTTTCTAGCTGACCTCCTTCCTCTGAAGGCTGAGTGGTGCCACCATTTCTCCACAAACTGCAAGAAAGATGCAGCCTTTGCTGCCATAGGGAGAACAATTTGATCACTCCTCAGATGCAAACTGTCCATGTCTCAGGCACCAGCTCCACTCACTGATCCTCCTTCTAACCTTGCCTCCACACAGACGAAAATAATTTCCTAAATCTGCTTTTTATTGCCCACAGTAGTCTCACTGCTGCTGATTCCATGTGTATGCATACAATAAGGGGGTAATTGTTTTTGAGCAGGGGAGAGGCATCAGCATCTGCTTGGCAAGTAGAGGCTGAGGTGTGCCTTCTAAGTAGTTTTTGTTCCTTTGAGGAGCAGTTAGGGGCAAGGAATGGACACACACAGGTGACCAGGATCAAGTGTTTCCCGGAGTCTATACATGAGACTTATCAAGTACTGCTTGTCTTGATCCTGAATTGAGATTGGGGTGGGTGACAAAGCCTTGATGTGGAGCTAGAGCAGTGCCCAGCCTCTAACTATAAGGGCTATTCTTTGCCAGTAACAAGTGGGTGCAGCGAGCTGCCTGCACCTTATCTAAAACACCTCTTCAAACACACTCATCCACATCATCTATCATACTGTGGGAGAGGAAAGAGGCACATTACAAGGAACTGAAAAAAAGACCCCAAACATTTCAGTCACTGTGCATTTTTCAGAAAGGCACCAAACAGCAGGACATCCCCCAAAGGACCAGTCGAGTTGGCTTTGGGAGCATTGCTGTGATCTCTGCAGAGAAAACATAAAGGCTACAACAGAGACCTGATTCAAAACCCTGACAATCAAAGTCTGAAAGGAAAAAAAAACCTAAACAATTTAGACTCTACTCCTACACAGCATCTCTAAGCAGCTTCATTTCCTCAACATTTCTGCAAAGAGCTAGGGCACTTTCTTTCTCCTCTCTGTACTATGCAATAGCCTCAAAATGTTGGCTGCAGCCAGAAGTTATATTTTAGTCCTCATAAATCAAAGGAAGTGGAATATCCTCTACATTTAATGTCTAAATTGTAATGTTTCTAAATACATAAAAATCCTTTCTTATCCCACAGAGTTTCTCTCTATGGCTCTGAAAGTGTCTCAAAACTTGCAAAAGGAGAGAAAACTTCATCCCCTAAGGCAAGGGGTGGGGGGCAGAAGTTGCACCATATATATATATATAAGGGACTGATATAACTTTGACTTGGAAATCTCTCTTCAGTAGGCTTAATACACTTCCTCTGCCTGAGAAATGTATAATGTATAAAGCAATCCTGCCTGCCTCCTTCTCAAAGCCACCTGAACAATCTCCTTTCATTGGCCATGGGGCTTTATAAGCAACTCCTCTGTACAGCCAGGTGGCTCAGCATATGGCCTTGCTTTTCTGCCACTGCAGCTAGAAATATTTTAGACTTACCTCTCAGTGTTGGTTGCTGGCAACCAGAGCCATCACCGTTTCCTCTGGCAAAGGAGAGGATCCACTATCGTTCTAAGTCTCTTCCAATGCTGTACCAAGACTGAACTCTTCTCAGGTCACGCCTTGTTTGGGAAAATGGTCAATGAGATGCTGTGGCCGAGAGTGTCCCTAAATAATTAGCTGTATTCTCTCTCAGGTGGTTATACTGAGCATGGTATCGGTAGCAAACCTTCAGAAATACTCCAGCATACATTGTTTTGTGTGAAGGCAAAAATGGACAGTAAATAATTTGTTGATGGCCACTAGCAACTAAATATTCTTTTTCCTGAGGAAAAATAAAGATTCTTGCAGATGCTGCTGCATGAAAACTGATACTATTAGCTGCATAGAGTACATATTTGACAGGCTCAAAACCTACATAATTTTACAATTTTGCAAACTGTAGCATTTTGGCCTTAGTAAGAAGGGAGATGAGTTCTTATATTGCTGCTCTAAGAGAGGAAGAATCAGTTTAGCTCATTGTGCCCATCCAGAGCAGTAGGCCTTGATGGCCTTCTGCAGAAAACAGTTCCAAACACAGAATCATTCAGAGCATTTTACTGCCAACAACACTACAGACCACAGTGCACTGGCCTCACAAGTCCTGCTTCATTATAGTGTGAAATCAAGTGTTTCCTGTTGGTTTTCATCATCCTTTTGGTCCTACTGCACATGGTGAAATTGTTGCCTCCAAATGATGCAGCATGCTGAATACTTTGCTACAACCTTTCAGATCCTGTATGAATTTCACTTACTTCTATGGAGCCACGAACTTGATGAATGACAGCTGAGACTATTTTCATTACTGTTAAGGGGATAGCTAACAAGTCAAAGCACGTGAGTGATTTCTCATGTATAGCTTGATATACCTATACACTGTAGAGAGCATAGTCCCACAAAGCCCAGGTTAAAAAATAATTCTCTCATCAGAAAACACGAGGGACTCATCACTGAAAAATTTACTGGACAGGACTGCAGAACTGCAGAAATCAGAAAGGAGATCAATGGCATGCCACCTAATCACACCCTGGGCAACAAAAGCCTCAACACTGTCCTAGAAACACTGGAGCCATAGGAGAAGTTTTGCAATGTTTTGTCTATGCCTGTTGCATGATGGAAAAGAAAGGCTCAAGACAATGTGAATCCCCAGGAGGCCAACCAAGAAACTAGACCATCCAGATACCGCTGCACAGGGTCAAATCTCAGATGTGCCTTGTTTAAATGTTAATACTCTTCAGGACACCTAAGTATTGTTATAAGTGGTTGAATGCCTCCCTCTGCTTCCTGGTTTAACCTGGGGAAAAACTACTGAGGTAGGAAGAAGGGGCATCAGCTCAGAGGATCTTTGAGTCTTTGAGCTTTGTTTTCTATAAAGAGCTTAGTGCATATACTTAGTACATTGGATTCTGCAAGAAATTCTCAAGTTTTTACCATGCTCAGATGGAAAAGCACTTCAGCTGAAAAATCAGTATCTCCCTCATGCACCTCCTTGTATATAAAAAAGACAATTTCTCCCACAGGCAAGCTAGAAGAACTGTAAGGTCTTTTTTTCCCTTGACAATATCTGCCAGATGGTAGAAAGCCAGATACTCCTAGGCACTGGAAATACACTACTGAAAGAAATGGTCCTATAGAAAGTGGAGTGTAGAGTATGTAAATAGGGTTTTCTGGAGTGATCCCACTACAGCATCACTCCCTGAGCATCGAGAGAAGGCAGGATACTCTCTCTGTCCTTCCTACAGCTTTGGCTGCTAGTAAGAACAATACTTGTTTCTACATTGCAAAGCTCAAAAACCCCTCCCTTAGTTTTCCAGCCTTCAAAACACAATTAAAGAGTGAAACTTCTAGATTGCAGACTAAAACTGATCTATCACACCAAACAGATCCCAAGCCAGATCCACAGCTGGTGTGACTGACTTCAATGCAGCAGACTGATTTCCACTGCCCGAGGACCCGCTCCTCCACAGTTAGTGACATCTCAATTTCCTTTTTAATAAGCAACAGGCCCTGTTATAATGGGATATATAGAAGGAGAGATGTAAAAGCTTATAATGTGAAAATTGATTATCATGTACTTCAGACTATTTCCTGCTGTGCCCTTTGTTTTGGTATGCGTGTTTCATTTCATTACTCCGAGCTGTTTCACCGTCTCTGAACGACGCTATGAAATACATTAATTATCTCATTATCTTTGGGGCAAAACCTTCAGTCCTTCTTAAAAACCATATTCACTCAGAGCCTTCTTTGGGTTCATTAGGGATTCTGAGTGTGATGAGAGAGGACAGGAATGCAGATATATTGCAACAGATACCAGTTAAGATTCTGGTTTTGTTTGTGCTTCTGCCACTAAATATACAAGCTAAAAAACCCCACAGTTTGTGGTAGGTTTGCCTTCTTTTAAAAAAAAATAAAATTGCTCTCAGGTTTCCAACCCATGTCAGTGTGAACCCACAAGAACTTCAAAGCTTAGTCATAAACTTCCAAAATAGAGGAGAAGAGAATGGCAATGACAGGTAACTTTACTAATAGCCCACCAGAAGGTGCCACAGAAATATGGCAATGTCAGCTAATTCTGAATTAGCCTCTACATCAGATAAAAATAATACAATATTTTTATTTTCATAAATAAATCTTAATTAAGAAAATGTCTCCTCAAAGCACAAAGTAAAGGAAGGTAGAAAAAACACCTCCACAAAAATCTGTGTCACACACTCTCACACTTTGAATTTAGGATCAGGCTGGGGTCATTTTGTAAAGAAAATAATGATCCAAGCCCATCACAATTTGTGAAAGTCAGGTTAGAGTAAAAGCAAAATTCCCCACCGTCCTCACAAGATTTCTCGCCCTGTTCTTTTGTGAATACGCCAGAATGGGTGATGGATGGGAGGCTGCCCCTTTCTGGAGTTCTTGCTGTGTTTTGTGATAACTCATTATATTTCTTTCTTTACAAATAGCCCCATTAACGCTCCAGAATTGAACAGAATCATAAAGCTTGAAACATCCCACTCCCATTCCGGTAGAGCTAGAGGTATTGTTTCATGAATTACAGAGCTGCCAAAACCTGATTTATCCAAGCAAAGCCTTCAAAGCCGAGTCACAGATATTTATTTATTTATTTGGGATTGTAAAAGAAAATACTTTTTACTGAGATAAGGATGATATAACCTAGCTACAGCTTTATTTAAATTGAATTATGTGTCTTTTATATTTCTTCAACAATATGGTTGATGGAAATGTTTTAGTCCTTGTTTTTTTGGAACTGAACTAAAAACCCTATTAAACCATTTATAGAAAATTTACAGAACAGAAGAGAGTCAAGCTCTTTCAAAGTCTCTGTGGCCTCAAAACCTTAAATATTCTGAGATTAGATGTCACTTTTAGTCAGATGTTTCTAAACAAGACTACTATAATCCTCTCTGTTATGGAGATATTTATTTTTGTCTGAAAAACTTCAAAGCAGGCCGTGACAGATAATCAAAATCAAAATTTGCATTCCAATGAGAATTTCTTTTTAATAAAGAAGAATAATTCTCACAGTTCTTCTGTGAAGGAGAACTGAGCTCATTTGCTTTAAGTTTGGGGGGTTTGGAGTCTGGGGTTTTATTTTTTTTTTTTTTTTAATATCTTCCATTTACCATTATTCAGTAAAGTTTTTGCTACCTTTGGGCAGAAATGCTACACCAAGTCAAGAAATACATCAATGAAACCCAAGCATTGCATTTTACTTCAGAATTTTCCCCCAAAACAAACAAAACAGACAAGGCTCACTGTCAAGACATAGTTCTACAACTGCCTTCCTGGGTGAATACCCCATAGAGACAGTGTTTTCCTCAGGGAACTGAAGCCAGCTTTTGATGGCAGCTGAGATGCCTGGGCAGGGAATGAACCTGCATTTCCTTACGTGCGTGCTTTTTTTGAGAATTTTTGCTTTTTGTGTTTGTAGTGGCAGTGGGGGAGCTCTGCCTGTGGACCAGGACCAACCACAGCACAGCAAAACTGGTATTGCACTAAAATATGTGATGCCTTAGAGATATTTGGAACATCTCCTTAGGGGTAGCTGAAGCACCCGGCACTCGCAGGCACGGACACACAGACGCTCCCCCTTACAGACTGTGCGCACTCAGCCAGGGCTGGCAGTTCACCTGGAGGTGCCAGAACAGGGATTTTGTCCTACCCACCTCATACCCTCTGATAAATTGCTTTTGGGAGGAACAGCCATTCGGTAGTAGATGCAGTGCACCCCTGAGTGCCAAGACCACTGCTGGCTGGCTCTTAAGAGTGACTGGGCACAGTTGAAGGAAGGTGCTTTTCCACTCCAAGTTAAGCACCAGCCTGGCCTGTAGGCTTGCTGTAGCACAGATCTCTTTGTCCTTTATGTTTCCTTCCTTTCAACAGTATTAAAAAGTGAAATACCCAGAAAAAACAACACACTTAAGTCTATTCATAGAATTAACTGGAGCTTCCAGACTCAAAGCTTCTACCAGTGAATAAATGCTGAAATGGTGGTACCATTCCCCTTTCTGAAGCAAATCTCCCCTAATGCCAATTTCAGGAGTCCTTCTCTTCCTCCCAGGGACATATTCAGATAAAAATGTCCAGAGATCTCACAGGTAGGACTGTTAAGATTTTTTCTACCTAATTTTTCTACACAATTTGTAGACCCTAAATCATTGGTTTCTTCAGTTACTTATTTAAACCACAGGTCAGCTCTTCTTTACAAAGAGTTTCCTACGTGAACACCAAGTACAGCTGCAGCAGGAAGGGTCAAAAGCAGCACAGTAGCAAGGGTGGTCTAGCAACTCTAACACTTTCACCAAGAGGTTTGGGAAGGGCTGCGCAGAAACATCCCTCAATTCAGATAACCTCAGGCTCCCACTTACTGTCACTAAGGCTTTGTGAGAGAGGAACCCACTTCATCCCCGGGGAAACGAAAGGCAGTGCAGGACAGAGTGCCAAGAACCCAGGTTCTCTCTGGTGGGACTTTCTGAAGAAACAGAACAGCTATTTACATTTGTTTGGTATAAGCCAAAGAGGCAACAGCCCTTGCTCGGAGGAGAGCAGCTCACCAGCTCTAAGTGGCCATGAAACACCTCTCTCCGCTGCGGCGTTTGCTGGCTGCTGCCACGGGGGCCTGGAGAGCAATCATTGCTCTCAACACCTCTCCCTGTCGCAGACTTGTGTAGTCCCCGGTATGCAGAGCTGATTTTGTACCTCCTTTGTTACGTAAATGAGTTAGTAAAACACTTCTCAGATCCTCTAATGCTGCCTGTAAACCGCAAAACCTCACTTCAGTGTGGCAGGCTGGTCCAACCGATCCCTTTCCACTTTGCTGGGATTTATTTTTACATTTCCTTTCCAGGCAACACATCCTGAAATCAGTCCCGCACTGATTTTCATTCACTGTTGAACAATTGCTTTGTTAGCACCTCTATTTATTTATTAATTGTTTTATTAGCGGTCATCCCAGAACAGCACTGTGTTGAAACGCATATGAAGGAAACCTTAAAAAAAATTTGTGACTGCACATTATATGGGCTGCTTTGATATTCTGATCTCACCCCGTTTAAGTACAGTTCTTGAAAGGGAAGGACAGTGGTGTGAGTCAATCTCAGTTAAATGCTAGCTTTGCTCATTTAACGATGCAATGGGCACACTTGGCTGTGTTCACTAAAATCTTGTTTGATACCAATTAAGCCTTAAAAAAATCCATTAATAGTCTGAATGCTTCTCACACTCACTTTCCAATTTATTTTGAAAAGACTCAAAGTTGGATGAAACTGAAAAAATCTGCCAAAGATTCAGTGAAAAGGGGCTGATTTAGAACAAATGGTAGTTTTAATAATGATAAACCTCTGCATACCTTTAAAGTAGTGCTCTAAATCTGTCTCTATCCTCTTTACATCTTTAACTTTATCCTGTGTAATGCACTAGGCACAATTTTCTTCTTGGAACTATCTCTTATAATTGAAACTTTCTTAAAGAGCTACTGAGGAAGAACAGTCAAGACTTCATGAATTCCTTTTCCTCAGATACACCATCTCCATTTCAGATGCTTCAGCTGGGGCCTGTTCAGTGTGAGACTTCATTTTGATGGGAATGTGTAGCCAAGGCATTTGGAAAAGAAGAAAAAGAAAGAATATTTCCTCTCCCCCCATACAATCATAGTACCTCATTAATCATCAAGCTTTTATTTCATGCCTTGCTGAAACATAATTTCTGAGGCCATTTACTCCTCCGGTAAAAAGGGTTGCTTTCGGTTTTGTCTTTTTACGACAAAACAAAAAGAAAGCAATAACAAGACCCAACGCCTGCAGCCTGTCCTGGTTTATTTTATTTTAAATTTTTCGAGTTTTGCTTCTGAAAATCCCACAGGTCCTAATTCCTGCTGAATAAGAGCACACTTACATCTCACTTGCAAAAGTACACCACAAGATTGGCTTGAAAAAACAACGTATGCTAAAACAGAGACGGTATTTTTGCTGAGGGCTCCCAGAGCACACCCTTGGGACAGCAGGACCCTGGTGGCTGACATGACAGACCTCGAGCAGAACAACAACCACTTTTGGGGAGCTGCCCTGACAAAGCTTCAAGTGGCACCAGGATACCTATTATGGCTGCTCCTCTATTTCTAAGCAAAATGATATCAAACACACAGAAAAGACAGCCAATAATGAGAAACTTGCAGCTGTTCTCGAAGAAAGACTTTTTTTTATTGTACCCCAATCCAAAATACTTTAAACCAGTTTTATCAATAGCGATAAATCAGTACGATGATATGATGTCTCTTTAATCTTTTCTAAAACAAAATTTTTTGAACTTTTGAGCATGGCCTTCCCAAATGGGTTAGGTCTTCTAAGACAGCATCAAACCTTCTTTTCCTTGCTTCCCATGTCAGCCCGAATCCCAATAGTTATGAAGCATAAAAAAAAGTTCAAAGTAAAATATAAATTACCATCCCCTTCAAACACAAGTAGAAGTCTTATTAAGTCTCTAGTGCTTGAATCACGTCCCATGTCTGTTCTTTAGACCTTTCTTCCTTTGTGAGGCATAAATGGACACATCTTATTGATTTTCTTTCAACCTGGATCACCTCGATTGCTGTGAATATGGCAGACAAATCCAACTCATTCTCCCGCAGGGAACGAGGAAGAATGCAGACGAGAAGCTGGGGAAAGTCTTCTCACAGTGGGATACCAGGAGTCATTACGCAAAAAAACCAAGTCTAACTGCTTGTAATTCCAAGACCTTTTTCTTTTCAGGTCCTTCAAAAAAATTTCTTTTTTTTTCTTTTTTTTTTTCTTTTTTTTTTTAATGCCAAGAGCTCTTTCTTAAATTTTTTATGAATATCATTTTGGCTACTGTATCAATTTCTAAGGGTGTTTTTGTTTAAAAGGAGAAGTATCAAATAGGCCAGCAATGGCTGCAAACCCTGATAAATAAGTATAGTTAATGATGAGTGACTGTAAACAGACACTGGTCGGAAAGAAAGTCAGAATAAGAGAAAGCATTGTTTGAAGCTTGACAAAAAAGCTAGTTAAAACTTTTTCCTTCTAACTTGGCTCCACTTTGTATTTTTTTTTTTTTATCATTTATAGACTTACTTTTCTAAGGACAATTGTATGAAATGAAAGGAAGTGTAGAAGTAGAAAGATTTCTGTGCCTTACACCAAACCACTTACTGTACATGAAAAAGGGATTTACTGAATCAATTTAGTTGTGTAGGGTTTTTTAAATCAAGTGAATGATTTCAGTGAAGTGGAAAAAGGTGGCAAGAATGTGCAGCAACCCAAGCTTTGCTCCTAAAAGCAACAAAAAAGACACAATTGAAATGCAGTGGGACCTCTGTGGATGAATTAGACAGACTGTGTACAGACACTTTGCAGTGACAATCTGCTTCTGAAAGGGATATATTAAGTGCTAACTGCACTGAGGACGTAAATTGAAGACACTGATATCCAAGGACTAATTTCAAAGCACTTCTCCTCATTAAATGAATTGCTGAAAGAGCGGGGTTTAAAAGACTTTGTTTTGTGTTAAAGGATTTGAACTACACCTATCAGCAGACTGCACCAGCAAACTAATGCTAACATAATAAACCCACCACTGTCTCATTACCATCCCCTGGTAATACCATCACAGCTGTAATGAGTCGAATTTCTCCAGTGGATCTCAACACCCCATGCAAAGTGCTCTGGCCTAGTGTTCAGTCTCCACCACATAAAATTCACATCAGTTTTACAGCGTTAGGGGAAAGGTCCAGGTCATCAGTTTAACTACATAAAATTCTAGACAACAAGATGATCAGCAGCAGGCTCTTAAAACTTTTTAATGACACGTTTAGACATCAGCAACTGAGTTTTTGGTCATTTAAAATGACTCTCAACATAAAATGTGATCTTGAAAGATGCGGAAGAAGTTCTAATTTCTCAATGTACAGAATTTGTATTGGCCTCAAGTTATGCCATTGCACAAATTCTGATATCCATAAGGCTAGAGCTTCGGGGCTATCTCAGAACGATTCTTCCCACAAATATCCATCCAAGTAAGTGATGCTGTTAGTCAGAACTCGCCCAGCAGGGTAGCACTAAGCCCTGCATCACCTGTGTGCCCTCTGTTTCTGTGAATACTGAACCTAGTCACTGATCAGCAGGTCCACAGGAACACTGAGGGCAAACAAAACACTGCAAACAGCACAAGTAAATATTGCAGTGACAAATACCACACTATTTGTAGCACAGCACTTAAAAAGAGAACCAGGAGATAGGTATGAAGAACAGGAAAAGTATAGTCAGGTAGGAAGCCACATTTTCTGGATTTACAAAAAATATCAAAAGGAATGTCAAGAAACAAAATTATGATACCCTAAGAAGAGCCAAAGACCAGTGTCTGAGGTCAAAATAGCATCCTTACCAGGAAAATGGCACCCTTCCTAATAGATCAGTAGACAGTGCACTAGTCAGACATGCATAGAGGCATAGTCAGGCTTTCTTTCTCCTCAGACTTCTCGTATAACCTTGAACACATCCTTTATCTCTTCAGTACATCATTTCCTCTAAGTACACATGAATATTGTAGGGTGTTATTCAAATATCGCAGTAGTGGGAATTATACAATAATCTAATAGAGTAATTTCAAGATTGGCTGTTCAGAAGAATTTAGGCATATTTTTCCCTGTTTTAATTTTTAATAGAGACAGTAAAAGCAATGCATACAACTTGTAAGATCCGGCTATAGCACCTGGTAAAAGAATCCAGATGTTCCCCCTTCCAACAGCATCATTAAACATGAGGCTGATGTGAAATATTTATAATGAAGGTGAATCATAGCCCACAGAGGAGGAATCTAGGGCTGTATCTTCTACTAGCATCAAGCACAAAAATGCAAATACACTGAACAAATACTGCATTAACTTTCAAATCACACGTTCTATGTCTCACAAAGTAAGACACAATTTAGTCCTGATGCAGGTGACAGATGGTAGCAAGAGACCACCAGTTTGGAACAAAGTGTAAAGAACAGATTTTGAAGACAGTGCAACCAACAACCCAGGATGTAGGAACCTGAGGCTGTGAGTGGTATCCTTTTCTCTCTCATAGTAAAGGGCATCATAAAATCCCCTACTCAAATTTACCAGTTTCGTCTTAAAATTACTTCAGTTTTTTGTGCCAGTCGCTTTCATGAAGGCTGTTCCAAAGAATAAAAATCTTATTTACAGGCCATTTCTTTTTCATGCTTAATTCATACCCACTTAGTGTGCCAGCACTGACCTCTAACTTAAACTGCTCTTACCAGCTCCCAGCTTTTGTTCTGCAGAGCCAAACAAGACAAGGCATATGGACTCCTCTTTAAGGAAACTCTCTCTGCATTACTTTGAAACCCAATTAATCCTTAAATATAGGAAGCCACAACTGTATTTTTGCTTCGTATCCTACAAGATCATTCAATACTTTTCTGATCTCTACTGGCAAGGCTTCACCTTATGCATCCAAGAGCCATTTCAAGCACTTTCACTGCCATATCTTGTTGACAGTTCCTAACCATTGACATCTCTGTCTCTTATTTTCAGTCCATGGGTTTGCAGCAGAAATATTATTAGGGTAATAATAATAAATCTTATTATTAGTGCAGGTAGCAGAGCAAGGCAGAGAATGTACAGGTGCTGACTGCCTCCCAAGTAGTGCATTTGGCTGACTCATTTCAATTCCTAAATCATTCAACAAGCTGAAGTACCATCATGTCCACATTCTATCCAAGTCTTCCAACTTTTCTTAAAGAACAGTAATCCACAGTTTCTACTGCTCCAGTGAAGCATAACGCTCTCAGAAGCATCTTCATGGGAAAGCAGTTAATACTGTTATGATATATGACTCATACACCTTCCATAAATTAAAAATAAGAGAACCAATGCCTTCACCTTTCATAAGAAGATCTGAAAAGTTCATTTGTCCAAGAGTAGAAATCCATATAAAACACTGACTTGCTTACCATGGTCTCATCATGCATTCTTAATAAATAACACTGGTTTAGAAGATGGCCCCCTGACTTGCACATCTTCTATAAACAGATAACATAAACCATGCTACCTTGGAAGGAAGAAAATCCATAAAGCAACCCACATACCCACCAGCACATTCATGACAAGGAAACATATATTGGTCACCTAGAAACTCCAAAAGATGTTTAAGACGGTCTTTGTCCAAAAGAAAGTTCTTAAGAATTGTGAATAGACTTTAGCACAATAAATTATGAGCTTAATCATGGAATCACGGTGTCATTAAGGTTGTAAAAGACCTCTAAGATTGTTGAGTCCAACCATTAGCCTAACACTGCCAAAACCACCATTAAACCTAAGCACCACATCTGCACATTCTTTGAACACTTCCAGGGATGGTGACTCTATCACTTCCTTGAGTAACTTCTTCAATCCTTTACACCCCTTTCAGTGAAGAAATTTTTTGAATATCCAGTCTAAACTTTTCCTGGCATAACCTGAGGCTGTTTCCTCTTGTCCTATCGCTTCTTACCCGGAGGAAAAGAACAACACCCATCTGTCTACAATCACCTTTCAGGTAGTTGTAAAGAGTTCATAAGGTACCCCCCTGAGCCTCCTTTCCTCCAGACTAAATAACCCCAGTTCCCTCAGCTGCTTCTCCTAATACCTGTGCTCCAGACCCTCCACCCTTCAATTACTCTATATGAAATAAGAACTTCAGCTTCCTTTTTTATGTTAGATGTCATTTAAGAACTTAAAATAGACACTGGACTGAAAATCAAGCAACTGTTAAAAGTATACCATCAGACATACTTGTTGCCCAGCAAATTTCTTTAAGTAACCCACTTTTTAAAAATTCATGTGCTTGATCAGCTGCAAAGTAGAAGTCTTATTTAGCACAGAGGGTGGTATTGAAGAAACCTAAGAGGTCAAGAAAACGGAATAGATAGAGATCTAGAATTCAGCTTTTGTGTCACGACAGAGATGCACTCTGAGCAGAAATATTAGCACTGCTCCCCTTTGGCATCACTGCTAATGTCTGGTTTTGGGCCTTTTTGCATTTATCATTTTAGCAGCTGTTCATGTACTTTTATTGGTACATCTGACTCGTCCACTCCAAAATCCAAATCTAGATCTTATCTCACTTTTTATCTATTCTGTTTATTTTTCCTCTCATGCTTGAGCTGGGCCATGATCACTGAAACTGATGTAAAGACACTACTCAGCTTCAGTTACTACTGAATTACACTCCAGAAACTTGACCTTTGATTTGAAAGAGAATAACAGAACAGGTTGGAAGCTGTCTCCAGAGACTGTCTTGTCTACTCCTGCTCTGCTCAAAGCAGAACCAGCTAAAGCACATAACTTAGGGCTGTGTATCCAAGAACGGAGACTCAGCAACCGGCTGGGGCAACGTGTGCCAGTGTTTGGCCATCGTCACAGTAAGAAGTTTTCTTTTTCTGTGAAAATGGATTTTCCTGTATTTCTATTCATGCACATTGTTTCTTCTCCTATCATTTGGCACCACTGAATAGAGTGTGTTCCTGTTGTCTTTACACCCTCTCGTGGGGTATTTCTACACATTGGTAAGATTCTCTTGAGCCTTCTCTAGGCTAAGCAATCCCAGCTCTTCCTCACATCAGATGCTCTGATCCCTTAATCATACAGGTGGTCCTTTGCTGTGAGAACTACTGCATCTGTTGCTGCTAATCACTGTCTGTATTTGGACTTAAAATTATTATAAAAGCATTTGAATAATAGTCAAACCTAACATTATATCAGTACCTTATATAAATGGATCTAAGTGCAACTTCAAGGAGCAACAACAGGGATTTTTTTTTCTCCATTTTCCATTCACTTCTCCATTAAGCTATCCTAGACTAGCTCAGACTGTGCTAATTTGGAAACTGAAGAATTTTACAAGTTGTCAACTGGCCCAGTTATTAAAAACCAGCAATTATCACCACACACAGGATTTCAAGCACCCGTCTTGTCTACAGCAACAAACTGCTTATCTGTTTGGCACAACAGTGGTCCTGAAGAGCTGATATGCACTGAAACAAAATGTGCTGTAAGAGAAGTAAGCAGTGCATTAAACTACACTCCAATTCCTTTCTCCCTGGCACAGATAAAATTTGTACTAGGCATTATTAGTTCACACACACTTCTAAAATACAACCCCCCCAGTGAAGATCTACAGTCCATAACAGCAATTTACTGTCATCCAGCCCCCAGTCCTATGAAGATCCATTCTAGGACTCTGGTCTCACTCCTCAGGTAGTACTTAGTGTATCTCGTTGACATGAGACACCAGTAAGTACTTTCTACTTCCAATAAGAAATTCACTGCTTGGTTCAGAGAAGTACTGTCAGAATCCACCTAAACTTACTTGGAGAACCTGGATAAACTTATTAATGTAAGAACAGCTCATGCAGGACTTTTTCAGCATAAACAGAGATATGGTGTCTTGCTCTTACTCTTGCAAACCTTAAATTATCATCACTTAGCTAAATGCCTGTGAAGTAGATGCTTATGTAGAAAATGGAGAAGAAAGGCAGGTTTTAGTGATTAACTGAGTAACCATGGCATGCTAAGCACTGCATTCTGTAAAGTTGCTCTAGAGACAGAGCAAATAAGAACTGGCTGGAAAATATTGATAAAAAAAATTGTCTGAATTTTCTGATTTATCACTGCAGTACTATTTCACAAAATAGTATAATTTCAACAAACTTCTGGCTTCCACTTTTTCCCCAGTAGGGAACCAGGTCTTTGGGATGCAGAGCATGACCAGAATGCATGAAAACCTTGCAGGTACTGTTTGATACGGATGTTTTTAAGGGGTGCCATTGCTGCTTGTGTCTGTCAGGGAAATAATTTATTCCAAAAGCATCAGTGTTCCATCTTTCAAAAAATCATCAGGGCATTGTTTAAACCAGTCCTTCTGTCTAGTTTTGGGGGAGCTACGTTCAGCTTGCTTTCTACTGAATCAGCACAAAAAATTATTTCTGGAAAATGAAACAACTCTTGCAGAAGTACAAGTATACTTAGGGTCCAGCTGCATAGCCAACACAGTTAAAGTAATCAATACATCATTGCAAAGTAGAATATGGATGATTGGGACTCTCTATAGGTAAGCACACAGCAAAGGAGGTGAAATGGGTATAGCTGGCCCTTTTCTCTCTGTATTTTTTTTAATAGTTTTTGAAAGCTCTAGCATGCTTACTCTTGACTTTTAGATTGTTTTACTTACTGTTTTACTTCTCTACAGTGTCTCCTCATCTTTAAATCCTTCCCAAACAAAAATCTACTCTTTCAAAATCTATCCTACTGCCTATTCTCAAAAATGCAACAGCACACAGCTCTGTACTGCTTGGATGAGAGCAACCACTGATTACTGGCCGAGCGTCCAAAGCATGATATTTTATAATTTTGTTCAGTAAAGACCAGGCTTTTCACCGACAGAATGCCACAACCAGTTTTGGCCTGCATGTCGTGGGTTGTTAAAGGGAGAAAAAGGCATATAATGTAACTTTTCAGGCAAAGAATTCACCTCCTTTGAAGTCTCCTGTTGCTTTCCTCCGGCCTCCTGCTATCCCAAATCCCAAAATGATTTCATGACGCAACCGAGGTCTTTTATCTGTAAGGACTCTTTCTGAAGAATTGCATTATCAAACTACTGAATTAAAAAGAAAATCCACTACTCCTCTGTTCCAGACATTTTCAGTGAAGTTATGCAGCTCCACATCTCAGCTGGAACTGAATGATGTACTTCAGATTTCTACAGGTATTTACATGCACCGTCCTGCCCACGGATGGTGTCACTGTGAAGAGGGACAATTAACTTCTGTTTTATTTTGGATGGCACAGACTGAAAATACTTGGCTGGAGTTTATTCTAGCGTATTGGTGGTTGCTGGACCTTAACTCTTCAGGAACAGCAGATTGTATTACTGACCTCAACATTAATTAGGTGTTCTGTGCACTGACAGACTACGAAAGGCAAAGAAGCTTTCCAGCTATAATCTTATGTTTCACTGGAGGTTGAAGGCAACCAGAATATAAAGGCCAGAGTTGACAGTTAATTTCAATCCTAACACCAACTTAATGTCATGTTTTTCCTACCTATATTGAAACAAAACCAATTTTTAATGGAGTAAGAGCAATCATAACTACAATTAAAACTGTAACTACAACAGCGTAAAATATTTTCTGGAATTCGTCCTATGGTGGTTTTTGCTCCTCATTTTTAATGAGGAGCAAAAACTTACCTCATTATGTTCTGTTATTTTTCCCAGTCATAAAATAACCTTTATTAATTAGATTGATTAGCTAATCAATACTCATTATATTCCTATTAGGAATAAAAGTCTTATATCCACAGGAGAAAATGAGCTGGAGTGACTTAGATCCTAGCAGATAAAGAAACAACACTGCCCTTTGTGCTTGAGTCAAAGTGAGAGGTCCTGGTGCCAGCCTCATGCTCAGACTGCTAGGCCATGCATGACTATATCTCTATGGAACAGGTTATATCAGGCAACGTAATTTTTCTTTATCCTTCTACATATCTCTTATTGACCAATTCCATCTTGGATTTCTAGACCTTCATCTAATTGCTACATTTAATTACTTTTCTTTTATCCACTTAACTTCGTATTATTTCCCCCTTGCAAATTAGGAATAGAAATCCCTAGACACACACATACACACACAAAATAGAATATGTAAAGTTTTAAACTGTAATACATGTTCTAAATCTGAACAATAGGTTAAAAATAATTTTAAAAATAAGCTAACTTACAATAAATGATAAAAATATTTTCTACAGAATTGGAAAGAATGGACTGTATAAATTATTTGTGTGAAAACAGCGGCATTTCCAAATGTAAGGCTTAGAGCCCTGTGAAAGAATTCTAAAAATTAAACAAAGGAAGCCATTTTTTAAAAGAGATAGGGCTCAGTGGGATTTATTAATGCACATCTTTCAGAGATATTCTTACTTGTACAATGCAAGCAGTAGGTTAGCATGGACTTCCAAATTATATTTAATTGGACAATTATTCAAAGTGAAAAACCCAACACAGTAAACTAAGGAGGTCTTTAATAAACACCTTGTCTCTTCAAGAAAAAACAGGGAAGTCATTTACTGACCCAAGAGGCACAATTTTGTCTTGGGTAAATTTATTTTAAAGTAATTGCCAACTCCAGGAGTAACAATTTTTTAAAGAGGAACATGGTGCTCTCAGGCAGAATAATAAATTGATCTGTGCCCTGTATGATGGCCTAATCACATTAGAAAGATGTACATGTAGTTGTCTGAGGCAAATAGAGGATGTTCATCACCTGGTCTATGAACCCACTAAGACTCGTTTAATGACATATAGCTTTCTCCTCTCTCCACATCAGGACTGAATTATAGGGAAAAGACAAATGATAACTTACACACGGGCTTTATAGCTCTGCCTTTCTGTCCCTACATTCCTGTCCAACAGAAGCATTCCCCTACAGAAGTCCTCTGCAGTCACAGGAAGGTTTTCAATAATCTGCCTTCTGAAACCAGTCAGTGCTCCAACACCAGGAACGAGGTCCATGCTACCAGCATCATCTTTAAAAACCTGTGGCCTCCTCATGAAACCCAGATGCTCTGAAACCCACTGTGATTAACAACGAACTAGAAGTACAAATCAGTATTTAAAATGCTAATGTTCCTTCACCTCAGCTGGAGAACAGCTCTACTGGAACTACTACTCTGTATTCCCTTTGGCAGGATATGCCTTTCAGATACAATGGTCTTTGACAGCAAGACTTTAAGGCTGGGTCATAAACAGGTTAAGGGCAGACCACACCTCTGAGAGCGGTTTGCATGCCTTCAGTACTGGCACAGAAATAGCCTCGATGAAAGAGCTCCAAGAATAATCCCTGAACTCCAGGAATGAGAACAATACTTCCTCTTTTACGTGCATTATTCTGCCAGGAAATTTCCAACTCCAAAGTCTTTTCTCCTTGTCAAGGTCATTCCAGGCACTGGAAAGCAATGCTAAACAGTGTGCCTTGGTGAATCCCCTCCGATTTCTGACTAAAAAAGCTGGGACTCCTGCAGTGCAGATCATGATAAAAGATTTATTTGTAGGGAGTGGAAGATGGTGTCTTTAGCAAAGTTAATAAGTTGTTTTCACTTCAGATGCTTTCATTACAAACACTGATAAATCTTAAGGCTAAGAGAGTATGTAAGAGTAATGAGTTGAAGGGCGCCTCAGCTCTTTGGTGATTATCTCTCTCTTTTAGAGCATTACCATGGGACATCTGGCTTCCAAATTTGTGCCTCTCCTTCACAGATCTGAGGACCAGCCTACCAATTATACATTCGCATAGGTTGCAATAAATCAACAGCAGCCAAACTCTGACAAGGTGATGGCTGTTGACAGATAAAAACGATACACATTGTCGTGCTGTTCTCCAAAAACAAACACATGCTTTTATCAGATTTTTTTCTTTTAATCAAAAAATTGCCTCTTTCAACATAGAGTCACCTAATTTCACAGAGGACTTGCACTACACAAGGTTCCCCTGCCTAAACCTGAGCTGCATGTAAAGCCAGGTTTTCAAACAGGCTCTGAATTCACCTCCCACTGCAGTCAAGGAAAAAACTGCTGCTCTGATCCTGGGTCAGCCCAGGCCCAAAGATCATTAACCTTTTACTCTGAGAAGCAGAGTTCTGTGCAGAATAAAGGACTGAGACAAAAAAAAAAATCTATGGATATATAAGACTTGGATTTATTCATAAGCCAAGTAGAGTCTGGCTGGTGTATTTCCTTCAGTAAAGGACATATATATTAAGGATATATCCAGCAAGAGAGGTGTGTGCTCCCCAGTCCTCACCCCTTTGGTCTCTGTGGACTTGGCTGACAGTGATAAACCCTTCTAGCCTGACTCCAACCTTCTAGAAGTTCGGTGTCTAATCTAACCTAATTTTCTGAAGAGCACCAAAGGTAATCCTTCTTAAAAGCAGTACTTTTATAGGCAATGAGTTTGGCTTTCAAATATCTTGGGCTCTGCAGTGATGACAAGGCACCTCAGGCAGTTTGCTTCCACAAACACCCCAAATTCAGTGGGAAGAATTTCACTGCCATTTGTAAAACTAACCACCCTCTTTGCAAACCCAGAACAAAGTACTGTTTGGACATGAAAATGCTATCAGGTGATATCACAAAATGCGATTTAAGTGACAAACATTTTACGGTGGGCCTTTTTGAATGCTGGTAAACTACATGAACTAACACAAAGATTTCATCACCCAAAAAAATGGAGGAAGTGAAGGTCTGTAATAATCCCTCTGGAATTTCTGTTAGCAATTCTTATTTGGGGAATAAGGTTTTCTCACAAAGTTTCTTAGCATATGGTGGCAATTTATCCACTGTCTTATCCTTCCTTAAATAGACAAGACTATTTTCACAACAAATGATGTGAAATACCTTAAACTCCACAGAAGTCAAAGACTGAGAGACCATCAAATTCTGCCAATCCCCTTGTTAATGAGAAGAATTCAGCATAATCTAGTTAACCAAAAGCATTTTGATTCTTTCAGAATTTCTTGCACATCACGGAAAACAGCATCTCTCAGATGTCCCTACAGAGATTTGAATCAAACATACTTTTTCTAGTGAACTTACGGGACAGAAAGGTAGGATGTTACCCTCCAGCTCAGTTTTATTCTTTGGCAATGTTATCTACTAGAAAGAACTCCTCAGACATTTGTTTTGAACCCTTTCTTATTGATTTAATCTCTTTCTTTCACCTTTCTACCTTCCTTTTCCATTCCATTCCCATTAGTTAGGATGCAGCTTATAAAAATAAAACAGCAATAAAACAGGGATATGCAAACTTACAAGTTAGTCATCTGTTCCCTTTCTGTTAAGAGAATATGATTCCCTTGGCATGCACACCTCTTATTCTCATCCATAATGTTCAAGAACCATTAATTGGGGACAAAGCTGAGAGAAATTTAATCTGCTTTATCATAAATGCCATTCACCCTTATTTGACCAGTTTACAGAATCAGGCATTGAAACTTCATAACATGTCCTTTGTCACAATTTTTTTGTCCCTTCTCATTTAAAGTTTAGAACTAAGGAAGTTACAGTTGATCTAAGATCTGTAGCTATTGTGTAAGGCAGTGTGTTCACCTTCTTAACATTCAGTCTTACTTTTAAAAAAAATTATACAACCTAATCCAGGTATGAGTTTTGTTTATAAATGACTCTCTAAGTAAATATTCTTGAAATTAATACGGTTCCAGGAGCTTGTTTATTGCAGATTTTTAGCCATGAAAACACATGCAATAGTATGAATATAATTAGAATAACAACCTGAGATTTTCAAACAAGTCTGAGGAGATTATCCATCCAACTCACATGGTAATTGTGTAAGAATTAGGTAACCAATTCCCTCAGGTATTGTCAAATTTTAAAAAATGTAAACTGAAAAAACAAATAGCAACTGAATTCAGCTAGATGGGATACAAGAGGTCCCTGTGGGGAACTGTGCTGTCTGTACTAAGTACTCAGGTTGCCTTCATTGACTCTAGGACAAAATTTAGTTCTCCTGATGTGAAAACTAGAGCAGAATATGAGATAACACTGAAAGGCTCATTCAGCACTGCTGGTAAATTGGGAAACCTTGGAAGGGAGAAGTTAGCTTGCAAACTCTTAAATTGGCATTAAAATTCAAGATGATTATTCAGTCCACAAAAAAAGACACAAGAAAATAAAAAGTGCTGAAATATGGATTCCTTAAATTAGGCTAAAATTGTTTATGGCACAAGAATGCAGAAATGAATGGCTTCTCCTGGGACGCTGAGTTTAGGTTCCAGTAGCAGCAGCAAACACATTTAACTATTTACAACTTTCCTGTTTGCTACTATCACCTTCCCAGCAAAAATCTTTGAGTAAGATATTCAAGAAATGTGCTCCTCTAATGGCTAAGTGGTCTTCTCATTTGGGTCCACATTTACTCACAGCCACTGCTATTACTGGTTATTTTTCTTCTTCCCTGATTTTAGTCACTAAAATCTGTATGGGTTTTATTTTGCTAAGCTAAGCAAATCAGATTCCATTATTTCCTACATTAAGAAAGCTTTTTCATTCTCCTGAAGAAAATCAGGCTCCTTTTTGCATCTCTCTGTTTTCAACACAAATGCTCAGAATTATCCACCTAACTTGTACAATTACACTCACACTTTCTTATCATCAATAAAAATATTTCAGTTGAAATATCTGAAGATCAATTTGCTTTTTACATTACCATTTTACAAGGGTGTGTCCTGTGAAATATTTACGCATTTTTTTTCTTTGGCAGTACCATTTAAAAAAAAAATACAGGAAAAAAATTTACATGTGACATTGTGTACTTCATACAAACTATTTCCAGTTCTCCATTTCTAAAGATGGTCCATCCCTTCCTGTATGATGTCCCAGTACTTCTGTGCGTGAATGATTCTTCTCAAACATGAGGCCTTGGCACAGTTAATTTTGGTTTCACACACCAACCCTTTGTGCCTGTCAAACACACCCCAACGCCCAGGCAAGCCTCCTTAACTCTCAGCCTAGAACACTTACTCCCTCAACAACTTGTACTGAAGGAAAGGAAGATTCAACACCACTCTCTAGGATAAGGTCTGATCACAAATTACAGCATCCTCCTCCTCTTTAGTAGCTCACATAACAGCATTCCATTTCCTGCAACTGGAGATGTGTAGGAACATCCCCAGGATACATCTCACCTTCCTGGTGAACCTGGCAATGAGCAGCCGTGGAGTGCTCTGCTCAGTGGCATGTGGCATCAAAAGCTCACCATCCTGTCTGTCTTCCTGCTGGGGGAAATACAGTTCCCACCAGCCACTACTTTCATTGTGCTCCTAGTGAGTTATTGGTGCCCCTCATTCTTGTGCTAGACCACTCTTTGCAAAATTCTTTTAGTGCATTCAGGATGCCCTATGTAAGTATGTAACAGTCATTGATTTATTAGCAATTAATTGTCATCAACAGAAAGGATGACACTAGACTAAGCAGCCCATGTCCTAGTCTGTGGAATTCAGTGAATGCTCTGGCAATGTTATCTGCTCATTGCAAGGAAAAAAAGATATCCATGACAGTCACTGTGAGCTCTTTGCCATTGTCTTTGAACACTCTATCAATTCTCAAAAAAAAAAAAAATAAATCTACAAACCCTCACTTGTACTAAAAAAAAACTTTAAACCCCCCTAGGAAATATATAACACATTCAGCAATATTTTTAGCCCATGGATTAAAAGAAAGATCAAGGATCACGACAGCTGTAAAAGGTAAATGTCAAGAATCCAAGTGTATAGTAAAGCTTTTGCAACTACCTAAGGAATCTGCAGCCTCACCTACAGAGTAATTTAAGCACTGTAGCCATGTATATGTGGTGCCAGGCAGAGCTGCAGCACGAAGAGGGGACACTTATTTGGAGCTATCTTGGATATCCATACACAGGAGAGATATCAGCCCAGAAACCACACAGAAGGACAGCTACTGTAAACTCCCAATTATTCAGGGTCACAGGTGTGGACCTGGACCTGGGACCAAGAAAACTCTGCTGATTGATTCTAGATGAGTAAACAGGTTTAGGAAAAACCTGCAGGACCTCAGATGTTAAGCTTCTCACTTGATGAAATAAGTGAATAACATAAACATTGGCTATTCCTCATTTTGAGAAGATTCAGAAAATGATGTTTTAAAAATGAACAGAAGAACAGAGCAGGGAGGGCTCTGAGAGGAGATAAAACAACCTCATGACACTAGTTACAAGGAAAAAGTCAGTATTTCCAGGGCTGGTAAGGGAAGGAAGAAGGAAAAAGTAAGAATCTCAAGGATTAATGATTGAAGAACTGGAAGAAATAAGGAGAGAAAGCTAAAAATTGGAAGTGGGAGGAGCTGAAAAAAACCTTAGAGATCAAAGACTATAGATCTAGATATTCAACATGTGCTCAGGCATTCAGAGAGATTCACAAGACTGAGGAGATTGTGCTACGGTTTCAGGACAGTGTTTAATTGCTTAAACTGAACTGTTTTCAGAAGGACTCTAAAGAAAAGAAAAGAAAATATGGATGACTGTGCCATTAGGCCATTGTATTTGGCTCTTCTAAAAACTTGATCAACTCCTTGCTCTGTCACAGATCCTTTGCCTGACCTTCTTTGGTATTTTACTTATCCTTACCTCTTTGCCACATCCATTTTCCATTTGGAAAATGAAAGCAACATTTGCCTCTCTTTCCCTTCTTTTAAAGGCAAAAGCTTGTCAGAGAAAGACTCTGTCCCTAATTATGTGTGTGTACAGCTCCCAAAACAATGGGGTGCTCATCTCAGAAACAGGCAATGAAGTTAACTTGCCAGACCAGTGAAATATTGTGGTAAAAAATATTTCCTTAGGGAGAGTAGCTATTTAGATGGCGTGTTATATATGACTGAGTCAGTGGCATAATGATGGTGGTCAAAGTAAGTAGCAACACATTCTCTGTCAAGCATAACCTGTTAAAAAGTCATGCACAAGAGGGGAAAGTCAATGAGATGAGTCATCCCTCACCTTGCCTACTGCATTATCAAAGGTTATGTTACACACAGTATGAAGGACCCAGGAATTCCTTCGATCCACAGTCAAATGGAACAGCTCTGGCTCCTGCTGTGAGCTCCAAGGTCTCCTCTGTAGGTGTCACTCTAGCTGCTGATGGCCATAGATAATAACAAGTTAGGGTACAGACTAACCAGGAAATGATACCACCTGCTACCCAACATAAATTGCCAACCCCCCTGAGTATAATTACTCTTGTCAACATGTCACATGGCTATTATATTCACTCTTATGCAGCAATGCAGAGCAGCAGCAGATTCTGCAGAAAGAATGGGGTTTGTGGTATTTCTATGTATTCACTGGGGACAAAAAACCCCAACCAACCAAACAAAAAACCACACCAGAAAATCCAACCAAAAAAAAACCCCAATTAATTAGTTCCTGGGATGGAAAAAAAGTAGAAAGAAATCCTGTAACACAGACAGCAGAATTAGTCCCTCTGCTAGCAATCTTAGCTACTGCACAGAAAAGGAAAACACAGTGAAACAAAGGGCAGCCTCCAGCAGGTTTCTTTCCCAGCTCCCCCAAATCATGGGTCTCTTCTCATTTTCGCAGACAACAGGCCCCCAAGTTGCAATTCCCAAGAGAGAAAACGTGCACATTATTATTTGACACTGCACCATTATATGAAAAGTCAGTAGACTTTTGCTCAGTCTGCAGGTGACTTTCACAGCAGTTTTAGACACCTGTTTGTGAAACAAGCAGCTGTATCAGAAAGAGCTGAAGCATGAAAGTTCAGTGTTATTGCTGAAACAGCTCAGGTGTCTCTGAACTACCCCATGTTGTCTCTAGACTAACGCTACACTTCTTGAGCAAGATTGCATGCTATGCTGTCAGCAATTCGGGCCCTGCCATTCTACTGTAAGTACTTTAAGACAGCGTCTGACCCTTAAGACGCTCAGAAAGACTCAAACAGTGAAGAAACTGAGCAAGCCTTTTCACATGCTTCTGCTTAACTGGCTATGGCCAAGCAGCTGAGCACCGGTTGCAATGCCCTTCTGGGCACACTGACTGAGAAACAGTCAGATTTTCTCCAAGTCCTAAGACTCCGTGTAAGTCTGACATAGCTGTTTGCTCTAGTGACAAAAGTTTGATTTCTTCAGTTGCTCTTGAGCAGAGGCTGCATCAGAACCATAAGGCCATTTACTCAACAGGCCTGTATCCATAACTAGCACAGCCCATGATTTTTTTGCAAACTCACATATATACAATTGAGATAATTTGCCTTTAAGTTTTAAGTCACATTATTTCTGTGCAGAGCAACACACAAGGTGTAGAAACCATACTCGAACGAGTAAAAGACTATTTACTGAAGGATATGAACAGTACAATATGCCAGCACCTGCCAAGGGTCTTTCTCTATGATTGCTTGTGATTATAAAGGTAAATTATTTGCTTGTGTAAAATAATAATTAGAAAAAGTAAAGGTCATTCATCCAGCTATAAACCTGGCTGCAAAAAATCATCAGCATACAGAGTTAGCAGGCATATTCATTGCTTTATAAACAGCAGGCCAGGATAGCATTATATAGTTTGCAATCTGTATTTGTTCTATGTGAATCATAGCTTTGCATAATTTTATCACATTCCTGCCAGGCAAAAGCAAACATTAAAAGAAATATTAGAAGCCAGCCAGTTAAATATTCTAGAAGAAGAGAAAACCCTGCAACTACCTCCACATTGTAATGACCAGTGAGTGTTATTTTATCAGTTTGATTTGGCAGCTTGTTCATATTTTTGAATATTACTTTAAAATAATTTCTAATATGTGATTGGTTTATTTTAATTGGTCTAATATTGTTACATTGTGCTAAAGACTGATACAACTGCTTGGACTTTTTATATATGACATGACTGATTAGGTGCAGATAACAAAGAAAATATTACTTCAAGAGACCTGACCTTCAGTGAATCATCTGAGATGAAGAGAATTTAAATACTGCACGACTTGCACTCAGCACCAGAAAATGTTACAGAAAAAAAAAAAAAAAGAAAAAAAAAGAAAAAAAACACATACTGAAAATTCCTGGTATGATGAAGAACATTTTCCAGTAAGATTCTTCCTCTCCATTTCCCCTATTGAAAACATTCCTCCTGAATTCCTAAACTCTTCTGAAAGAGCAAACATGTGCTACAAAAGCCATACAACACCCAACCAGACCTGCGGAGATCTTCTAGATCTTTAACATCTCTCCTACGACACATGATGGCTCTTTCCTCTAGGAAACTCTAGGACTTGCATCTATTGAAATGGATCTTTCCTCCTCCCCCAGCCTGGCAGTCAGTGTTCAGTACAGGCAGAGCAAACACTGCTTCAGCCTTTGGCACCTGCCTCAGGTCAGTGCTGGCCCCACTCTGGTCTTGGCCCTCTCTCGGGTGCAGTGATGGAGCAGGGGCGACCTTCTTACCACCTGACACAGCAGTGTGAGAGAAACTGCTGTGACTTGGGACCTTGTCTTTGAATCTGGGATGATGAAAAGCTGGCTTAACCTGATCGTTCTCCTCTAGGACCCCATACCACGCCTTATCTATTGTGGCTCCCCAGTAAAATCCCTCCTCACACATGATGAGACACACGCTGCCAGTGCCTCTCTCACACCCCTGCCCAGCCTGTACTGTAACCTGACTGATCTCTGCTGCTTCCTGGTGCTCTGTCCCAGCTGGAGCCCAGAAGGCTCAGCCCCTGAGGTGCCTCAGCCATCGAGGAGCTCCATGGCCAAAGGAAACTCCTACAAGGCCCCACCACAGCTGAGTGCTGCCATTTATTCCCTGTCGAACAGTCCATAAGACTCATCTCTCCCATCCCACTAGCCAAAGGACGGCACATGAGAAAAAATTAGATATGCAATCATGTGGCTTACTCAGCTCCACAGGTTTTTCTGCCACTAGCTGTCTCCCACATACTGAAAAATCCCAAACTCCCACTCAAGGCTCTATAATATCCATGAGAGAGAAACTGGGCATGGAGATGGGAGCAAGGAGCTTAGACATATTCCTCACACCCACTTCTTTGCTCTAAATATACAGGAATTTAAGCCTGTCCCCAGTAAAAAAAATATTCATCCTAGGAAATGGCTCCTCAACTGTCCCTCAATTTAATCCCTGTTATATTTTCTTTTTAAAAGAAAAAAGGAGGGGGAAAAAAAGGCCTATATAGAGCGAACCATTTGGCAAAAGTAGTTTGCTACTGTAAAGACTTTTCACACTGTGCACACTGTCACTTACTGTGATTGAAAGGACAGTATGTTTTCAAACAACTGCACTCGTGTGAAGTGTCATCAGATCTGACTGCTTAATCCCGATTAAAAAAAAAAAAAAAAAGAGTAAAAAGGGCTGTTCCGTTCAGAGGTGAGACTACACTGATGACATTGTCCAGGAGTAATTTTGGAGAGACAGTGGATAATCACAGCAGCCACGAGTGACTAGATTAGTGACAGGGTGCATCTCGGAGTCATCACCATATTGAACATACAGTATGAGATGCAGGGTAAAGTGAGGATGAAAACCGGAGAGATGGTTTAGAAGTTCCATCTAGCAACAAGCAAGATTCACCAGGAGAATTTCTACTTTGCAGATTGTTTTCCCTTTCTCACGGGATGCTACAAAAATTCAAGAGTCAGCACTGTCGGAGGAACCAGAATCAAAAAGGAGATGAAGTTCTACAAAGACGCTTCAAAAATTGCCTTTGTCCTTCAGAGAAATCATACTAAATTCCAGTAAAAAACCCAAACTCCAAACAAAAAAAGCACGAAGTCGTGCAAGCTGTTGCTTAGGAAATTTAAAGTGATACAGAAAAAGGAATATAAACAGCAAGGAATAATTTCAGGGTTGGCATATGGGTGAACTAAAATATTAGATGACCTATTTTTCTGTTTATGATTTAAATCTAAGGCACTAACTACTTTTACTAATTAGGACCGAAGTACTGATCACTGCACAAAGTCACTTAAAAGTAACATCAGACTCTCAGTAACACCATGAAAACAGCGTTCTGCCTATGTGTGATAAGGAAGCATTTAAATTTGCTCATTTACAAAAAGTTCATCTGTTTGGGACCTAACTGGGAAACGTACAGCATCTTGATAATTCATCACGTTAAGGAGAGTGTGACTCCAGCAGACTTTGTTCTCTTCCGCTGCGTGTTATCTCCCCGCGCATTCCCAGGGCTACGCTATAAAAGATTGCAAGGTGACAGAATATGTTCATACAGCCTCTAAGTGCTACTTTGCAGGATGCATTGTACTCTGTTACCCTGAGGCACTAAAGTGTTTAATGATGTTGCTGTATGTCATTAGTTAGTATTCTCTGAGTGGATCTTATAGGAAAGCATTCTAAATTATAAATTGAGAAGTTAACTTAATATTAGTGAAGAGAAAACATTAAGAGATAGGGTTTGCTTTTGTGGTTATCTGCGCAGGTGGGTAACAGTTTCAAAGTCTGCCAGAATGCCTCATGCCTGCAATCAAGCCTGTAATCCCGAAAATGATCTAACCCTGCCCCTGCCCAATCCAGATCAGCAAGACAGAAAGAGTATCTTGTTTGTTGGTATTTGCCTTCTGCTCTTACCTGTAGAAACATAGAAATGGACAAAAGAAAGCTCAGCAATTTTTTTTTTCTCATTTGCTTTACAGGGCTTCATATAAATGAGATATCACACATCATAACTACTCAGTTAACCAGCATTTTTATTAAGTAACTATTAATTTCTATCAATACCATGTTCTGTAATGGTCACAGTAATTTCCTTGCTTCCAGCTATTATTTATCATGCTCTTCTCTGCATGCATGCGTGTGTGTGTTGCAGAGTCAGAGAGAGAGAGATGGGGGAAACAGAGAGGAGGAAGGAGGCTGCAAAGTGGGGGTCACTGAATAAAAGTGGAAATGGAGCTGCAGAATTATAGGCACAGCTCACAGTGACACCTAGAGTCAATCCTAATACTTCCCCAATGTAAATCCTTGTGCTCAAGCTCTCTCTCCCTCCCCATTCCCTAAAAACTTTGTTTATAGCTGCAACTGGTATTTCTGTGCTCCAGCTCTACCTCTGGCTTAATTAAAAAAAAAAAAACAAAACAAAACAAAACAAAACAACAACCAAAACCTGAACACTAAACCAAAGATATCCTACTCCAGCAAAAATGTCACAGCTGTTTTCAATAAAGCTTGAAAAATCAGGAGAGATTGCCAGCACAAACCACTTTTTAAAAGCAAAATGGAGCCCTTTGAAGGTTTGGAGAAGAAACACGGGAATTGAGCACAGAGATAACCCTGAAGCAGACATTTATTAATTTCCTCATTAGAGAATCCTCTTAATTTAGCCATATGTGAAGTTTCTTAAAAACGCCATCTGCATGTGCTAAATGGGAGTCCTTCAGAGTCTGATTGCTCCAGCCTGATGGCCTCCATGTGCTCTGCGTGAGCTCGGGCACCCACGGGCCTGAGTTTTGAACAATATGCTGCAGGTGCAGTGCACATCTCAGCCCAGAGGACACACCGTGTCCTCAACCCCTGACCTTCTCACTGGTGGTTCCTATCAGAGATACCTATGAAAGCTGGCTATGTGGATCATCTTGATTCTTGCTATTACCCACCTTTGAAGTTTAGATTGCAAATAACTGTTCCTTAAATATTCATGTGTAGACGTCTGTGATGCCAAATTCTTGCATGGCAGCAAGAAGCCTGAAAATACAGCTGTTAGGAATCATAGGTTCAAAGAATGGTTTGGGTTGGAAGGGATCTTAAAGATCATCTAATTCTAACGTCCCTGCCCTGGACTGCGATACCTTCCACCAGATCAGGTTGCCTAAAGCCCCATTCAACCTGGTAATGAACACTTCTAGGGATGGGGCATCCACAGCTTCACCACCCTCACAGTAAAGAATTTCTTCCATGTATCTAACCTAAATTTCCCTTCTTTCAATTTGAACTCATTACTCCTTGTCCTATCACTACAATTCCTGATGAAGAATATTTGCAATTGTGACTGATAAAAAAATTGAAACAGTGATTTTCAATTTATTCTCCAGAAAAAAAATACAATCAAATACAAACATAAGTGACAGTAAGTAATTTGATCAACTCTTCTGACCACTGAGCTGTTATTCAGGCCTTAGTGACTAAAAAAAAAGTGTCTTTTGTCCCTTTGACTTTGGATGTCTGATTAAGTGAAAGAAATTCATCTAATTAAGATATCCAGAGGATCATATTCAGGTTTTTGTGATTTATTGCAGAATTTTAAAAGTTAACTTTGTTTTAGTGTGACTTTTATATATTAAAATTCAGGACCATCTGCACAGACTTTATCCATGCATATTTCAAACTCTGGAAGAGCTCAAGTTTGAATTAGTGCTGATGTGTGGACATTGCTCATCATTAACACACTGTACGTGTGCCCAGAAGAAAGGTCAGGGGATCCTGAAGTATAAAAAACTCCCAACTGACACCTGCTACAGGATAATGATATTGGGCCATGCCAGCTTTCTATACCTGTTTGTGAAATGGGCAGCTGGCAGAAAGAGGGTGGGGGATGTTGGTGCATGACAGGACAACTTTATACAATGCACTTTCCACCTCATAGTTAGTTAGACTGTTTGAAAGCTATACCAAACAGCACGGTTATAACTTGAAAATGACCAAGTGAAATGACTAAGTGTGTTGGATATAAACCTGAAAAATAAATAAACAAAAGAATATCCAGCATCTGTTCCAGTGTAACACCTTGGATTTTGTATGAATAGTCCGAATGAGGCGTAAAGGAGAAGGGATTGAAAATCTGAGTAGAAAATTAGAGTTTTTCAGATCAACATGGTTTTCCCATAAATGAGTTTTATTTAAAAGAAATTTTTACTTGAATGAAATCTTGGAAAGGTCACATGCTAAGCTTATTTTCCTAAGAAACGCTTAAACTCTTACGATGTGCCTTGTCCCAGACTCATAAACCATAAGTTGGGCTTTCTAGACCTATTTATCTTTAATTATATGCTCTTCCTCTTAATTCAGTCAAATGGTATTTAAGGCCTTAAGAGTTGCTGTTATGAAGAGAAATTCATGCTAACAGACATTGTTAATCACAAGCTTGCTTTTTTAAATAAAATTTATAAAAGCTCTGGCTCCCTGAATGCCACAGACAAGAAAAGGTCGTATCCTGCTCAGCACTTCAAGATCTCCACAAGAGCTCTGTAGTTCTGCTCCTCTGGGCCATACATACAACTGCCCTCCACTTCTCTATGGGCAGAGAAGTGTTCTCTTCCTTTCCATGTCTCAGGCACAGCTGCAAACAGCACAGGCTTCACCTCTGCATCTCTGATCTACTTCAGCAAACAGAACCAACACACCAGAGGCCAGCTTGCCCTATCCAGTCTGCCTTGGGTGGCTGATTCCTGTGACACATACTCCAAAAAAATGTATGTTACTTGTAGTATGAGCAATTATTAACAGCATTAAGTATTTCTATTTTCTACAATAATAGTAATTTTCTGATTATCAAGACTTTTTTTTTTTTCCAAAAGAAAAGCAAATGGTTCCTGTGTAAGCACAAGTGATTTAAAAAACAGGCATTTATGTGTGAACAGTGTTACCAAAACCAGCCCAAATCAATCCCCTGATGGAAACATACAGTTTAAAAGTTCTTGCACCTTATCTGCCCAGTCAAGTTGAAAGGTATTGAACTATCAACTTCTGATCAGATGAACAGTGACAATGTTCTTATTAATATGACACCGAGGTCACCAAAGAACACAACTATCTATTGGGACACTGCCGCAAACACTGAATTTGGTTCAAGAAAAAATATAAAAATGTAAAAACACGTAGAGTTTTTGGGTCCTCCTATCAGTTCAACTTATATAACCATTATACACATTTCCAATAGCAATACAGCATCTGCCCTTCTACGAGCCACACGCTCTCTGTGTGTTGACACAAACGTTGCATGAGCTGAAATGAAGACGAGCCAGTGCAATCACACACATCATAACTCCGACACCTTGGCCCCAGACAGTACAGCCTCCATTACGATGTCACCACTGCCAAAAACCTCCTGCTGCATTCCCTCTCAGTAGACAGGCCCAGTAAAGGCAGCAGGACACTGGGACAAAGCTCAGCGTTCCCTAACCCTCAGCATGGCTCAAGGTTTGCCTTCTTCTCAGTTTAGATCAGGCCGTGGCCTCCCCTACCCAAGGGGATAGGCATGGAAAAAGAGGAGAGCAACTAGGAAAGAGTTTGGAACCCCTGTCCTCAGTTATACCAACTTAATTTTGCCCAGGGATTGATGAATAGGATAGAGCCAAAAGATGCTGCTGTTTTAGAACCCGTGACTTAGAGTAAACTGTCCAAAATAAGGAGGTACAAAACAAACATTAATTTTCCACTTAAATTCAAAACACTCTGGTTCTGGTCTTTCAAGCATTTCCTACCTTCTGCCTCTGAGCATTTCTCTAAACAATTTCCACACAATCAAAATAACCAGAGGAAGTACTCAGAGACCATTGCCACAGATGTGTGTGTAACAAGGAATATCATCAGTCATCCTAGACTGATTAAAAAGAAAATATAGGGTCATGTAGATCCTGCCACTGGAGTTTGAAGTATTTTTATGTTTCCCATATTGTACTCCATGACAAAGTCTTACCGGACACACTGAAACCATTCACAATGCCTGAACGAGGGTCTGAGTACTCGGGTTGATATCACAGATTGTGAAAAGGTACAAATTAGAATATTATTTTCACTTCTTATAATACAGCTTCTAGTATGCACACAAATAGAGCTCTAAAATTGTCTCTTTTCCACATAAACTTCATGTTCCTAAGCTTCGAACATTTGGGGTTAACATTTCTAGCCTGGGAAGTTCATTGAAACATCTTTCCCATTTTTGTGCAACAGTGAAATGTCAAGAAAGGTGGAGCATCAAACATTGCCCCCAATCTCTGACCCTGTTGTAAGGTCCAGTTCAACTGGACACCCTTTGATTTTTGACCAATTAAATTGTAAACCTGCAGGAATTCAAAACGTGTGCAACTGCCAGACGTGGGATCCAGGGAGAGCATGCTGCTCAGGTGAACACTCTGACCACAGGTTTACTTCTTTCCCTTTGAAGTAGGCTGTCATCCATTTGGAGAGAAAATGAAGTGTGAAATATAGAGGCTTTACAACATGTAATGACTGCGACAATTTAGTTAAAGCTGATTTTCAGAAGCCAGGAGCTGAGTTTCAAATTAAATTCCTTATCAGTGGTCACCATGACAGAGTGTATATTTAGGAAATTATTTATTCCAACACGATATAATTAATTGTAATATTAAATGTTCTTTAAGTTCGGTGTGGCATTCACTGCACTGACCAAATAACAGTTGAAACTCAAACCCTATGGAAGCCTATTATTCCTGTATGTTGTTCTGATGTTCCTGAAGAGAGAAGACCAGATAGACTTGATCAAATATTTTGAATATTCCAAATTTTGGTTAAAAGTAATTGATTGCTCTTTGACTAATTTAGAGAATGACAGAATTATCTTTTTCTAAGTCTGTTTCCTCCCAGAATAAACCCATATTATTTTAATGCCTCACCGATTCTGCTCCTTAGTTCTGGTGCATCATGTTGGTTTTTTGACATCCTTGCTAAAGCTCCATGGTCTTGCTCAAAAAACAATGAATTGTGTGCATGCCTATCTACACAGACACATTAATATTGCCTTCTGCTACTTGCCCAGAGGGAGTGAGAACTTACAGGAATTTACATGAAAAGGAAAATGTCTTTAGCTCAACTTATCAAGTATTGCATCTTTAAAGCTGAAAGACAGGGCTGGGAAGACCCAATTCCACGTGAAATAACCAGCAGGTGACTGCTCATCTGAGTTTCAAAGAGAAATCAGAATTTCTGTAATGATTGTGTCCTGACTGATAGCACCAGCCTGAGATGTACCTGCTCTCCTGCCTCAGTGCAGCTGTGAGAAGCTGAGGAAGGACCAGGTCCTCTCGTTTTGTTAGACTGAATGAAGGCTGACTCTCAAGTCTGCTGCAGATCATGAGGGGAGGGTAACTGCCAGCTGAATGATAGTTTCTCCAGCTCAGCTACAGCATCCATGTTCATCCACAATTACAGTTAATCTTGAGAATTATGAGATATATCCTGAAGCTTTCTGGCAATGCTCAATTTGAGCTAAGGTTGAGAACCTTTTTGCAGCAAGAGGACAGCTTCTGCACAGTAGCAGCATGCCTCTCTTCCACAAGGTTTTACATTCCTCGAAGAATCCTACAGGACTTTGTTCATGAGAGAGAACTGTAAAAAAAATGTTTCTATTATAGCCAGGCTGAAAACTTGTCCATTCTGGTGCAGAGTACTCAATCCAGCTGAAATTGCCAAGTACAAGTCACCCGTGTCAGGATATTACAGAGACACCCAAGCTCAGTGTCTAAAAAGCAGTTATATAAATATAAAGATTTAGCATGGTGGAGAAGCTTCTTTCTCTCTAACCACCCATCTAAAAGATTAATCAGATCAATCATGGCACATTTCTTTACAGAATTCAATGACTTAAGTGCTACAGACATTAGCAACATTTCAATCTCCTGTCTCTGATCCTGAAAACATCATCTGTTAGGCTTTTGGCAATGCTATAGGAAAGCTGAGCTGCTTAAAAAAACCCAGGGAACATTTCAGGAGATACCAGTGTCAATCTTTCATTTGCTCTCCATACCTCTCTGCAAAAATTTACATAGACTGAAAAATATGGAGAACTGGCATGGTCGGTGGCATTTTATAAAACCTCCTTCAGTACTAAAAAGTAAGCAGGAAAAGAAGGCTACTGAGCACTATACTGATGAACTTATCTCCTGTTTTCAGTAAAGATACATGAAGAAGCTACATGTTAAACCACTACTGTACTACCATGGAATATGCATATGGAAATAAAAGGGAGAAGAAAAGCCATAATTTTATTAAAAAGTGCAAAGACAGCAGCCTCACCCTACTTTGAGCACTAGTGGTTCTGAAAAAACCCTCTTTAAATTCAGATTATTTCTCATTTGCATTTGCCATTACTGGGATTTTTTCCTACAAGGTCCAATTAAGAAAAATATTTCTTTTCTACAAGGCAAATTTATCAAAAATTCAAATAAACTCTTTGATGCATTTTCTGCATAAACTAATCATGAATAAACATAATTCTGTTGCTCTAAGAACAGATGCCATCCTGTAACTCCCTGCCCCCAACAGCTCTGCTCTCCAATCATAAAGGAGAAGGAAATTGTTTGGCCAAGTTTACAGAATGAACCATAAATCATAGGCATCTTTGCCAAAGCAAACTCATGTTTCTTTTATGAAACAATTTCTCCTAAAAGAATTTATATTCATTTTTTATATATGCATTTTTTATAAAATACATAAGGAAAGTAGAACATACTGTTCTGTTTCTCCTTTGGAAATGCTTGGTATTTTTCAGTTCTGGTTGAGAAAGCAAACATTTGCATTTTCACGTGGCTTTCTGAAGCTAGTTGCAAGGACCTAGCTGCACTACTTTGATGGATATAGAGAATATTAAAATTGCTTTGGAATATTTGAGGCACCATTATTCACGAAAGTACAATTTTTAACTAGGAAACTTTAGGGACTTTTGTTGAAGTCAGATACTAGAAATATGATGGAAGACTTGTGCATCTTCATAATCAGGGGAAATTTCAAAGGCAGATCCTTTCTCAGGAGTTAAAAAAAAAAATAGAAAAAAGAAAAATCCCGACTCTATGAAGAACATTAAGATAGCCTAGCCATTCCAGGTGCAGCAGTTCCATTCTGACAGGCTGGAGCGTATCCCTCTCCTCTCAGACAGCATTCCAGCTTTCAGAGGAAAATCTGACCTGAAAGGTTCTTCACGAGCCAGAGCTGCTCACAGAGAGGTGCAGAGAGCACAGCAGAGCACGGGAAGCTCCGCTGAGCATGGAGGGGCACGGAGAAGGCTCCACGCCTGTCTGCATGGCTCCATCTCATCTCCCACTTACCCAGAAGGGCATACCCAGAAGGCCTGCTGCTCAGGCTGCTTTGAGCAGTGACTCAGGAGAAAACTCTGCACTGTCCTCAGGCTTTGAATAGAGGGAAAAGAATATATATCTGAGGAGGCAGCATATCATCACTGCTCTATGTGACAGTCACTTCAGTGAAGCTTTCCAGCCTTCTAGATGAGCACAAGAGCTCAGCAATGCTCTGGCTACATTATTCACATCTAGAACACACCATTCTGTCTGTCTCAGTTTATAGAAGGCTGAATGCCTGGTTATATCCATGGCTCTTGAATGTAATTTGCCCTCAAGGGTCCACCAGAGGTACTTTTCCAGGGTACCTTGAAAGGTCCAGGCCTGTGATAATGCTTAATTTCCTTTGGGCAAGCCTTTGACACAGCACCTCTGCTTTGACCCTGAAAGGACTTCTTGTCATCCTGTCTGATCTGATCTGTGGCTCTTGTTGCTGGGATGGACACTGAGATGTAGTAAGTGGGACAAAACCCTGCTCCATCATGTCCACCACTCTTACATCAAAAGACAGGGCCTTTTGTAGAAGAATCATGGAATCTTAGAAATCCTGAGTTGGATGAAGCCAAGGATTGCTGAAGTTCAACTCCTGGCCCTGCAGAGGACAGCCCTGAGAATCACGCCATGTGCCTAAGAGGGTTGTCCAAATGCTCCTTTAACTCTGTCAGGCTTGATGCTGTGACCACTTCCTTGGGGAGCCTGTTCCAGTGCCCTGTGAAAAAACTTTTCTCAGTGTACAACCTAAACCTCCCCTTCATGCTGTTCTCCTGGGTCCCGTCACTGGACAGCAGGGAGAAGAGATCAGTGCCTGCCTCTCCACTTGCCCTCATGAGGAAGCTGCGACTGTAATGAGGTCTCCACTCCATCTCCTCTCTCAAGCAGAGTCAGAGATGATCTTAGCTTTCCATTCCCCACTTTCTGTCCCACACAGTTTTGAAGATTAAGGCTTTTCCACGACCACAAGAAGTTAAAAATTCTTCCTCACATCACATCTCTTTTCTGAGATTTGCTTTGTTTCCCTCATCTGCACCTCTGCTCTGCTCCCCTCTAATCGGTTTCTTTACTTTCCTGCCTCATCATGCTTGTCACTTGCTTTCTTCCTTTTCTATTCCTCTCATTTTTATGTAACCAACACATCCCAATCCAAAATAGGAGCTCCAGTGTGCTGAATGCTGTGCCAATACCACAAAAAAGACATGTCTGTTGTGAACAGTACAATGGTTTTTCCTTGGCTATCCTTACCCTTTATATCCTATGCTGCAACACAGTGTTGCAGTTATTTGCCACCTCCCATTCAGTAGGATTAAAACCTCTATAGCAAGAACACATTTCAGTTTCAGCAGGTACTAAAACTGAGTGCCTTGTTGTAGGCTGTGTCCTTTCTGCAAAGCAACAAAATTCAAGACAATGACAGCACAAGAGCCTAACAACAGAGACTTGAGATATCTCTATTTTGCCTTGCACGTTTAGCACATGCCAAATGAGAGTCACTATTTGTTATACACTTTTTTTCTTAATTGATGTCTTCAGATGAGTCAACAGTCATTGGAAATGATAACTTTTGACTGGAAAAAGTCATATTATTTTCTGATAACACAGCATATAATGTGTGTCATTCAAAGGATGAACAATTTCTTCCAGAGTTTTCCTCTGCTTGCTTGTACAAAGCATATGCATTACCCGATTAAATAACTCATGGCCCCATAAATCGTTAACCATGTGTACAGTACATAATTCAGTGATCTGCAAACTGTGTTACAATGCACTATTTCAAAGCTTTTCTCAAGTTAAAAAAAAAAACAAACAAAAAACAACAACCAACCCACAAAAAACCTGCAAAGCTTTGTTCACCAAACACTGTGCCGGTGACCTTTCTCTCTAGTTTCCATTGCATGTTTGTTCAGTTAACTGCTGAAAAGATTTTAATGCTGTATTCAACCCCTGCAAAGTCAAACCGACGCATGACAATCCATCAAAATCAGCCAGATAACAGAAAGCACATTCCGATTCCAGAATTATTGTTGTCTGATTCTAAATGACAGGGTATGAAACAAAAAGAGCACAGAGCTTGATTTTCCACAGCAAAATTAAGCCCAGAGAATGATAAGAAAAAAAATCCTTTAGACTGAGATCCTAAAGAAATGATATGAAATTGAAGAGGATGAGAATGCATGCAACAAGACTATTGCTCTGTCACACATACAAACTTTGGTCAAATAAAAAGGTTTCTAAATGTGTGCATAACCAAAAACTCACTAAACCAGAAATTATGAAACTATTTTCTGATGATTAAAGCAAGTATGTGTTTATACCATTAGGTCTAGATATAAACTCTTTCCCCAGGGTCCATCTCAAATCTAAGGATTAAGTATGTAGTGATGTAATATTTCAATTATCTTCATTCGTAACACTTATTCATTATTAAAATGTGCCATTCAGAAGAAAAAAAATTACATTGTAAGATAGCTTGCTTTAGCTAAAAAGCTTTGTTACCATTCTTAGTCAGCAAAGGAATTACTAAAAATGTAACCTAAAACAGGTACTGATGAATTAAAAAGAAGAAACCCTCCAAGTTCTTTGAAATTTGTGAAGTAGAACTATTGCCATTTAGAAACATCAGTGTTTTGCTACCTCAAGTAAGTAAAAACATTGACATCTCACTCCATGTCTCTGTGTTCCTTTCACTAACAAAGACCAGACTGGCACTTTGCTGAGCCATCTCTTGGGCAGGACAGTGCCAGCCCAACCACATGTTCTGCAGTTCTCACCAGGCTCCTACGAACCTTTTGCACCCTAGGGTCACGAGGCTCCCAGTGTGATTCTTACCTCCTTTCGACAGTGCAGAACAAGAGATCACACTCACACAGGAAGCCATGGTCCCAAAGTAGCAAACGCACATCCACTGAAAGGTTTAAAAGCCTTGGCAGACACTTTGAGCCATATTCTGCCTCTAACAATGTGTGAGTCAAGAGTTAGTAACACAGTAAGAAGTGTCCCAGCTGCTAAACACTTGAGTCCCGTTAAATAAACCCGGTATCCTGGTCAGGAGGCTTCCTTCCTCAGAGAGACCCACAGCAGCAAAGCCCGTGGGCAAATGTGACCAAGTTTTAGACTCAGCAGGACTGGGCACAATCTCTTTGACAAGCACAGATCAAAACAAGTAGTTTCTCACACTGTGATCCTTTGAGTATCCGGACTCAGAAGGCATGAAATCAACTTTGAGAAGGAATGTTTTGGGGGAGTCAGGAGAAGCAGTTCTCTTGTGATGCAAGGACAAGAGAGTATTCACAAAAACCTATTGAAAAAGCAATAAGATATGGGAGAAAACGTTCTTTAAAAAAAGGATGTAAGGACAGTGAGCATTTGTGATTTCAGCGGTTATGTCTTGATGGGTGAATGTTTCAAGACTAAGGACATTGAAAGATACTTGATTCTGAACAATTGTGCCACAATGCTCATGAGAACTTGACACATATAAAAATGTTCTACAGTTTATGTTAGGTTGGAAATAGTACAGTACAAGGACCTATTCTCTGATTTCTTTTGTGATTAAGGCTGAAAAAGGAGTTTTCCAAACCATTTCCCTGTAACTTTTGAAAATATTAAAAAAAAAAAAAAATAGTTCCATCCACTCTCAGTGATCACAACACTGACTCAGCTGCTCACTTGTCACCTCAGACATGTCAGCTCCCTGCCACCCAGACACATTCATTCCTATTTGGCTTTTCCATTATCTGTACAGCAAAGTTCAAGCAGCTCATCTTCAGCATTGTAGAAATTTTAAACACTTTCTGTTTGTCTGGCCGCTGTCTTACAGCACTAGCTATGGCGTTTTCTCCCTTCCAACACTAGCAATGTTAAAGTCCTTCTATTTTTCTCATCCCCTCCATCTCCTTCTCCACACTCTCTCCAGGATTTTGTTCGGCACAAGAGCTGTAAGGAGTTTATCCAGTTATTGCCAGATAGGTATGCTGGGGGACGGGGAACGGTGAGACTCATATCTAGGGAAAGATGTGAACTAAGGTGTTATTCTCAACACTCACTGGGTCAGAGGGCCTTATGCTGACAAACGATGTGCAGAGCAACAGAACAAATGCTGCTCATGCATAAACACCTTCTAATGCACCCAAGTCACAACAGCACGAGTAAGCAACTCAAGTATGTAAACCGAACTCACATTAACTTCAGCAGCTTTTTAGGTGCACCAGTGTCTAAGTGCACAGGTAACATCACCCAGCAGTGATGAAATACAAGCAAATAAATATATAAGTCAACCAGAATTTGGAAGCAGCACTCCTCCATTAGGGCCTGTTCTAATGTCTAGATCCCAATGTACTCCTGCACTGCAGTAAATTTCCTAGGGGCAATGTTCTCTTGCCTGCTGAGAAAGACATCAGCTGGCTCCTGAAAAGGGCTAAAGCAGCAGTCCTTCTGGCAATGGAATTAACTAATGCCCAAGGCAGGCACTGGCACCCTCAGAGCTTTTATTCAGAATGGAAACTCTGCTGTGCTTTTACCCATAGGAAAATCTGTCCTGTGCAAAAACTTTTAACTTATTTTGACTACAGAAGTCAGCATCTAAATCCAGAGCATATTCTATAAAGGAAAATTGATATGAAATGCCCGATTCTCACATTTGTTCCTAAGGCTAAACAATAAATTTTGTTTTCAAAAATCTTTACCCTCCCCTTACTTTACAGTTATCAGTCTTATCCAAAGTATTAAAGGATAAAACACCATGATAAAAAGTCTGCATACTGCTCCTACATACAAATCTTATTTCACTGCATATTTTTCAATCCTTAAACTATTTGAAAATTATATAAACTAAAGGCTCTATTTTTAAATTAAATTAGAAACCAGTCAACCAACATATATATACACATACATATTTAAATCATCAAGGAAAATTATCACAGTACCTGTACACATTTTACTTAATGTACCTCTGATCTAAATCACCACAGAAACTGCTCCGTGCCCCTCCCAGCTATTGAAACAGCTATAGAAGGACCCTGAAAAGGGTAGCCAGGATACCGATTGCCAAGTGAAATTCCTGTGCCTGCCGTTAGTGGAAGCCTTGAACAAAGAGGTGCATTTAACGCTGCTTCCTAAACTTTGCCAGATTCAGGCTCAGACAGATTTCTGGCAGCAGCGAGATCCCGAGCCAGGAGCCTGTCGCTGAGAATGACCTGCCCCCTCGTTCCCACGAGCTCCTCCCTTGGGACAGATGCAAGGGACATGAAAACCCAGTCATTAATGGGGAAACGGAGCGTGGGGCGAGAGCAACCCTCACACTCAGGGTGAACAACAACTGGACTCTTTGCACTGAACAACAAACTTCGTGGAAAATCCTACAGGATTTAAGGAGCGGCACCACAAATTGGCCACACAATACAATCAGCTTCTACAAAATGATTTCCAAGATCTATGTAATTTAGTAAAGAAGGATGACCTTTCTCTAGGAATTTTTTACCCTGTCTAGTGGAGCCCTAACAGACATGCAGTTCTGCTTTGATTTTAAGGAAGATTTCAAAATCTTATACAAAACTGTTATTGTTTTTCTGAACAGCATGTGACATTGCCAGGGAAATCGAGTTTAATTTTATGCAGTCAATACCAAAAAAAAAAAAAAAAAAAAAGCTACCTGTTCCCAGAAAGTATAAGGTGCCTGCTGGAAGTCTGATGGGTCATATGTGATATTTTACAATTGCAGCTTCAGCTTACAAGTGTGTCGAACTTTCAACACAACAAAAAAAAAAAAACAAAAAACAAAACAAAACAAAAAACAAACAAACAAACAAAAAAAAAACCAACCAGAAAATGTATGCTTTCCATCTCTTCTTATCAAATTCTTAGCACCTTATTCCAGTGCTATTTCTAGCTCTGAGTCTGCATGTCCTGCTCCACTTGTATAACCTTCTGTGCACTAGTTACATAGAAAAACAGGAAAATCAAGTTTCATCCTGATTTCTGAACAGCACGTGAATTCCTGAAATTTCAGCCACAGATTCAAATAAAATCACCGCAAAAGAAAACCTTAAACAGACTGAAAAAACATAGTTACTGTTTGATCCGTAGGCAGGATGTAACAGATGACACGATGAGACAGAGTACGTTGTACACAACTTGAGTGAAGCTATTTCATCTTTGCATGGACTTAAACAGAAATGCATGATGCAATCCAAAATTACACTGGATGTGCATGGTTCAAATATTAGTCAAACTGATATTTCAGAACTTGTAACTAATGAAACTTCCACCACCATTAAAACACCAAACATTCTGGAGGACATTTTAGAATGATAAATGTCTTAAAAGATCTTTAAGGAAAAAACCAATAATTTAAAATTAAAATTTTAATTTTTGATAAATATGCAAAATCTTTAGATATAACCTTTTTAGTTGTAATTCCCGAATAAAATTTTAAAATATCAGTGTTATACCTTGGGAATTCAATACCAATGATTATAATGTATGCAATTTCTGATAACATATTTTGCAGTGAGTTGTTGTTGTTTTTTTCTCTAAAAAAAAAAAAATCTGAATAGATATGAGGGGGCGGGGGGGGGGGGGGGTGGAAATCACTGTAAGATTCTGGAAACTTCTTGAAATAGAAATGTCTCTTCTGTAAACTAAACCAGAACTGACATGTAATACAACAGATTTATATAGGAGGATATTCCTACCTGGCATTTTGACTCTATTTACAGAGGAACAAAACCAAGGAAATTTGAGTAAAATCTTTTGATCCACAGGATGACATGAACACTGTGTGATGCAACTAAAATTTTACTAGAGGGTAAGTAATGATACTCTGGCATGTCTATGATCATCCTAATAGGTGACTGCCATCCATTATGAATGTGAAGTGTCTGTGGTGTGCTGTGACTGCAGATGGACTGTTATCTGTTGTGATCCTGATGTGACTGCAGCGGCTCCGCAAAGCTCCCGGTCTTTGATGTGACTTTATTGCCGTAGCTGTGGCATTGCTGCGATGTCACACGCAGTCTCCTGCATTATTTTGACATTTATATATCCATGCACAGTGGGAAGGCAGAGTTTCGGAGCTTAAGCAGTCCTGACAAATTCTAGAGGACTGCTAACCCTATAAAACTATTACATCTCTTATTAATTCTGTAAATATTTTGCGAAGCGTTTTCAAAGACAGTGTAAGCAATTAATATGGCTAAAAGGGCTGGGTTTCTTCATCCAGACTTTCATGGATATTTAGATGACCAAAAATGCTAACACAGGTGGTTATCTTTTAAAATATAAAGAAGTCTTTAATTTAGCAGCAGTACAAACTATAGTTAGTATAATACATTTACTCTACAATTTAGAGTGTGTTCTCTTAGAATGCAGATTATCATGGTCTCCTTTTCGTGGACTAGGATTTCAAAAGGAGGTATGATATATGTTAAAACAATATTTTTAAAAACATAACATTTAGCATTTGGAGGGGAGGAATGAAGCTTAGCAAAACTTAAAGCATCTAAAACGTTACTAAAAAAAAATAGAGGCTCCCTAATTCTGCATAACTGTCATCTTTTGATATTAAAATTTATTCCTGTGGTTTCTTCTATAGGATTTTCAAGTTCTGTAAGGTTTTCCATTTTTTACTGGCAAAATTCCATGAAACTAGAGGTCAGAAGTGACTTTACTGAATATAAACATGTCTGGGATTAATCTTCAGGGAACAATTATTCACTTTCACAAAAATGGAAGACAGACTTTTTAGAAAAGAAAAATGCTTTTGCCAGTGAAAAATCTCCAATTGGCATAGCAGAAAACGTGACAAGAGATAAGCTAAGCTAGCTGTTTTGCAACATCTAGATAAACAGAATTCTACAGAAATTTATCTTGTAAGATCTGTGATTCTCAATTGTAGTGCAGAACAAGAAACATCCTGGTAATTGTCAACTTGAGAGGCTTCAGTACATTACACATAAACACTCTGAGGTCACATTTACAGCTAATGTAAACTTGCACAAATGTAAAACCACAATATACTGAACTCAATGCGTACATAAAACATGAAATAAAATAAATCATGCCAATGTGCAATGCCTAAAATCTGTTCCTTGAACTTCATGCATATTCCATAAAATACTGATTACATCCAATTTTTTTTTTTAATTTCATTGTACTTTAGACCTCAAAAAGCAATTCAGAGAAAACATTGACAGTCTTGGATCTCTTACAGCCTTCTGGACTCCATTCAAAGCAGGTCTGAAGGACACTGTCATCATGAAGTGCCAAACCTGAGCTGGCTGCCATCGGCCCAGCTCTCAGCTCTTTACATGTGCTTCATTCCAGACAACCCCTAACCAAAATATGTCATGCTCTCTTTCAATACTGACCTAATATCGTAATCTTAAAAAAATCTTGCATGCCTGTTATAAATGCTATTCTACCAAAAAAAACTCCCAACCAAACAAAAAAACTCACTACAACAAATCTCTTTTCACAAGAATTAACTATGAAAACTATTCTGCCTAATTTTGCAGCGAAATTCCAGTTCAAACTACAGTAAACACATTCAGAGGTTTTCTGTTTGCCTGAAACAAAAGGAATAGTCTTGATGCCCTCTCAGTTCCTCCTGTTGGCATTATCCTACTGCACTGACACAATTAAACACTCACTGCAGAAGTGCCCAGGGTACCTCAGGTTCCCACACACACACTGCACTCCCCAGCAGGTTGCAGACACCCATCTCATGCACTCACTTCTCTGTTGTTGCCATCTAAAACAAGAATTTGGCAGTGGACAGCCTTGTCCAGAACAGCCAGCACAGCAGGCTGGTGATGACAGCATTTGCCTTGCAGGTGGGACTCCCACAGGTGAGGACCCTGCTCCAAACCACCTCTAAAGGAGAGGGTTCCTTCCCTAAGGCAAACTCCCAAGCCAGTGGGTTTTGGCTGCACTAGCACAGGCATCTCCACTGTACAGACTGGGAGCATACATTGGGACAGTTTGGTTTTGTCATGAGGGAAAAGACCCGAGTTCCTGGAAATGGCAGGCTTGGAAATGAAGCTTGGAAAAGAAGCCACACAACTAAATTAAAAACTTCAGCTCACTATACAGAAGGGAAAGGCAAGCTTGCATTGCCCTTTCTTTTGGTATTATTATCCCACATCAAAGAAAATATTTTGGCATATCCATTTTACATATTTACATTCCTGAAATAAAACATCTGCTCAGCACACTGTTCAAACTCTATTGGGGACAAATTCTACTTTCACAGATACCCACACAACTGTGGAGAACTTAGTGATTAGAAATGTTAGAAAAATTGGACACACTTCCCAGGCTTATTTTTCTGAGCTGATTCTCTTCTGTTTTCTCACTCTCTCAGATGCTTTCCTCTCTACCCCTCCCCTTCTATAACTCTGTGTCCCAATTTAAAATTCCATTTGCTGCTTTTATCAAGACAGTTGTTACTTTTGATAAAAGATATCACCTGGCTTTGCTTAGAGATTTAGTGGTATTTACAAAAGCCTGGTCACTAGCCTTTCTTTCCAAGATTGTCTGGATTTTGGATGCAGCATGCAGAAGTTTGGTTGGATTCACAGTAAGTGAATCTGGTCTACTCACAGTTCTACTCCTATGACTTTGTATAATGGTACTTTACCCTACCTGGGATAACAACTCTACTAAATGTGTTTCATTTTTTATCAAACTTGGGCTTTTTTAATATGACATATAAAACATTGATATTCCTATTACATCCCACTAGGGAAAAGAAACACCATTTACTATAATCAGGGGAAATGTTTTATTGCCGAAGACACGCATTTATCTCCCTCACAAACAGAAGTCATAAAAAGAACATACAACTGGTTAAATGTTACTTGATGTACCTTAGGTCCCAACTGGTTTGCTTTAGGTCCTGCAGTGTCTTGTGGAATTAAATCCAGGCATGAACACAGGTTAATGCTTTTTCTTTCCTTTTAGCAGAACTCTGTCAGTCTGGCCCACACCCCAAGAGCTTTCACTTCAGACTAACCTGCAAGCAGCACTGTGGGTCTCTCCTTTACTTCTCCTTCCCAATGCTCCACCGATTCACCACTGACTAATTAATTATAAACCTCTGTTCTTAAAGCTCTTATATAAATCTCTATCCTTGTTGCCATCCTGCAGATCTATTCAGTGATCACACTCTTACTTAAATCATGTAAGAAAGACTGGTCTTTCCCTTTTATCTGAAAGGCTGTTAAGGAGGCCCAAATTCTAAAGCTTTTTGTAATGAACTGTTCTTCCTTGAAGACAGTTTACCATCAAGCATCCTTCCAGGTCTCATGAAGGGCTACACTGCACAAACTGAGATGACAGTTGTCAGAAGGGAAGGCCAGTCCCTTCCTGAATAGAAAGAAGAATAGATCTGTCTTTTCACTTCTGTCCTTTCTCCATTGTACTTTCAAGGCACAACTGGAGTTCCTACAGCAACAGGTATTTTTCTTTGCTAAGATTCATTGTTGGATGCTCACTGGTATTCTGAGTTCCTAATTCTAAACCCACTTCTCTCTTTTATAAACCTGCACATTATTTGTATTATCCAAAGGGAATTCTTTGTAAAGGCTGCTGTTTTCAGAAACTTGATTCCACTTTCTTCCAGGGCCTTCTATCTTCCTCTCCTCCTCCTCCTCTTTGCTACAATTTTTTTTCCTCCTCTTTGCTCTCTTAAAGAAATCTCGTATATGTGTTGCTATTCAAAACTAAAATCAAGCATTTGATCTTTTCTGTCCAGACCTCTTTCTCATTCTCTGTTTCCCTGCATTCTGTCACGTGTTGCACTGTTAGCTGAACAGCCACTGTTTAACAGCATATATTGAAAATACCAGAACGAACAAACAAATGTATTCAACACTTTGTTTCATCCTGATATTTAACATGGAATCATAAGCAATTGGTGAAAGAGAATACTTTTAAGCTTTTCAAGTCCAAGTTGGAATTCCATGCTGAAAAAGATGCACTGCAATCTGAATGACAAATTTTCTAAAAAGCTCTGAATCTAAAATAAATAAAAAGGTCTTTTACAGGAGCCATTTTGTATCTGTCAGAAATTGTAGGGTTCCCTACATTAGAGCTCCCAATAATTTTGCCCTCTGTGCCACAGACTGCTTTTTGGAGATTTAGCCACAGGTACTGATGTTTGTCCCTTTGAAGCTAAGGGTTCCTGTCCCTCTTAGCTAAAAAACATGCTGGCAGAGATTTTCATGATCAAGTCTATGAGTCAAACTCTACTACACTCATCTAATACCCAGGACTGAACCATATAAGCCATAGCTCATCAAGAGTTGTTCCAGTAAGTGTGGCTGATGGACAACATAAGAATTTTCATCTTTATCTTAAAATTCAAGAAAGCAAATTTCCATGTAAATATATATTTTCATATATTGTTTGGAATATATGATGTAATTAATTGATTTTGTCTTAGCTGAGCAAAAAAAAAAAAAAAAAAAAAGACCTTTCAAAGAGAAGGTACTTTTAGTTTTTGTTTTGGGAGAATTGTTTTACATGAGAACTTTACCTGAAATTTATGTGTGTACCAGCTTCTGCACAGGTGCAGCTAAGTGTTCTGGATTTCCAAGTGCAAAACTGTTCAACAGATTAATGAGTTCCCTAATGCATTTTCATCATTACTATATCCTTAGGCCTGTTACATTTTGGATGAATGGGAATGCCAATTCTACAAAAATCCCACAAAAAATAACAGTTGACATTTTCAGTGGTATGTGATCAGGTTTAACTATGACTTAAGGTTGAAATTCAGCAAGTCATCACACTTCATTACTTTCTCTCTCTTGATGTAAGGCAATTTATGGTGTGATATTTGTGCTTTGTTGTGGGCTTTTTTTTAATTATAAATCTGTATTTAAATTTTTACTGAAGAATATCAAGTTATCTTTGGGTATCTGTGTCTAAGGTTATCCAACATCAGCTTTATAAGGGCTACAAAAATCTTGTGCACAGTTTTTGGATCACATTCCTGCTTCTCCAGTTCTGGAGAGAATTCATGGAAGAAATCCTAATGTGGTAAAGAGACAAGTTATCCAGTATAAAGAAAGAGTTTAGCAAAATAAATATTTTTTCTTTTAATTTTTAAGTATCACTCATTCCACTCTGACCGTGTAAGACACTGGCCTGCAGAGATCTGCTGATGATGTCCCCTACAAAGCACCTCTTGCCAGTCACTCTCTTAGGACTATTTAAAATCTATTCATCTGCTACTGTTTCACCAAGGTTTCTATTATGGGAGATTACTGACAACATTTAAGTCTCCTACTAGAATTCTCACACTTCATCAGCATTTAACATGTCATTTGAACAACACCAAAATGTATTTGTACAAACATACCGAGAGTTTAAGGTGGCAGAGAAGTTGAAAAGATACCAAGTTATTTCCTACCTCTGCCTTTGAAAATTCTATTTCTGGGAAGGACACTTAGAAAAAATAGCTACAGTTTCTATCCCCTGCCCTCCCAATTAGGGGTATGAGCAAGATTTCATGGCTCTATAGCATGCTGTCTGAGCTTTCTGTGCACCAGATCCATTAGTTGTTTGCTGGGGGAAGTAAAATTAGAAATGTTTTATTATGATTTCCAAATTACTGTGTAACAAATGCTCCAATAATCCTTACAGCACAAAAAAAGTCTGTTTTGCCCAACAAGCAACTGACAGCTTTCTAATGCAGTTACATTAAAGCTCTTTCCTGAGTGTGTGAGGCACTTTTTAACTAGCTCCTCAGGGCATTGTTAGATATCATTGCTTACAGCCACTGCGAGCCACTGTGCCATAATAGTGCTTCCCACTTCCTCCTGATCAGTCAAATACAAGAGGTGACTTTCAACACAAGAAAAAGTCTCAACCAGCCAAGACACCAGATGTAAGACTGTCTCTTTACGTACAGCAGCAGCCTGGAATGAAAGCACAGCCTTCTGGAGAAAGATGCCTCTCAGGGTACTGGAAGGAAATACAGAACAGCTTCTAGGGGTGTCTTTTCTTAGGTTAGTAAACTGCAGGTGCTTGGAGTAATTTTAAAATGGGAAAATAATAGTTCCTTATTTTATGCTTTAAGCATACAGTAGTCCACTAAATGAGTAAACTTGAAGTAAATCTCAAAGTCATCTTCTCTAAAGAAGTGGATCCATTTAATGTAAACTTGAAAAATTAGGAATTAGAGAGGCAACAGAATGCATATTTCTGGAGTAGAGATTACTAAAAATACTTGATTAGGTATTTAGTTAAGAAGATTTTACGCTGCTTCCAAGTCAGAATTTGTGGAGATCAGATTCAGAAGGTATTAGTTTACCTTCTGCAGTGAAAGGCACACAAACAGTTCTTGTTGAATTAATCCTTGATAGCTATCAAAAACTGCATCCGAACTTCAGATGCTTATTTGCAACAAATCATCTTGGGGCTGTCAGCTCTTATTGCTCAGGTATACTGGGAGACTGCTAATAAAGCAAACGTGAAATCTCGGCCCGTGTCAGACTGTCCTCAGGACAGATGAGAGACACAGAGCTTTCCAGACCCAGATAAAGCATAAAATCAAATAACCAAAACCATTCCAAAGCTGTGTGACTACCAATGCATCATTTCAGAAATAGAGGGGGTAAGTCACCCTATTCCTCTTGAACAGTGCCTGAAGTTTCCCATCCTGTGTGTTCCCTTCTGCTGGGGAGGGAACAAGCCAAGAAACCCTGGGCAGCCTCTCAGAAAGTGGGGTTCCATACATAAGTCCAAAGGCCACTTTCTACCACAGTGACATGAGGTTTTAATGCTGTTGATCCTAGTTTTGTCCACTGCATTTTCATTTTTTTTTTTTTTTTTTTTTAATTCCTCAAAGTCACAAGAATTAATTTATATTAAGGCAAAATTATAAATATGAGTATGAACTCTTCCCCAGCACTCAACCCTTATAAGAATACAGGACAAGAGAAGATACTGCAGATACCAACCAGAGCTAGAGGAGCATGTGGGAGCAGAAAAGCAGAATATCAGGCTGCTTTGGAGAATGAGACTGATATGGTTACAATGTGATTGAGTTCTCCACAATGGAGATAGATGACCATTTACTTTCTTCAGTTATCTACTCACATCTGCATTTACATTTCAAGAAGCTGAAACTCTTGCATCATCTTGTTTATCTAAGGGACTCGAGGCAGCACACAATCCACATGGAAAAAAAATAAAGTGGCCCTGGGATATATGTTGAGCAGTTTTTCAGTAAATCTTATTTATTTCCTCAGAGTCCTCAATATCTAAAGCTTTTATGTATTCATTATCAGCAACATGTCGAGTAATGTGATAACTTGACAAGGTTCTATTGAAGCGGCTTAGTGGGACATACAGTACTTATGCTGCCTGATAAGAAAACATTCAGAAAGGTCATATCCTCTCTTGTATTCCCTATCTCTCTGGGCAGCAGCAGTTTGGGTTTTTCTGAAAACTAAAGTTTGAAAATATTCCTGGTAAAAGTGAATGAAAAGCTTTCTGGCTGCACGAGCACAGTGATGATCGGTTGCCATTGATATTCGTGTTACTTTTCAAAACTTGATATTAAAATGAAAATCCTTGCCAAAAAGTTAACCATACTGACTAGGCGTGACTATGACATGAGCAGCTGGTCAGCTCAGCTTAACTGCCAGACTTGGGATATAATGGCAAAATCCAACTGACTGACTCCTGGCACAGCAGCACAGATCTGACCTTTCCTGCTCACCTTGCTCCTCCGCATCAACTGCTAAGTGATGTAGAAAGTCAAATCAGATTTAGAGTGCAACAGACCAAAACATGCACCATGACCGTGCATGACTTGCTCTTTTTTAAGTAGCAAGAAGTGACTATTTTGAGTCTTGTGATGCTGGAGACCTACAGAGCTTTTTCTGTGGTGCTTATTGGCAGAACAAGGATGGAAATCAGGAGAAGGATGCGGTCCGATTTTCCCAAGATCCAGAACACATCCACTGCCTGAAGAGATAGTGCTTGGGGCCATCTCAGGACAAAACAGATGAGCAGCAAAGCTCAAGCCTTTGATATGCCTCACAACTGGAGGTTTACAAAAAGCTACTGTGGAGCCAGAATTGTCACACGTTCTCCTGGGTTTCTGTGACTCCAAGGCAAGCCTGGCCAGAACAAAGAAATTCTTGCTATTCAGGTAAATGAACACAAAATGACAGCCTAGCAACCTCTCTTATAATAATACCACTAGTTACAATAAGCTGTTTCAGACCTATTACTCTCTTTTGGGCACATACTGCCTATGTGATATAACATCTGATATTATTTGGCACATGGGGACACATTCAGTTTGATGTGTAACAATATATATGTGCTTTGTCACAATATCTTTACATATAGGCCCACTAAAAGTATTAAAAACCACTTTGAATGGTAATTTCTCTAAGCAGTAGTTTATGGTAGTTAAAAGTCTTCTTTGTTTTCCAACATGTTATACTGCTTATTTCACCGAACAAATCCAGGTCATCTTTATCGCTACGTTTCTCAGTCACTTATTTTGCCTTGTGCATGCAGTGGGATTTCAGGCAAGTTCTACATACAGAAAAATACAAATGCCATTATTGGACTTTGCTAGATGCAATGCTACCTTTTGGTGAACCTTAGTAAAAACGATGCCTGATTGTAAATCTGGATCACAGGTGCATGTCACAAGCAAAATAGTGAAATGAGTAACAGGAGGAAGGAAAAAAAGCCCAGCACTATTAGACAAATTAAAGAATCATCATTTACATAAATACCTGCTTACCCTTAAATCCTTTGAAAGACAATAATTATCAATCCTAGTAAATATTGCAGCTCAGTTTGTCAAGGGTCAAATACACTTGTGGGTTTTTTTCCCTCCACTCAGAATGCTGTTGGGATCAGAATCAGCAGATTAAAGAGTTGCTGTCGGCTGTTCTGCCTGAGGGTGGGTTTTCCTTATGATGAGATGAGGGGTTGCACTTGAAAACAGGAGAGGAGTGGAGGGCTGAACAGCCATAACAATCATTTCTCTAATTCTGATTGAAAAATCAGCCAGACCATCAGTTCTTGGTGTAATTTTATTAAGTCTCACTTGATGACAGAAGCCTAATTATTCTTCCTATTGACAACTCCTGGATGTAGCCAGCAAATGGCAGCAGATTCAAGATGGAAAGTGAAACATTGCCCTTAATTTGTGATGTCAAGCCCTTTATGGCCACAACTACAAGACAGTTAATCAGAGATATCATCTCGGGTAACGTGGCAGCTTCTGCTTGCAATCAAAGCTGCTTTCACACCAAGGTACAACTCCACATGAGCTGTAGCTGAAGACAGAGTGCCTCTGTGCACAGCAGGGGTAGGGGAGCAGGTAGGAGAATTGTCCCATATTTTATAGGCAAATAATGATTTTATCAGATCAGAGGACAAATTTTAGCTCAAGGTGAAGTTGATACCATGCTACTTTTGAAGATGAAAGGAAATTAATCTGATTTTGACTTTTGTCTGGCCCTCTTTACAGCATCTCACCAGGATTCCTGGGACTATAAGAACAAGTAGTTCATCACTGATCTTCAGACCTAAACTATCTGGCTTTTTAGTAACTTCATCTATGGTCCTGTTGAGATAGTTCCTTTTTTTTTTTTTTTTTTTTTTTTAAGAGATTCACAATAGACAATTTAAATCCTTGTAACAGGGGTCTTATAAACATAGACACAGTTCTTATTCAATTAATAGTCTCTGTATGTTCCAGTGTCCACAACGGGGGCAGGGGGAGGGGGGGAGGGGGGGAAGGGGAGGAACAGACACACGGGACATAAATAAACAACCAGAGCAAACTACCCTTCCATTGATAACACATAATTTTACTGTTTGCTGGATCTTTGCATGCAGAAAGAGAAAACTCTTAACCCTTGGGGCCTGAGCAGATATTCTGCAAGACGCAGTTGTTCATCTTTTATTTCCTCTTGCTTAGCAAGACGTGGACTCCCTTGAAACCTTTCCTAAAATGAAAAGGAGGGGTCAGAGACCGATATCCAAATTTATAATGGTTAGATGTTAATTTGGAATGGAAACTGTTAATAAACCATATCAAAGGCAGTTTTAATCACATGAGGAAATCTAATTAAATTAAAAGGTTTTCACTGGGAGTATCTTTGACCTGTTTGTTGAAATTTAAGAACTAGTGATTGAAGTCTCACTGTAGGGATTCCAGGACTTGAAAGCTTTGGGATTCCCCTCTGGCCACCTTTGATTCTTCCTAGATTCCCTAGGAAACATCACCGAGAGATTTCTCCAAACTACAGAACTGAGCACAGCTTTACTGTGAAGCTGCTCTGCTGTGGTGCCCACTTAGAAAAAGCAACCTGGAACAGAGGACCAGGGCACAGTGGCAGGCCTGTTCCTGCCACGGACAAACCTCTAAGGACCAGCTCCCGAGCACCAGCTCTTCCCTGTCAAGGATCCTTTCTGACTCTTGCTTGCATTGGGACTCGCTTGGTGTAGAGCAGAAAGCTCCCAGTCTTTTGCCTTCAAGCACAATAACTTATAATGGCTTTTGCTTCATACACTGCACTCCCCCAGAGCATCTCCCATTCACAGCAATAATCCTTAACATCCCTCCAAGAGCACAGATCCTCCATAAAGAGAGAATGGCAAGGAGAGGAGAGAGAGGCACCCGTCCTGAGCACTACTCAGGTTGGATACAGTTTTGAGATGCAATAGTAGGGCACTGAAAGCTAGTCTGGAATGGAGGTTCTGTGAAGGGAAAGGTAGATGACTAATATTAAATGTGCTGCACATACTAATTTCTTGAAGCAGAAATATGTACTTGGCTCCATTTCCCAAAAGGTTGTCAGAAAACCAAGTATTTGCTTATTCTTTAAGTTTGTCTTCTCCCTTACCCTCACCCCATGCCTCATATGGTTTTGAACACATGGCAGGCTTCAGCTATGTAGAAGGATCTTTTTGAATTTGTACAGCTCAAGAAGAAGATAGGTTGATGGAAATGCATTTAGTTTCCCTTCAAGAAATTCTCAGTGTAAATCACCTACAAGATCCTGAAGATTTTTATTGCTTTAAACAACTAAATCTAAATTTGAGAGTCTCAAATCCTCAGCAGGTGTAAATCAGCCTGGCTTCACCAATCTCAGCAAATGCACTGAAACTTGACATTAAAGGATAGAAACCCTAAAGCACAGCCAGCCATCTTCTTAGGAGTTACAGCTCCTTCTCTGGAGAGCAACTGTCATAACACGTTTGTACAGCAGCTCACGTGCCCAGGCTGTGACCCTGACCAGGATTCTTACACCATTAGAAACAAAAATTACGTTAGGAGGCTTTGGAAATAACGCCCTTCTACTTAATTTAACCTCCTAAGAAATGAGTTCAGATATGCAATTTTTAAACAGTAGAGCGGGAAGAAGTCAGGTACAACACTCACGCAAGCACTGTAAAACATGCTGTAGGTAAAACCTGTCTCCTGAGTTCCAGCAGGAGAAATACAAGAGTCTCGAGACAGAGCTAAGCTGGGATCACAGTGCCTACACAAGAAAGTTGGAGTTGTAAAGCAAACCTCAATCAATCACATTCTCGGTGATAAGCTCATACAGATGGGGTGCAAGCAGGGGGCCTTTAATGTGCATTTCTGTGTCTATCTGAGGTTTTGTAGGGTGTATCTCAAGGAATACAAAACATGAAGTTTTCTGAACATGTGAATTAAGAACCTCAGGGAGCAGAAGAAATATCGATTCGACACAGTATGCTGTTCAGTACAGAAAAGTACAGGAGATAATCATCAATGGCAGCTGCTTTCAAACCTGCATGAAACCCAAGGGTAGGACTTTCAGCACCTATAGGCAAAGCTGCTTGTGCTCAGCCAATTGTCTCATTCATTTTAAAATAACTTTACAATAATTAATTATGACAAATGTAGAAAGGGTCAAACACCTTCATCCTGATCAAGTGCAAGACAGGTCCTGCAAGATGCTGTTTGACAGAATCAGGTTGATCCTCAGTTTATAAAAACAGCAGAAGATCTACAAGATTTCTTGTTTGTTTCGAAAGGAAATGTATTAATGTATTTAAAGTGCTTCTGTAAATACATTAATAACAAAAGGAGGGTCAAGGAAAACCTCCATTCCTTGTTGGACTTGGAGGGAAACATAGGTAACAGGGATGAGGAGAAGGCTGAGGTACTTAACACTTACTTTGCCTCAGTATTCATCAGTATAGGTGGCCCTCAGGACAACTGGCCTCTGGAGCTGGTAAACAGGGACAGGAAGCTGAATAGCCCCCCTGTATTCCAGGAGGAAATAGTCAGCGACTTACTGAGCCACCTGGATCCACACAAGTCCATGGGACCAGATTGGATCCATCCTAGGGTGATGAGGGAGCTGGCAGAAGAGCTTGCCAAGCCACTCTCCATCATTTACCAACAGTCCTGGCTCTCTGGGGAGGTCCCAGACAATTGGAAGTTGGCAAATGTCACGCTGATCTACAAAAAGGGCTGCAAGGAGGACCTGAGAAACTCCAGGCCTGTCAGCCTGACCTCAGTGCCTGGCAAGGTTATGGAGCAGATCATCCTGAGTGCAATCACACGGCACCTACAGGATGGACAAGGGATCAGAGCCAGCCAGAACGGGTTTAGGAGGGGCAGGTCCTGTCTGACCAACCTGATCTCCTTTTATGATCAGGTGACCCACCTGGTGGGTGAGGGGAAGGCTGTGGATGTGTCTATCTGGACTTCAGCAAAGTCTTTGACACCATCTCCCATAATATACTCCTGAAAAAGCTGCAACCCACTGCTTGGACAGGGCACTCTGTGCTGGGTCAGGAACTGGCTGGAGGGCCGGGCCCAGAGAGTGCTGGTGAACGGGACTGCATCCAGCTGGGATCCAGTCACCAGTGGTGTCCCCCAGGGATCAGTGCTGGGCCTAGTCCTGTTTAACATCTTTATCGATGATTTAGATGAGGAGATTGAGTCCATGATTAGCAAATTTGCAGATGACACCAAGCTGGGAGGGAGTGTCGACCCTCTGGAAGGCGGGAGGGCTCTGCAGAGGGATCTGGACAGACAGGAGAGTTGGGCTGACTCCAATGGGATGAAGTTCAACAAGGCCAAGTGCCGGGTCCTGCACTTTGGCCACAACAACCCCTGCAGCGCTACAGGCTGGGCACAGAGTGGCTGGAGAGCAGCCAGGCAGAAAGGGATCTGGGGGTGCTGATTGACAGGAGGCTGAACATGAGCCAGCAGAGTGCCCAGGTGGCCAAGAAGGCCAATGGCACCCTGGCCTGGATCAGGAACAGTGTGGCCAGCAGGAGCAGGGCAGTGATCCTTCCCCTGTACTCAGCACTGGTGAGGCCACACCTTGAGTATTGTGTTCAGTTCTGGGCCCCTCAGTTCAGGAAGGACATTGAGGTGCTGGAGCGGGTCCAGAGAAGAGCAACGAGGCTGGTGAAGGGACTCGAGCACAAGTCCTGTGAGGAGAGGCTGAGGGAGCTGGGGTTGTTTAGTCTGGAGAAGAGGAGGCTCAGGGGTGACCTCATCACTCTCTACAACTCCCTGAGAGGAGGTTGTAGCCAGGTGGGGGTTGGTCTCTTCTCCCAGGCAATCAGCAGCAGGACAAGAGGGCATGGGCATAAGCTCTGCCAGGGGAGGTTTAGGTTGGATGTTAGAAAGAAGTTCTTTACAGAGAGAGCGATCAGGCATTGGAATGGCCTGGCCAGAGAGGTGGTGGATTCACCGTCCCTGGAGGGTTTTAAGATGAGGCTGGATGTGGTACTGAGTGCCATGATCTGGTAATCACAGTGGGGTTGGATCAAGGGTTGGACTTGATGATCTCGGAGGTCTCTTCCAACCCAGTTAATTCTATGATTCTATAATTCTGTGATTCTATGAATGAACGATGTTTGGTTTGTGGTAAGGAGGAAAGCTTTCTCTTATTATTTGTTTGTAAAACAATAACTAAATTAGAAAGAAAAATCTTTACCAGAATTTTAAAATATGAGTCCGGCTCCACCTTATCTGATCTATGTTACTAATCAGTTTGTTTTTTATCTCCAGAAACTCTGAGGAGATGATTTCTGAGGACTAGGCTCAAGTCTGACAGATTTTTAATAGCATATGACTGTCGGGCCATTTCCCATTTTTGTAATTCCACATATGTTTCTTGGAGAGGAAAAGAGAAATAAGAGTGTGATGGAAATCTGAAGAAAAGGAGGAGAGTTTAAGGATGGGCTGAACAGAGGAAGTAAAGCAAACTACTCAATTTTTATCTTTAAACTATTTTTCAACATCATAAAACCAAAATTTTTTAGTTTTTTTCATTTTTAGGAAATAAGTAGACATGAAAACTGGTTAGGAATCATATATGGCTGGGAAAGCTTCATTTTAAAACAGTTCATAAGAAGTTACAAACATGTGAAAAGAGAAGCTTGGCAGACTAGCACAGAAAGCCTCAAGTATTGCAATGATTTACCAGAAAAGCTAAAATATCAAACCTAGTTCCACGCAGTTCATATAAACCACACAAAAATCTGGATCTCTTTTAAAGAATAATCATCACAAATACGAAAGTTTAAAAAAAAAAAAAAAGGTTCATCCTCCTCTCAGTGATTATTCTATAAGTTGGTATAAAACTAGGATTTCTATATTCATTTTAAGAGCTTCAGAGAAAGAAAACATGAGGGCAAAACAGCAACATAGTCACAGGACTCTTCAAGATCCACAGCAACAGGAAATCACTGTCAAATTTCAAGAAGAATCCTATAAGGATTTCTAACAATTACTAAACAAGCTCTGAGTGCCCAATCTACCTTTAAAGTTTGAATTAGATAGGCCAAAAGCTGTGAGAAAAATGTCAGGCCTCCATATCTCCTCACTTATGGATCAATAGAGCATTCATGAATCCAACCCTGGGCAATGGCAAGGATCTGAGCATTCAACATTATTACTGTACTGCAGTTCATTTAATGCTGCAACTATAGTTCATTTAATGCTGTGCTGGCTTCTCTTGCATTTTCCTCATATAAAAGTTAAGTACCCACCACAAAAATGAATCATCTAAACTCCAGGTAAAAGCTATCACAGTATGAAAGTAGAGATCATGCTGAGAAAATGATATCAAATGTTATATAAAAAGAGCTATCCTATTGAAAGTGTTTGTGGTTTGTAGTTTACCTCCTGTTAGCAGCTCTCTCTGTATTGATTTCAAAAACCTGTTCAGAAAGCTAAATTTGGAATTTTTATAGAAGTATTTGAAGATTCCAGCCTGTTAACATCTTTTCATAAGTGAAGAAACAATATATATTAAACACATGTACATGCATCCTACATTAGAAGAACATTAGGGCTGCAAATCAAAGCACTCAGAAGTTTTCAGATGCCATAATTGAGATCTTCTGCACAATCTTAATTCAGCCCCCACCCCACACATGCCCACAGTGACAGTGTCTGACTGCACAAACACCTCTTCCCCAGATGAACCCGACACCATCCAACCCAAACCAACACTGAATTTGCCCTCATCAACAAAGGACACTTCTGCATACACCACCTTCAGCTGCCCGTGGCAGAGACCAGGAGACGAGAGAGCTAGGGCAAGGGACTAAGCCAGGGAATGAATGGTTGCATGGTTAACCCTCTGCAGATCTGCCCGTGCAGATTACAGCTGGTCTTCACCACTGAAGACACGCTCACCTTCTCACAGCACTCATGATTTGTAGTGTCTTCATTTTCTGTGTCCTGACAAAGAGGTCTATATCACAGAAGACTCTACACCCACCAGCTGCAAACTGGAGTCAGTGGGCAGTCTGGTTAGAACACAGAGCATGATCTACACTGTGGAGAGGCAGGAAAACATCAGGCCCCTTCTATGTCAGACTCAACCACGCTCCATCCCCCCTTTTTCCACATGTAGGAGAGTCTTACCACTCATCTCAGAGCAAGTGTTATTTCAAAAGTAAATGTTACTGTTTGCAAAACAGATAGCAATGAAAAATGCACATGAAAATTAGTAGTTCTGTGTTGGTCTTGAGCAGTATGCAGTAAGGCAAGCCTGGGACTACCCGTGCAACAGAGAGAATAAAACAACTTAAAGCTGCACTCATTCAGCAATCACCTTCTACTTAGAGCACAGAACGATGCAGGGGTCCATGGGAAAAGCAGTGTGTGACCATGTAATTAGAGACAGTATCAAAATGTATACACACAAGGGGGCCCAATTAAGGCTTCATGGACATCATTATTCTTTTTTCTTTTTCTTCTTTTTTTTTTTTTTTTTTAGTGCTTGGTTTTATTGCAACGTTCATGGTTTTGTACCCTTTTATCTATAATTTCATAGGTTGTTAAAAAAAAATACAGAAAGGGAGAGAAAAGAAAGCCTGAAAAAAATCTATTGTATGGAATGGCAGTGATACTGAAATACAGGGCTGGCACTTCTTGGCCCGTAGCAGAGGCTTGGCCACGTGAGTGGTAATAGAAATGGTAGCCTGCACATGGAGCAGGCTGAAGGGAGGGCTGGGAGCCACACAGGTTTCCCAGGGACACACTGCAGCACAGGAACACAGGCACCATGTATATTGTCTTTCCTTCTCAGGTGTACCTTTGGTGGCCATCTACTACTTTCCATTGCAAACGCTTTCCTCTCATGTTCTTCCCCATTCCCAGTCCCTGCTTTGTGCCAATATTTTTGCAAAGTCAACCCCTAAACTCCTCCACTCCTAGTTTCCCATTCTAATCTATTTAGTACTGTACTCTATGGCTTGTCCAGACTCACTATAGTAGTATTTATTCCTCTTCTTTCTCCTATTTGTTAGTCCTGGTCCCTCTCCTACACATTACACTCAGGTTCCCAGTCTTACATCTTTTCTTTCTGCCTCCTGCCACAACCCATATCCACGCTCCTCCAGTTGTCAGTGGCAGCATTTCCCACCCCTACTTCCACATGAGTTTTTTCTTGCTCCTTTTTAGGTCCCAGTCCTAGCCAAGCCCTTTTACACAGCTCCTCAGCTCCGCAGCAAAGGAGATTTCCCTCCTCCTTGGTCTGAGCGACTATAAAAAGAGAATCCAAAAAGCCCAAGGGCACATTCTCACTTTCAGTCTTGCTGGCCTGCACTGTGCTCTCAGGGCAAGGACCTGACTTCCTCACCTCAACATCCCCAGCAGCACATGCAGCACTGCTCTGGGTAGGCATAACTTCCAGCACTCACCACAGTAGCCTAAAAAATTGTGAAAACTAACCCCAGACAACACATACAATATCGTGCTTGGCGTGTGCTGTCCAGTCAGTGATGTCAGAGAATTCAGCTGCTACCAAATCTCTACTGATCAAGTGAAAACACAGATTTTTCAGTCTTTTCCCTAATGGATTTTCACTGGAACAGCAAAAGATAATGATTCCACAAAACTTTTAGATTGAAGCTGAGGAACACCATGATGGAGCTTATCAAACATATACAAGAACACACACGATTTACTTTGCCTTCTATTTTTCTGAAAAGAATACGATTTTTTTCCCATTTCAATCAGATAGAAGAGGGCTGATGCAGGTATCCAAAATAGAAAATTTCAGCACAGATAGTGCTGAAATAAGTAAATCTAAGGAATGTTTTAAAATAGGTCATTTATGACAACATTAACTGTTATGCCATTAGCTTCTTTTATCGTACATACAAAGGGGGAGAGAAGAGCTTGTATATGCATTATAGACTTACATAAGGAAAAAAAAAATCAGTACCTAAGCAAGAACTTATATTTGACATGATTTAGACCTGGCTGAGATCCATGTGGTTCATCACACCAGTCCAATATGCAGGCCAATGCTAAGTATACCAACTTAAAGGAAGCTGAAGCATCACCTTTGGCTTGCAGTGTGAAAAATATTATTGGAATTCTTAGTAAAGATCACTGGATATGGATACTTGGGAACTCATTACAAATACGAGCAAATTGCAGTTACTAAAAATGGAGGGAACCAAGAAAGCAGGTTGCTTCTGTAGATACAAAGACCCAGAATAAGCAAGTGTTTATTCTGCAGTCAGATGAGTAGTGGTATTTAGGCAATATAAATGTTCAAAATACCTAATAGAGAGACCTCTCATTGTCCCACTTCTGAGTACAAAAGTTACTGTAGTGGCAGACAAATGCATACAGCAAATATAAGCTATTCAGTCTCTGAGCAAGGCCACAGTGGCAGCATCTTCCTGGGCCAAGAGAAGCCCTCTCAGAGGGTTGCCAGAGTAGCCGCAGATTTTGGGGCAGTGCCAAGGGCAAGAAAGAGGAAAACCTGCAGAAAACAAGATGCCAGTTCCCAAGAGCATTCAGGCCACAGTCATGGTGAAAGAGCTGTGCTAAATCAAGACGCTGTTTGCACATCTGCTGGGGTATGCTCTAGTGATAGGACAGCAAAATAAAGAATGCTCATTCTGATGAGGACCTAAACCAAATGAAGCAGTGGAGCTTCTATAGGGAAACAGACCTTGTGCATTTAGAAAAGCAGCTAAGCCTACTTGATGTGGTCTTCACCAAATAAGAAAGACAAGAAAGCTGCAGCTAAATACGGGACATTTTCTGTATGTCAAATGCATGCCTTAGAAACAGGCACCTTTTTGCTCCACGGTCTACCTACAGGAATGGCATGGGTCTTTTCTCAGTGTATCAAGTTTTCTGCTTCTCTCCTACCAAGCAAGGTCCCATAGCTAGCCAGAGAATCTATCACCAGTGAGTCCTCAGCTCCTCTGAGGCACTGTGATCCAAACAGCATCTAGCATGGTTACGAACTGGACCTGGGAGTCACTACTCTTACTTACCTCACTGCTTCAGCACACCAAAAGAAAGAAAAGTGCTTAAATACAAAGGAGAAACTTATTAATTTTCATTACAGTGACTTAAAGAGCCTACCTAGTACCCAAATATTTTATATATTACACAGCCATGTGTAATATATTCTGAATACTGTGTTAGGCAGCAAGATAAATATGCAGTTAACTTAGAGCACTGGCAGAATACACACACAAATGCCAAATGTACAACTATAACACTTCATTCTCCAAAACAACTACTTTTTAAGGAAAGTTATTAGGATTTCGACTGGTTGGAGAAATTAGACATTACACCCTTGAAAGGCCAGTATTTATTCATGTTCACATATATGCATCTGACAATCACTTCTCTGCTCTTTCTACATGATAGAAACACCAAAATTCCTCTGCTGCTTCAATTATTTCTACTTTATTTCAGGCTTTTATATGAAGATGAAAAAACTGGCATCTCGCCTTACTGAAGCCAGATTTCTCTGCTCCTCTGAAGAATTTGTCCCTCCCGCACTCCCCAGTAAATGCAGTGTACAGGGAGACAAATTTATCCCCAGAAGCCAGAAATCAAATGAAACACAATGAGGATTCAAACAGCAGGAAGCCTGCAGAGGAGACCAGACTGAATCCAAGCAGAAAGAGTGTTGTCCACGAAGGTGGAAAGGTTCCATGCTGAGCTACTATGATTCAACGCTCCATATGACCAACGAATTTCCAAAGAAAACCAGAACTACACAAGAACTTGATAGAGAAACCTTCACAGACACAAGGTTTGCTACAAGGATAGCTCAGTTGAGAATCAGCAGGGATTTTTTCCCACTCTGCAATTAGTGCACTTGTCAGCCTTTGACACCACCGCAGTATTCCATAGCCCGTGTACCTGCAGGAGACAGCAGGGTGGAGGGAAGGAGAATGTGACCAGGTAACACAGACACTGAGGGAAACGTGTTATCCCATTAGCCACTAAGTGGAGCTACTAAGTAAGACCGGTAAAGGTAACTTGTTTTGATTCTTAAAGGACCTTTGATGCTATGGGAAATGCTGTTTAAATCCTCTCTCAAAAAGAAAAATACCTGAAGTGTCAAAGTAATAGCCCTGGTCACACATTTCTATACTGGATTACTCACAGTTTCTTGATGTACTTAATAAATTGTCAAATCATTTTTCTCTTACAAGGAATCATTTTATTCTAGTTTCCCAATTCTGTGTCCAACAATTGTGTTGCACTCCACTGCATGTCCATATAAGTGCTATCACTGTTGTGAGAGCTTTACTACAGCTGAAGCTCTTGAAAAGAAGCCTCTGGAAAGCAGTTGGCATTGCTGACTTGAAGGTCATAAGATGAAGTGTTAAACCGTGGAGTCAATTCTCAGCCGCTGAGATGTTGAAAACACCACAATGTTTTCTGAGCAGAACTTTGCTACATCTAGGGGATGGGCTGAGCTTTCCCTGGCTATCATTGTGAAAAAATTGAATGGAGCTTCCAAGGAATTAATTTTGTTCATCTGTCTTTCAAACCAATAAGAGGAGAGCCAATAACAGTGCATTGCATATGGTGATACCACACAGTCTTCTCTCTCATCCCAATGTCAAAAGCGTTGTTATCCAAGCCCAGTATCAAGGAGAGAGCTCTACCATGGCTAACCCTAAATCCACGTGCTGTGAGAGTAGGCTCTATAGCAGCAGCATGGAGATTCCTTCACCTTGCTTCCTACATAGCCAGTGGACTGTAATCATTTACATCATACACAGTGCTCATGATACATTCAACATTTATTGTTTTTGCAATGTTGTCTAAATGGGGCTGCATTTTATGGCTATCTTGAAAACTCCACTTTTGCTGAAAATATTAGCTGTCAAGTGCCATTTCTCAACTCATCATGCTTCAGTAATCTATGATCTACTGCAGTGGTTCCAGACAGCCACAAGATGCTTGATGATTTTGCCTACACAAAGAATTGGGAAACTTGGAGCTTTTGTCTCCATTGCCCACAGCCATCACTGATATCATGACAGTCAAAACTTTCTTACCACAACCATGATGTGTTTGGGCAGTGCATTCTTGATAAGTAACCCTCAGTGCCATAGCAGACCCTATCTCTTGTCTAGAGTAGGCAAAGATCGCTGATCGTCATGGAAAGCTCCATCTCTTGTACAGAGGAAAAAGTGGGTCTTCAGGGAAATTGTATTTATCATGTGTGGGGGATGCAGTATTTGGGGAGAGGCTGAAATTCATGTATTATCAGGACATTTAGAAACACCTCATACAGATACTTTGAAAGCAAGGAGTAATAAGCAGGGTCACACATGGACCTGGTTCAAAGCACAATGATATCAGTTAGTGCTCCAAACTCATTGCACAGTTAAGATAACCTCAGGGATTGTGGTCATTACCTCTTCTCAGGAATGAGCAGAAAGAATGTCTCCTACTACTGCGGGAAGAAGATGAGTCTGACTCAGCATTAAGGATAAAATTAAGGTAGATTACTGCATCAGAAACTCAGTTCTTTGTGCACAGAATATTTAGGGATGTGAATCTAGCTGTTTATTGCGGGATCTTTCCTTAGTCATGCAATAACATTTATGATTTCCATACGCACTAGCCCATGACAAAGTACTCAAGTCACTTGGCCAAAGAAAATCTGCAGTGCATGTCAGTGGACAGAAGTGCAAAACACATGCCCTCCTGTTATGCCCAGTTAAGGTGGGAAAATGAAGAGAGTTCATGAAAAACTTTGCTGAACACATTTCCAAATTTTGGGATTGGACTTGGCTGTAATGTGCAAATGAGTATGTTTTCCTGTAATGATGCAGTGCTCCAATAGTACCACAATATTTATAAAAGCCCTAACTGAAATTACTAGACAGTTCATTGAAACTATTGTCTCTTCAAAGTTACTGTAGCACAATCTTCCACCGATTAATTGCACAGAGCAAGACTTTTGACTTTTTAAGATCTTTCCTGAACAGTCCCCTGCAGTACCGCCATCAGTTCCACGAGATGCTAGCAATTTGGTTCATGAAAGATGAAGTTAAAAGCGTCTTTCATCAAGATAGTTCTGTTAAAATTAAGTCATGTGGTTCCCAAGCATTAAAAAAAAAAAAAAAAAAAGATATTTCTCAATAGAGCTTTGCAATCTTTTCAAATGCTAGAAGGTCACTTATGTTTTCAAGGCCGTTTAGCAAGGTCAGGTTGTAATGAGCTGCAACTACTTTATTTGTGATTTGTGGCTCTGAGGGATTAATTGTCCCCACTCTGTCTCATCCACAATCTAAGGCCGAATTGTCAAAATGATCCATGGCTTTCGTCCCCAGGCCCATGGTTGCATTATTAAGGTGCGTTCTAATCGATAGTAGCATTTTTAACATTTTGCCCCTTACGTTTTATCAATCCTTATTATCTAATGACCAATACTGAACTGGCACAAGGTTTTTCAGAAACACACTGACAGATTACAACAGGCAGTCACATGCATTTGTAATTAGACTTCATTACCATTATAAGTGCTGAATGGGAGCAGAATAGAAAGGCAGAAGGAATGCACCCAGTTCACACAGCTCGTCCCATTTCTTAGAGCCCCTGCACGAGTGTGCCTTAAGTTAATGATAAATAAGAAATAACCTCAACAACAAATAACAAAAATTTGGGATCTTTTTTCAGGTTAAGTTGTTCAATTTAGTCCACTCCACTGGCTCAAGTGGTATCAGAAGCTTTGAGAACTAGGCAGCCATCCAGAAATTATGAAGTTTTGTTTTGACAGGGAAAACACCCACTGCAAAACAAAGCAAGTCTGTTACATTTCACATTCTTAAATTTGATTATTTCAATTACTTTGATTATTTGTCACAGTTTAATCTGTTCTCACAAGGATGCAAATACGAACATTAATTTTTTCTTCTTCCCCTCTGCTGGAAACTGGAACTATGACAGATAATACTGTATCTTTTTATCTAAAATCACTCCTGGTTTGAGAAGAAAGCTGAGGGGACAGATCCTCAGATGGCATAAGCTGGCCTAGTTCCACTGAAGTCAATGGAAATAAACTCATTTACATGTGCTGAACATCTGGCCCAATAGTGGTCATCAACAGAATATTGCCCAAGAGTAACATTTTCCAGGCTACAGAAAAGCTGAAATAGTTATTTCAAATTCCATAGCATTCATTCTCCCTCCTTTTCAGTAAGAGAGTCCTGGGCTGTCTAATGAAATGGCATGCTCTGGCCTCCTGGCTTTCTTATTCAGGCAATGTGGCCTCCTTTCCAACCTGACCTTGTCAACGCAAGCAGCTTCCTTCTCTGGACAGAATGTAAAACTGCAGGCTGCACACAAACACATGCAAGAGTTTCATTAGGAACTAAATGTGACACTTAGCATTTCTCTGACAAACCCAGAGCATGCAGTGATTCAGAACTGCAGCTAAATAGGGTAACATTTAAGAAAAAAAAATTAGATCCAAAATGAGTTTTCAGACTCAAGTCTGAATGGCGTACTAGTTTGTCAATTCTGAAAATACAAAATTATTGCTGACTTCAGTAAGCCTAAAATATTATTTCTGAAGTCTTCACTTTTGATATTTTTGTGAGAGTCTGGTTTGTTTGCTTTCTAATCCTTATGCTTTCCAATCCTTATGATAATTTTAGAGCCTATTATTGTATTTCCCTTTCCCAAAGAACTTTTAGAGCTGATTAGAAAGAAAATCTCCTAAACAAACTTAGCCCACACATACCCAAAATAGAGGAGTGCCTGTCATGACTCCTTGATCTCAGCAGAGACTGAGTCACAGTTTCTGATACTGGTGTCTTAAAAGTCAGTATAGTCATTGTTGATCAGTGTAGGCAAGAAAGAATTGCTACAAAGATTTGAATGACGTAGTTTGGTTGGCATCTCATTTCCTATCACAGATCAGCACTACCTAAAGGAATATCACCACCATGATTTTTCAGCTATGCTAACACATTACTGGTTAAATAACTGCTTGAGACAGATTATTTCCAAGGCCCAGCAGTGTTTTCTTTAAGATGATGGACCACAAAGGCATTAGCTAAAGCAAAGTGACACATTTCTGCCTATGGCAGTTCCAGCTTTAAAACTATTCTGCAATTTTATGAAGTTTTGCTCTTGAAATCTGCCCCTTTTGCGTTATATGTAACTATGGGCTCATTTTCTAGATCTGAGGTGAAAAGTTATATATATACACAGAATTATATACATGACCAGATGAATACATACTTAAATCTTTTGAAACACACAGTGAGTTCCTACAAAAAGTTCCTGCGTTAAAGGCCTGATAGCTTGAGCTTATGCTGAACCATGCTTGATGAAGACAACTCCAGGAGGAAGCACCTATGGTCGTAGAACAGCTTTGAATGCAAGAGTACTTAAAGATCATTGAGTTCCATCCCCTCTGACATAGGCAGGATGACACCCACTAGATCAGGTTGTCCTGCACACCATCCAACCTGGCCTTGAACACTTCCTTGGATTTCTCACCCTTTGACTTTGCTGGACAAGAAAAAGAGACTGACCACGTTGCTAGAGAACACAGTGATCCTGCTCACTTTTCACCATTATTATCAGAAAAGTCTGACAAATTGGAAATATTCTTATTTATGTAAAGTAAGCAAACTTCTCTTCTTTGCAGAAAAGGTCATAGGCACATTCCAGTGCTAAGATTCTCTACACACCCCCACCTCAGTTAGCTGCTGAGGTGCCAGGGCTTCTCCAACATCACTGATATGTTTCACAACTCACACCATACCTATGGATGAGGGAATTGATCCTCCCTTATTACAAACAGCAAAGGTGATCAAGAGCTCTAAACCCAGCACTAAATTACATTTGTCAGTTAAATAGTAGGCAGAGGTCATTAAATGTCTGAAACTTCTATTTTGAAAGGATTTACTGCGTTTCCCAACAAAAAACTTGTTTCTGTTCAGCATTGTCAGAGTTTGCCCATTTCCATTTCTCTAATTATAGGCAGTCCTGTTACAATTCAGCTACTTGAGTTCTTCATTTAAGATCATGCCAGTGTACAGCAAAATTTTGCAATACCTGCAGCAGCAACCTTATACAGAAATTACACAATGATGTTTAAGGAAAATGTTGCAACAACTCAACTTTGCATCCAAAGTTTTTCCCCTAATATGCTGTTGGTTGGTTTTTTTTATTTCCAAAGTTCACTTGGAAATAAACTTTAGAGATCTGCTGATGAAAGACTAATCAAATAAGATGGGGAGAAGGATATAAAGAAAATAAAACCAAGGTAAGTCGTGTTTGAAGTAAAACAAATTATGTTTGTTAATTAGTAACACTAGAAACTGACATCAGACTGCATTCCCTTCATAAGGCACAAACGGGAATGCTGTACAGTGAACACCAGTCCATCACAGCTGGAAATGTGAGTTTTGAAGACCATTATGGGTAAAGATAACCAAATGTACTGACAAAAACATCTGTCTTTCAAAGAGGTTATTTGCTAAGCACAGAGAGAATGACCTATGACAGTTTGTACCCATGCAATAAGGTGACTTGGATGATTAATCCTTATAAATTCACCTCAACCTCCCAGGCTTTGTACCCATGTGGAAGTGGTGGGCCTTACACTTCCAGGGCTTCCTTACTTCTACCAACGCAGGGCAAGGGAAAGCAAGCACACTTTTCTCCTGAAGTATAATACTGATGTAAATGTACTCCTAGAGAAAACCATGAAAATAAGACTGCCATCATTTAAATGCTGCCTTCACTGGAACAACTAGCATAAGCAGCTGTATGTCCTTCCACTTCACTTCTTGACTTGTTTCTTCAAGAAAATTTTCATTGTGTTCACTCGAGGCACTGTTTGTTACTGACAACAGAATTTGAGCTCAACGAGAACAAGGTAGTTAGGCCAGCAGACATGTCGTATCCAATTTTCCCAGGGTTACCTTGTCAAATCTGAGCATTTAATTTCTACACCCGGAATACTCTTGCTTCTAAATATCAGGCATTATGCTTTGCTATAACTGATAGAGATAAATGCACTTAAAAAAGGAAAGAGTTTCAAGAGGAATTTATGGGAAAATCATCACATGCAGTCACTGAACCAACACAGAATTTTTTCTGTTTCTTCTATCACCAGAACATCTGGATAACACTAAAAAAAAAAAAAAAATGGAACTTTCTGGCAAATCCAACAGTGATGAGTATTTTCTCAATATGACGAATATTCTAACTCCTGGAGGGCCCATAGCAAAGAAATACCTGCGTAGGGCTGTCACAGCCTTCTTAACAGGCTAATCATATCATCAATCCTGTGAGGGCAAAAATTACCATGCCCTTGCATTAACTGAGCCTCTAAGAGTTACTCAAATCAACCTTTCAAAAAGCTGAGAAATTTCACAGGATGTCAGGCCCTGAAACATCTCTTAAAACCCATGGAAATAGATATTATTTTTAAAGCACAACAATGTTGTGATAATTCTGGAACTGAACTCAGGAAGATGCTCTTTAAAACTCAAAAAAAAGATTATTTTCTGATTATGGCAATCTTGGAAGAAGCCCATCAAGATTGCTACTGTGTTGAAAATTAGAGTAATTAGGAAGGCTCAACTATGTTTCCATATAAACATTTTCCAAGTGAATAAGTTACACTCCAAGTGAACCGAGTCAAAAATAGATATATAAAACTACTTGCTAGCCACCTCAACCCAGGAAACACAATCCTGGATTTTTTTGGTTGCTATAAAATTCTTTTCTCTACTCCTGAAAGAATTATTCCACTACCCAATTTTACTTGCCTTTGAAGCAATGTTCCTATTTCAGTAGTTTTACCTGCCTCGAGATTGCAAATGGTAATGACTACAGCAGTACAGGGCAGTTTGCCCTTTCACAACATTAATATGCTCAGTTCTATTCAGTTTCGTTCATCTTTCTGATGAAGGATTTTCCCCATTAATTAAGAAGGCCTTGCATGATAAGAAATAGACTCAATAACAGAAATCAGAGAGCCCAAGTTTATTTCAGCTGGTTTGCTCTGTGGTCAAAAGGTGCCTTATAACAGCACTGTTATCACATACCTGTGTTAAAGTCAAGCTTTAATCAGTTCTTAAAGCTTTTACACAGAAGAGACTGAATTCTATTCTAGTTCTCTTTGTGGCTACTCATTTTCATTGAAGAGAGATTACAGGAGTGAAGAACAGTCTTCAAAGATTTTTTGAGGATTTAACACAGGGCTAATTGAAAAGCAAATGTAGGTGAAGCAGCCCATTGTATGGAGACAAGTCTGCTGAGCACTTTTAATAAGGCAGGACCTCCTCACTGAAGCCCAAGGCCTCCTTTGTCAATATGGTTGTACACACAGGATCGATCAGCAACACGCACGCAGCTGCCAGCACCTGCTCAAAACTACCTCATTTCTGAATTGTTTGAAGAGGCATGCAGAGTATTGTACAACATGCCTGGCTAAATTTAAATTTTAAAATCATCATCGGTGTTGTCTGTTTAGAGATCCTACCACTATTACTGAAGTCAGTGCACAAATCCAGTTCAAAGCATGAAGCTTGCCTTCCGTGCACTTCCCTCTTGTTTTCTTGGGAAATTACAAGCAGCTAAACTCATATAAATATTTCTCCATAAAAGAGCATTTGGCATGGTAAATTATATTGGGAAATGTTTAAATAAGAAGGGACTTATTGAGAAGGTGAAAGAAGCTGTAAAAGTTCAAGCTTCCTTCCCATGGATCTGCTTAGATTTTTTCTTTAAATCCACTGGCATGTTCAAGATTTGGGACCATCTATGCACTATTTTTAGTATTTGTCAAAAAATGAAAAAAACACAGTTAAAAACCAGGTAAAGGCAGGTTACAAGTGTGTTGAGCTATTGAGCCACTTTGCCCCATCTATGACTGAAAAAAATTCAGAACAATCTGTAACTGAAAACATCAGCTCAGGTATGAACTCACTGAACCAGTATGACCTCAAGCACAAAGTTCTAATTATTTTGGCAGGTTCTCTGAACAACAGAAGTCATAGATACTACTGGGACTTCTTCCATCTTCCCACATCTGGGGTTTTCTGAAAGAAGCAAAAAGCCCTCTTGGTCCTGTAATGTTCAAATTGGTTTGTATTTACAGTAGTTCAGCACGAAAAGTATCCAGTGGCCTAAAAGGCTGAACATATTCTATCACACTAAAGCTGAATGTTGTGGGCAATTCCTTTTTAAGCGAGGGTCTTCTGATCAATCTTGTTCTTCTAATTTGTAAACCACTCACAACCACAATTTCTCCCTTAATATTTTCATAACTTAATATCTCTTCTGGATTAGCTCTGTTAATTTCAAGTGTTATGTCAAACAGCACCACCACTCATTCTCATACCCTTCTCAATATTTTACTTTTTTTAATTTAAACTGGTGTTTTTTTCCTGAAACATGGCAGGGATTTTGATTACAAATGTAGCTCTCACAGATGCTCAGTCTTACAGATGTTCCCTAAGGCCAGCATATCTTGCTAGCCTTTAAAAAAACTGTCATTTCCCACTCAGTTATGCTATATTTACTGGACTGGCAGGGTAGCCACTACCTACATTCTGTAGCACTACAAATGGTGAAGGTAAATTCGGACATCTCATAGTAGACAGCCATTTGCTTTTTAAAAAGTCCCACAGCAACTTTTACCCCTCAACAGAATAAAATACACCTTCATTATTAGGATTCCACAGAGGGGAAAAAAACAAAAACCACAAACCCCCAGACTTCCCTCCTGCTGCCCCCTCCTCCCTCATTAAAGTAAAACTACCTACTACCAACAAAACTAAAAAGAAAACAAACTCCACAAATCATCATTGAGATCATTCCACTTGGGGACCCCTAGAATTTCTCAGTCAGACCTTCTCAATTCCCTCCAGAAAAAGGAGCACCCCCAAGGGAGCTGTTATTCAACACCAGCACAGGCTGGCAGAGCCTGTCCTTATTAACACACAGTGAGATTCATCTAACCTAGCTCTAGATATCAAAAGGTTAGACATTTAATTCTGAGTTTGTCACTGTAGGCTTTTCTACAGTCAGTGGAGAGAAACAGGCATCTCCAGGGGGCAAGTTGTCTGACCTGCCTATTTTAGGCTGAGATGAATCACTCTCTGAAGGTCCCCATTTTTCCTCAATTGACTGTAAAGTGAATCTAGGGTGACTTCCCCAGCCTTTGATATCTATATTTGAGATATCTTGGTGAAGACACCTGAATTTTACCCACAATTTTCAGAGCTCAAACCCAGCATCTCTGACAAATTCAGTGTTATAAATCTGTTCATTGAAACTAAAATTTTCACACTAAACTCCCAGATTATATTCCAGTTGACTTTCACAATCCTATCCCTTATGGAGACAATGTTGTTGTTTAAGTCAGTCATAATTTCAAGATGGTAAGTTGGCACAATAAAAAAAATTAAAAGGCAAAAATTAGTTTGATTCTGCTGCAGTAATAACTCTTGGGCTTCTGCTGTCCTATCCAGAGCTTACTCTCACCAAATAGCTGTTCTGAATCAGTGAAGCACTTTCACTCCAAATTCTTTTGTTATTATAAACCAAAATTCAATAAACATCTTTCAGCAGTAACTACATTTTTCTGCCGAAGTCTGATATGAAATTTCAATTTTTAGTGCTAAGCCTTCATAACCTCTTATAAACAAACATACAAAGAACAAGACAATACTGAAAGAGAGAAACTGTTCCATATATCTCCATTTCATAACGGAGATCTTCCCAGCTATGTATTTTTCCCATGGGATACACTAATGTTACAAATTCAGAAAGGTCCTTTCAATTACTATTTTTGGACAGATGATCCATTAGAGCAATACTCACCATTAACACTGTACTCACGGATATACTCTATACCTTAAGGCTAAATGAGCCCTCAGATAGAATCTAATCCATGATCCATCAGCATTTAACTTATATGACAGTCCTATATGTTTTTCCTTTAATGAAAAATTCTTACCATATATGTCTTTCTCCACCAACGTGTTCCCTTTCTTTCTCACCAGATCTGACCCACCAACGTTGTTTCTGTAATACATAAAAAACCAATGTTCCTTTAAGTATTATATTACCACCTTTGTATTTTGGGTATTTTTCCTTGTTTTTAAAAAAGTTGTAGCTAATGAAATAACAGTTAGAATAGTAGTTAAAATTATATACAAGAAAAACAAAAGGAAAAGTAAGGAGAAATAGTCCATTTACTAGTAATGAAAGCTCCTTTATAATTTTGCCCATTTTTAATATATCACAGCTATTATCACTGAATAAAAGAAAACAAGTTTGTCATGTGACCAGTTAAAACCATAAAAAAATTATTCAGTTTTCTTCAACTCTATCCATTTATTTACAGTCTGCCTAATCATTGCTCTATACTGTGTTGCTATAGTGCAGTCCATTTGCTCAAAGAGGCACCTACAGCAGTCAGTCAAGTTATTAGGGATCTGATTACTGATCTTCCTGTAGTTGACCTGAGGCTGATTCTCCTTTCCTGCTCATGCAGAGGTATAATCTGCCAGGCTGTGAGTAGGGCTGGCTCTAGACATCTAACTGGTGCTGGGACTGCCATCTACCAATTCCTAGTCACTTCCTGAATTTTAGCACTTTTTAAACACCGTTGTGCTTTACTACCTGCAACCAGATGCTACACTTAACAGTACTTTTAAGGAAGCACTCTGCAACGTTTTTTCTGCATTCTGCCATGATTCATTACAACAGTCCCACAAAGGAATGTAGTTTAAGCATAGGCTTAGCTAAAGCCCTTGGCTGATCTCAAACGGGTGTGTCACAGTGTTTTACTGAATGACAAACACACCAAATACTCTACAGACAGATCTAAAACATAAACCACTAATAATTTATTTCCTATGCAAATATTTTATTCAGATGGCTGCAAAGGGAAATCACTACCACTAGAAGGCCAGGCAGAACAAAAATAAACTCTTCATTCACCTGGATAGCAAAAATATCACCAGTTACACAGAAGGCAGCACTGTCAAGCACTACTTCTCCTTGAGGAGCAGGTACAGCAACCACTAATTGTCAAGGTGGTACCTGCACTAACTGAGCATCAGGCTCTGGTCAGTCTCAAAAGCACTGTATTGCCTTTTTTGTTGATCCCATAGAATCTCTGTGCTCCTTAACAGTCTTATGGACTATATTCAACATATACAAAAGTTTAGATGACCAAGCCTGAAAGGGCTCCTGTTCACAACAGACCAAGGTCTGAAGAACCCAAACCAAATTCTTAAAATTGTGTGACCTCTCATAGCTCTTGAAAAAAACACAAATACAAAAGGCTGATTGCTCACTGTATTTTAAAAAGTCATCCTGATTTTGGGAGTGCAAATCTGAAAGAGCCAACAGAAATACAGGCAGAAGCTGGCCATTAAGGATCCTACAGGCTAAATCTACCAGGGATTGGCACAAGTATCCAGTTAACAGTTGCAATGTTGTACCTGTACAGTCCACGACAATCTACAGTAGAAAGGAAGTGTGTACTAATTAGGATTACCAAATTAAAGTTAACAACTGAACTTGACAAAAATGCTCCTTTGTCTAAAAGTCTCTTATTCCTACACATTTCCAGATCCCTCAGCTCTGCCCTGTCTCCTGAAGAAGGTTTTACAGTCTCTGAGCACTAATGCATCACCAAATACTTTTCTCAAAAAACACAGCAACTATTTTATTCATAGGTTTATTTTTATAAATGAGTTTAGGTTTGATTCCCCTTCATACTCTCAATACAACAGCAGCTAATGGCCTACACATTTCAATTAGAAAAAAAAAAAAAAAAAAAGTTATGTTTCTAGAGGATGGGGGCAAGATGATTGTTTTTCAAATGCAGTGAGAACAGTAATAATTCTGCCATTATGCTGAGACCTTTCACAGCAGGACAAGTTTTTATTACCAATACATAAAGTCCCAAGAAAATAGATTTATAGGGGGCATAGTGACACTAATCAGAAATCCTTATGAGTGTCCATAGAGCACAACTTACAGGCATTGAACGTGTTCATAAAATTAATCATGAGCCCTTAGAAATGTTTACTTATATGGTACTGGTTTTGTTAAAGTCAGTCAAATTTTAGGAGCAGATTCTTAATATATCCCTGTTAAGCTCTTTGTTTTGTGTTACCAAGGAGAGAAAAAAGGAGGCAGTGTCTGCCCAGGTGTACATGTCCTATAATCACAACATTTGGAACACTACATCTCATAATAAAATGCAATGCTGTGATATGAAATTAATAGTGACTCAGAAAAAAGACATTTTCTGATGGTTGTTGGGAGGTACTGGCACAAATGAATCAATTGTCTGTTAAATTTTTACAAAAAAAAAGGCCAAAAGCAATTCATCCCCAGTCCTTACCTCCTCTCCCAGTCTAAATTGCTTTCAAATTTGGCAATACCTCAATAAAAGAAAATTTGGCCCCACTGAGATCAATAAGAAAGTTGCCACTGAATTTATTAGAGACAGGATTTCACTTGTGGATAGCAGAATATCATCTTAAATCCAGGTTTGGTCCCACTTGCTCAAGTCTGAGATCAAGCATGTTTATAAAGTGATGACTGCAGGATTCCTGGAACCAACAAGTTCCGTGCTAAGATTTTTCTGTGCATGCTCAGGAAAGTAAGGTGTCTGGTTTAGACATTTTGCAATTTAAAACCAAGATCTGCAAAAATTTATGATTAAATTTCCCTATTAAAGAAAAAGGCACCTCTCATGGGAATAAATATCGCACTTGGAGGGAGGAAGCTATTCCCAGATGAAGAAGAGAAGACCAGCTATATTGCTCTTCTGTGTAGAGTGCATAAGAACCCTCCAGTACAAAACATTTGTATGTGTTTTACTGAATAATTTCCAGCCCTGAAATGTTATTAAAGTAAGAATTTCACTTAATCCGAATATGTGCAAAATACATCATTTTTTTCATGCAGATTAAATTCACTTATATTGCTTAGGAGAATGACAAGATATTATTCTGGACTATCAATTCTAGAATGCTTCTCCACAGAGTACACAAAACACTTTACAGCAGAGAAACAAACCCCCATACACTTCATACATCACTAGTGTTAATTATGCAATGTTGCAAAAAAAGGTTAAAAAAAAAAATCTGTCCCTTAAGTTTTCGATTTGCTTTCTTAAGCATTAAATATCTTGCCCTATTTTTTAGCATGCAGAACTAGAAATAATTTTGCAATGTTCTCATGTATGTTCAATAAAAATGCAAATATATAAAATCCCTATATCTGAACAATAACTCAGGTTGATGTTTACTAAATAATACTTGTAATGGACTGCAAATAGGAAATATATGAAGCACATATTTTTAAAACTATTCCAATAAAATACTATGCTCTGTAGCTTTGAAGGGAAGTAGGCAGGAGACTGACAGTTTTTCTTATAGATATGCAATTCTAACATCTAGATAGAAGATGAGGTAGCTCCTTCCCTCTTAATAAGAAGACCTGGCAACTTCAGGACTTGACCAAAGAGGCATCAATGACGATCAGCAGTTGAAAGAAATCACCACAGTGTTTCACAAAGATCTGCTGTTAACCAGCTTCAATGACTTGCCAGGCAGCCTACCTGTTTTGTTTGCAGCTTTAATACACTGGTGGCTACTTATGCAAAAAAGGCAAAAACTAATTAAATTTGTTTATGTATGTTATCGTGTGGAGCACTCATTTCCAGACATCAAGCTATGAATCATTAAATAACTGCTAAATTGGTCTCCTGGGATAGATCATGGCTCAGAGTTGGGCAGGCCCCCATCCCACCAAAGCCAGGTGTGCTCTGCAGTGAGCAGGCATTAAAACTGCTTTAAAGGCCATGATTTGGGTACGCAGCCAGGTCTCACACTGTGAGGTGAGTGGTAGGAAATCATGAAAACAGTGACAGCCCTCCTGTCAGAGTTACTCCTCTGTTTGATTAATGAGGGCATTTGAAAGACAATTAGCCAGAGCAGGTTTGGCTGCAACTAGCTTATCAATCAGGCACCCTCTATTCAAAGCACTACTGCCTTCTTTGTTTTTGGTTGCAGAAGAATTGTATCAGTGATACACAAACAACAAGGGACCTTTACACGTTATTTAAAAAGATGAGAGCAAAATGTAGCAAATTACAACTGAAATAGGAAAAAAGGTTTTGCAAGCCACAAGCCACTGGATACTGGGAAATCATCTCTCCAACTTCCACAGTGCTGAATTTTTAGTTTGTGCATGTTGAATTGAAGGCTGTACAACTACATCAAGCACTTCCAAATTTCACAGGTTTAAGCTGAGTTTTCAACAACTACGAAACCCAGCTACCAATGATCACATCTGTAACAAAAGAAACCCACTTTATTAGAAAACCTACTGTGAACCTACTTGGAGCTTCAACATGTTTCAAATATGAAGTGTTTTAATTTTGAAAAAATCAATTTATTTCAATAATTCATCAGTTTGATTTATCCATTATGAACACAATTTCTTTGCTTTCCAACTACTAGCATAGGTAGAATTTAATGTATTACTGACTCTTCTTAGATACCTCCTCTCCCAGGAACATGTTTCATTTAATTGAGAGCTTTACTTCAAGTTGGGTAGTTCTTAGCTCTGTGTAAGTGATCAAAAATATGAAATGGACCGTTTAAACCATGTCAGAACTTTTCATGAAGATTTGCATTCCATCAGAACAGTTTTGATCAAAGTAAGAAAATGATGATTTTTGACTGTGAACAAGTAAAAAATAAATTACTGACTAATATACTTATATTACTCTAGATCTGAATAGATCCAAGACTGAAAGGGCATGATTGAGACTGAAGTGGATGTGCCACTTTTCCTTTCAGTTTACAGTTAATTTTCCCTGGTAATACCACATCAGAAGTACTTTTAATGCATGACTAGAGTAGTACTAAGTGGTTATGTGTGCAGTGCTAGGAGGATAATTTCTTTCAATCTTGCTAGAATCTATTTCAGAAGTAAGCTCACAAAATAGCTGCATTGTGTGTGTTTGAATAGGGAGCTAATAAAGCAAGTAGAAAATTAATCTCCGATTAGATTAGAGTACAAAAACACAGGAAGCTTCAGCATAGCCCCAAAAATCCTCTCTCAAGCTTCCCTGTGCTGGAAGTATGAGACAGTCCAGCATACTTGGATAGAGAACTATCACTGTTTTTAAAAATTGGGAACAGTTCCCACTGAGAACACACAGCTTGTCACAGGGTTAATCTGCAAAATCACTTCTTTAAAGTGTTCAGCCACCTCGGTAAGCCCCAGCAGTGGCACCCACAAAGGGAGCACTGTTGAAAACTTGCCACTAGCAGTTTATACCCCCTGGCCCTAATCCAGGAGCCACTGCAGAAAGCCAAAGGCTCTTTCAATGGATTTTAAATTGGTCCCTGCACTCCTCTAAGTTACAAAGGTGGTAATGAAGTATTGGGAGATGTAATAGAAAAATAAAAGAAAGAGGGGTCTAAATAGGTGTTGGATAACCAATGATTCCCCATATTTTAACTGAGAAAGAGTGTGAACAGTTTCTCATTTTTCTATGGCTGTAATTGTAAACAAGAAGAGACAAAGCCCTAAGTGGTGTGGCATGGCTCCCATCTGTGGGACAAATTCTTCCCACCCCTCTACGGGAGCAGCCCTCATTCATCCTGCTTATTAGAAACAGCCTCAGGCCTAGGCAAAGCCCTGACCCACACCTGGGCATCACCGAGGAGAGGGCGAGCCCAGGTGGCATAGACAGAAACCATGCCATGAGTGCGGCAGCAGCGAAGCCCTGTGAATATATATAAGCCCATGCCTGGTCTTGCTTAGTCTACTAATGCACATATAGCTGCTCTGTTCTGCTTTAATGGGTGCAGGACACAATAACTGGCTCCTTGTAAGAGAGTGGTAAATGCTATGACTGTGCTTCAGCAAGAAAGTGGGAGTATTGGGATAAATGCAGGCTATAACCTGCACTGCTACCTTGTGATCATTTCAGGGTAGGGGAGATCAAGCGGACAGAAACAGGTCCACTATTTTTATACAGATTAATGCAGACTGCCAGCTTCTCCCAAACAACAAAAGGTTAAAAGTACCCTGGCCAAGTGACAGAGATTTCGGGTTTTGCCATCACCTCTGGCAGAACAATTGCCTCCTCCTCCTGTTATTCCTCAGAGTCAGAAAACATCCAGACACTTTGCTTTTTCAGCAGTTTGAGGAAACAATGGCATGAACAAGAGCAAATATCCTACAGCATATCCCAGGTATTTAAAATTTGAGGTTGATGGATAGTAAAAAAAAATTAAAATTTAAGGCACTTCACAAAAGATAGACTCTTCTATTTCTCATCAATGACCCACAGTCCAGCTACTGCCACTTGCTTAGGTGGAAAGAACAGTCAGAAATGCCTTTTGTAGAAAACAAGCAGAAATGTTTATTAAGCAGAGATGATTGGAATACTCTTCGGACCACTAAATGAATTTAGAGGTGTTATCTGCTTTTCTATGGTTCCCATGCAGGAATTTTGCAATGTAGGCTGTCTCAAAGGCTGAAACTTAGGGAAGACTTTAAAGAAAATAGTTCTGTTACAGTAAACATGTCTTTCCCTTATCTTCCAAAGGTATCAGGTTGCTTTCCAGACACACTTGTGGATATTTTCTTTCTCCTATAAGCCCCTGCATGTTTCACCTTTTGGCTTTTTCTTCTGAAGCACACTTAAGGAGACTTACACTTCAAATCCAGAGATACTGAAATCTTTGGTAAAGAGCATCTCATTTTAAAGTGTGCTCTGCTATCTGGGTCAAAGAACCTGGGTAATCAGAAGCAGCAAAGACATTTTACCCCTCCAAAAATCCTGGAAAAGGTGCAAGTTCCAATTGAATACATAGGCACTTCCTGAGGGGAAAAAAGTGAAGGTTTCTTGTAACCGTGATTAAAGACATTTATTCTCTCACTGTCTGTTTTTTTGAAACTATGGCTAAGGCCTAGTAGCTTAATTGACTTTCATAAAGTCAGTCTTGATTACAAAGTGTATAAAAATGACCTTGTATCCTTATTCCTAGTGAAAAGTTGGAGGAATGCTATCTATCTAGGACAGATGGTTCTCACCTGGGCGAAAATGACAGAATATGCATCTTTGTTGACATTCCATTAACTACAATTTGGAAATTCTTACTAGCCTTACGCATTTTTTAATGCAAGTAAAGTTTACCTTGTTAATTGGTTCACTAAGTAACACATCATTGTTATTAAAAGGAGAAATGAAAACTTGCTGACCTAACATCCACAGCTCTGATTATTCTTGTCAATTATTTTATATTTGGAAAGGCAAACAAATGTTGTATATAAAAACTAAATACTGTATTTGGCATAACTTCAAATTAGCTGTCTCACCGTGCTTATAGTATGCAAATTAAATGTCCTGAATAAGCATTAATCATCATAATAGGCTAATTATTGTCAGTTAGTTATTGAATAACTGAGCTACTACACTTTGCAAATAATTTCAAAAAAATGGTAATAAGATTCTGGCTTCCTAAAAGCAAGAAAAACATTAGAATTTTTACAAGTAATTTTTTGCAAGTAATTTTTAAAACAAATACATAATTTATTTTGACCATTTTGAGCATTATTCTGGTCTTCTCATAAATGTAAGCTTACCGTCTTCAAGTAAGTTATACTTAGTCCAAAACCATTTCTATATGAAGACGTCTATGTATCTATGTCACTTCAAATGACTTGCTGAATTTTAAAGCATTAATTAACATGTTAATAAACAGCTAGTCTTTGTCTTCTCTGGCCACGCACACGGCTTCAACAGACAGCTAGGAACTTATATGTTTTACACAGAAGTAAATGTTTTAGAAGGGATAAAGTATACATGAGTATAAGAGTGCTACTTGAATGCAGTGTATTAGAACCTTGGAGTATATGTTTAATAAAGTAGTGATACATTCTTGAATGTAAATGGATATTCAATGCTTTAATGGAACTGGAGCACTTCTACAAATGTACAAATGCCAACACATTTAAAAGTAGGTCTTAAGCATCTAAAAATATTTTTAAAACAAACTTGGAGTCAAATTGCAGTTAGACTGGCTGATATTTATCCTCAGCATTTGTGAGGAAGACATTCCTCTTAGCAGATTCATTTTAATCCCTCTACATAAGGCATTTGTCTCATTTACTCAGAAGCTCTCCCCAAGGGGCCCACTGCTGCAGTGTCCTTGCACTGTCATTAAGTGTTCACCTTCAGATTGCTTCCAGGACTGGGAAGAGGCATTGGGATGGGAAACCACTGCTCAGAGTATGAGTTCTGCAATGTCCCAGAGGAAATCCATCTCAAGAGTAAAGAACAGAACTTCTCTCTTACCACCCCTGCAGGTGGTGTCAAAACCAGCTCCAAGTCATACAGAAAAGCTGCATGAAACCAGTAACAGCTCCAGGACACAGAAGTCTTCCTTTACTGCCTTGACCACAGACCATCTCATGTGAATAAGTTCTGTACTTTGGGGCTTTTTTTCCAAGAAATTTCTTGTGTACCTTACTTCTTCTGCTTCATAGCTTTCTGCCTATAACCCTGAGCTAAAGAAGCATAAAACAACAATGACAAAGACAAGATGCATCCCCAGATAATACAAAGGGTCTGCAAGAGAACAGTTAGCAAAGTATTGATTGGAAAACACTTAGTTACTCAGCTGTAGGAGATAAAAATTACTTTCCAGCCCACTACTGCCACATCCAGGGATCCCACTGGCCTTTCTAAGCACATTTCCCTAGGAGCTCCAGTTCAGCACTCTTGCCACTGTGACCTCAAAAACTTTTAAGTCAGTAACTGTTGCACAGGAGGCAGTTGCCCTTTCTGTTAACATTTGTCTCCTCCGTACAACCTTGTACCCGAGTGTGTCAAAATACATTTTATTCCAAGAAGGTAGATTTCACATGACGAGAAGTCACATAAAAACCAGAGGATGCCCTCTCTCACAATTATCCACCAATCTTTGTCCAAAAATATTCTTGGCCAGGTTGTTCTGATGTGGTGTCCAGCCACTGAAGATGACACCAAACACGTCCAGAATCAGTCCTAGCAGGATGCTATTGGAAGCATCCCAAACAGTAAACACTCCTCAGTGAAAATTACTCTTTGACATCTGCCAGCGAGGCCATTTTCTATTTGTTAGATACCACAGGGACAGTGTGAAGTGCTACTGTTCCTCTTAATTCCAACAGGGCATCAAGAGTTTTCTCAAGTCTAAATACTCTGTGTCTACACAGTACATTCGTTAGAGTTACAACCACACAAAAAACTGAAAGCTTGTTTTACCAGGTCTTTTCATCACAAAACTATGTGACAGTCATTGCCTAGGATTCCATTCTGTAATTCTTTATTGAATTAATAGTCAACTTTTCCATTAGTTTGCCTGCAATCAACAGCAAGCTGACAAATCTATATGAATCAAGACCATTCTGTTTGCAATTCTAAACACTAGCACAATTTTATGACTTATGTTTTAAAATATGCACAGAATCACATGCTTTAATAAAAATAAACAGGTTGTCTAGAAATCATCTTGGCAAAGTCCTTTAGGACTCTTGCACTGTAGTCACCTAAGCCTGCTTGAATTAAAACCAAAATGTTTGTTTTTAAAAGACCCTCTTTAACTAAGCTACTAAGGGATTTTAAAGCTGCTCACTGCACAGATACAGTATTTTGACAAAATACAATGTTTCTTTCCAAATTTAACATAAGTATTTATTTATCTTTTTTTTTTTTTTTTTTCTGCAGTATGAAGAATTTGGAAGTTTCCATCTAGTAAATGACCTATACAATTCTTCAGAGTTTTGGATGGTTCAGGGACTTTTTTTCCCCCTAAACACGTTGCAAAACCCATTGTCCTTGATTTTGTCAGCAGGATCCCTCATGTCTTTGCTTCCCCTTTCAATTTTTAGATTTCATTACTTCTAGTTTGTAAGAATCTAAGATATGTCAATTAATATATAAGTATATATAGCATAACAGCCATTTATTACAAATGTGGCTTCTATTTCTCTCTTATACATTACAAAACTCCCGGCTTTTTAAGTCTCTGATACTCTTTAAAATAGCTCTCAATTTTCATTTCCACTTTTTCCGTCTGCATTTTTCAATGTCCATTGAATCTCAATGGATTCACTATTCTCCTCAGATTAAGGTGTTCCAGTTTAGGGTATTCTGACGAGGAAGTCTAAGACAAATCTGGTTGGTCCCTTTATGGGAAGGCAACGTTTCAACTTGTAGCTCTGCTGTGCACTAACAGAGATGCTGACCAACTGACTAGCACATGCTTTGGTGTTAACCATGAGATTTAGGACATCTCTGAGACATCCCTTGTCTTTTCTGACCTCAGTTACATTCCCAGCTTCAGGCAGGATGAGGTGTGGAGAACAGAAATGCTTGAACATCAAGCCCCACTGAACCGTGGCTGCTGAATTACCTAAATACTCAGACTGATATGACCCAGGATGTATTTCTCCATAAAATTTAACCCTTTCTTGTCTTGTAATATGCCACTAATAAGAGATTGCCTAGTGCAAATGGACTAAAGAGGAAAGGGATGCTGCTGAGAAGAGGAAAATTTGTGTTTATGAAGAAAAGGAAAGCAATTCAGTCATATGAGGACCTTGGATTATAAACTCCTATGTGACACTATTTTTGCTTGTTATTATAACCATATTTGAGTGTAAATTATTCTCTTTTGAACAAGTTAATGTCAAAAACACTCAAGCACCACACAGCTGAGGGGCTAACCTTTCTCCTTCACTCACATACGCACACATTTTTTTGATAATAAACTATTTTTAGTTCATTTTAGATCAAAAGTCAGTCATTGCTGAATGTCTTTGCTAAAATACATATTGCAAAAGCCCTGTAGGAAATGGGTAAGTTTACAGTGTCACTGCTACCAAAATGAATGTGTAATTGAATGCAGTCTGAAGTTCCACAGAGTTTCTGTAGTGAAAAGAAATAGGACCAAGAATATTGGGGAACATTTTTTCATAAAGAACTTGTCCCTTTGTCCTGTGTAGCTCTGTGTATTCATAAAATCCACTAGAAACAGGAGAAACCAGTAATTGAAAAAATAAAGTAATTTTACTTGAAGCCAGGTCTTTCCTATTGCAAATTATGTTGAAATACAGAGAACATATTGGATAGACAACAACAGCTGAAAGAACCCTAAGTCCATCCTGCTCACACAATTCTGCATGATCCTATTTATCTTCTCACAAGAAAGATGTAAGGTCAAATCATCATATAAAGTAAGTCATCTACTTTGATATTTTTTTCCACAAACCATCATAAAAAAGATCCATTCTAAATGCACAGAATTGGTTTGTTAAGGGCTAAGGCCTATTTTGCAAGAGCTGTTAAAAAAAATTACAACAGGGGCATAATCTCCTTTCTGTTCCAGTAGAATTTGACATCAGTAGGGGGAATTATATTGTTGGAAAAGTATGAAAATCAGCACCAACAGCACATCAATGAAGTAAAATCTCCAGAATAATTTTTCATCATTTTGAACATGAGAAATCTCAATAGTTGTTTCTTCACTTGTTAAGCTGTTTGTCAAGAATCATGTAAGACCTGATTGCTCTTCTGAAATATCAGTACAGCCACATTATGGGCAGTACTTAAATAGAACTGCAACAACTAGCCATTTAGTAAGAACTTTCTTTAAAAGAAATCCCAGTCTATTATGCAACGCACACGAGAAGAATTGCTACATACTTGGGCAGACAAAGTACTTTGATAAGATGGACATATCCACTGATTGACAATTTGTCGACTATTATATGTGTTCAAGTAGTGAAATAGACTCCAGCTGTGCTTAGTACCTCCTGGGTGACATAAAATAGTAAGTATTCATTATGACCTTTAGTCAGCTGCTTAATGGTAATACTAATGGAACTGCAATAAAATTTAGCTGACATACTGCTTAAGAATATTCTTAGGCTATTTTGTGGCATTAAGTTGGCATATGTAACTACATTTAAACTCTAGATTAAATAACAAATTTCCAATTATGAATAAATCTTACAGTTAAAGGCATTTTGGTAGGTTTTGATGTGACAAAAATAACTGGTCACAAGGAACACTTTCAAGCTGAATGCTAGCATTTAAATGCTAGCAAGTATTGGCAGACACTGAAGCTTAATGTGAATATTACTGTTCATGCAAATGGCAGCCCACAAAAAACCTTGGTTTGCAGTCACAGTCTGGAATAAAGAACAATGTGAATACACTAAGCATCCTTACAGAGGCAGGGTGGTCAGGCTGCTGTGATCACTCTTACCAGATAAGCTTCCAGAAAAAAAACAAACCTTTAGTAATGGAGAGATCTCTGTATTGCAACTGCCCATAGCTAAGCTGCAAATCAGCAGAGACTTTGTTATTCACAGACCTGGAAGAATTGTCCTGATCCATTCATCTCTGCACTGGAATTCTACCAGTCCAGTGACTGGGAGTCTTCCCCAAATACCTCATTCATACTTCACAGATTGATAGAAAAACTCACTAAAACTCAAAACTAAAAACTCACTAAACTGCAAAATGAGTATTATAGGGCTGGCCTCCATTAGTTGCTACCCTTCAATATGTCAATTTGATCTTCAAAAATTTTAGATTTTTTTTTTTTTGTTATTTATGCCCGTCTCTTGCTCTCTCTTTCAAATATGTTCTTATATTACATATTCTTGGGTTTGGATCACCTCCAACTTTGTCTCCTTAGTTAACCACACAGTTAAATAAAATCAAATCTCACAGAATCAATCTTTTAAAGACGCTTAATTCTGTGACCAGCTCCTGGGTAGTGTATGAAAGAGCTTCCCTTCTGTTATGTCAAACTTCAGTGTCTTCGCATTCCAAGATGGATATTTCTGTAAAATGACAGGAGGGGACTGATCTGCTATAAACTCACTACCCACATAAGGACCAGAGTTAGAGAGATTTTCTTACAGCTTGAGGATAGCTTTCCACAGAGAAACTGAATAAATTATTGAAATTGTAGTCTCTACATAACCATACATATGCAAGCAATAATAACAACTTACTTTTAGAAAGTTGAGTGGAAAAAAACCATTTCTTCCAACTCCCTATTTTTCCATAGGTTTTTAAGTGTATAATATGGTACTAAACCCTATTAATTCTTTCCAGATTTTCATACAGACCCTTCATCCAATATTTTATCTACATAACAGTATTTGGAGGACACAAGTCTCTTTCAGGGTAACACTGTGTGTCTGTTATCCTAGCAGCATCATCCATTCTCCATTTCAATATCCCACAGCCTACATCCAGCCCTATATTAAATCTAAACAAACACAAGACCCCAGCAAATGTTATTTTGCTTCATTTTTAAACTATATGATACAAATACATATTTTTCTCCCTCAAAAAAAAAAAAAAATTAAGAAGTGCTTGGAAAGACCTGAAGAAGCTAATTTGTGTACTCCTTACAATTTTATGCTCCTGCATTAGCCCTTCTGAGCATTTAGCTGAACATCTGTTTTCTGTGGTTCTGGTTTCCCTTCTACATCGATTCGTACCAATAAAATGTTATTTTTAAAGGGCTTACATTCCCATAACTCCTGATAAAAGCACTGGCGTTGGTTTTATCCTTTGAATTTCTAATCATACTGTTTGTTCATGTACAAGACAAATGTAATTGGGGGCATGAATCCATCTTATTTGCACATATTCAAATGCTAAAGCGGAACTCATCAGAGATGATTTTCAGAAAAGGGGAGTCACAGAAATGTTGATTTTGGGTCTGCAGAGAACAATGATGGAAGTCAATCTTTTTGCTACAGCTTTGTCTTCAAAGCCAGGAGAAGTAAATACGTACAATTGGTGAAAATAATGGAATATTTTACAGGAAGGCTTTTGAAGTGCCAAAGCCAGGCCCAACTTTGTTTCCACGCAAGTCTTGCTGTAGATGTCAACAGCAGTAAAACTAGTACTTTAAAATTCTATCTTGTGAATCTCCTCTTTAACCACAAACACCACAGCAGAATCTATGGGGTTTTGAGATATTGCCTCAAAACTACAGGGATGTGCAGTTGAATATTATTTACCTTGGAGACTGACAGATATTGTAGAAGTAGATAACTTACAGAAGAATTCCAGGTGAGCTAGGAGACAAATTGAACACAACTACAATACCAAATCTCCTCCTTATTTCCCTATGTGCTGTTTTTCTTTCCCTGGGACAAAAGAGACCAAAGCAGTCCCATAACAGTCACCCACTTAATCATAGAGAATTAGGCTCTTACTACCAACAAGTTTCCTCTTTGTGAACACAAGGCATGCTACACATGCAGCAACAGTTGAGAAATAATAACCTTATCCTATTCACTACTATAACATAATCTATTTTTTGCCATGTGACAGACAGTGTTAATACCAACATTGACTCCCCTGTGACATAGGTGTCACAGGGAGTCATGACTGTAGTTCCCAAATCCCAGATTAAGAAATAAGGACTGTATCTATTCTGTAATTCCCAGAAACTGAGAAAAATTTCAAAATACAGAAATACCCAAGCCAGTTGTAGAAGAAGTAAGTTTATCTTAGCAGCATGAAAGTCAACCAGCTTTGGTGGGATATGACTGCACTCCATGCCCATCCAAAGAGCAGAAAATCTGTGTGAAATGTATATGTGGGGGTTTCTATTAACACAGATTCATCTTATCCAAAATATGCACAATGGTAGTCGTGCTAGGAAGAGACACATGCAAAATTCATTGATTCTAAAAAAGCTTCACCTCCAGGTGGTGTCCCACAGGCTGTATCTCATAGGCACCACAGTATTTGAGATTACACCTACACTGCTGTTGAGTACTCAGCTACAGATTGTCATTCTTTATTTCTTCCCCAAATAGCATATTTCAGAATGCACATTGTTTTTGCAGGTGACTGGTTACGCAGAACACTGCAAAAAGGCCAGAGCACAAACCTCACTGTAACCCTGCTCCTCCTGCAACCCTCTCAACTCAAGCCAGATGGGCCTCGCCTTCCTAAGTGGTATGCAAAGCTGGGAAGCAAAGCATAAATATCTATGTCTCTGATAAGCACCTGGAATAATACAGATGCATTCCAGTGAAAACAAGGCTACATGCAGGGTCTCTGTCAAACACAACAGTGCCTACTGTCTCTGCTAAGAGCAAACCACTCAGATCACACACTTCCCACCACAGTCTCTTTTGACAAACACCCACGTACAGTATTGCTTTGAATTGTTTTCTCCTTTTCCAGATCAGCAGCTAGAAACTCACCCATTTTCCATGCTTTCAAAGTTTTCTTCATCTGCAAAGAGAAGGCATTACTACCTATTCTTTAAACTAATTAACTATCCCTTTTAGCTATAATTTCTCTTCATATAAAACATTTGTAAAAGGTCTGTTTTTCCCCATGCCCTTTTTTCTCTCTTCTGGCTCTTCATTATGACCATGCCTAATTGTGATGAGCTGTCCACCATTTACTCCACAGGATTGTATAGAGCTTTGTAATGGGCCTGCCACTGATGTATTTACAATTGGAAGCAGTTAACTCTTTAGTCCTGCTTCCTTGTTCAAAACAATGAACTGCATGACGAACTAGCGCTTAGCCCCAATTAAAGATTTTTAAAAGTCTCTATTTTAAGCCTGAGTACTCCAAATTGAGCATTTGTCAAAGGCCCAGTCACAGCTTCAAATGGAGAGAGGGAAATCCTACTGAGGAGAAGAATAGGACTGTCCCATCAGTTGGAGTGAAAGTTCTTCTCAATCAGCATCTAAAACGTGTAATCAGTATGGGATCTATTAGGTCTGCCTTGTCCATAAAAAAAACTGCTGATCTCTATCAGTGTTGCTATCGAACAATGAGTCTGCTGATATTCATAATTTCAACATATTTTTCCTCAAAAGAATCCATCTAACTCTTAACTGTTGAAACGGAAGAGGAGGATTTCTTTTCCTGTTGGGGGGCAAGGAAAGAAATATGAAAGCAGCTCTTCTTCCTGGATTATGAATTCCAGCATTTTTGCATCATAAAAGTTTCACAGAGCTGCCTTTGACATAAACCTATTAAAATACATTAAAATATCAGTAAGAAATCTCTCTCTATCATCTATTTCCTTTTCTAGCAAAGAAATCACACTCAAGAGTCATTTGCAGTTTCTGCAGTTCCGAGATTATTTTCCTCAGCATGTAGTAACTCTAAACCAGCTCCTTCACTCTGCAGTTTCAGGGTAAAATCCCTCAAATGACATGATGGTGGTTCCAAAGACTCTTGTATTCAACTACTTGAATATTTGTATTATTTTCATACCAACTACAAACATCTTCACAGTTGACATCCACAGATAGATATGAATTAATGGTTACGCCTTTTGATCAGCTTTGCACTGGACAGTGATTGTAATGATAAATGATTGTTTTTCCAATAGAAAACAGAGCATAGCAGTTGACAAATGTGCATGGACAGCTACCTTTCTGTGCAAAAATATTCATATTTTGGGATCTTGATATTGACAATCTGTTTAAAATGGATGTACTTAAAACTTCAGTGCAGCACGGATAGAACTTGGTATGTCTGTCTTACACATTTTATTTGTGCTAAGGATCTCTACACGTTGAAAGAGCATAGTTTCAGAATACACTTACAAAATGGACAACTAATATCTACAATAAAGGAGGCAGAAGAAAAAGACAGTTTACACCTGTAAAGAAGAGATTATAATGAGATCTGACACATAGAACTGCCAAAAAACTAGAACTTTACTTCTCATCTAAGTCATAACAGCTAAGCTGACACAGCAGGGCCACACACCTCTGCCACAAATCATACTTCCAATAAAAAGAAAAAATGTTAAGTGCAAAATGTTTGCCCTATATAATTTTTAAAAGTAAAATATTTTTAAAAAATTTTATAAGAGTACTTATTGTTAAAAGTAGATTGCATATATTTTTATGCAAAAAAAACACAACCCTGTTTGCTTTCAACTGGGTTCTTGGACTCTGGGTTTTATGAGATTTTGGATTGTTTTGGTTTTTTTAGTCTAAATTAATGCAATGTGATTAAACTGGTGATACTAAGTACTCTTGGTCTGCTGCATGCCCAAGACCAGACTTGCAAGTGGGCAAGAGCAACAGCCAGAAGAACAGAGCAGCACATGAAATGAGCCTCCAAGTAAACTATTTCCACTCTCCCAGTGGATCCAACAGCACAGTGTACCTGAAGTGCTTTTCAAAGTTACAAAAGGATTGTTTTAAAAGAAGATACTGAGTGGGGCTCTTCTCTCTCCCCATCTTCTGTTCGTATTTTCTCCCTCACCTATTTGTTTATTCTGTCCTTACCACTGACAGAAATATTAGGATCTAAGGCGACAGAATTACTCCTGCACGTCAGCTTAACCTGTCCTCCTGGGAAATAAGAGAAAACCAAAAAGCAACAATTAAAAGAAAAAGCTCTTCTCTCAGTACTACATTTTGTTGTTGTAGCTGCTCTCACAAATGGATGGGAGACCACAGCAGGCAGAATGACTTCCTAATGGAACGACTCAGCTAAATATGTTCGTTACACTCAGACCTCTGTTTATTCATGTGGGGCAAGTCCACACAAACTGAAAGGTTGTCTACAACCACAGACTGCAGTGGCTTCTCTTTAGCAGTGCCTTTCCTCTGCAGTGGATATAGCATGCAGTAAGTTCAATATCAAACATAAGCAGAATATTTGTTCAAGTTTCAAAACTAATAGTAAAGCTTTATCTCTGACCAATTCTCTGCACAGATATATCTTTCTTTCCTCTTAAATTTTTTTCTGTAGCTCTGAACACCAGTCCACCACCTGCTAGTTGAGCATACTTAGCTCTCAATTATCCCAGCTTTCATTTTCACCTATCCTTTTACCAATATTCAGTTGGCATATTCAAGCCTATGTCCCCACAAGCAGTGAGCAGAGTCCCATAGCTACATAATTTGTTCTTGGATACTAAAGTTTTCATTAGCATTTAAAATATGAGTAATCACTGTATGTGATTTGCACCAAAACTTCTGAAAAACAACCCATTGCTTTATTAAAAGGTATATAAACCTGTTAAAAGTTATCAGCTTCCCCCTTACCAGAGAGGCAACCACACAAGTTACCATCCCTTCCTAAAAAAAATTAAGAAAATTCAACACATATCTTCACAAAAGCTGTCCAATACACAGCAGATATACCATACAATTGTTCACCCTTCCCTGACTGCATCCTTGTCCAAGGCCAGCAAACCTTTTGCAGCAGAAAACAAATGTCTCCTTTCCTTCCTACCTGGTCACCTCAAATACAGCCCCAAAGAAAATCAGCTTTTCATCCAGTACAGAGGCAGAATGTGCCCCTTGTGCTCAATTACAAATAAGCTTGGTAAGGTCTCTCAGCAGCGATAACTAGAGTAGCACATCAGCTATTTTCCATTTTCCAAGGGAAAGAGATCTGGATACATTCTATGTTCTTTTCTTGACTGGTAGGAGAGCACCATTTCCTAATTTGAATCCTTCAAACTTCTGCATCCTCCTTTTCCTTAGCAATTTCTGTCTCTTCCTTGTTCCACCTAGGAGAAAGGGATCCTGGAAATTGTTTTAGCCCGAACTGTGTACCGGGAGAAACCATACAACCCAGTCATGCTATTTATACACTTTTACAAGCAAGAAACCCAACCCATAATTTTCAGCCAGTGAAACAGATTTTCTTCTAGTCTACAAGAAAGCAACACATTTTCAGTAGGTTTTCGAGACAGTCTGCTGCAGTGCACAAAAGTGGGGGATTTGATTTTGTTTTGAAAATAGCCATTGTTCTTCATTTGTGTAAAAGTATCCACTTCTTGAGCTTCATGAGCATTCTGAGGTATAGGACAGGGTGCAATACTCCCTGGCAAAGCAGCACTCAGAAAAGAACAGAATGCACATTGATAGGAAATCTTCTGCATCAAATCCATTTCACAATAAAGTTTCTTATTATTACCTTTATAACCCTCAGTTTCCAATATTCTCCACAGCTGTGACAGCCCAAGAAGATTGAACTTTTCTACACAATTCTCTCTAATATGGCCCGTTACTTGGTCTTATTGTTATTAGAATAATTTGCTCCCAAGTTCTGAAATGAACTCTGTGCCCAAGTAATTAAAGCTCTTAAAGTTTCTAGTCCTTTGTTTAAAGAATTCGTCCTTGTGCTCTCTATGCCCCATCAGCTACCTAATTAGCAGAGCCTTTGCGTGATTAAAAATTCTCACAGAGATTCTGCTGGATATTTGCCTCTCTTAATGAGTGTTTGTGGACAGCTGGGAGCGGGAGCTGGTTCCCTCCTCCCAGGACCTCCAATGAATTCTGCAGACCTCTGTCAGGGCCCAGGAGTGAAAGCTGTCATTTTAGTAATGTGGATGAAAATTGGTCAAAAGCACTGTGGTCCTTGAGGAATGAAAGGCCTTGAAATATAAATGAAGATGAATATTCATATTTGGTTCAATAAGTGCCAACTATTAATATACATGTCTGTCAGTAAGAAAAGTCAGAACTTATTCAATTGTGCCTGGCATAATTTGGCTCCTAATTCACAATTATCCTCCTATTCTTTGCATTACACTCTTCAGTTAATTTTTTTTAAGTTAAAAACTTGCTAAAAACAGAAAGCATTGTTATTGCCACAAAAATGACAATATCTATCCTTCCACTAATTTACTGCCTATTAAGAATCACCTGTGGCTTTTACACACAAGATTCTAACTATCTTGCCCTGACTTTCCATATCTCATTCTCTCTGCTAATGTCAGCTTTTAAAACAGACCATTGTAAGCCTCTGGAAGTATACTCAATTTCTTTATGGAAATTCTCATTTGATTCCCTACCCTCTTCAGCGTGACCCTCCACTTGATTTCTAACCAAACTCTAACTTCACATCTGGTGTGATTTTTTTAAGGATCTTTCAATTTTTAAGACTATGGCACTAGGCTGAAATATCCCGCGGGGTGGTTTTCTGGGGAGTTTGTGATTTTTTTGGGTTTTGAGAGTTTCGGGGGGCAGGAGGGAAGGGCAAGAGTCTGTCTGGTTTTGCTTGTTTGTTAAGTACTGCACATGTTTGGATTTGAGAAGGAAGTCTGAAGACAATGAAGAGATTTTACTCTGCTCTATTAGGAGCAATGACTAATAATTTCTGAAATAGAAGTCTGGGATTAAAGAAGAATCCTGAAAGTATTCAAACTAGACAATCCTGCCTCATATGAGAGTGATTTCTTATTCAGTGACATTTGAGAAATTAGAGCTAAGTGAGTTTCCTAATCAATATATTCCCATTTATCACTTTGTTCCAAACACCTGTGCACTGGGACCTATATGCATACTAGACACTTAGTTCTTAGCAGAATAAAATTCTTTGAAGAAAACAGTGCAAAGGGAGATAAATACTTGATTTACAAAGTTTAGGTGATCAGAGAAAACTGAAACATTGCGTAGCTGAGGAGCAATTAGATCATACGTTAAAGAACTAAAATGTACTCTGGAATTCTGGACTAGAATTCAGGAAGAAGCAGGGAGAAAAAGATTTGTTTATTTCCTTTAACTACAGTATTACAGATCATATTAGAAACAAAAGCTAGAGAAATAACTCTTCCAAAACCTGCTGCATCACCAGAAGGTTACACAGAGGCCACACAGTGATTTAATTCAGCTTTACTGAGGAAATCTAACAGGACTCGACCCTGCAGAAATATGCCTTGCTAAAAGACAGAGAAGCATTTATTGTTTCAAATTCTACTTGGTCAGGTGCCTGCTCACTGATAATATGAGCTTGTCCAAGTAAGACACAGGTAGGAATCAGAGAGGCTGTGGCTTAATGGGATAGTGTGAGAGAAGGATGTGAAGGACTAGAATCACTGTGGAATGAAACCAACACCCAAGGGAAAAGAGGTCCTGGGTATTTTGACACAAGTGACCAGATTCTTCTCTCATTTATGCTGGTCCCGGTCCATTAGTTTCAAGGTGGTACATCTGTGAAGCCTGTAAGTTTAACAGTTTTCTGGTCAAAGCTTTTAGATTAAAACATTTTTTTTTTTCCCAAACTACTTCTATCTACATTTCATATGGCATCTCTTTGTGTGGGTATGAGTAGGATATTGTTTTTCACTCTGCCCACCAGATTTGTTTCAGCAGAGAATGGTGATCAGCTGCTTTGCTGGCAGTTTGAAAAATGGAAGAAGTAAGTTAGGACAGGTGTGGGCGCACATTAGCGAGGCAATTAGGTTTGCAAATATTAATTTATCACTTTTAATAAGGTCATGGATTATAGATCTATATCCATGATGCACCTATTATCTCAGAGGTTCCAGTTCAAAGGATCCAAAACAAACTGGGGGGCAGGGATATCTTTTTTTTTTTTTTTTTTTGGAAATATTGTTTTGGTTTACATGTTTTCAGATCACCTGCCAAAAGCTAACTCCTCTTGGACTTAAACTGAAAAACAATGACTCCACCTTTACTCCATATTAAGCCAAACAGAAGCCACAGGACAGACATCAGTCAAAAATTCAGAAAGAGTAGACTGAAATACTGTAAGCATTTTACCACAATTCCGCAAAAGTCCATATTTATGTGTGCCTGCTTGTTTATACTTGCACAGTGGTCATAAGTCACAAAGTCCCATGCAACAACATGTCATTTTACAGAGCTCCTATGAGCTTATTGGGCTCCTGGGGGTTTAATATCCATCCGGTCTCTGTTAGGAGAAAGTGCCACTTGCATCAGTATTATTGGCCAATTTCCCCCTCCAAAATGTAATAAACATTTAAAAAAAGAGGACAAGTCAGTTAAGAAACTACAGAATAAAAACATTTGTGAGGGTTTTTTCCCCCTGCCTCATTTTCTGGGATTTTGTGTAGCACATTACCAGAAAGTACCTTGAGCATAGTAATTGCCATACCAGAGCAGACCAAAGGTCAGCTAATTCTGTCTGATTTGCAGAGATTAGCAGCATACAGGTGCTTTAGAAGACTGTTCAATACAGTCATATGTGCAACTACCACACAATACATTCCATTCTCAGCCCACATGCAGGAAAGGAAAGGTCAAGAAGGCTGCAAGAGTCAGCAAAGTGCAAAGGTTTATGGAGGCATTCACTTTCCCTGGAGTTCTATATGCACTTGGATGTGGAGGGAACTACAGGCTTTTAACAGAGACGCTCATATTTAAATTCTTCTTGAACTAATTAACATTTATTCTGCATATTTAAAAGTCGATCTGTTCATTTACCTTGCTTTTTAAATTAGCTTTTTAGTTACAGAAGCATGGTGAAAAAAGACAAGCAAAAGAAAAAAAAAAAAAAAAGAGCGATTTTTTTTTTTTCTTAAAGACTTTTTCAAAACTGTTCTGAGCACAGAAGTATTAGGTTCAGAAATTGTGTCATCAACGACACAGGCTACAACAGATGAAAGTCCTGACTCAAATCAGTATGGATATCTTGGGGGAATCGTTATAGGAAATCTGCACAAAAGTCATCTCTTAAGGAGGGATTTGAATTGAGACAGGAAGATCGTTTGACATACAAAGCATTGGGGGAACTTGGGAGACTGTGAGGATGAGAGCAAGGGAAGGATAAACAGTAGGTAGGCTTCTTTCACATAATAAAACCATCACACGTAGGAAAGAGACTATCTGTGACTAGATACTGTCACAAAAATGCAGTGAAATTGGCCATAACTGCAAAGTCAATAAAATGTTCTTAATCTTTCAATAAACAATTTATTTTTAAAAGTTATTTTGGAGCTATTGAAGCTCCTGGGGTGGGGAAGTAAATGCATTTTAAATGTGCTGTATGGTATGCAGTATCACAGGTTTAAGTTTCATTTTATCAGATATATGGTTTAGTCATTTGAACTCTGGATTAGAAGCCAAAATTCCTCCACTCTAACACTGACTGCTTTTCTGGCTTTCAGCAAATCATTTAAGGTCAGACTCAAATAGCTCTCCTCATGAAGCAGGGCAGGTACTATTGCAGTACAAGACAGGAAAGCAAAATTTGCCCTTCAAATCAGTTGGCTTCTGTGAAACCAGTAGAAAATATTCACCTGTTTTCTATCAAAGTCATTGCCAAAATGAATTACTGTAGTTAGTATTTGGAAAAAATGAAGATTATTGAATAGAGCTGGACAAAGGTTTTGGTTTAAAAAAAAGCTTTTGGAAACCAAAATAAGTCTGCAAACATCTTACTTCTGAAATTTGTCCTACTGTTTTCTTCATTTTCTCCATTCAGAAAAAACCACACTGACCAGTGAACAAAAAGGGTAAGAATAATAGCAAAGCTATGAGTATTTAGGGGTGAAAAAGCCCCCTAAACAGTCATGGCATTCAAATGCAGTTTTTCATTAGTCATCTACTTTCAAAACTATTGTACAATATTCTGGGCTTGAAACAACAGTTGCTCTGACTGAAAATCATGCAGAGAGGACAGCAATACATTTTCCCATTTGCTAGCTTTCTCTGTCATTTTAATGTTTCAGTAACTGCTAGGAAGGTGTGGGGAGGTCATTCGAGCAATTGACTGTTTCATCAATTATTACTTACCCATTTAAAAGTTGCTAGGACACTCGCACATATTTTCATTACACAATGGGCCTAAAACAAATCTCGCTGCACAACTTTAAGGTAGCAGGTAGAAATCTATTCTCAAGATTCAAGATCAGTCTCTTGCTTTGGAGGTGACTTCAGCCTAATCTAATACAGGCTACACATTTCTTTAATAAATTTTATTTCCTCATCATTGCATTCTGTAGTAACTCCTTTCACAGGCTTCGCACAGGATTTTTTAAGGTATGCATAACCAAAAATACGTTTATCTCAGCAAGAAGTGTTAATTAGAGATCCGTTACCAGGATTGCCACTTCCATGAGAGAAGCCACCAAATTACAGAATATGCTGAGTTGGAAGGAATCCATAAGGATCATCGAGTCCAGCTCCTGGCTCTGCACAGGACCATCCCCAACAGTCAACCACGTGCCTGAGAGTATCATCCAAAAACTTCTTGAACTCTGTCAGGCTGTGATCACTTCCCTGGGGAGCCTGTTCCAGTGCCCAACCACCCTCTAGGGCAAGAACCTCTTTCTAAAATCTAACCTAAACCTCCCCATACAAAACTTCAGGCCATTCCCTGGGGTCCTGTCCCTAGTCCCCACAGAGCAGAGATCAGTGCCTGCCCCTCCTCTGCCCCTCACAAGGAAGTTGGAACTGCACTGAGGTCTCCCCTCAGTCTCCTCCTCTCCAGCTGAACACACCAAGTGCCCTCAGCTGCTCCTCACACGGCTTCCACTCAGGGCCCTTCACCACCTTCACAGCCCTCCTTTGGACATTCTCTAGTATTTTAATATCTTTCTTACATTATGATGCCCAGAACTGTTACAGTATTCAAGGTGAGGCCGCACCAGTGCAGAGCAGAGCGAGACAATCCCCTCCCTTGATCTGCTGCTGATGCTGTGCCTGAACTCATCTAGAATTTTCTCTTGCAACAGCCACTCCTACTGATACATGTTCTGCAACTACTTGACTGAAAGCTGTGAAGATACCTGAGATCTGAGGAGATGCCAAGAAACACCAAGCTGTTAGGAAATCTCTTCCCCAGGTGAAAGAACCATTGCACACAGGAAAAAAAAAAAAAAAAAACAAAACAATTTTGCAGATGCACGGTTGCTATCAAGAACCAAGAACACAGCTACTGCTCTAACCCAAAGCCAGGTAACAGCAGGAGCCAAAGGATATGTGAGTCCAAGGAGGGCCACAAAGATGATTAGAGGGCTGGAGCACCTCTCCTATGAGGAAAGGCTAAGAGAAATGGATTTGTTCAGCCTGGAAAGGAGAAGGCTTTAGAGTGACCTATTTGCAGCCTACAGTACCTGAAAAAAATTCTAATTGACAGAAGTTCATCTCAAATCCAAGATGTGTAGTGTGACCAAACATTTTAGTGAGCACAGAAAGACGAAGTAAAGAGAAGCAGTTAGGGAAAGCATAAAAAATTATCACATTTGTGTCCCTTACATGCCAAAAGCTCCTATCTTTCCAAATTCCATAAACAGGCAAGCAGCTCCCCAAAACTACTTTTCTTACGTCAGACACTAAAATGATTTGTGTTTAAATATATCAAACTTATTTCTGTGCATCTTTCTATAAATACTTTTACAATTAAAATCAGATTAAACATCTTGTCCTCCTTAAAAACATGCTGTGAAACAAGAAGTGTAAAGGGTTAGAAGAAAACTGGCTCCTGGTATTTTTTTATTTTTTTTTTTTTTAGAACAAGGTCACATCTCAGCAACTGAAAAGTAGCAGAGCTCCTTTCATCAAGTTTTTAACTAGAAAAATAGTATGCCCATTTCTTTGTAATACACCTCTGGGCTTTTTTATTATGACTTCATTTCCCCTTGTAATATTGGAACGTCTCTATAATTGTAAAAGTGTAATAGAATCTAATAGAATTTCATTTGGAACTCTGAATGGTCTATGCCATCTCTGCTCATTTTGAGTAAAATAATGATTTTTAATGTCCACACATGGCTTCCCATGACCTTATTCAATCTTTGGGTTGATCAGGAAATATATTGATTCAATTACATACTGATGACAAATGAACTAAAAGAAAGAGGAAAAAAAGGTCAGCATATATTTGAAAATGTAAATCTTACCAATGTCTTTTGGGTTTGCCCAAAAAAAAAAAAAAGTCATTTCAAAATGCCATTTGTGGCTAATAGTGTGGAGTTCCAGTTCCTATCTATGAGCAGCAAAGAAATCATTAAAGTGTAAGAAGCGTACTCCCCCCCCTCCTTTTATCGTTCCAAAATCCTCTTTCCTTTAGAGGTTTGCATGGAATGACCTCTCCTTTGGCTAAAAGATCCTTTTACCCCTCACTTTACATGTAGAAGGCTGTGGTTCATAAATACACCCCCTGACAGAGTAATTTTCCTTTTCTTCCTTCCCCCCTTTTCATTTTGTTTTCTTCATAAAACAATTACCAGTACAAACATTTCATCACCACCACTTCCTTTTCATTATTATCACACCTTTATCCCCTCATCTTCAATCTCAGCCATATAAAATGCCAGATGGGATGGTGTGCATCAGTGGAGTTGTTTCCTGCTTAATAAGCTGTAAGTGTCCATTTGTACTGGTGCAGTACCTGATGGCACCTCGCAGTAAAAACCTTCTTAATCTAGGCTGAAACTTCATCTCTGCTCTGAGAGGCTGGGCTCTGAGCCTTAAAAACAAACATTTAATTGCTAAAAAGCAGTAAGACATGAACAGAGATAAAGAGCAGTCCATAGCTAAAGCAGTCACTGTGTAATTAGATTACTTGGTTACGTGGATTTCACAAGGCAGTGACACATCCCTGGGTCTGGATTAACTGTTTGACCAGTTTCATTACCTTGCTTGATCTTTTCTTTTAAGAATGAGCTATGGGTCTCAGAAAAAACATCCAGCTGACAGCTACCCAGTCCAACTTCTGCGTATGCACCACAGCTGGCACACCTGACAGGCCTGTTTTTCCCCAAACAGGGGGATGCAATCAAACCCATAAGGCAAGTCTATGAGTCCCCTCCACGTGTGGCAATACTTTGCAGGGATTTGAGAGTTTTGCCATGAAAAAAAATGTATTCATTTGGAACAGAAATTGGGCCATCCCCTATCTCTGTGCATTTCAATGAAGAGCTTTTTGGGGAGAACTTGAGGAACTTTGAAACCCTCAGAAGACTAACACAAGGCTATGCCCCTCACCTCTTTTGTGAGTCCCTTTGGATCAGCCTCAAGCCTTTAATGAAGGGAATGGCAGAATCAGGAACTGACCTATCATCTCAGCTGTGGAAGCATTAGCCACAACTGCCTCTTTCTGCAGATAGGTCTTGGTTTTTTAAATATTTGGGCCTATCATCAGGACACACCTGAATTCTTTCACACACAAAAGCACGTAACCGAATATCTGAAAAACAGGATACTCTGCTAAAATCACAATGTCAGATGTAAGTTTTTATCCAAAGCACTATATTTTGTTAATGCAAATTTTGTAGAAAACTGTGTGTACTAGAAAAGATCCATCAGGTATTGACTTTGCAGAACAAAACACATACATGGGGAAAGTGGCTGATTTCTAGAGATACATGAAGCAAAATAAATTCAAATGTATTATAACAAGATTTCTCATAAATTTTTTTTCAGACTTCGTCCAAGATAAAAACATATAGAGCTTTCAGGATCTGATCAGCTTGAGAACAGATCAGCATCACATAATATAAATGTTGCTTTAGAAGTTTAAACCAGAAATATTAATTTTTTTCCCAACAGCTTTTGTTTGCATACTCAAAGGGAGAAAAGTTAAAACAAAAAGTTACTTGGTTTCTAATCTTTGCTCATTTAGGACAAAATTACCATGGGAAACATTTAGATGAGTAGGCTGTTTTGCTGTTACTATTCAGCGCAAAATACGGTTCATTCACAATAATCTCTTGAAAACACAGGCATGCAATAACACCTCCAATCTGCAGCATTTTTTGACTGAATGAAACATTGTTGGAGGATTAGTTTGTCTGCAGTGGAGTGCTGCTTTATGTTACTAGCTTTTGGAGTGCTGACTTCGGAGTATTAAAGTCCCTACAGGCTTTTAGGACAAAATTGTCAATCTCCTGGGAAATGAACATTAATTATGTATCTTATTTTCTGCAAGCAACAAGGATGGCTCAATAAAAAAAAAATTCTCTTTGTTTCAGTGTCACATAGCGACACAATGGATAGTTCCATGAAAGCACTGAAGTATAGTTAAGGATCTAACCCTAGATCTCTAAGTTGAATGAAATTCATAATAAGCCCATCCTTCTGGGCTACGTAAGGCAGTAAAACAGAGTTTCCCAGCTACTCTGGGAAACTGAGAAGCAAATGCAGTATGGTTATTTATACTTTTCTGTCTACAAATTCTTCTGGTTTCCAAAACAATTTAAATGCTACTACTAATCTAACCATAATATTCTGCAAAATATTTAAGCATTCAACTCACCACAAAGAAAAGCCAGATTTAAACCTTTTGTACATAGCTGTAGCATTTAACATCAGGCAGCAAATGTCCATTTACAGTGAGGTCTGGCAGAATAATGCTGATTCTTAGTAGACTAACCAGACATCTTCACAAGTCAGCCACCATAAAGAATTGTGCCCTGTCCTACTTTTCAGCAAACATTTAATGGCAAAGTGTGGTAGCGAGGTCTCATATTACCACAACCTCATTAATTTCACAATACATACTGCAGAACATTTGCTAGCATACTCTGAAGTATTAGTCTACATTATTTAAGCTAAACTACACTTGTCAAACAAATCAGTAAATTACATTTTGTGATGCAGAATCCTAGGTTTTTCACTCTGGCACTGTTTCTCAGCTTCCTAATTGCCCAAACTAAAAATTAGCCTGGACCTTTTTTTGTGTACCTATCACAGTGAGAGCAGCACATTCCTGAACTGATGCTTGGCGCCTTTGTATATACATACAAATGTGCAGGTGAAAACTGCACTGAAGCATGGCTTGTTCAGCCTAACTAATGCCTGTCCAGTCAGACCATGGAGAAGTTCAGCTTTCCATGGGTGAGGAGGCCATATGAGCTCTCAGTAGCAAGCTCTGGGGTCAGCACTGAGAGAACAAGGAGCTCCTTGTCCCACAGTACCAATGCAGTTAATAGAAACATTAATATTTACAGGACATATCTTGGTTTCGTCAGTGAACCTCCAGAGCTGCTCCTCACCAGCTCTTCAAGATCTTTCTGCTGAGATGATGAAGGAAAGGCTGTGCTGTCCCATCTTTACAAGGTGAGGGACGCCTGCAGTAAAAGCTGTTTCGCCACAGCAGCCCCATGTTGGGTAAAGACTGGTCCACAACATTTTGTTACTCGAGTTCTAAAACATAACCACAACTGCCAAGCAAGGTAACTGGACCTGCCAGTGTCACAGTTTCCTAAAGATCACCACAGCCAAAGCGTTCACCATTGCCACATTCTTAACCTGCTGTATTAAATCATAACAAAAATATGTACAGAAAGCTTCACTGGTCTTGAACTAGCTTTAATAGCTTTATCATTCAGTTGAAGCACAAAGGAACCCACACCTACACTATAAATATATCTTCATAATGAAAGGGGAATGAAAGAACTTGTTTGCTATGTCACTAGGGGTGCAGATTGAAAATGTCTTAAATTACCATCATTTAGAAGAATTGGGGCTATAGGTTATTAAATATCAACTTTGTGCCAGCAAAATTAAATACACTAATTTATTTTATAACACTTTGAAGTATTATATGGCACTTTATTTCTTGATAACCTTTCAATGTCTAACCCCATTTAATTTACATACATAGTTAGCAGCTCATTAACAGCTCATTAGAAACACCAGGAAAAACATGCGACAATAACAAATTCAGTGCAGCAGAGGGGACCAAAATTCTATTTGGGAAATTATACAGAAATTTCTGCTTCCAAATGACAAATCTATGGTATTTTGCCAGCACTAGGCCTGCAGGGCTTACAGTTATTACATGAAAATAGTAAAAATAACTCAATTTCTATAGCTGACTCGTCTTGTATTTATTTAGACAATACTAGAGGGCAATGTGCTGAGAGAAGATCACGTGGCACAAGGCAGAGAAGATGCAACATAATGTAAATATTGCCACAGGTAAGGGCTGCTGCAGTAAACACTGCGACCTAGCAGTGTATTTAGGATGATATAGAATTCTGTGAAATTATGCTTTTCTGAATTTTTATTCTCTTTTAATTTTTAAATCAAAGCAACTGTGCATAATCTGAAGCCACAGATGTCACAAAACCAGATGTGCCAGGCCAGATCACAGCCTGCACAGCCCAGTAAGCTGCGAAGAGTACAGAGGAACAGACTTCTAAGAGAGTGTAGGTAGCAGTATGGACATCTTTCCTTGGGTGTACCTTCTGGCAAACACCAAGTCAGAAGTTTCCCAGGCAGGATCACTCTACAGTGCAGGCAGTCACGCTCAATAGTGACTAAATGGACCTGTCTTCCATGTCTCCCTTTAATCCTTGGCACAGAGTCTCTGTTTATGCACTGAGAGTAAGGATGCTGACGGCTATCATAAAGCATCATTGGATCCATGGAGGGAAGCTTATGAAATATTGTCATCACCTTCTCACAGGACTTTGAAGGGATCATAGAAACGAGTTTTGCCACGGAACACAGTGCACACTGGAACTGCAATACGGCACAGCATAGCACAAATCTCACCAATAAATCTCAGATACATATCAAACAGTGACACCCAAAGAGTCGATTTAAGGGAAACTGAAATAAATGGGTCACAGAGCCCAAAGTTACCATGTTAGAAAATAAAACACACATATTCCCAACAAATATCTCAATTTTCAAATGCCAAACTCTGACAGGTTCTCTGAACTCTCATCAATTTACCTGCTAATGTACTGGTAAGGATGCAATAAGCTTTAAATTTGAGGGTGGCTTTCTCCAACTCTTTCTGCCCCTCTTCCAGTTCTTCTGAAAGAGATCTTAGTTGTCTTTTAGCCCTTTCTCATTCTCAGCATAATCATTCAGCTCTTTTCCATATAATCTTGCTTTCTACTATACCAAAGTTTTTATGATTCCATAAAGTTTTGTTCCTTCCTACCAGCCCTTTTCATCCCACTGCTCCAGAGTTTTGGGATGAAAAATAGTTTTTTCTCACCTATTTTGTCATTTCTGAATCTTTTCTTCTGCATTGTTTTAGATTTCAACAGTCATTTCCTCAAATCTAGGTTGTCTAAAATGCTTCTAATAAAGTACTTAAATATAGTTTCACTCAAATACCTTTCCCAGCATCTTTCCTCCATTTTCCACTTGAACATAACCAAACTCTAAAAAACCTTCTTGCTATCACTGCCTTCTCTGGGGGGCAACTAACCATTGTGACCGCTTCACACTTGGCCAAATAAATACATCTTTCTTTCCTCTCCTTCCCAATATCTCTATATCCTTTCTACCCTACCAGTTTGGCACATTCCTCTATTCTCAAGCACATTTTCCAGTTAAATCAAACTTTCGCTGAAAACCAAATCAAACAGACCCGCCTATAGAAAAATGAATGCATATCTACTCTACAGAACAGTCATGGCACCAGGATATTTAGATAACTAAGGCAAGCTACCACAATTATATGCAAGTGTAAACGTGTACTGTAAACATGTTTATCTGTAACTTATGGGCAACTTCCATCCTCCCATGCTCCGGTCAATTTGCCATCTCCCACAGAGACGCCTCTTAGGTGATTTTCCTCTTTCAATCACCTACTAGCGAAGCAGCATCTATAGCTATCAGCAGCACCTGAATAAAACTATCTGACTCGGACATTTCTAAGCTGCTCAGACATCGATACATTTTCTTCTCCTTCCCTTCCTGCGCCACGGACTTCCCACACGACCAAGAACCACTCCACAGCAACGGCATTTTCTCGAGGAGAAACTTTTAGCCGAGCTGAAACTCGACATCGGTGCCCGTGCCCGGTTTGATGTTTCCAGCGGTGCCGGGGCCCGTACCCGCGGGGCAGCAGCGGGGCCGTGCTGGGCATCCCGGTGCGGCTCCGCATCCCCGGTGCGGTGCTGCCACCTGGTGCCGCTCCGCCGCCCGGCCCGATCGGGCACAGCTTCCCCCGTCAGCTGCAGCCTCACAGCAGCTTCGGGTGCCGGGTCCGGCACCCCGAGGCCGGGGGACCGTGCCCCGCCTGCTCGCAGCTCCCAGGGACACCGCACTGCGGTCCGCGCTCCCTGCAGTAAGTCAAGGGCCGAGCTGCAGCAGCCAAGGCAGAATAACGGTGGGAATAAAAGAGTTACTAAATCTTCGGTGAGCTCACTTGCCAACGGGAAAGTGTTGGCTTAAAAGCGCTGGAAGTAAGTTTCAAAGGAAAATACAGTTAAACCTACTGGATAGAGGGTTTGCAACTCTATAACCTATGGATTAATTCTTCTTTCAGAGTGTCCATTAGGCATCCCCGGACAGTAAAATAACATATATTAGGAGCAGCTGTTCATCCGCTGATGACTCCTAATTTAAAATTAATCTAAAAGTCTACTCATGCATTTAAAGCTATTGTAGTTCCAAACTTAAATCTGCAATGAAACTTTGCCAGAAAGCAGGAGGTGTTTTTAATTTTAGGTCTCTTGCTTTTAGGCAATAGACAACAGATTAAAGTAGAAGATAACCACCTCTCTGTGGATTCCCTTGCTACATTAGCAATTAAGGAGACTTTTCTTACAAATTTGTGTAATTAAGTGGCATCTTAACCAAGGTGTAAATGCTGCAAACTAAAGTTACAATAGAAACTATGCTTTGTTATTTAACCTACTGCTATACCACTGCTTAGTGTTTACCACTCTAAATCCTCCTCTTCTACATGTTAAGATGCTTCTCATCTTAAAAACCTAATAGCATCTAAGTATAACTGCTTTTTAATGAGCTCCCAGTGGATCACACACAAGGCCTTTACGACATCTCCTCGTTTGCTCTAGTCTGTCAAAATGATGAAGTAATTTTTTTTAAAATCTGATAAACAATTTTAAGTTTTCTGCTTCAATCTTAGGTTAATGGCATTTCTGTTTTACAGCAATTTAAAAAAAAAAGTGGCTTCCATGGACAATATATAACAAGAATTTCAGGTTCTAGAAAACAGAATAAATCTGTGCTGTAGCGGACGAAGACAACTGGTTGTGATAAAAGGAAAGAAACTGAATTAACTGAACTTCAAGCACATGCTATAATATAATGAAGCAGATCAATTACTATGGCCACCTTGCATTCCTGCCCAGTAGAAATCATGTGTATGGAAGGTTTCAGGATAACTGTGCATCATACTTCGCAGTGTATGCTCACACACAGCACTTTATGCGTGTCCATGAACAAACAAACAATACTGTGGGCAAAAACGGAACTCTTGGAATGAAGTCGTCTCCACAGTTTTGCTTAGCTAACCTCATCTATTCACTTAAATATCCTTGTATCCATGAAAGCCCCTAGGTGTCACAATTTCAGCCGGGAATACAGAGGCTTTGATCCATTTATTCCATCAACTTATGTTTTCCTTCCATTTCAAAACCTATGATTTGAGTGTTTAAATCAGGTATTTCAGTGGAGCATCCTCTCAGCTAGCAAGGAAGACACTTCTGACTCCTTGAAATATTACATCAGGGAGAAGTCTATGCTGGCCACAGCTCTTTCCCTGGATCAGAATGGCCCCAAACTATTACTGTAGAGCTTTTCTAGACTTGCACAGACTTAAATCACACCTGAACTCAAAACAGACTGGAAGAAAAGCTAGTGACAGTGAGTTACATCTCCAAAATTATAACATACCCACCAGAGGCAGAATGTGACTGTTCTCCAAGTAAATTTAGGATCATTTCTATAGCATGTCACCTAAAGTACAATGAAGGGGTGGGGGAGAAGCACAACCATGATTTCAGACATAATACAGAGGGAAATCATTTAAACTGGGCTGGGCATAGATTCACACTCACTATGTGCCCATCAGAAGTGACACTGGATGACTGCATTCCCACTACAAAGTATGCACAGTGACCACTGCTCACTGGTATGAAGCAAAATGTGGCTAAACACGTGCCATACCACTGGAGAAAAATACAGCACAGAAGTGGCTAGGATAAGACGTCAAGAATCCTGAAGAATAGAGAGATTTAGCACAACAGAGATAAGAAGGGACTAAACTAATCACCTAGGCATATGAGGTCATCATAATTTTAATCTTCTACACAAAAGCACTTGAAAAAATGAAGTATGCAGATGTCAGTGCCTGGAAAATAAGAGCCTCCCTTTTAAAACTATCGATCTGAAGAGCACACAGAAATAAGATATACAATGGGGATCAGATACGTACTGAATTTGGGCCTTGCTCCCTGTTGCATATTTGTTCAGAGATTTCTTTTTTATTACTTTTTAATTCATTATTGTAAGTGTAATCTCAGTCAAGTCAAATCACTTCATTAATTAAAAGGGATTGAAAAGGTCCTTAGCTACCGGATTCCACAAAGGCCCAAAAGCTCAGGCCCGTTTACAGGAGGTCGTATTTCATTTGCTGCCTGTGTCAAACCAGTACCAGTCGGGCCTCTGCTGGGCCCCAGAGACGAGCCAATCAATGTCTGCTCACTAAAGCCCCTCGTACGAATCCATTTAAGCGATGTGGATGCTTCCTGTCGAAAAAAGAAATGGTCTCTTGGTATCTCTGATAGAAATTAGCCATGAATTAAGAGAAGCACAGTTGTTTTGGAAGAAAGCCAGAACCAGAATTAATAGGCCATCTGAGCCTCTTGAGTGTTGAATCCCATTTGTTAGCAATTCTTTATGAAAGGTTTCCCCTCCCTACACCAGTTCTGACCAAACCCCGCACGCTGTCTCCTGAAACTAGTTAAATTTTAACCAGCTGGGAAAATATGAAAGGATACTGTCCTCTGTCAAACATAATTTTAGAAACTTGCTTCATGTTTGTACTACAATAACCCATTTGCCCTCCGTTTCCTTGAAAATACACTTTTCCTCATGACTCATCATCTCTCCGTGCTCAGTTGTAGCAGGATCACTGACACAGATGGAGTTGCACTAGTCACGAGTTTGGCTCAATGTCATTTCAGTAATTTTGGCAGAATCCTGTAAAGGCTTTCACTGTACATTTAATTACTATTATACTGTGTGAATGGAATAATCCATCTTGCTGCCAATCCTCCTAGCCTCAAAAGCTTTGCATATAAGTTTAGTGGCAATGAAATTAAAGAGCTTTTAGAAATCTCATTTTAAAATGCTCTAGACTCCCATTTTTGCAATAGACAATTCAGTTCATGCCTGGTTTTCGAAAGTTAGTTGAATTTTCTCCAATTTTTGGTGTCCAGGCATAAGAATTTCAGGTGGGGGAGAGTGCAGAGAAAAATGGAGGGAGGGCTCATTTGTTTGTTTTCTTTCCAAAACATAACATAAATTCTGGTCTAATTCCTAAAACCTCTAAGTTTTACAGAAAACTTAGTGTCTGTTTTTCTCGGTAAAGCTTGTGAAGACTCCTTGAGTGGGACATCCCAAAAATTCACTACTGACAGCTAGGCTGCTCAGTCCCTAAGCACAGCTGTGTTACCTGGAAGCAGGCAAAGATGTACCAGGTGAACCTCAGCCTCACTATCCAATCACAGAGAAAAAGAAAACAAACCAGCAAAAAACCCCAGACCAAACCTAACAACACATTTATGTTCTCTGCAGCCTCCTTGTTTCTTTCAGAGTTTTGCTATACTTTCCTGGGGTATCAAGTTTCTCTTTTTAGACTGTAATATTTACTGTGGCCTGCCTTTTTCATTCTACTCTACCATCCCTAGAACAATAAGACATTGATCCAGGTTGATGCTTTGAATGCTCAGGCTATGCAAATCAATAGTTTGATAATAATATTTATAAGCATATAATTGGGAATGTGATTAGTTTTAGAATCATCAGCTAGCTCAAAGGATCTCACTTGGCATAGTGAACACTTAGAGCAGCAAATGGGCTTTTTAATAATTTGTTCAGAACATGTTGATTTTGGTTATAGGGAAGGTTAAACCTGACCTTTATTGACTGCTCTCCTGCAGACAAGTAGGCAGTTTTACAGTTATTTCTCTCTTTCAGAAGCATACACCCTGGGAACTTGTAGGGCAGAGGACATAATTTGTGTAATTTAATTTTTAATTTTGACTGGGAAAAATTTTCCGGTTTCCGTAAACTGAAGCAGCCAAGTGATTATTTGGTACTTCCTGACTTCTCATTTGTTCTCATTATTTTCAAAGGCCTTCTTTTAACTGATTGTGTTTTGAAGAGGAAATAGCAGAATTTTAACAAATGCCTCTGCCAGCCTTAATTCTAATTGCAGTATCATTTCATCATTTAGTAAGTCTTGGCAAAAATACCCCACACATTAGAACACACAGAAGAATCTTGTAAACAACTAGCCTGCCAGGCATCAGCTATAATTCATTTTCACTTGATTTGCATTGTCTGATTTCATTATCAATCAGAATATACCCATTTCTAAAACAGTCCAGCATATTAATGTTCTTTTTCTCTGAAGGAGACCTTAGCATTTAATCATCTATGATCTGTTCATACATTTGGCACTAAAAGAAAAGTGTACGACAATTTACTAACCACTTAAGGAGAAAGAAAAAAAAATATATTGTCTGTCATTATTGGGGTTTTTTAACCTGTTTCAAGACTAATTGTGACTGTAGAACAAGGCAGTGGACACAATCACATGAAAAGCTTTGAGTATAAATCATCATGAAGTGTCATGAAGACAACTGTCCCACACACCTTTAGCTGATGAAACAGACCAACGTGTCTTCATGACATGGCCAAAGTGACAAACATTTAGGAAGTCCTAAATTTTGATATAACTGCCTGATCTCATTTTATACTACATGAGGTGTAAGCAAACTGCAACCTTAAAAATCTCTTCTTCAGGCCACTGAAATCTCTTCAAAGATGCACTATCTACTTTTGCTTTGAGGATGGATCTGAGATGTTTTTAAACATCAGGTTGACAGAGGATAAGGCAACAAACGTGTAGAAGCAGGAGGAGAACCATGTGCAGCAGCAGGACTCCTACTAAGTATTGCACCAGCCTGTTCTCATTCTCACTCAGAAAAAAAAAAAAAAAAAAGGAGAGGAAAAATACACTCTCTTCAGCTGCACCAGTATTGGCAGACATGTACAAGCAGGAGTTCTTGTAGATAAATTGAGACAGAGGCTTATAGTAAGATAAAAATGGTTTAATCACAATTATTTCCCAGAGCCTACCTAAAGACAAATAAAAGAACCTACAGCAGAACAAAGTGAACCATGAAGGTTTCACAGCTGTTACTGCAATTTAAGGTCAAGGAACTAAAAAAGCAGAAACAGCTCTTAGGATTCCCAAATGCTGTTTGTCCTGCATGTTTGACTCCACTGCAATGCCAGGCGGTTCCTCTCAGCTCTGCAGCTCAGTGAAACAATGGTTCACAGACCATACACATGCACAATCTCCACAAAACACCTTGTTCTGGCAACTGCTTTGATTTGCTTCTATGAACCCTGTGCCAGGTCGCAAGAAACCATCTATTCTGTCTGCTAAATGTACACTCACAGTCCCAGTTTCTGCCCCATAAGCACCATGCTCCAGCTCTCTAGAGGCTGCAAAATCCCGTACACTTGCACTTGCCCAGTATAGTTTGTCAGGTTTCTCTTTTATCTTGTGGTCTCAAGCCAACTCTTTTCAAAGGCCTGTTTTTGAGTTTGCTGTTCTTCCCCTCTTTCTTACATCTCCCCAAGAGAATTCTAAGGGATTAATTGATTTGAAAAGGTGTTGATGCCATTATTGTGGTTATTATTTCTAGTGTGGCTCTGATGACAGCACGGATAATTGTTGCAGAAATAAATATGAGCCTTGTTTTAAAGACATCAAAAGTACCAAATGGCTTAGAAGCCCCACTCCCAGTCCTGCCTTCAGAATTGTTTACAGAATACTTACTACATGCTTCTACATTAAAGGTTAAGCAGGAGACATGCCAGAAAAAAAATGCCACTTGTCAGTAGTCAAAAGTGTTACACAAATTAAAGATATTTCATGACACAACACAGCAGAAACACCAGCCTGCTATATGGCTATAATCCTTTGGAAGGTAAGTAACACACACCATGCACACAGCAAGTTACTGAGATGCAGTATTTTAACTATTTTGATTTTAAGCCACTTTTTTTTTTTTTTAGCCAAATACAAAGCAAATCTGAAAACGAATAAGAGGCTAAGCCAGTAAATGGACTGAAGAATACTCCTGAAGCCTACAGGGACTCCCTAGATTTCAGTTTTATGTCTTTTACAGGTACAAAGGGTATATATATTTTATCTTTTTCAGAAGCAGAATTCAGGTAGATACAGAGCAGTCTCCACTTCCTTAGCCATATCAAAGGCATCCCCAGAAAAGGTTTTTTAGCTTTTTGTACTTTCCTTTTCAACAAAGCTGAATCATTAGAGCCTTCAGTTGGATCCCATCTTTCCTGATAATTTATGCTGTGCTGAGGACAAAGCAGAAGAGTCCCTTGAGCAACTGAATTTCTGCATACACACTTCAGAGATTGTAAATCTTGCTATGAGTCAGATCCTTCTTATACCATAAATGCAGGCAGAAGTTTTGAACTTGTATTAACCATTACTGAAGGCCACAGTGTGATAGCAAACAACATAACTATAGCTCTGAAGGGCTTTTATAACACGGGGAAGACAGAAAGTTAATTTATTCTACCTGCAATAAGCAGCACAACACTTTCACTATCTGCAGACAAGCAGTTCTGGAAACAGGAGGTCAAAATAAAGCTCCCAAACATTTGTATCCTGCACACCTGGTAGATCACATACCAAACAAATTTCTCCTATGGCTCATAAGGACTCTTCACTCTGTGACAAGGATTGCATAGCAGACTACTCTGGGTGTATGCTAGGGCACTAGCAATGCTTGTTGTCATGAAATATCTAACAAGTTAATATTTTGAGACCACTGTGCTTCTAACCATTTAATTCAAAATATTTTGGTGGAAGATGAGGTGCAAGGGAATAATTGCGTAGAAAAAAACTCCATATCTACATAGACAAAAAAACATCACAGGGATTTCTTCCCTAGGAAAAAGAGTGACTGCCACCCATGTCCTGCTAAGTGACTGTCTGAACTTTTGGCTTTACGTCTTCAAAAGGTGTGACACACACCTTGGCATCTTTCTGATGTTTGGAGTTAAACACATTGACTTCAACAGAATCTTTCAGTAAGCTCCACCAAAACACTGAGAGCATTTTGAGCTGCAAATGAGAGGGGAGATCTTCAGAGGAAGAGTTGCTACCTGCTATTCTAAGTGACACAGTGAAAGCAATTATCAGATGAAGGTAGACCCAAGCAGGAGTCTTCTCAAATTTCCTTTGAATGTCTCTCTCAAGTAACTGCACTGTATGTTGTCCTGTGCTATAAAAAAAAAAACAAACAAACAAACAAACAAAACCACACACAAAACCCCCACACCATCACCAACAAAAAAAACCTAAAACCTATACACAAAAAACCCCAATAAACTATACAAACAGAATTATATATTGTTTGATTGTCATACAAGAAGAGAGCCTTGTATCCCGTGGCATTTATAGCCACTTCAAGGTCCCTCTATGCTTCCAGAGTAATTAAACAGACAAAGTATGAGTTCTTCACTAATAAGGGCCTGTGCTCTGTGGCATTTCAAGTCAAAGACCCACAATTTTTTGGGGACACTTAACACTGGAGCCAGACTAAGGTCCCAGTTCACCAAGAGAGTGGGAAAGTACAGAAACTCCATGCTATCACTGTTCAGTAAAACACTTGGACTAGCTCTTTCCAGAGTGCCCAAACTGCAAACGTGTCCTGCTCAGGTGCCAAAAATGCTAGCTTCCTCCATTATCACCTAAGATGCTGTTCAGGTTCACTGGGAAATCAAAATAGTTCCAATGAACAGCTAAAAAGCAATTTTTCTTCTCATTAGCTTCCTTTCCCCCCCTTCTCCTTATGTTTCTTTGTTTCTTTCTCCTTCATGCTATAGCAAACTTTGGCAGCACTGCAGAATGCTGATGAGACACATGCTTACTGTGTGAAATCCCAACAGCTATTTTCGGCCAATACCTGGCATGAACTGCCTCCTCTTTGAGGACTAAGGGAGTTTGCTTATCAGGCTCTCTTCAAGAGTTTAATGCTTCATTATGACTCGTCAAAAGGCTTGCAAGTTTTACAAAACTAACATCAAATTAGTAACAAACTCCAGCAACCCTTTAAGCATTCCCAGCAGTAAGGTGACTTTTCCTTTGAGAATACAAAAACCGTAACAAAAAGCATTTTTATTCCATTTCTAAAACAAAGATCAACACTGTATATGTAAAATGCTTGTTCATTTACTCTGATACTGTTTTCTTCTTGGGAAAGCGTTGGTCAAGAGTAGGGTTATCAAGAAAGACAATTGCATGGTCTTCATAAAGTATTTCCAAGATCTATCAAACCTGACTTGTCACAGTCCTGAGACTGCCCCAAGAATGTCCTGTCACTGATAGCCTCCAGTACTCTGGGAGAAGATACTCATCACCACCCAAACTGAAGACCTGAAATATATTTCACAGCATCATTTAGATGGGAAAAGACCCTTAAGATGATCAAGGCCAACCATAAAAGCATGCTGATCTTATTGCAAAGAACTAATTCTGTGACATTTGCAGCCTCCTTATGTCTGAAGATTTACAAACCAGTATTTCAAAAACCCACTCCTACTTCTGCACATCAAAAAATCAAAAAAAAAGTTTCTTTTTCCTTCCATAACATACTTAAATAGATGATACAGGAAGTATTTGACTTGAGCAGACCAGTGATTGCATTTTATGTTTCCAAATCTCCAATTCATATTCGAAAGAGGAAAAATTTGGAACTACTGGCAAATAAGGTATGTTAAAGATAGCACTTACCACAGAAAGTTGCAGGCTGGAGTGTGGGAACACTGGCAACTCCTATCTAGCCTTTGCTTATCACTAACCTACCCATTCTAAATACAACTTCAAAAAGAAAAAGAACTAAGGAACAATTGAAGGTGATTTCCAGAGACAGAAGAAGAAGTCAGACCCCTTTCACTCATCTAAAAAGAGTCTTCTAACCCTTTCCTCCAGGCCTTGAAAGCTTTCTGATAACCCATTTACTTTTTTGACTTCTGAACCAAGTCCCCCAGGCCACTCTTACCATGAGAAGGGGTTTCATTGCTGCGAGTTCAGATCAGGAAGGTTTCTCTGTTTTGCTTTGTTCATGTGATGAAACGTAGAGGGTTTAACAGAGGGAACTGTCAGCAGGGGAATGTGCTTCATCCTCCAGTCACCTCATTCCATGAAGTTTAGTCAGCAGCTGTATCAGAGCCATTTTAATTAAGTAGGTCACTAAAGGATCTTCTTTTTACCTTGAAAAAGATGTGGTCAGGACTTTACCTGAGCTGAAAGGTTTGAATTTCATTAGGACTTTAAAGTGGGTTGGGTTTTTTTTTTCACCATCCAAATACAATGAGCACCCATTTTTCAACACATCAATACAGCTATTTGCATAAAGTATTGATTAGAAGTCATTATAATCACAAAATGTTAATTACACCAATTAATTCCCAATCTGTTTGTACCTTAAGCTTGTTTGTGTTCAGCACGGAAGGTTAAAGCAATACTGAATCAGTCTTGACTTTCTCTCTGGGAACAATTTTTATACATTGAGGGCTCCTGTCCTGTAAATTCTAAATTTTCTATATGAACAGGCTCTTCCCCTGGTGTTGTTTTATAATTTTCCATGCTATTTCAAACCCTTGGTCTACTCACCACCAAACAGGTTTCCTTACAGTCATAATTAATCTGTGAATTTGTGAAAAATAGTGAACAGGAAAGCATTCTAATGTGCCCCAACTACCAGATGAAGGACATGATTTCTCTGGGACTGATGCAAACTCAGGGTGCTGAGCAGCTCTGAAAAGTCAGATCCTGTAGTGTTACTGATCCAGCTCCATTCTCCACTTTCCATTCTACAGAACATTTTATGTAATCAGTTTATGGAGACACCTTGATTCCTGCAACATGCTAGCTTCTGCTTCCAAGGATGGCTGTATCACGTTCACTCTACATACTCAAACCAAATCCCATCATGTCATTTTTTGAGGGTTTTAGCAGCCCTCTTCCTCCTGTTTTACAAGAGAAACAAAATTACTGTCATGCCCGTATTTTCACCTGTGCCTTCTCATCTTCCTCTGACTGTCCAAGCAATTTGGTTTCTCTCTTAAGCATTTAAAAACCTCTAAAACAAAACAAAGAGAAAAAAAAAAAAAAACAAACACCACATTTTTCTCTGCTCACTGGTATAAATGCTTCATTAAAACTGCCTTTGGCTTGAGAACTCCTAAGGGAAAGACAGTCTGGGTTGTCTGTACACAACCTAGCCATGGCTCGCAGTTGACTATACTGACAAGGATAAGTGGAAAGAAGGAATTTTGCATTTTCTTTGCACTGTTAGGTACAAAGAATTCAGTATTAATTTCATAATGTAATATCCACAAAGTACATGCAATGAAGGAAATTATATACAAAAACCTATTCAACCCCTAGAAAAAAAATGACTTTGCACTGTACAGACATATCCAGCAGCAGCATGCAAAGAATGTGCATTCACTGAAGGCAGATATTAAGTTACAGTAGCACTTCTTATGACATGAAAGTTGGTGCCACATAGGCACAATGAGTCCACTTTCCCATCCCTTTTCTTAAACCATCAGTAAAGAATTATCATATTTTTAAAAAATATTTATTGAATTGAAATACTTGGTGTGCAGTATTTAAAGAAGTATGATAAAGCTCCGTTACTGCCCCAGATTAAAACAATAGACTGACTGTTGAATCATTCAGTCCTGACTGCTGCAGTGCATGGTTTGAAAGAGCCAGCCAGGTGTTTAAAGACTTTTCCACTATTGAATCATCACTTCAACATAACGTGACAGCCACTGTAAGTCCTGTTATGAAATGCACCCAGAGATCAGCTTAGGCAAGGTAGCTTTCCTTTATCAAGAGTGCAGAATTCAGAATACAAAACTTTATATTTTCACTGAACACACTATTTCTCCACCAAAAAACTAAGATATTGTTTGTCAACTCTATGCAGCACATCCACCATTTTAGCAAGACTCAGTTACTGACCCTCAAGTCTCTTTTCACATTTAGCACAGACATTAGATGTCTCTACAGATAAGTCTCCTCTTTTGGCCAGCATAAGAAACTGCGAAGTTCAGAGAAAATCACTGAAATAAAAGGCAGCTACTGAAGATGATCTTACCTAAACTCAGACTGAGTACCTTTAATTTCCCATTTATTGGTCAAATCAAGAAAACGTCCATGTGGGAAACAGTTCTGGAGCTTAATATACTCTTCTGAGATAATCAGAGCACTGTAATATTAACTCTTCTGAGGAATAGTTTGGACACTGTGTTTGCATGAGCCAAAGAAGTCATAGATAAAATATCTGACAAAGTTGTGTAATAATAGAACACGTGTAGAAGTTCATGCAGCTAAGAAAGATTTAGAATGAAATAGCTAAGACATCAGCAGAACATCCTCCTGTCAATACAGCTGAAACTAAAGGAAAAATCACTTTCTCTGGGTTTCAAGTTCAAAGAGCCTTTGGGGCTTGTTTTTAAAGACAAACAGATTAGCAATGTCTTTTGTTTGAAATCACGGGGTCTTGTCCTAAACTTTGGAAAGCTGGCTCCACTAAGCTAACCAGCATTTCCAAGTAAAATTATCTACTGTAAGCTTTGCATGGTAAAGGCCAGTAAAAAACAGGGCATGGAAACTGCATAATGCTGAACTCAGAACTTCCTGACAGTTTTAGCTTTTGTAGAACTCTATTGAATTTTAACAGAGAGAAAGGTAGAGGTATAACTTTAGGGGTTTGCCTTTTTAATTTGAAAGATAAAAATAAATATCTTTGGAAATAATTGTATTTTAATAAATATAAAACAAATATAAACCAATAATCTTTGATATTAAAAGACATTTAAAAAACCCACCACACCCATCTTTCCCTCCCTCCCTTCAAAAGGAATTTTGTGGCTCACAGAAACCATCTGGCTAAAAGTAATTGAGTGCATAATCCTTTACACTTGCATCCATGCCCTTCCAGCACCATTTCTTTAAAGATGAAAGTCTGGGGATCTGGCTCTAGGCCCAGTCAAAAGGGAAAAGCAAATGAATAGAGCTGACAACCACACAGCCTAAGCCCAAGGCTGCATTAGCTACTCTATATCTTCTTTTATATGGTCTTGAAGGCCAATGGCAACAGCTGATGAGAACCTCAGAGCCACAGCTCTGATGGCATGGAGAAGAACAGAAAGAACTCATGCTTGAAAGACACATCTCCGGCCTCCCACACACCCCCAGAGGCTGAAAGATTTGGGCAGGAATCAAACCAATTCACTGAGAAGTTTTGTCTTATTGCACTCCCTTGTTTCTGTGGGAAGAGATTATCTGCATGAGAAGTACCCAAAACACCAGACCATAAATATCTTCTCATCACTGAAAATCATGACCATCCATCAGAGGATTATCAAAGACTGGTTTATGAATGAGTCAGACTACAGACCTAATATCATTTATGAGTTAGGGCAGACATGGATATTTCATGCAGGTCAGACAAAAAGAGCATACGATTTTCTGTCATGATCATTTATGAGGTCTTGACCTGAATGTAACCTCTCTTCACAGTGCCTAAGACTTGTTTTCTTTCTTAATTCCTGTGAATTAGCTTTTTTGCTTAGCTGTCTAAACTAATTTTTATCAGATGTAAAAGCCTTTTCATGAAGCAACAGAACAGCTTTGCTTCTTACCTTCAAAAAGCTCTCCTTTTTTTCCTGTATATTGATACAATTTCATAGTGAGGACAATTTTACATTAACTATTTTCCACTCCACTGAATGTTATGTCGCTCTACATGAATATATTTCTTGGTGGATGCCAAGGCAAAATATTGCTATAAATGCTGTATTTTCATAAATGCTATTCTTTGACTTTTTAATAGATTCATTCCATGCATACTATCAATACCAAGTCTTCCTGATGGATCTGTATTAAGCTGCCAGCATAATTTCCTCTGTTGTCCCCAGAGCCTTCACCTATGAATCAAAGGGAAAAAAGATCACTGGCTCTTCTGTATATCAAGGCAACGAAGTGATCAAGATGGAGGAGAAGCTCTAGTGATTTAAAAAAACCCAGTCAGTAACATAGAAACCGAGAAAGGGAATTTGGGACTTAAAAGTGGTAAGCGGAAAACAGGATTTTTTTTTTTTCCTTTTTGTCACTTTTTTAAAAAATAGCCATTGAAATAACAAGACAGAATGGCCAAATTCAGAGCCAGCTGTTGACATGGGTAAGTTAAATAGCAATAACTTAATGCCAGGTCCAGCTATAAGTTTCCAAGAGTATATGAGAAAGCATTATAATAGTAATGCTAATAAAGCAGGAGATGAAAGACAGCATGACTTTACCAAATGTGACTATTTTTAAGTATCATTTGGCTCCAACTGGACACACATTTTGTTCTCTTCTACATTAGTTTAAATTTTAATTTTGAGTAATTGACTCCAGGGTTATATTCCTCTAAAGGAGACTAAAGATCAGTGCTGCCTAGACTTGTTTCTGGAAAAGGCCCAAGAGTACTAGCAATAGCTACATATTTTATTCCAGCTTTCCAATATGTTGGGAGTAATTAAACATAGTGCATTAAATCCAAATGCAGTGACTTTGATTCTACATCAACATATATCTAAACCAAATTTTTCCTTGGCTTTTTAGAATATGTGACCATCAATATGATCTCATTTGACTGTGTCCATTTTGTAACTGCCTCGTTATATCCAATTTGAATGTACTCCTTATGCCTTATTGGTCTCCCTGGCCTTTTCCCATTTTCTGAAAAACATCATAAAAACTTCTCCCTATTTTTAAAAATGTATCCATCATTACAGAGATTGAACTTCTGAGATGCAAGTTTTGTCACTTTCTGTAAATAACAAACCCATAAAACTGTAGTTTCAAGCTATGCCATGTTTGTTCTGAGTCACTTCCAAATATGAAATAGCAAATAACACATGCTGCCTTTGACCATCTACGTTGTGTGATGATTACAGAACAGCACAAACTGAGGATAGGTTCAGAGATAGTTCTGTCCAACTTTCTAATTACTCATGAAAATTGTCATATTTTTAAAAGCGGTACCAAAATGGTTCTGCTAATGCAGCCTCATATCAGGAACAAAGACTTTGGAAAAAGATTTTGGTGAATTCCTGTTCTATCTTATACCTCCTAACACAATTCAGGACAAGAAGGGTGTAAGATCTCCCCACTTGCAAGAGAGTTCTGCAGCAAGACTTCATATTCAGAGACTACGAAGGCAATAAATTTGCGTTTTTCTTTGAGTTTACACTTTGTAAAGTCAAATCTCACCAAAGGCATGAGCTAAATATCAGGAGTGCAGGTCTCTAGCTGCTTTTAGTCCATGCTGCTCAATGGTTTATATAGACCAGTGAACACATAGCCCTTTGTGGGACTGTAAGCCTATCCTGGACAGACAGGGAGGACACGAGATGAAATTGCCACAGAGCAGTCCCAGTACATTTGATCACACCTATTCCCTAATCTGCAGTCTTCTGTAGTTTATTTCTGCAGTTCATCACCGCAAGAAACACATGACCTTTCGAGGAAGTCTTTACCTTCCATCTTTAAAGACTTTTAAGGCCTGGGATACAGGAGACAAGTTACAGTAACAACAGCAGTAAGATTGGGACACATATCCTAAGAACCACTAAGTATCTTACTGAAGCCTCCCATGCACATGAAGTTTGGAACGCAGTTATTTATCACCCTGACTTTGTTTTTTAAGCTGAGGCCCTGCCTCACAAAAAAAAACAAGGAAGGGAAATGCACTCACAAGAAGCAACTGCTTCAGCCTTGGAAGATCAACCAGAAAATCATTAGGAGTGCATGCAGCTTTTGTCTATTGGTATAACATTACCTATAATGCTGTGTTATTTTATTTCTTAAGCAGCCCTTGATTTCTTCATTTGTGAAAGAAATGCCAGCTCAAAGGTGTTTGCTGATGGGATGTTTGAAAGTTCTCTCATGGTGTTGTGAGGCGCCAGCTGAAATGGAGAAGGGTAGTCATTAGCAGTAGCTGCACGTACTAATTAGGTAGTCACTGGCACGGAGGCAATGAATCATCACTTTGACTTGGTGCACAGGAAATTTCAGCTTTTAGTTTAAGGTCTCCGTCATCGCACTTCATATTATCCAGTGATGAGATCTTTATCCCTAATTAATACTGGAGCTGCAGGGAAATCTGAACAACCCGCTGTCCAGAGAGCGTATTTTTATGTCCCTATTAAAGCTATTAATCTGGGAACAATGTGCACATGTGTGGGCTGTGGGGCACAAGTTGTGACTAGAGCTTTAGAATCATTGTCATATTCAACCAGTATGGATCCTAAACAATTCTGCAGCCAAAGGGCTAATCTAGACCTGAAATGCTTGAAAAGCACAAACAACAAGATGGAATGAAGAAGTTTTATTTCCCTTAGTTTGGCATTGAGGTAATTACTATTGGAATATACAGACTTTGATCTTAATATCCACAGTCCAGAAATGCTATTAATAAATTAGAGATAAATCTTATTTGAGAACTAATTTTCATGTTAATAATATAGTTAATAACCAGATACTGGACCTGGCAGGCGTCTTTGTGGGTTTCTTTTTCATTAGCCATTTTTAAACATGTCTTCTAATAGTTTTCCAGTGTAGTAGGATTCTAGATTAGTTCCAAACTGTACCTTACATACAAACCTATTTGTATCTTGTCCTATTCATGCAATGCCTGCTGGGATCCATTTGCCTTAGTTTTACTGCAGCCATACAGCAGTCTGATGTTTTCAAGGCTTTTTTTTTTTTTTTCTAAACGTGATCTTACATCTTTCTCTAGACAGGACTGCTGAAAAACTGCTCTACCACATGTTCTCAGCTTTTGGATTATAGCTCTTTAACATTTCGCTCTGGGTTTTTTTTAACACATTTAACATGTCTACACAGGTAAAAATGTTTACTTTGAATTCTATTTTACATTGAACAGTCCCTTACTGAGAGGTGACCAAGCCCAACATCTTTCTCTTTCTCCCTCACATCACTATTTTATAGTTTTTCAACACTAGTACTTTCAGCAAAACTGAGATGCTTTGTCAATATAATTGTCCAGGCACTTTAACTGGCTACTGTACTATTATATATCACAAATAGAAAATTACTTCAGAATAAGATGGAGGTGGTTTTCAAATGTGAAAAAACTTTTTTTTCACATGCAATTATTTTCTGGCACAGTCTATCTAAATAGTTGACTGCACCTTACTATAATTTACAGTGGCCCTTTAGAGGCTAGGCTGAAATTGTAGTCCTAAAGGTCTAACCTGAGCCTCAAAAAAACCACGATATTTAGAATTAGTACACTTATTTTTGCATATTAAATCTAAGGAGTATGACAAACAATATGCAATATTATCAAAACTCATAATTCTCAAGCCCACAAAAGGATGAATTACTGATACATCAGTCTCTACTGTAGAGCCTTCTTTGTCAGGATTTCCTCCTTTTCCCTGTTTGATGCTTTTGACAGTTAAAAAGCCTTATAAACTAAGAGTATTCAGTTAATTAGAGAAGATCAAGATATACATGTTCACAAGTTTGCTCCTTCAAATAACCCCTACCCCCAACTTCAGTAATGCAGAGAAACATTATTTTTTGTTGTCTTTTCCTCCAGTTTGCTTCCTGGTAATTTTGATTCCTCTTAATTTTTGCACTGAGAGAGACAGATGGGGAAGACTGATAAAGAAGGTCTTTACAATCCAGTCATGGTTATTACCTTCTCTCACCCTCTCCCCTTTTAATTATTATCAAAAAGATCAGGGTCAAACTACAACATCCTGTAATTGAGTAAGCACAATATACCTCCAACATTCCCTAGGTACAAGAAAGACTATCTTTAGGAGCAAAAGGTTGGTCCTATGGCCCAGGTTTGTTTCTTGGCATTTCTACACTCAAAAAATAAAACTTAAATATTATGGACATATGCAAATAACTATCCTTGTCACATCTGCCCTAAGCAGTATTATCTACAGTATTTATCTGGTTTATGAAGATGTCTGCAATGTAAGTAATCATAAAGCAAGTTGGAAACATGACCTCCATCCATCTACAGTACATGCAAATGCTTAATTTAATTTTTCCATCAATTTCCAAATGAATGAGGCTCATTGTATTGAAAAATAAAAACAGCTTGGCCTTTGACTTCATTTGAGATTACTTCTCCACAATAATGTCCTCAGCAGTGGAGCTGTAGGCTTTGGAAGAATTAGATGAAAAGTGTTCAGACGATCCCTGTTTCACCTACACTTTTCCACCCACACTTAAGGTCAACAACGCAGAGATGCATTTAGAGTAAGTACATATTCAAACATCAGCACAGTGTGCCTCAAGGAGATCTGAAGGCATCGGTGGTAAAAACTTACTGACGTATTGTCAAACAAAAAGAAGGATATACACAAAGATCAGAACCTCACTTCCAGTGTGCACAGCCTACGTAACACACTGGTGGCCTCATCTCTTCTGCTAACAGGTTTTTCATATTTAGTGTTCCCAAAGAGAACCATTTAATGAGGCACAGAGATTGAGAGAGGCTGTTCACTGTGATTTGAATTTCACTTTGTTTTGCATCCATTGTCAATGAACATAAATTGTAGAGCTATTAAAGATAGAACTCAGTCAAAGTTTCACACTGCTTAAGTAAAGCAAAAGGGAATGTAACTACACACATATTGACATTGCAATCAGCCAGGATATATGACTGTAGTGTACAGTCATATGTGCTAGGCTTAATCAAGCTAATTTAATCAACAGAAGGGAAGACACAGTAGAACAGGCTTAATGCAAGCTTAGGATAAGCAATAAGCCTACAGAGCCTATGCTGTTCTCATCCATGCCTCCCATGTGTACTGGTTGTCAGAGAGATGGTTGTGACTCCCCAGTCCTTAGGGAGGTTCTGTGTCCTGCGTAGACACTGAGGAAGGGGTAGGCAGGCAGGAAGGGGGCTAATTGATATCAGCTGGCAAGATGCACTTGCTGGTCAGGTTGGGAGGACATGTTCACCTGCCAACATATGCCTTCCATCAGAGCAAATAAGAGGTGATGCAAGAGTCAGGTGTTGGGCTCAGAGCTAGAGCTTCCCACACTGGAAATTTCCACCTAGCCAGGTGACAGATTTAATTCCTTTGTGTTCATCAGATTGTGCAAAGCATGCCATTACATTCAGTTTTTGTTCTGTGCAGACAAAGTCCACCACATTTACTCATGAGATACAGGAGAAAAAAGCCCTCATGCTAAAGGACTGATAAATTAAATAAACCCATCTCTGAAAGTGCCAGCATCTGGAGGCATTACTATTTTAATATTTACTTTGTCTGAAATGTTCTATTTAAAAAGTGTTTTTCTTTCTCACTTCTATTAAAAAAAAAAAAAAAGGAAACAATGCAGTAAAGCATTTTTACAGCTTCACTGTTAATCATGTATTTCAGAATAGTAAATGATATTCAGAAATGAGCCTGGCCCCAGTGGTGGTCAGCAGCAGATGGGAGGGTAACAGATTCTACCCACAGTGTCACATCAGAAAATGGGAAAGTGAAGACATGTGAAAAACTTGACGGTAGCCGTGATGGCAGTGAGGGAAGGCTCTGGATGCCACATTGTGAAAGAAATATTACAGGCTACAGATCCCCTGAAATTTTAGTTCCAAATTTAAACAAAGTTTAAATTCCAAGAGTTTAGAGAGCTAATTTAAATCTTTCCTCTCATAGGAAATGAACCAGCATAAGGAAGCAAAAAAAAAATTCAGCTTTACCAAATGAACACATCTTGCTCGGCCTAAGGAGTTTGGCAGGCAATTCAGGTATATTCAATTTATGCCACTCTGGCTTTTGACTCATTAGCAGACTATTAATCTCCTTCACTGCCCATGATATCTTTGTTTTAATGTCAGAATAACTTACAGAAAGCACCAAATTGAGGACAACGTCTATGGGAAATGTCTTTCTAGTCTTTCCAGGGCATATTAGGCAGCTATGTGGCAAATTGTGACCACAGAGAATAAATATAAAAGGTGATCCACAAAGCCTTTCCATCAAAATGATTTTTTAAAAGGCATCAGCAGAGCTAGGAACTGCCTCAGATTTCATAAAGCAACATAGTTATTTTCAAATATTTCTAAGGAACAACAACAACCAAAAAAGTGAATACTTTTTTTTTTTTTTTGAAGAAACCATGAGTTTATTTGCCTGCCTAGCTCCAAGCAAAACCATCCCACTCTATATATTTTTGAGTTTGTATAATGTTTCATACCTTCACCCAGTTTTGCTTCTCAGACTCTTTCCTTCACTAATTCCCCACTGTTCCCAGTAACATTCCATTTTCTGATGGGTGGTACAACCCTATCCGGCATCAGTGCAGGATTAGCATCTTTTTCATTTATACTGGGAAATATCTTATTTGAAACTCAAACAGCACCAGGACAAAAGCAAAACTCCTTTCAATAACTCATTTGAACCAATCTGGGCCCTTCAAATAAAAAGCTGAAGAAATCTTTTTAGCAAACCCTCTGCCTTTCTGGTCTGTAGCTGTTCTGTATTCACACTAGTTTAGAAAGATGTCCAGGTGAGCCTTCTTTAACTTGCTGGCTATGAATTGGCTGCTTAGCTCTAACCATGGTTAGCTTGTTTGTCCCTCAGTGCTGCTCTCACTGCTGCCACCAAAGAATTTTCAGATCTGGAAAGTTCACCAGACCTTCCCAGTCTCCCACTCTCATTGTTTCCTTTTCCCTTCACAAAAGGAAGAGCACATTTCAGAAATAGGATACCCCATGACTGAGAACTTGGAAAACATCATGCAGAAAGTTCAGTATCAGAAAATACACAGAAAAAAACAGAAACAGCTGCCACTTCCACCAGCACAAGTTATTAATGACCTTCAGAGCAACCCAACATCAGAACAGAGAGCAGCTTTTGTTAGAAAAGGGGATGTCATTTACTGGATCATCATATACTGTCAAAGGACCTCAGATACGAGCAATTCATTGCAGGAGAATACTAATAAGAGTTTAACACGCTTCGAAGAGTACTATACAAAAATCAAAGCCAGGCTGATGTGGCCATTTTAAATGCTCGAGGTAGGCACTATCCAGTATCAATTCAGATACTTAGCTTAAAGATTGATGGCATATTTGTAATATATTAATGACTCAAGCACACTGTGGGTAGTAGTGACTGAGTAACTGTTTCCAAAAGAGATGGTTTGTTCCTTTTTTTTCTTCTGCAGATAAGAGAAAGGAAATATGATAACATCCTCTTTGCACTAGCAACAGGTATTACGAGGTATGGCAAGGAGAGAATTAAAGAGTACAGCATGCTTTGTGGTGCAGAAGTCTTCCCAATGACCTCATACCCTAGTGTTTTAGAATTCAGTGCTGGAGAGAAGTGACAGCAGCAAATACAAATGCACAGAAAGGATACTCAGATATAATATTGGTTATTAAAATCATAGGATAATAACTAATGTCAGGATGACCAGCAAGAAACCTGACAGGCTTTCCAGTGTGAAGGGGATTGATCTCTAATTTTCACTACAGTGCTCCACTGGCAGTGACACCACACTAAATACATGATAGTAACAAGGGAAGTGGAGTTTTTTTACGACTTCTTTACCAAAAATATTATTCCATCTTTACTTAATGTAGCCTCTTATTACATTAAGATATCCCCTACCCTTAATAGCAGTAACTGCATATTGTCTCAAGAACTTGTTTTTCAAGTTACAACTGAATTTATGTGTGTAGAGTGATAAAACTACATCATCCAGGCACTTTTCTCTCCTTCAGGAATTAAAAATCCCTAAAACATATTTCTGTTCCCAAGACACAGTGAATATCCTGCAACTTCCTCTCTCTCTGTTTTCAAAGCATCTCTCAAACAACTTCTAAGTACATTATCTTTTCTGCATTGGCAGTAATCAGTCTCTTGTGTTAGACAGTTTTGGAACAATGTAGTTCATTTAAAAAAATTCAGCAGAAAGGGCTGTAAAGGTGTTTTCCACCATTTTTCTAAAAATAGCAACCATTTTATTATTCACTTCAAAATTTTTCACTTAGAAATGTAAAGCAGAATCATTAGAATCAAGGTTGGAAGAGACCTTTAATATCATCCAGTCTAACCACAAACCCAGCACTGCCAATGTAACCCCTGAACCACTAAACTACATCACCCAGCACTGGATCCAGACACCTTTCCAACACCTCCAATGACAGTGACTTCACCACCTCCCTGGACAACCTATTCCAATGCCTGACTACCCTAACAATGAAAAAATTCTCACGATTATCCAACCTGAATCTGCTTTGTTTCAGCTTAAGGCCATTTCCAGAAAGTCCAGAGCCCTGAATCAAATCAAACATGTTTCAAATATTATTTTTCGTAATGTTTAATAAGACTGCATTCTTAACATCAGTTTACAAAATGCAATTCATTTTTTAATTAGGCAAACTGAAAACTCCTAGTTTGGAAGCATGCCGTAGTGTACTCCATTAATCTCAGCACTCTTTGCTTTTATTTACTGTCCTTTCTCCATACATTTGTTTCAGCTAGGTAAACTCCAGAGGCTTTATACTGGGTTTTTTCCCCTCACTTTTTCACTCCCACTAAAGTAAAAGATGACAGGTAATAATATAATGTGTGGTAGAAGGAGAAATGCTGACAGACATTGTGTTACTTTGCTTCAATTAGGCTCTAATTACTTCTTCTCTTCAATTAGAAAATCACATGAACCAATTATGCCAGATAATATGTGCTTATCCTATTCAAACTGCACAATGGGTAAGGTCTATTCACATTGATTATCTTCAATTTATGCTTTTAGCCTTTTTTTCCCTTCTGTCTGCATGGCCCATTACAGTTTTAAAGTGGAAGCTCTTAAGCAGTTCACAGTATTATGATATTATTCATAACAATTGTTATGTTTTGATGGAAGAAAAATTTTGATGCCTTGAATGCAGAGTGGAAAATCTCTTTGGATTGAATGTATTCCAATTTTGCTATTTTGGTTAACAATATTCCCATGGTTTTTTAAATAAATATGATACAATGGAGTCTACTGTTAATGGACAGAGCTGAGTGAAACAGTTGGTTCTATGGGAACAAATGCAGATTTCAAAACCAAACACAGGGTATTGAACACAAGAACTGCTCACTCATTGTCAGCACAGAGGTATCAGTCCTAAAAGCCCTATCAGGCCTCATTTGTGAATGATCTGCAGAGTGGAAGGCAATCAGCAAAAGCGAAGTGACAAGCTTAAAACCTAGAAGTGAAGCCATAACAATGTTTCCCTGAGAAATAAATGGAGGAGAAACATGATGTAAACCCTCACTAGTCATCAAACAGTTCAATAGGTCTAGGTGAGCAGAAAGTGGTAAGAAACAACACTGAATACTAGAGGCAACTTACAGTCTTTCACTTCCTCTTTTATAAGAATGTAAAGGATATGCTGATACATGGCTTCATCTATCATTGGGCTTAACTGAGGAATTCTTTTTAATTCTTCAAGGATTAAATAAAAACACACCCCTTGCTGTCCAGCAATCTCCAGGGATGGCCAAACACCAGGTAAGCTTCAGCCAGTTCCACAGGACACCTATCCCAATCAATGGGAATCTTTCATGCTTAGAACACACCAACTCCATTCACACAGGTTTGCTTGAATAGAATTTATATGCAAAGAGGAGAAGTCTATTTCTTGTAAAACAAAGTAGATGCAAAAAGACAACAGTAACAATAAAACCCAACCAGCCAACCAACAACAAAAACAAACAAACAAACAAACAAAAAACCCCAAACAAAAAACACAGAAGTTCTCAAAAGCGATATTCTCCTTTCTTTCACTGGGGTGGGGTAATGACCCTTGGACACTCAGTCACCCCAGAAAAGACTTCCAGACACTGCTAAAAGCATGATGACTCCTCCACTATACAAGACAAACAAATGCGTCTCCTGAAGGAAGGAAATAATTTCAGAGACTGCTGTTTTAAGTGTGAAATGAATTTTCCCTTATGTACCTCATCTACTGTGCATTGTGTGCCTTTTCGTTGTCCAGTCACTCAGTCTTGCAAGGCCTTACTGCAGTTTCTGATAGTTAGCTCTTATCTATGCAACTCTGAACAGCTTGGTTCATACATTCCTTTTCCTAATGTTTGGAGGACATATCAGCTTAAGGCCTCTTTTAGTTTACCTCAGTACAATTTGAAATACAACCTAATTTATAATGTCTTCTATTTTCTTAATTTGGGCTCAATCTCAATTTTTTAAAAAAACTATGCTTTTCCTACTACCAACATTTCTTGCCCTAATTTTAGCTGCACCAAGCATTTTTCACTCCTTCAAGTCCTTCCATGAAGATACTGTGTATCAGCCCAGTGTTTCCAATAACTCACTGTTATCAAGTGTCATCCAAGCTACATGCAGGTATTTAATTCTTTTGGATGTCCCTTCTAGCTTCTTTTAGAAGAGATTAGTTCAAGTGGAAGGGGCCTACAACTAATATCTAGTCCTACTGCCTGACCAATTCAGGGCTGACCAAAAGTTAAAGCCTGTTATTAGGGGTATTGTTCAAATGCCTCCTAATCACCGACAGGCCTTGGGCAAAGACCACCTCTCTAGGAAGACTGTTCCAGGGCTTGACGATGCTCTCAGTAAAGAAATGCTGTCTAAGGTACAGCCTAAGCCTCCCCTGGTACAGCTTTGAATTCTTGCCACAAGTCCGACCACTGGATACGGGGATAAAATGAGCACCTCCCTCTCCACTTCAAGTCCTCGGGAAGGTGTAGAGAGCAATGAAGTTGCCCCTCAGCCTCCTTTTTTTCTAACTAGACAAACCAAAGTCCTCAGCTGCTCCTCACAGGACAATCCTCCCAGCCTTCCACCAGCTTTGTTGTCCTCCTCTGGACATCCAAGGACTTTTATATCTGTCTTAAACTGGGGGGGCCCAGAATCACCTATTCCATTCTATTCTATTAGTCCTCATCATTCAGTGAGCACTGGAGAACAAGGGTGAGGTTTCTAAGGTAAGTGGCACAAATCTTGGAGCTTATTTTGATATTCATAATGAGGGCCAGCAGAGTAGCTTAGCCTAGGCACTTAACTTCTTAAATGGAATTAAAGACCAAAGACTTAAATAAACAGACTTGGGATGACCAAGCCATTTTAGATTTTATTCTAACTTCCAGTCAAGTACACTAGCAATAAAGGTTGTGATCACAGAATCATTTAGGTTGGAGAAGACCTTTAAGATAATCAAGTCTAAATCATTAATCCCACCATTATAGTCCTATACAATCTTATAATTGAACCTAAACCAAAATTATTATATGGTACAATTGTACCTATTCATGCTGTTCATGAATACTTTAACAGAAACAGAAAGACTGATCTTTGTATAACACATATATAAACACCTAAGGTAGGAAACTGAAGTGTTTTTACATGTGGCATACAGACACATATTCCCAAAAAACAAAGCTGCCCAGGAATAATGAAATCATACTGCTGTGAAATAAAACCAAGGCAAAAATTTAAGAGTTAAACAAAAACAAGTTATTTTGTATAACATTACGACCATGAAATGTGTATTTGTCAAACTGTAATTATAAAGAACTCTTCATATTACATGACATTATGAATGTCATAATGGAAGTTCAAACATCACAGGGAAACTAGTTATCTATGACAGGTAGAATCATTTTTCATTGAATTATAACTAAAAGATGTAAAACCTGAAATGTTTGTGAGACTCTACTATTCTAAAAACTTACTACATAATTATATATATTTTAAGTAAGGCAAGCCTGTATTTAAGAAAAAAAAAAAGTTTGGCTAACAATATTCTTAGCAATCAAAATGCTCTGGAAAGCACAGCTTTGAAATAGCCTCCCTCTCCATCCTATGTTTTTGAAGTCCAAATCTAGGTCCCACTAAAGTAAAGGTCTCACAATAACCTGCTTTCTCTGACAGCAGAAGGGAAAGCAGCCAAGTGAGATAGAGTTTTCTCACAAAATTTTTACAGTGGCAGAAATTAAAAAAAAAATAAAAATATATCAGATGCCAAGAGACTTCCAATCCATCTGCCGGATCAGAGACTGGAGCAAGTTTAAATGACGACCAAAACTTTTGAAAGCTGACATGAGCAGGAGTATTCCTCTTTAGAATCTTTCTTCTACCACTCAAAATTCAATAAAATTCACAGAGTTTTGCTGAAGTTCAAGAACCCTTGTCTAGCATTTTGGAGTTATAAAAGTGACAAAGAAAAGGAAGTTAAATTTTTTAAGATGCTTTTTGCACTCAAAAACTTAAACAGATTTGTTTCGAAGATGAGACTTCATTTCTCAATGGCTCACACTTCTTTTGATGGACATCAAACATGTCAACTTGATTGGAGTGACTACAAAGCCCTTAGAACTGTTTGCACAGAATCAAACTGAATCAATTGTCCCATCTCCTTTTAATGACAAGAGTCACTTTCTGTGAATTATCTTAGAAAGAGTCAGCTGGACAAGCCAATTGCTTCTGTCTGAGCTTGGACATTTTGACCAGGGGAAATCTAAGAAAGGTCATTACTTGTTTTAAATATGAAGGCTGTTATACCAAATAGAACTGATAAAGTTATTTCTCTCACTTGCTTAAAGTAACCCACCAAAAAAATTAATAACTTACACTTTCTGTCATTATACTGGCTTCTGTCCAGAAGCAGAAACAGCAGAACCAACAGTTCTGTGAGTAGGTTACTTTATTGCTAAGGAAAAAGAAATCCTTCTCTCTAATCCAAAGGGTTGCATTAGTGGAGAGGTCATACAAAGAGGGCTTCAATCGAGTTCAGATATGTTCCTACCTTAATAGAACTGAAAGTTCTGTGTATGTCTCTTCAGCAGTATTATGTGCTCTCCAGCTAGTAAGAATAAGGAGGAATAAAATTAGACCTTGTCCACAGTTGCAATTATTTTGGGGCAGGTACACTACAGCAATAAATACAAGACCAGAAACATGAGGCAGCAATTCAGCAAGGAAAAACTTACCATGCACACACACACACACAAAAAAAAAGGAAAGAAAATGCGGGTTTTAAAATGCATATATGCAAATTCATGGTCTCTTGGGTATTCATAGCAGTGTAAAGCGAAATGCAGTTTATGAGCATGAAGTATTCTCATGGTTGGTTTAAACTACTGTAAATTGCACTGCATTTACCCCTTATAAATACTACTTAAAAACAATTATGACCCATAAGTAAATGCTTTTACTTGAAATGTTGCTTATTACAGAAGGTACTATACCCTTATCATTCACCTTTAAGTTTCTGAAATAGATTACAAGAAAGGCAGAACTGAAATATTTTGCCTATGAAAATAATTTGAGTATGTTAAATCTTTTCCTGGATACTACGTCTATGACATCAGAAGAATTTTTCCATAGCAAGGGAAGCAAACACTCACATGGAAGTCAAAAAGGATAAAGCAGCATGTCAGGGAAGTAGACCCAGGAGAAGCGCAAGATAAGACCCAAGAATTTTATAACATTTGTATTTCATAGTTTTAGGTATGTAAAAAAATTTGAAATATTTGGGCTTTAAATTTTCATCTTAAATGAAAACTTAGTTATGTTAAAAAGTCAGCTTTGAAACAGATTACTAGAAACTAGTTTTAGCATTGAAAAGATAACAGGTTGATGTAATTCAGTGGAGAAAAATAGGATTTTTCTATGTAGACAAACTCTGCAGTGATCAATCAATTTTATAAAGTAGCAGATCTGGTATGGAGGACTTATGCTTAGCAATTATAATTATGGAACAGTATCAGTGATGAATACTCTGTGTTGTGAATACAATAGTATTGTATTTTTAGACCACTGTATAATTTCTGGGCACACTTTGATGATTTTGCTGGCTACTCACCTATTTTATAAATCAGCAGGAGACTTGACAAGATGAGAAAAAAGTTTCCTCCTCCCTAGATTTATATATGTTCAGTTATATTCATTGTTATGCTGTTCTGAACAACTTACTCATTGATTTATGGTATGTGCTCTGTAAAACCTTTTTAATGTTTTTATGTGCCCTGCATGTATCTCTTACTTTAAAAAAACCCAGTAAAATTTCAAGGAAAGTTTCAGAAATTCGATTCAGCACAAAAAAGTTATATAAATTGCCTTTTTTCACGAATTTATACAAATCTATTTATTCCTTATTCTTCATCCTCAGGGAAGTAAAGGAAGCACCAATGGGTTGCATTATGTGTCAACACAAACAAGCAAAAAAAAGTTTATAAAGAGCAAGAAGTGACTCATGCCTTCAGCAGGACAAAAATTTTCCGTGTGTCCCATAGTTCTGCTGGTTTCCCCTCATTCTCTCTCACTGAAGACATCTCAGGTAATCAGACATCATAATGTCTGCTCTCACAGGGAGAAATTATGAAAAAGGAGCTGAACCTATCACTTCCAGCAGGCTTAGAGTACTAAGCCAAATTAAATTTATATTCATATGTTCTAAAACTGTTTGGATCTCTGCCCTTCATTGCCAGAAAGGTTAAGGGCTTCCCTCTCTTTTAGCACCTTTCTCAGAAAAGGGTACACTGGAAAAGAGCCAGTATAACCCTCCCTCTCTCCCAGGGTTAGGTCAGAATTTTCCCTCTTCCCCACCAGTGAGGCAGAGGGAACAGATTCTAAGGACCCTATGGATGGTACCTTCCTTTTTACCATGCCCTTCTGAGCAACAGATGGGCTGCTCAGCTGGTTTACTGCCCTTTGTCTCTCAGCTATTTTCCTTTCTTACCCCTGAAAAGCAGCTGAAAATTAAGTATAGGCAAGAAGAAGTACACTGTTGGTAAATTTGAAAGGAAATAATGCTCACAAATTCTTTCATAATTGTACCCACTCTAATGACTTAGAGCAGGTGCCACTGCAATACTCCACTCATTACCCTGTAAGGCTTCCATCTAAAGTATTATCAATGCCTTTTTTTTCTTTAAACAACAACCAAAAAAAAATTAATTCCTTAAATAACTTTTTCTATTTCTGGGCATTTAGCCCAACAAGTCCTTAGTGCTATTGTAATGCAAGTAATAAATAATCATTCCCTCTCCACTGAGTAAGAAAATAATAGTTCCTATTTCACAGTTGAAAAAAAAAAAATTACTTCCCAGATTCCCCAGAAAGTCTCCTTGAGCCTGTCAAATGCCACAGCCACAAGACTCCTTTGCTTCTTTTTAAGATATCAGGTGACTTCCCCAATTCCATCAGAAATATAGGACATTCTACAGAATGAAGCCACAGGAAAAAAACAGACAAGTTTCTGGAAGAATCTGTTCCTAGGTGGTCTCTGGTTGGACTAGCAATAATGGGGAGCATTTGAAGGTTTGCACATCTGATACTTGGAGCAGAGATGCCTCCTAGCAGAAGGTCCAAATCTGCTCCATGACTGGGAATTCGAAAGGTGTCAGAGTAGGAGCACTGAAGAACACTCTGTAACACACAAGTTACACTATATACCCAAGGTTGTTCTCTCTAATACAAAGGTAGGTTTGGGGCAACCCAAACCTCCTTCCCTGTAAAACTTTAGTCTAAGTTAACAGCTAACTCAAATTAAGAGTACTTTGGGCATTGTAGCAGCTGGGAGCCAGCATGAGGGAGTAGGAAAACCACAGCTAGAAGATAATGCTGAGAAGCAGCTGTTAGTATGGAAGAGGGTTAAAATAGCCCTAAATAACACCTTTCAAAGGCACTCAGTATATAGAAACTCAAAGTGAGGTTGAAAAAAAAATTTAAATGGATCAGATTTAGCACATAATGAAGTGCATTTTCGGTTCACCTCATCAGTGGAAAATAAGAGACCAGCAATACTGCCAGTGTGACATTTCCCACAGAGACAGAACAGAACATGCTGAGAACAGCTTGTCTCAGCATATCATGTACATTAGACAAGGTAATGTCGTACATCCCAACCACAGCTTTGGCCACGTCCCCAGGAACCAGCACATTCCACAGGCTCTGTACTTCTCTATTCGGCATTCACCGTCCCTCACATTTCAATCTGATGCCTGCAATGCAAGCATCTCACTGATGTGCCTCTGCCAGGCTTGTGATGGCAGAAAGCAACAGCACCCTCCCAACCTGCTCCCACTGCACTGTGTCCCAGGTCTTTACTATTCCCAGCATGATCACCAAATGTGGCAACCAGAGCACGCTCCTACCACAGCCCTTGCCCACATGCCCGCCTCCCTCACAAGCCGGAGCTGAGGAATACAAAATTGTAGACACAGTATTTTGAGAAACAGCTTAATGGAAGTTACCAAGGGATGTGAATCTGACTTTATAACAAAGAGACATGTACCAATTTGAATTTGAGTCCAATTCCCAAAATGATATTATCTGTGTAGTGTTAATTCTTTATTATTCAAAAGATTGCTAACTGTTCATATCTGCACAAATGTGTTCATGCTTCATTCATTCCAAGTCAATAATAATGGATTCTTACTATTGATTATACATGAGCCTTTTTGTCCCATCATAATGAAATTTTAATGTTGATGGTCCCAAAACTATTATTTCAACCTAATAACAGCAAGGCCTGACAATTACCTCGCTCTGTGAATTGCAGATAGAACTAATAAGGTCATTCTTAATAACTTTTTGTTTACCTGACATTTGGTAATTTTATAGTTATTATGTATTATTTTAAAGTCAGAGGAGTGTTTTGCAAAGAAATGTTGTCTCCCTATGGAATAAAATACAATTCTGCCAGGGGAAAGCCTTTTTCCTGCCTGCTCCCTGACCTGAAGTGAGGCGCTTGCTGCCATTTACCTGAGCCCCTCAGCCCAGGGGAGAGCAGCACAGCTCCAGAACTGCACTTCAAAAACACAAAAAAAAGTGGGGGAGAGGGGGAGAAGAAATGGGGAGGGGAAAGAGGAGGAGGCAAGAATCTTAAAATCTTAGAAAAATCTGTAAGGGAAAACTTAATTTGAGAATCAGCAGGAACAGATCAAACAGCGACACGGTATTAGCCAGATTCAGAGAACTGGAGGGCATTTCCATCTCACTGTGCATGCAGCATTGTTGTGGGACTGTCATCAGGAGGTTTCTCCCCTTTCCCAGGATAACCAAGTGCCCCCCAGGACCACCAGACCATATCCAGGGAGCAGGGAATTTTATTCCCAAACAGATCTTTTCCCCTTACCTGGCACTGCTCACTGCCTGGCCCAGCACCTTGCTGCATTCCTGCCCTGTGAGCGGGCCACTCAGCTGCTGCCACCCACTGCCAGCAGACCCCACTCCTACAGCAGCACAAGGACCCCAAGACTAAACCCCCACTTCATCAAAGCACACTTTTCCCTGCAATGTTGGGCTGTTTCCAACACTTTTAATCCTTTGAAGCACTGTTAGCCCTGTGCTGTACCCAAGCTGCCCTCTCCAAGCCACTGCAGGTTGTGCCTCTCCACAGAACCTTCTAGGGCACGGCAGACTCCCTACAGGCAGCCAAGGAAACAGCTGCCCAGCCCCAAAAACAGGGCTTTCAGCCCAAAGGGCAAACATTGATCTTAGGGATACATGTGGGAAGGGAATCTGGGAGAAACTAGCAAAAAGGAGACCACTGGAAGGTTTCAGCAGCAACTCCACATTGGGCAAATGTCCACCAGCCTTTGGAGGGAAGAGCAGGAAGAGCTGCAGGACTCCAAGTCCAAGCCATGCACAGAAGTACAGAGCAAGCAAACAAATGGGATTTGAAGGGATGTTACTGGAGTAAATATATCTGTAAATGCTCTCAGTGTTACCAGGTTAACAATGTGTATAAGCACTGTAACAACCTGAGCTGATGTCCTGTCCCAGGACAGGGGTTCCACACCCCCTCCTCTGCTCAGGCACTTCTGCAGTGATTTTTCTACAGAAAACCCACACTCATGGATACAGACCCGCCTGTCAGACAAAGTCCTTAAGGATCTTTCAATTCAGGAAAGATTATATTCCATAGAACAAACTTTCCTGCTTGTTCTGGTCTCTGTGCTGATGGCAGGTTGGCTAAATTGAGGAATATGGCTCTAAAATCATTTTGGGAATGATGAAGTATTCTGGTGAGAAAGCTAGCAAGCCTTGCAAGGTACTTGTGTAGATTCCCTAATTCCATGCATTTTCCAAGGAAATAGCCACACTTTCTTGAAGGAGACAGTTGTGCCTGTTTTCTTCACCACGGCATTGGCACTGGCCTGGCTTTACCCTAGCGCTCAGGACCAACAGGGCACTTTTAATAAATATCATTTCTGAAACAGAAATAGGAGGAGACAGAAGAATAAGCAATAGTAATCATCAAAAAGAAATCCCAAGGCTAAGACCCCTTTTTTTCGTCCAGTCTTGTGCACACCATTGCCTGGTTAACTAGTTTTTTTAGTACTACGGAGATCCCAAATTTGACAGGGATACAAATGTTGGAAGTAGCTATTTGCAATTGTTACAGTCTGCTTCCAATTACTTCATTCCCCAGACATACTGAAATAGTCAGGGTTTGATTTAACATAACATTCAGTCCAAGGCAGGAAATTTTACATGGTTAAAGAATGAATTTCAGAAGGAAAAAAAAAAACAACAAACAATGCATTGAGCCTGTACTTGGGCTTACTCAGCAGTAGCATCCACTTCCACTACTTCAATATATAGCAGTGGTTATGAAAATGACAAAGCAGGATTTACTTTTCTCTAAATTCTGGTGTTTTTTTCATTGCTTTATTTTTCAACATCTCTTGAACAGTTCTTTCATTACACTGTTTGAAACATATACAGTAACTGCTGTGATGAAACTGTACCTATCGCTATATTCTGAAATTCCTACCTAATTTTGGTTCCTCAGCTAAAAGTTTGCAGGAAGTACTTAAAACAGAGAAAGAATATCCACTTATATTAATATGTCTAGTGGAAATCTGCTAATTAAAATGTCCCTGTCCTCAGAGAAAAAAAAAAAAATCCCACTTTCCTGAGAACAAAAAAAGACATTCAGCTTTCCACAAAAGAACTGACTAAACAAAGAGAACCTCCACATCACACAGCAGAAATGTTAAATTTGTTATGAAGCATCAAGTCAATGTTTACCACACAGGAAATACTTCCGTTTTCATGAAAAAAATTTCTTTCACATGTGTAATGTTAAATGCAAATGTTGAATTAAAAGGCTGGAACCAGGAGATCCAAGTAGTGAACCTCCCAGTTAGAAACCTGCAGATGATTTTGCAGACTGTTTCAATTTCCTCAAGAAAAGTAAGCTTTGTTGAGCTCAAAAGAAGGAAAGTATCTGGATGGAGGTTTCTCAAAGTCTTCCTAAAATTAAAAATGAAGCTAATTTACAACACAAAGGTTCAAAATGAAACAAAATCAGTTAAAAAGTCAATAAGCAAGAGGGTTTTTTGCATATTTACCCTTATCTCAAAAATATAAACAAAATTAGCAAAACAAAATGAGCTTCCTATTCTCTACAATCACTACTCTCACTGCAATCTGTGAAAGTTGTAAGTACATAAATCATAGACAGCCCTCTACATATTTGCAATATCACACATAAAATCCCTATAGTTTTTTATTGGCATCCAGATTTCAGAACCCTTTTTCCTAAAGACTCTTAGAACATCTGTGCTGAACAATTCTTTTTTTTTTTTTTTTTTAAGCTACTTAGAATAAATTTTAGAGCTACCAGGAACATCACTTCATTCAAAATTACATATACTGAGGCTCCATTTATGATACTTGTGAGATCAATATGTAAATAAAAATTAAATCAGAGCTGGTTAATTATTACCATTTACATAGCAAGTGGAAAGGAAGAGGAAACATCACCATTCAAACAATACCAATTGCCATGTAAGACAGAAAATCACTTTCAACAGCAACCATTAAACCTCCATTGGACAAAACACACATGCCTAATACACCACTTAAAGAAACAGCGTCCACCACACCAAATCTGCTCCAACAGTAAAGTGCCTCAGAAGCGGTGAAATCAATAGCTCTGCTTTTCTACAAGCACACACTCTGCTAAAGCAGACCTCTCAGTAATAAATAGATGCTTAATGCATTGCATTAAGGGTAAATACCACCATCTTAATAAACACACTTAGTCCCTCTTTAAAGATAAAATGCAAGCACACACATCAAACTCAAGACAAGTTTCCTCCATAGCAGTTGCACGAGGGGAAATCTGCTGCTGCTCTTATTAGAGAGTCCCTAATTAAAGGCTCACACATTCCTATGTCAAGTTAGTGAGGTACATTTTGCTTCTGCTAAAAGCTGCCCAAAGTTTTAGCTATGTGAAAAATTTTTGCTTTACCGATTACATAGACTTTGCAAAAGTTAGAGAATTATCTTAGATTTGGACAGGAGTCCAATCTGCCAGAGATGTACACCACTCACTGCCTGCCCTATGCCTGTTCATTCTACATCCTCACACAGCTTTGCAACTCTGCAATAACGAGCTTCAAACACGGGGAGAACATCATTTGCATTTAAACATACACATCCCTAGCTCCTGTAAAGAAACAAAATTTATGCCACCTCCTGCTTGTTTTAGGGAAACGTACACGTTCCTGTTCCTCTTATGAACCAAATTATTGTACCTAGTTTTAAAATTCCCCTACAATATCTGGAGGTCCCAGTACCACTTGATAATGGTAAGCTTGAGAGAAGGATTTGGGTCCCTCTGAGAGTTTCTGGGCATTTCTTTGCACTGCTCCCCTCTCAGGACACCTCTCTCCCCATTTGTACATCAGTGTGAAGTCAGATCTAATTCTCCTTCACCCTTACCAGTCTCTCTGTGCTGTGCTCTCACGTCTCATCAACAGCTCTAGCATTTTCAGGATCCCTCAGGAAAAATAACCTCACAGTCACTATAAAATATATCAATATTGTGATATATAACAAATGGTAAGATCCACAGAAGTACTATTTGTGCATAACAATTCCCTTTCCAACTGCACCTGAAAACACATCTCCTTGACCTTGAAATCAGAAGCACAACCACCTCACACTGTTCCTGCATGGATATTTCTTGGACCAGCACTTGCCTCACACAGCAGAACAAGCTTTTTGATCTCCCCTGGCATATTCCCATGCTATGCTAGCAGCTATAGCAAAACAATTATTTTTTCCTGTAATTTCTTCTATTCTCTGCATTTTCAATTTTTAGCCAGATGGAAAAAAATAAAATAAAATACTGCCTTTGTCCAATAGATGGTGGGTTTTTTTATAAACATGAAAAAAAAAAACCACCAAAGGAAAACTGCTGTTTTGGTTAATCCCTTTGTAAGGGATTATATTAAATTCAAAGAGCTAAGATCTATCTCCCCAGTCCTTAACCATTTGAGCTCAAAATTGTGTAACAATTGCATGTTATATTTCTTGATGCACCAAAGGTCTTTTAGAACCCACCTCATGTCATTTCTTCACATTCCTTCATTCTGGTAACTCTTACTCTGAAGAAAGTAGCTCCAACTACACTGCATTGCCTTCTGAAGCATGACAGAAATGCCAAAAACTGTCATTAATTAAAACTCTTACTTGACCTGCCAGCCTACAGGATCTGTAGGACCAGCACCTGTAGGACCCCTCTCCAAAGCTGCCTCCATGATGGGCTCAGAGACAGATTATGTTCAGCCCTTGGCAAGAGCTAAGCCAAGCAATTCCCAGCAAGTGCCTGTCAACAGTAACACACATGCTCATGGCAACTGATGCAAGAGCTTGAAATGGGACTTCATATACAGCTTAAAAGTAGCTTCCTCAAACAACTATTCCCTTAAATACCTGAAGTGATGGCTTCTCACTCAAAACCTTCTTGAATTTGGTCCTCAGCATTCCTAGGATTCAGTTTCCTTTTCAGGAGCTTGTCAAGGTTATTGAGTTGCAATTTGAGTAACTATTGCACCTGCTTTCTATCAGGTCTTATAATTATTCTCTGGGTTATGAAACAAAACAAAAAATATTACTATTAGGGATTAACAACACAGAGAAATTCTGATAGTAGTAGTGCTAAGAGAAAACAGTGCTCAAATTTCAGCTGGCTTTCTGCAGCATAGTTCTTGAGGAGCCCAGGTTTTGGCCTCACAGCAAGATTGTCCATTAATTTACTTTACAGCTTTACATTGCACTATATTTTAGTTATTTTTATAGCACTTTAAGGAAAGTATTGGGAAAGGATAACAGAAGGACAGAGCAATAAAACAAAATATAACAATTAGCAATGACAAAAACGGTGAGCCAACAACTGGGAGCCCTGAGGGAAGAAGAAATATTAAGCTGACATGAAAAACCATCAAATCTACAGATGAAATGCTTTAAGAAGTTGGGATAAAAGAATTGTTAAAACAAAGCATTAAGATGCAAAGAGCAACAGATTAATGAAAGAGAAAGATCCAAACTATTGGTTGAAAAAAAAAAAAAAAAGTATGGTAAGCAATTTATAAGTAGCAGTCAGAGGAACTTGAAAATATGAAAGAGGAATAAAAGATAAGACCCCAGGGGTGAAGAATAACAAGGAAGGGTTCATTTTGGAGAGCTGGTTAGGTAACAAGTCAGAATTTATCATCAAGATATAAAGATTAAAATGAAATAATGTCTCAGGGCTCACACAATACACTGGGATGTTCAATCTCAAGGCCTGCCACAGACTTGCATGACCATAGTCAAATCACACTCTAACATTCAGCTCCTGTACCACAAAATGGTGTTGCTAATCCTTCCTTTGTAACTTATGTTTAAATCGTAAGACAGCTCTTGATGTACATCCATGTTCTATCACAGCAGTAACTCTTGCACAGGCCTCGTTTTAGGTGGGATATTTTTTGGAGCAAACACTTAGCAACCACCTAAAGAGTGAAAAGAGATTTGAAACATGCCCAGGTAGAAACAACACTAGACAAACAGGTTAGTTTAAACATGGCTGGAGAAACATGTGTGTGAATTACAATGTAAATAAGATTAAATTAGCAGGAAAAAAAAAAAATCAGACAATGATCTTCCAAAAGCAAGAAATAGGCTCATGTAAGATAATAAAGAGAGTTGTTATATGGCATTCCCTCCAAGTGAGCTCCTACCAGAGTTTTATTTCCTTGGAAGCTACTTTTAGATGAGGGAAAGTTTGAAACTTGGCTGTGGTGTTTTATTTATAGAGACATAACCTTAACATGAAGTGACAGGTTACAGAGATGCACATCCCCATCCCTTGACTCCTATCTGAGCATCAGGTCCACGAGCCTCCTGCAAAGTTTAAGAACCCTCCTTCCCATCTCACAGGTATATCCCTCAACTCAGCAACAAGCAGGTTTTCCATTTTAATACATTTTCTGAACTTCAGCAAGCACATTCTTTAAATCTGGACAAATTCACCTCCACTCAGCACACCGTTACCGTAGCCCTGCTTGCTGTAAAGCCTTCCTAGCTATTAAAGAAGATACTAAGAAAAAGAAATCACTAAGGTGGCTCAGGAAGAACAGGTATCAAGCTGCTTGTATTACTCCCAAACTGGCTGACAGTGTTATTAGCCAGCACAAATTATCTCTGAGTAGTTCTGCACATCTGCAATTTTTAGTACCCACTTCTCCTCCCACCCCTTCATCCTTATTCCCATTAGGAATAGCCCAGATTCTTTAATTGACAAGAGACTGCCCACAGTTTGACATTTTTATGTTAAACTAACAGTCACATTACTTTTTCATTTTTAAAAGGTACTATTCTTGATCAGCGCCAACACACATATTATTGAGTGCCTTTCAAAGGTGGCATTTAAATATTGCTAATGGAATTTCTTTGTAATCAGTCCCAGAGAGTTTAACTCTATCACAAAGCAAAGCCTTCCTAGCATCTGCCATCAACTCAAATAACAGAAGACTCATAGCTAACTCTCACTTCAGTTTTTTGTAAACATGATAAAACAAGAAAGTGACTTCTCAAAAGAAAGCTTGTGAGTGGTGCACTGGTAAATCTCATCTGGATATGAGCAGTGTTTGAGGAACCTCTGAAGCCTTTTCTGAACATGGTAATTAAAATAACAATTATGCAAGGAACTCAAACCCATTTGGATTTCCCTGTTGTCAGACTCTTTCCTTTGTTGACAGCGATAACTCTATTATTAACCTTGCAACAAATTCATCTTGCAGCACTAACAAAAGTGGTTTTCAGGCTTATATTCTTTACCTCTTTTCAGAAGTAATCTTCTTATTACCCACTCTTGAAGTGAGCACACTATTGAAATAAATTCTAGACAAGGACAGGTTGGTGGGTTTTATTGCAGAAAACACCCAACCCTCTTCTCTTAATCTGCTTTTACGCACAAAGTGGTGAATATTTTTTTAACACTTCAAGAATCTGTTGGCCTAGTTTGCATAAAGAAGGAAACCGCTGGCTTCATTTGGGGTAACATTACTCTAGGGGTCCCAAAGCAATGTGGCAAAGTTGGCTGTACCCTCTGCAGGGCAGGGAATTCAATATTTCCCTGGTTAATTCTTTCATACATTTCTTAGCCTTAGCACAGCTACCTTGAATGAATACTGATTAATTGGACTCTCTCTCAACCTGTGCAACAGAGAGTAGAGTTGGTGCCAGTGCAAAATGCAAGCTTTAAATACAGGGAAAATTTATGCATTGATTTCAATTTTTTTTTAATAATTTTGTATGACAGTCAAACTGCCTTACAAAGAAGTTTCCATGCTGAAGTTACAAGAACTATCCCCTCGTAGTCAAAACCTGAAGTCACCCTGCACAGAGAATGTTCTGGCAAACCAGAAGAGCTGTCTCTGTCCATATCCCACACTAACTACACTAGGGAAAGGAGAGGAACCTATTAGGAAGTTTTCTTACAATGCCTTACAAGCTGTGCTGGCCTCACTACAACCAGTCATCGGGAAAATGTATTCCATGCAACCCAACTGTGGATTTAATTAATTTTTTTATCCATACTGATGTCTTATCCTCTTTTTTCTTTTAAACATTTTGGACTCAGCATGCTAAGGGGGTCTACAGGCCAAAACATCCTTTAAAAGTTTATTGTCTCTTGGTTTCATAAAAAATGATAATTAAAGAATGATTTAGGTCAAAAGGGACCTTAGAAAACCATCTAGTTCAAATCCCCCCACTTCCCAAATTTGATGTTCATTCAATAATCACTATAAATGTAAATAAGTGCCCCTAATTTTCTGTACCCTTCTCATGACCCTTTAAGAAAATTAAGTAATTGTTTTCACTTTCATGTGATTAAAGTATTTATTGTCTATGCTGTTTTTCATGCCTCTAAGTACTTTCACTTTTTGATTTATCTGATACTTAAAGTAGGAACTGGTCACTAGGAATAATCCCTTCCTAGACACACACATGGCAGCCTGCAGTGCCTGATGAGCCAGAATGCCTCTGTGATGCTCTTAGAGCTATCGTTTTTCTCCTTATCACTGCAGACACATCTCACTGCTTTCAATATTGTCCTGTTTTGTTCTACAGGATCCTGCAGGTTATGCTTTACCAAGATAACACGAGCCACTGGCGACACTGCCTATAATCTCCTTGCAGGTGACAGCAGCACTTATCAAGTGACAATCCCAGATAGCCAAACAGGTCAGACTTCTCGGGCAGGGGAGGCAGGCAACCAAAAGATACACAACACCTAATTTCACAAAGGCTGTTTTACCTCTGCATCACATGCACTTCGAAGTCACTGCAGTCCTGTTCTCACGTATCAGTGACTCAAGCCCTCTGACCATGCCTTCTAAAGATTTCAGAAGCACCAACTGAACTCAGTCTCTCCCTGTAGCCAGTGGCTTTTAGCGTTCCACATCCCAAATAGGAAAATTTGCAGGAATAGGTAAAAAACACACCATTAGTCATCCCAAACCCATTCTTCAGATCAACATAGCCCTCTCTGGGATCATCTCATACTGGACATCACAAGCATCCATTCTACATAAGAATTAAGTGACATCCAAGTTTCTTCCACAGTAACTTTTCCTGTTATATGTGTCCCTCTGCAGAAGTGGGTTTACAATAAAATAAGAGTTTTGCATAACTAAGAATTGCATTTAAGTAACTGAATAGCAACAAGCATCTGTTTATCTAAAAACTCAGAAGCAGAGACAACATACAACCAATCCCTGAGAAATTTGCAAAGGAATTCTGATTCACATCAAGTTACTGATGAGTGAAAATTACACAGTAAATTTGGAAAAAATGAAACTGGAAAAAAGAAACCAGTTAATTTGGTTTCCACTGTAAATGACCCTTTCCAAATTCTTAACATTTTCCTAATGACACTAGCTATATGATTTTGAATAACCAGAAATTCTGATTTTGATAAGTCTGCCTAGTCAATGGTTTATCCATCAGGTTATTCCACAGATACAAATAAATTTGTCTTATGGATTTTCAAATATTTGAATATTTTGGGTTAGCTGAAAATGCCACAATATTTGGCTCTATGTGTCACCCCAGGGAGAACAAGGAATTCACATGCAACAAAAATCACATCTCAGATGCACACAAATAAACCCCTTGCTAAATAGGGGTGTGGCATTTCTGTTGCCACATAGAACACAGTAAAAGAACGTGACCTCTATCACAGAAGGACAAAAAGATATTCCCAACAGCCAGAAGATAGTCAGAGCGTGACTGAAAGTCCACAGAAGTCTTAAGGACCTATAGCTAAACTGCTCCCTGGCTAACACTGTCATATTAGTTCCAGAAATACTGCCAATATAGTATAATTCCCACAGGAAAACTAATGGAAAGCTATTCAAAATGAGAATCCTTCCTGCAGGTGGGAAGGTATTTCTTCAATCTCAGGGTTAATTGCATCTCGGTGTGACCTGGAACACCCTTATTATTTAAGTCTACAGCCTCCCAGGAGCATAGAAATCATGCTAAGTTATGGTGCATTTACACTGTGGAAAATGACTGCTAGATGCTAACACTGAAACTATTGAGCTCTTATCTGTGATATAAAGAGCATTTGGAAACATGTTTCTCTCTTTTCAGAGCACAAAAAGCTTGCTCAGTGACTCACTTCAGCCCTTTTCCTTCGCTTGTGATTTTCCCTGAGTTACGTGGCATTTCAGCTACTTCAAATAAGAAGTTAAGTTTTACTGCTTTTAAAAGTATTTTAAAATAATAGCTGCTGGAGCCAAGAACCACATCCTACTCTCTGTTACATCCAGAGACTGCAATTGTGCCAAGTCTCCTCAGGTGCTCTCGCTAAACTGAGTGCAGAATCTATACTCAAAAGGACTAAGCCTGCTTAGTATAATGAGCCCTTCCCATTGCTTTAATTATTATTAATAATTCTTTATTGATTCTTTTGATATTTTCTTTGATAGTAACTGTTGGTGAAGATATGGCACGAACAGAAAAAGGGAAAAGTAATGAAAATTGAGTGTTAGCCTGTAACCAGGCAAAGAGGGACCTGTGATGACATACTTTGGATACTATGAAAGTTTGTGACCAAAGACATGCAGTGCGTCTTTCAACATACACAATACATAACTTCACAGGAAAAAAATAACAAACCAAGGTGATACTTTTGCCTCCTCTGTTTCCATTGCAGCAATTATCCTCCAATTTTCATAGTTACAGTTCTGAATCAACAGCTTAAGCTCAGATAATTCTTCCCTTCTGTTCAGAGAGCTCACAGTACTCTTCAGCACTTTAATATTTAGTTTCAGAAATGTTTCTAGCCTATCTGATTACAAAGCTAACCTCACATCTTTAAATCAATACCCTTACTGTCTCACTGAGTGTGCTGGCAGAGGCCGGAAAAACAATCTCTCAGCCTTCCTGATGCAGGGTACGATGTCGGTGTCAAAACCTAATCGCAGCCACTTACAGCAGCCACCACTGAAAAGCACAGTGTCCTGCAGGTAATGCCGAGTCAGCGGGTTCCTGCTGTGCCAAACAGGCTCAAATGGACCTCCCCTGCTGTGCCCGGAGTACACAGGGCCTGCAGGAATGAGCCCTGTGCTCCACAATGATGTCTCCTTTATATGCTCATACTGTCAAAACAGCAGATTTGGTGAGAAAGTGTGGTTTGGGGTCTAACCCTCTGGAAAGGCAGTTTAAGCAAGAATGAGAAGACATTATACTGCAAACCCTGCTGGTTGCCAGCTCAGTGAACCAAAGCAAATCTATGTCATAGTAATTATATTTACACTGTAAATCTAGGCAATAGCTCTTCAGGTGGTATAAATTGGCATTAGCTTATTACAATCAAGGAAGGCCTTATTGATTTATGTGAGGTAAGGCTTTTATATGAATTTTCTATCAGTAACCAACCTAAACCTACCTCTAGATCTGAATCGACCCATAAACAGTGCACTTCTGGAATGTCTATAATTTCACTTTGCAATTTTTATTGCTAAGAGCTGAAAGTTTGGCCCATAGCATTTAATTTCTGATGACTAACATCTGTGCTAGGAACAGGTGCCCAGAACTTCAGGTCTCTTCAAAAGACCAGCCTGAATTATAACAGTAAATTATGTGATTTCAGGCAAGGCTGCATCAGTGTTTCTGTTTTAAATGTTGAATTTTCAGGAATCTGAAATATACCCATAAGTTTTCCTTGACACTGGAGCTTTGTTTACAAGCCCAAAGCTGGCATTTTGCTTATTTGTGACAAAACAATGGTTTTCGCATGCTTCCAACCAAGCAGGCCCTAATCCATCAGAAATTCTCTCCTCGCTCCTCTAAAAATTAAGAGCAGCCATTCCATATACCAAATCTGAACTATTAAGCTACTGGAACTGAAAACATGCCAACAATATCTGAACACTAAGTCCTCTGAGGTCAAAATTTCACCAGGCTAACCTCATGGGCCAGAGGTAGTTTTCCAATACTTTAAGTAGCATGTTAGGTATGAAACTTTCCCTGGTAGCTCATTTACTCCATACACAGAACTTCTGCGTGTACCAACAGATTATTTTATCTCCTAAAAATACATCTTGAAATATTCACTTTAAATACGTACACTTCCAGACTGTGTACATGTACTCAGGGCAGAAGACATCTTTCCACTTTAGTGTACCCTGCTAATCACATACCATCTGGTAATATATTATGTATTCAAAGATACACATAATATATCAAAACACATACTGTAGGCATATTATGGTGTGAGGAAAGAAGGAATATATCAGATGTATTCACACAAGTGTAAATAACTTCTCATCCAAGAGAGCAGAACAGCTTTAAAGTACAATGACATTTTGAAAGATTTGCATTATATCTAGAAATGAGAAATTTTTAAATGAGTCTGAGCACTCAGTGATGCATTAATTAAAGACTTCATCTGATACCCATAAAAGTAATTGGAAAGACCTGCTGACTTTACCCATCTCTGAATTGGGCCCAGTAGCGCATTAATTGAGGGCGAGTTTGCATCTGCAGCAAGCTGAAATTAGTTCTCAGAACAGTAAATCATGGTTTCGTGCATTAAATAGTGATGTGTAGTTAATTTTACTTCTGGAAAGACCCCAGTTAAAAAAGCATATCAAAGCTACTCAATACTTAATGTTTTAACACTTGAAAACAGAAAAGCCTTATTATATTGGTAGATTTCAACCACACAAGCAAGCAACCAGTGGTCTCTTGGCAGACAAATGTATGTGTTAAAATATTTCTGTCCATAGCTAAAAAATCAAAGTTTCTTTTAAAAATAAATCTAAATAACAAGATCTATGATTTTTTAAACCTGTGGTATTTAAACTCTTTCTACAGTAACTGCAGTTAAATTCCATCTCCTTTGATTCTCACACAGGGGTTGGACAGACACAAACATTTCTCTTCCACTGCTGTACCTTCTGCTGATCCCATCAGATTATCATTAATATGCAAAAGACAGTATGTATTCAGCTGTGTAGGATTTTGTTTTCAACTCCATTTTCATTGCCACTTGTTTCATCTCTTATTCAAAGAGAAGAATGTTTCATGCTTACATATAAATACAGTATAACAACTTATCAAAGTCACATAGGGCTCCATTGCCACAAAGCAGAAAACAAGCAATTTGAAGGTCTTTTTAAGAGAAATAGAACAACTCATGCTGGAATGAACAACTCCATGGGCACTTCTGGGAGAAGAGGGAATAGGCAATTTCCAACCAAAATCTCAGCCTTTAGGTTTGTTTTTCCTCTGACACTATAGATTGCTCTGGAGTTCATTGGCACAGATAACAACAAAACAAAATCCCTGAAGAAACCACACTTACTTTTGTAAGGGAGACAAATATTGGCAAGGACAGAAACAAACATTGGTATTGAAAAAGACATGTATAGCACAATGTAAAATTTCGTTTCCCAGGCATTCACTTTTAACCAGGCATTCACTTTTTTTGTTGGGAGACAGTTTTTTAGAACAAAACAGCCCACATTTGCAGATTACTGATACCCAGTCTAGTTTTTAAGTGAACTCCTTGGGATAGCAAAAAGAAGACTGATCTTTAGCAGTGTCTGAGCAGTCTTAAGATCTCAGTTTCATTTCAGGTTTCTCACCGTGAGCTTCAAGCATCTTAAATCACTATCACTTCAAACAGTGCATGTCTATTCCTTTTACATTGCATGTCTATTCCTTTTATTGCTTATAGCATAGTTAACCCATTTCATCTTCCCACCAACAATCCATGCAAATACTATTTGCAGTTCCAACATTAAGGGTTAGAAATCATCTGCTAAACCAGCACAATATTTTTGTAAAGGAGGTGGTAGAACAACAGAGGAGATAAACAGCACACATACACTGATTTATTAGAGTGACACAGTGAAAAGATCCAACTGCATCCATTTATACCTGAACTGTTCTTTTTCATGGGTTCAATTTTAAATAAAGTTTGGGTTAAAGAGATGCAGTTTCATTAGCTAATGAACCTTTAAAGGCTATAAATAATATGTATTAGTTCTTCAAGGAAGTCATTATATCCCAGTGTTCATTTCCTTCTCCCCTTCCCCATCCCATTTGCCTTCTTACCTGTCCATCATCTGCAGATTCAGTAATTCAGAGATCAAATTTTGATTCCTATATATTAAAGATTTCAGCATCTCTAACTACAAGCAAACACTCCTACACTCTGCAAGTTGCTGGCTTTCTCAGTAATTACTGTTCCATCGCTGTCCCTAAGGGGAAAAAAAAAATATCTGCTGTTGCCCCATTACCAGCTGTCTTCTGATATTATTACAACTCCCATCTCCCTCGAGGTATTCTTGCTACTGTTGACCCTGTGTTTTCTGATAAAATTTGTGATCTTTTTCATATCAAAAAGATGGCAGACATACATTTGTACATACAGCTCACTCATCTCTAACCCAGGTTTCTAACTTATGTTCAAGCTGTCAGAGTCTGAAGTCTGCATCTACTTTCCAGACTCCTTTGTATCCTGCATTTCCCCCATAAATCTTTGCCAAAATAAATTCTTCTGCAACTTTAACCTTATTGTCACAGCTTAAAATCTTGTGAGCAATGAGCTCAGAGAACGCAGTGTCCTCACTGGAGCACAGGTGAACTCAGACTCTCCTAATTCCATTTCTTCCCTCATCTCCATTCCAGATCCTCCACCCTTGGGGAAAAATAAAATAAAATAGATATTCCTACCTTTGATTTGAGGTAAGAAATATAATTAATTTCTTTTTCATTTAAAGTGCTCTTTTCCTTACTTCCAGTCTTCTATTATCCCCATAGCTCATTCTTAGAAGATTGCCACAACGCTAAGGATGGTGAAGTCTCAAACCTGAAAATGGGTCTGTCTTGGCAGTATGGCAAGAGAGCAGTCAGGAGTGCAGGAATGCCAGTCACACAGGCTACTTACAGGAGGGCTTCTTAGAGGCCTAGGGTTTTGTGTTTTCTACTTGTCAAACAGATTAGACACAGATATATTCAATAATCTAAATGAAATCTATCTTTAGCTAAACTCAGTCTTTCAATCTCATTTCTATTCTGAGAATCCACACAGGCATCAAGTTCAACTTAAACCTTCTGCACCAATGAACTTAAGGGGTGTGCAGGTCTTCAGCACAAAGGCAAGTTTTCATCATTAACAAAGTCAGAATACTGCACTAATTATTTCAAGAGATCATTTTTCTTTGGGTTATTCTGATGCCTAAACTTTAATGACCTGGGTTCGTGCTAATTATCTGTAGTCCTCTGGTCGTCTCCTCTCACATGTTTATCTGGATACTATCCATCTACTTTCACAATTGCAAACATTCTTTCAAACTGTGCCGGCTGAGATACAGAGGTGAAGAAAAGGGGAAGGGAGTGAAATGAGGCTGACTTCATGAAGAATGTTGCACCACATGCTTCATCTCACCTTGTCACCTCCTCGTGTTATAGGCACATTGTAGCATATTGCAATATATACATATATTACAGTATGTATGTGTGTACATACATATATATTCTTTCTCATATATACTATGAGAAAGTCTTCTTCTAATCATGATCCAGTAGGAGGTCTACTGACTGGCCAAAAGGCATTGTTTATTTTTACTGTTCCTTCTACTGATGTAAATAAAATGCAAATCCTCGATTGATTTTGCATTTAGGCCAATAGATGTTATAAAGCACTAAATGTGTTATGAATTATTTTATTTACTACTACAAGGGGTTGGAAGTATAGCTAAAGAAAGTAAGATGAGAATCCAGCAGTTTCTCTTCTAACTAGTTTATCCTTTACTTGAAGAAATTTATTCTTTGTGATTATTTAAATTTCCAGATTCTGAAAATGAAGCATTTCTCTCAATCACATGGTGTTCACAAGCATATGATTTGGTCACCTATGCTGTACTGGATTGTTCTTGCACCTTTTTTGACAGAGTTGAAAATTTTAAGCAGACAAATACAAAATCATTTAAAATTAGGTTTTTAAATGATTCTAAGAGAGTAAAGAACCAGGTATCAACTGACTCCCCAACAAAAAGCAGTACCATTTTTCTTTTCCCTTTGGGAAAGAAAATGAACTGAGCTCCATACAAAGTTGATAGACTAATATTCATGGAACCCTTTGGTTTCCAAGCATTTCTTGAGCAGCTTTTCTCTGCTATTTACAACTAACATAAAGCTCCCAAATCTTGCTGGGAAATACAGTGGTTTTATTCATGAGTATATTCCAAAATACATTATTTTAAACTCACCCAGATCCTACAGCGATGAAAAATTGCAGCCCAACAGGCCAGCATTCAAAACTGCTCAAATCAAAGATTTACACCAGGAGGTTGTTTCAAGACTGGAGGTAAATACACTGTAGGGATAAAGCTAAACAAGTGTTTCTAAAAACTGGAAAGAACCAAGCTAGTGAAGGTCCTGGGTGTGGAAGAGTCTGCAAATACCTCCACATATGAGAAAAGGATATTCACTCAAAGATAGCAGCACCGATGCCTGCTGGCCAGCACTGCAACATCAAGAAATTGGCTGCGAGTCACCTTGCTTGGTGAAACCCTGATCTTGACCAACAGCCTCTAGATGTTGTTAAGGTAGTAGCTAATATCACCAAAAAGGTTTATATGCCTTATATAAATATACAATACTTTATATAAAGCCTTTGTAGGAAATACAGCTGCATAGTTTGGAATTAGGTGCTGTGGGATTTTGTACTGAAGAAATCCTGAGCCTGCTGCTAATCCTTTCTTTACTGTGGGGGATGCTGAGGTTACAGGAACAGGTTCACAAGGGAATTTGTGGAAGCCCATCCCTGGCAGTGTTCAAGGCCAGGTTGGATCAGGCTCTGAGCAATCTGGTCCAGTGGGTGGACCAAGTAGGGGACTTGGAACATGGGAATCTTTAAGGTCCCTTCCAACCCAGGTCATTCAACAATTCTCCAGAACTGCTCCAGAATTGAGCAGAGTGTCCAATGCCAGAAAGCAGGGAAGTGGTAACCGTGGTGGTAAGAGGATCATGGCAAATACTGATGTAGTAAGATTTGTACATGTCTACCCAATTTTCTAGCTGAAATACATAATCATTGCATATAAATTCTTCACTCAGTGCAGGCAATATGCATTTAGTCCACTTCTTTGAGAACTCAGACCCTTATCTGTATGCAGACTGCTTTTGTTCCAAGCCTTTCTTCATGTTCTCCCTCTCTTCTTAATTAACAGAAAACAGTTATGAATATTAAAGAAGAAATTAACAACAGTGTAAATAATTTCTGGGTGTTTGTAGATTCCAAATTTAGTTTTTAATTAACCCCCACTGGTTTCAAAAAGCTGTTTAAGAAAAAGATATAATTTCAAAATTTCCCTTGTGTTTAGAAAAAGAAATAAGGTAAGACCACAAAGCAGCAGTTTGGCATTGCAGACACCAGCATCACATGAGGATGTTATTTGACGTTATTTCTACTCAGATTAGGGTAGTTTAGGATCTGGTTTCAGCAGAACAATCCACATACTTCCTTCTTCACTTAACAAGCAAAATGCAGGGGATTTGGCCAAACACTTTCTAACTGTGATAACAAAAGTCTGTCTTCTGCATTCAGCTTTTGATTCCTATTGGAGGAGATCAGAACATAGGAATTGGTCAACTGCAGAGGTCAGCTGAACCCCACAGTGTAATCACTGACCACAACTAATATCAGATGTTAAAAGCCCGGAGGTAACCATTACAGAATCCAGCTTTTTATGTCTACACCCATTTGTTATGATGTCCTATGGCTGTGGAGATTTTGTTTTGGTTTGTACAGTTCTTCTCACAAGAAATCTATACGTCCTTGCAAGCCATTTAAACATCCAGTCTTTATAGCTGATCTGACCAATCTATCCTCCTTCAACTCCTGTCAGCAGTCAAGGTCAGAGTAGGCTTTAGGCTTTTGTGGATTGAAAGACAGAAAGAAAATTCCTCACAAAATTTTAATAGTCTTATTTTTCCAGTGTTTTGGCATTTGTATAACCAAAAAAATGCATGCCTTGTGGTGAATCACTACCACAAACACAGGCAAGCATCTGTATATCATACCAATAAGAGCAATTTACCTCAGTCTCTTTTACACTTCTTGAAAGGATACAACAAAGGAGACATCTCCTACCATCGATCTGTGTGCAGCAAGCCCTGTTGAGTCAGTGGGAATTCTGAATGTAAGACAACTCAAAGACAGACGTTCCAAGAAATCTAATTTAAAGATGCCTCAGGAAAGCTTTAAATTGCACTTCCCAGAGCATGCAATGGGGTAGATCATCCTCTCCCTTGTGCATAACACCCATTAGCGTTAATTCAAGTTACCCTTGTTCACTGGGAGGAGAACACGGCCTGGTGTTGCTAAAGGAATTCCTTGGTTTCTCACCAACATCACTTATCCTCTCTGCTTCCTCACACAGCTCTTGTGCACTTATGTACTAAAGAAATATTCCATGTTCAGCACTCAGACTGAAAGCTGCACAACAGGCAGAAATTTCCAACACAGCAACAAAAGAGGTACCTTCAGACTGACTGATGGTGGATCTTGTTGCCTCTGCAACAACATAGTGCCATAAAGAGAACATATAGAAAAAGATATTGTATTTGAAATACTATTTTTGGATACAAATGTTAAGGTCTTATTTAAGAAAAAAAAATTCAAGGAAAAAACCCTAATACAAGACTGCTGAGTTTACACAAGTACTTCCTGCATTCAGGGGAGTCAAACAACTGCATTCTTTGACACACAATTAACACATTTTATGAAAAGGAGGAAAAGACCTTTGTTTTAGCCTATCTCTGGTATTTTTTTTCTTTTCTTTTAAGCTTCTTTTTTGTCTTAAGAGGTTATTTATATAACAATATTAAAACAGCATGCCCTTTAATAAGAAAGTGGATTAGCTGCACAGCTGACAGTACAGAGACACACATCAACAGAGCCTACCAGAAAACAACCAGAAACTGAGGAAATAGTGCCCTATGCACAGATGAGCATGCTGGAGTGGTTTTCCAGACAAGGAACTGGAACAGATCAAGATTTCAGGAGCACATTTGGCAGAGAAATACTAAAAAGTCTAAGTCCCTGTAAAGATAGCATCCAATGAGAAACACAAAACCCTGTGGCAAGTGTCCCAGAGAATTCCCACCCACACTAAGTCTACCTTCCCACCTACACTGTCTACCCATTTCCTCACACCTAAACTTGACATGGGGACAAGGGAACAGGTTTCCATGGGAATCTAACTCCATCCAACATTTGGGGCACACCAGAGGGACTCCAGCCACCTCACCACAACAGAGGGGAGATGCAGGAGCTGGGGCTAGGCCTGGAAGAGGGCACTCTCTTAACTCCATTCACCCACCATTGCATTTACCACCCAGACAGGTACCCACTATCAATGCAAGAACACACTTTCCCTCATACTGAAAAGCCTCAGCACAGCAAAGTGGATCACCTAAACAGAAGCACCACATTCCTAGTGGGTGCAAATCTTTGCCATTTTCATTGGGATTCACTGACTGATAACAACTATAGGTCTAGTCCAGGGAAGCAGGATCAGCTCTTTTGTGCCAGCACCAGCAGCTTGAGAAGAGAGATGAGGAAGGCAATCAATCATACATGTTGGTTTGGCCTCAAACACAAATCACATCACCAACAGCACAGCTCTACTCAGCCTTGGATCTGCCTGATCCAGTGAGAGGTCTCATGCACCCTCAGGAGCTGGGCAGACAGTGGGAATTCCGTGGCAGGTGCTCTGTGTAACAAACCTAGCAGTAGCCAGATAAGAGATGCAAGTACAGTAAGTCACCTTCCCAGGCAAGCTGCTTTCATGCTAGTTAGGCCATTAGCAATCTTCAGTCCCTACACATTAGAAGTCAATCCTGCCTCAGGCAGCATTAACTTACACATTAGAGCTTTAATGTAACAGCCGCAGTGCTGGAAAAGTGTTATCTGGTACAAACATTTTCCCATGACTCCACTCACTTCCCCAATTACTACATTTCCTATTATCTTTTGAAGGGATCTTTATAAGTAGCTTTACCTTGAGAGGCTGGAATTATCATGGCAATATCCCACAAAGGTGTGTTTAGCTTGTGCACAGAAACTTTGAGCCTGGTTTTGTGGTATCTCCAACACTCAGTCTGGGTGCACAAAGAGAGGGCCATGTGGCATACAGCCAAGGTTTCTACCCACCAAACAGCAAAAACTTGGAACATTCCTACAAAAAGCCCTGCATGCATTTTGTTATTTGCAGTGGGGTCATCACAAAGGTGCTGTGTATTTGCAAAAACAGGCACAGATCAAAACATCCTGAGTTTCAGGACAAGTAATGATTTATTAAAAAATGCATACTAAATGCCTAATTTATAAACTATTTATAGCCCAGTAAGGAAGCAGAAGCTTTACTGTATTACTTGCAGACTCTTCACACAAAAACTACAAAACAAGTACTTTGAGAACAAGACAGATTGATTTCAACTTCTGTAAACTGACCCAACTTCAATGGCTCTAGTTTTATATGCACAAATTCTTTTGTTTATGAATAATAAATACTTTCCCCTCAGATAATCAGAAAAAGATTACATATCTTTTGCTGTCCTAAAAGAAAAAAAAAATCTGTTTCATAAAGACACTATCTTAAAATAGTTAAACCAACAGCCCTTTAAATTACACATTTAGATAACACTTACAGAAATATCACAGGACAAAAAGGCATTTATACAAATTAATGCAAGAGAGTTACTAGACTAAAAAAACCAGAACTGTTGTAAATAGGCTCTTGAAACTGTTTCACAGGAAATTCACTAATGAAATCCTTGGAGAGGCCAGGCAATCTTTAGTTTAACAATTCGACTTCAGGTTCTTTTATTTCTGTTCACATTTTCAGATGTTTCCCAAGGTGCCTGGGCTCTGAAAATACCTTTATGGTAAGACAAGTTCAAACACAACTTAAAAAAAAAAAAAAAAAAGTATTTTGTGTCATTTTGATAGGATGAGGTTGTCACCTTATTGCTCAGCAACATCCCTGGCAGATCGACTCTAAAGAAACAAGTGGGTGTTAAGCTGAAACAAAGCTATCTAAGTCAAGATGATAAAACCTCTTTTTGGTTAAAGCACTGATTCCTTCTTTCTCAGTAAATGCCTCCTGACTTGGCCCTCAAGTTGTTGGAGGCCTCTAAAATCTTTTTTCCATGCAGCCTAAACAAGCTACCCCTATGTAGGGTTGATTCCTTTAAAAAGGCTCGAATTCTCTCCCTCAAGGCCATTTCATGCACTGCTCCCTTACTTCAAAGCATATAAAAGCCAAACTGCAGATACCAGAGGAGAACAGGTATCTGTTCAGGTATCTGAAGCACAGCAGGAGACCAATATCTACCCTACCGTTCTGCACCTGATTGATCCATCAACAAGGGTCTAAGTTACTTCATCAGCAAAACTCCACCACTCCCCTCAGCACATCATTACACATCCTGACGAACCTAAAGGACATGATTTACCCATGGCCCCTGCAATTATTTTTTTGAAAACTGTCTCATTATGAGGGGATAGGTTCATATTTCAACAGAGAATAACAGAATGAAGCACCTAGCATAACTCTTTAGTGTGATATACGCACTGCTGAAAGGGAACAGTACACCACAGCATGACAAGAACAGTCCATCCATCCCACAAAGTGCTCGTGGCCCCCATTATCACTGGGACAATCTATAGCATTTTTAGTTTAAGAGTAATGTCGTGTGTTGATGCCTTACAATTTGATGGGATTTCCGTTCATTAGTAGCAATAAGAGAAGTGCTTTTTATTCATTAAATTATTCTAAGTGACAGAAAAAAACCCTTTTTAAAGACAAGCATATGCACAGCTGTATTCTTTCTCATGCAGTTGGGATCACCCCTCTCAGCACATTAATATTGTATTAGAGAATATAGATCACTTTTTCATTCTTAATTGGTACTTAAAAAATTCTCTCTAGTGAAAATACTGATTGATTTGGTGTTTAAATGAACTTGCTCATTGCAACTGTAGATATCTTGAATACTAAGTAGTTTAAAATAACTTGTCATAATAGAAAGATAGATTGACCGTGCCTAGAAAAAAGAGTGCTTTTAAAATTAAAATTCTAACTTCATAGCTATTGGTAGGATCACTAAACAAATAACTTCATTAAGGAAATCTGGAAAAAGCCTGCCATAGCTGCACTCCATTTTTGTGCACTGCCAGCTTAAAGAAGTAAAAAAATTGCTAGAGAAAGTGATCGGGCTATTAATGATAATAAAATCATCCTCATTACATTTGATTTTTCATTTCTGAGTCTTCTCAGTTTCCTTATTTGCAGTATCTTCTCTACATCCACAAGACCTACTAGTTTGGGCTTGTTTGGTCTCAGGTTTTTTTGTAAAAAATAAAGTGAATGGTATGGGTGATAAGTGGAGGGTTGATTGCATAAACCTGCAGAGAAACTGGAAAACCCCCATATTCAGCATCAGGTTTGAAAGAAATACACTGAGAAACATGCACACAGACACCCTCAAAGGTGAACTTTGGTAGGAACATTCAAAAATTACCTGGGGTGACCTTCCCTGGCCAACAGGACACGGAGCACTCCTCAGATGCTGGGGACAACAAGTGGGTAGAGACAGAGTTAAAGCTGTCCAGGTAACTGCAGGCACTTCCAGGGCTGCAGCCTGGGCTCCTGCCCCTCTACTGAGCTCTTCCTCTTTCTTTCTTACAGCCCTTCTTAGCCCTCAGCCAGGGAGGCCTGAGGACAAGGGCTCAACTGCCCAAAAAGGAGAAGACCTTGCTAACACCTGTTTATGGGCTGGACAAGGAGCCCAGGCCAATCAGGGCAGCTCCCAGCACCTGCCAACAACAACCACCTGGCTGGGGTGAAAACTGATTTCTGCTGGCTCCTGCACTCAGGTGTGCTCCTCAGCTTTTCACATCGTTGTGCTATGGAGATGCAGCTGGGGTAATACATCCTCATCTAAATATTAGGTATTAGCATAATAGACAAAGCTTGTGAATTAATAGGGTTCTCCAAAGACCAGAGTGAAAAAGTAAAAAAGTAACCTCAGTAATGTACTATAAACTTGTATTCCTTATTACTTTTGCTCAATGTAGCCTAATGCAGTTTGTCTTTTAAAATACAGATTTATTAAATAACTTATTTGCCCAATAGAAGAATACTTGGCCTTTCTTTAACAGTCCTTGAGCCTGTTTTGGGTTTTGGTTTTGTTTTTTTTTTTTTTTTAATTTTGTGTGCTTTATTCAAAGGCTACTAAGCCAGAAACAAGCATGTGTAACAGATAATGCTTTATACTCAATTTTAAATTCTCGGTGTAAAGTGCCCTTAAAAAGTCTCTGACTTTCAGGCCAATACTGAGCCTGAAAACCCAGCTTTTTAAGTAAACTTAAAACTGAAGATTCTACCTTTAAATGCATAGGTTGTACTTCAGTACTCCATTTTTATCTTTCTTTTGCAGAAATGAATTTATTCTTAATGTGGCTTGATGTTTTGCTGTATTTTTTCATTCCCTATTCTGCTCAGCAGCATTGTTGATTGTTTCACTAGGAGTGGTCACAACTCAGGAGAAGAGGGTTTAGGCAAGTCAATTAACATTGCTGTAGAGCAGAGCCCAGGAGAGGAATGGACATATGGCATGCAATGATGTGCAATTTGCTATTTTTTAATTTCTTAGTAAATAGAGTGAGCTAGAGGACATTCTTGGTCACATTAAGATGAAAGACCAACTACAGAGCTTTACTAATCTGGCCTCACTTAAAATTCATAGATGTTTTACATGTCAAGTAACTTAACCTCTTGAAAATATACAGGAATGAGATTTTAAAAATGGGATTCTTTTGCTATACCAAATATTTGCTTTCATTATACATTCATTAGACTGGGAGAAGTGCTGGAGGGCAGAATTTGGGCTAAGTGTTTAATGTTTATTAAAAAAAATCCTTTGTTAGACACAAAAATGTCCTAATAGGTCATCAAATTCATATCATTGCACCACTACAGCCTGACCCTGTTTATTTCCTCATATGCATCTAATCAATTTTTATAGTTGCTCTAGAGTAGTCAATTAAGAGTTCTATTTATAGTAATGAATCTACAGCTCCAGCAGGCAGGAAATATCTGCCAGGATTTCCTTGCTGAATTTTTTTTTTCACCCTGAAGAAGACAACTGCACTCACAAACACAGGCTTTACAGGGCACTGGCACAGGTCAGCATCCCACTCTGCAAACCAGCATTCTGCCCTTCTGGCCATGCACTCTAACAGATCTCCCACTGCTCCACCTTGCCTTGAGGAGACAAAGCAAAACTTCCCCATAAGTCCTGAGTAGAGAAAACAGGATAAACTGTAGGAGCGGTCAACCTCCACTTGAGCACCCTTTTTGTTTTATTTTGGTTACCTATAAAATGGGCATCCAAGAAAAGAATGAGTACAAAGAAAGCCAAACCCATGCAGGTTCAGCTCAGAGCAGTCTGAGGACCTTCCACCTTTTAACAAGACACAGTGCAAAGGTTTCCACAGCTTCCCTACCAGGTGCACCAGTGGATGAAGTGCAGCCCACAGCAAGCAGAGCTTATCCACAGTAGGTGTACTGCAGGTACCTGTAGATATAAAGCAATGCTGATGGCAGTATGGAATATTTCTTCACCATTTTCCCCCTAACTTGGATTGCAATAATTCCATGCAGTGCCTTTTTAAATCTATATAGATCGCATTGTGCTTTTTCTTCAGTATGAGTGGTGAGGCACTCGAACAGATCGCCCAGAGAAGCTAAGTGTTCAAGAGCAGGTTGGACGGGGCTTTGAAGAACCTGGTGTAGTGGAAAGTGTCCCTGCCCATGGCAATGGGGGTAGAACTAGATAATCTTTAAGGTCCGTTCCAACTCAAACCATTCTATGATTCTTTCAGTGAAGCTTTTTTAACCAGCCAGCCAATCTCAGGGTTTACATATGCACCCTCTTCCTCACAATTTTAAAAAAGACAGAAAAAAAAAAAAAAAAAAACAAAAAAAAAAAAAAAACCCAGGTTTTGACCTTTTTGGCTTTGTTATGCTCCCTTTCTTCTTATGAAATTTCTCCTTCTTAGGAGTTAGCAAGGAAGGCCACCCATTGATCAACAAGCCACAATAGCAAGATAGGACGTGACAGTAGTTCTAGCAGATGGAATGAAAAATGAATCTGTCTCTAGCTGGCCAATTCAAAACCAGGTTAACAGTACCTGAAATTCATCACTATCTAATGTCTTTGTGAGATGAGACTGATGTCAGTTTAATTTAATAGACCAGGCTGAAAAATGCGACAGTTCAATAATTGATTCATGAGTGGATGAGACATCACTGCCTCAGGGGTGGCACCATCCACCAGAGGGTGGAGATGATGGCTGGGGCACTAACGGCATTAGCTGCCTCTTTACAGTCCAACCTCCAAGTCTGCCAGACACCCCAGCCTGTACCCACACTGCTGCAGAGGTGGGCAGAGAGGCCCATGACAGAACACACCTTGGAAATAAAAGCATACCCTGCATTACCCTTTAGGAGAGCAAACGGGGAACTGGTGCTGTAGATGTCTGTACTGCACACCCTGCCGGGAATAAGCCAAGGACTGTGAGGTACAGAGCTGTCAACCAGGTGCTTTCTGCAAGGACTGAAGTTCACTGAATAAATAAAGGGAGAAAAGGGAGATGAGAGTCCTTTTATGTCTTTCAAAGATATTCTTGCTGACTTTCCTCATTCCAGACAGGTGCAGTCTTCTTTTCTCATCGGATACCTGTAAGAGCAGTCACACTTGTGCTGCTGTTTTCACTTCCTGCTCTTTCACCCCACAGTCTCCTTTCCTGTGCTAGTATGTAGAAATCTGCTATCTTTTCCAAAATGTTGCCTAGTTGATGCTAAGAAGCCTCCAACAACTCCATAATGCATTCTTCAATAGTCAAACCTAGGCTTTGGCTGCCCTATCCTTGTATTTTTATAGATAATTAGCAAACCACTTACTTATGGAAACGGAGTAATAGGGGGTTTTTTTGAGTACCATCTTTTATTTGCAACCTTTGAATTGGGATATAGTAATGTTTGCACAATGATTTTTCATTTTTCATGGAAATTGTAAGCATAGATAGGAAAAACTATGCTGCACTTCTTCTAAATGTCAACATGAAAGATAAACTCACTTTTTCACATATTTTAGTTAAACCTTAACTCAAATTTTTTCAGAAAACAGTAGTTACTTGAATAAACACTGTGTCATTTATAGTGCTCCTTAATATGTTTAATTGGGGAAAGTAAAGTAACCCCAAAAGCTAAAAATCCTCACTGGACATAGGACAGTGGCACAAGCTAAGTGTTGTAGAGCTCTTTGTAATCTAGGAGTTACCACAACAAACTTCTTCCTTTGGAAAACAGATATTTTAGATGGAAAAATGGGTAGAAGCTTCAGGAATATTGCAGTTCTGTTTCTAAAAAGTAGCTTCCAAGGTTTCTGTTACAGACTCACCAATTCTTTTAGATTGGAAAAAGCTTCCTAGATCAAGTCCAACCACTCACCGCCTTGACAAGCAGACCGTGGCACTAAGTGTCACATCCCATCATTTCTTGAACACCTCCAGGGGTGGTGACTCCACCACTTCCCCAGGCAGCCCATTCCAATGCTTAACAACCCTTTCTGTGAAGAAATTGCACCTAATATCCAACCTGAACCTTCCCTGACACAGCTTGAGGCTATGTCCTCTCATCCTGTCATGTGTTGCCTGGCAGAAGAGGCACCTTACTATAACTATAACCCCCACCTTACTATAACTTCTTTCAGGTATTTGTATAGAGTGATGAGATTTTCCCTGAGCCTTCTTTTCTCCAGGCTAAACACCCCCAGCTCCCTCAGCTGCTCCTCATAAGACTTGTGCTCCAGCCCCTTCACCAGCTCAGTTGCCCGTCTCTGGATTCTCTCCAACACTTAACTAAACCAAACTGGGAACAAACAAAGGAAGAGGGGGCTACCTTGAAGTTACTTCCAGAAAAGCCATTTTCTCATGCAAACTCTGGTCATCCTTCCAAGAAAGTCCTTCCTGTCATACTGGCTACTCCAGCACTCCTTACCTAACAACAGCTGCTGTCACAGGTTTGGTCACAAGCAGCTGCCCTGTCCAGAGAATCACAGAGCATCCTATTTGGATGTCAAGGATCCCACCTTAATGTATCATTGCTATTGCCATCAAAAGGAGTAAAATGGGAAATTTTTTTTAGTTCAATACAGAGGATATAAATGTTTCTTATATGAATATGAACCTAATACAAGTGGATGAGAGACAGAGTAGAAGTGGAAGATATTCATGGAGCTTATTCTGCTTTTTATTAAAGTAAGAGAAAAAAAGTAATCAGACTTGGACATTCCTGAAACATATATTTCCAATGTATTCACAATAACCTAAGTATAAAAATGATCCATAACCGTTATAAAAACCCTATCCTCTTTTAAAATATGCTTGGACATTATCTCAGTTGCTTTCTTCCTGGAAACAAAGCTGGCATTAGACTCAAATATGGATTAAGCTTTAACATCAGATATCGTATAAACAATAGTCATTCATTAAGCCCTGCAGCTGTAATGAACCAAAGCGTGCCAGGTATTGATTACTAAACAGAAATGTCTAAATATACAAACCCAGAACACATGTTGGAAACAGCACAGAAACCATACAGTAGGTATAGATGCAAAAAATTATCTACTTTGCTTCACAAAGCAGGAGTTGAAGTGATGCCCTTTTAATTTCCATCATACTTTATTACAGACAATTATGACATACCTGCATTTCCTTAAATGAAGAGTCACTATATCTAGACTTGTATTAATGTCCTAATTGAGCCATAGTGTTTTAAAGCCATTGCTGGCCACCACAACTGCTACTATGATTTTACTGACCTCAGTGCTTACATTACATCAGTGCCTAAGGCTCAGACCAGCTCAGGTTGCAACAAGTGCTCTGTAAACCCTTAGAAAATGACAATTCCTGCTCCCCAGAGCTCATGGTGCTAAGCCTAGCTAGGCAACACCATTTATGGCTTTTAGGTTCCACTGATCTACTGTTCCTTTTAAACTTGTTGATCAAGTGCCTTGATCTCCCACTCCTCACATCTTTGGAGCACTTTTTTACAAGAACATGTAAAGTTTTTCCTGCTGAAAAGATTGCCCAAAGGAAACTAGCCTGTTGCCTAAAAAGTGCAAAAGCAAACCCAGTAGCTCTGGGGTTGGTTTGAGAAGTGAACCCTGAAATTCATCTCATACGGTAATCCACCCTCTCTTGTAGCAGACAGATCCTCACCCCATGTTAACTGTCAGCATTTCCCTGGATTCCTTGGTGTAACTGTGAGCACATCAGAATCAAGCTTTCCCTCAAGTCATCTTGTATCTCAGATTAAAACACAGAATGAACACAGCTCAATTAAGGGCATTTCATACCTGTAATAGTAAATAAAAATACTCACGTTTGACAATGCCCTGTCTAGAGCAGTAAGAAATTATTCTGTTCCCTTACATGTACACATAGCTTATCCTCAGAGCAAAAATCCAGCCATTGTTTGTGGCGACAATCACCAGTTTAAATAGTGCCAGGTAGAAAGTGCAGACAAAGAGACTTATCAGGGTACTTCTCTTTCTCCTTTATGAGTACACATGTACCACTTGGTACTGCTCAGGACTAAGAAAATCAAACACTTGTAGAGACTTTTAAATTTCAACTTACCTGTGAGGCCAATTCTTTCTCATAACAACTAAGTACTTTATGCATTGTACAACACACCTGGAGATCTACTCATGCAACAAGGACTTTTTTTGGTATATGTGATGTCACGCATTTCACTTTCTCTCGTACGAATTTATACACTAAAATTAAGTTCAATTATACTTCTGTTGAAACTAAGAATACAGGAAATACACTTCAGACAAGAAGAGAACTAAAAAAGATAAGAAAAGGAAAAGCACTGCAGAAAAGTTTAAAAAACAGAATTATTTACAATGCCAGAGGAATAAAATATGATGATAATAATCATACAGCCATTCTGTAAAGGAAATATTTCCAGGTGCCTTGGCCCCATGTCAGTGGCCCCATCTTGTGTCCCAGTTATTTTTAAAGCAGATTTTACACAGTAAATAAGGAGGGAGGTGGAGAAGGGAAGGGGGAAAAAACCCCATTAGACTCCTCTTAGGAAAATAAGACTTAATTAAAAAGTCTGCCATAGCTCTGCACTTAATTAGGGCTAACACAGCTGTTAATAAGCTCCTGATTGATAGTAAACTTGATGTCTGCACAGAAAACTACTTACTTGGTTCAAAGATGTTCATAGTTTCATACAGAAAAAAGATTCTGTTTTGTAATTGTGCATAATGTTAATATTTGAAACATCCTTAAGGGTGATTGTACCTATTAAAATTTCATATGTGAAATGAGAAATAAATGAATTGGTGTTGCATTTTTAAAGGATCAGATTACTGTTGATTAAAGCTTTGTCTACACTTGAAATTTCCCAGTAGAACAGCTCTACTGGTGGTTGTAATAATAGGAGGACAAGCAGAGACAGGCTGCCAGCAACCGCTATTTAAATTACAATGTCATACAGACCTGATCTTTAATGGGTTATACAAGGCTGTGGCTATAATGTGACTGTAACAGTTAATACTGCCAACCTAGCTACTGTTACTGAGGGTCTAATAGAAAAAAAATGGAACAAAAAGCCAGTATGGTTGCAGTTGTAACATCAGTGTTTGTCAGCAAAGCAGAGATACACATTGGAGTATTGATCCAGAATGCTCCCACAAATTCTTACCTTACCTGAGACATTAAATATCAAGCAACAATAAGTGAAGAAGAAGTTGAAGGACCGAGCAAGAGAGCAAAGGATGAGTAAAATAATTTAGAAGTAGAGGAAGGAAGCGCTTAAAGATGGTAAACTTCATAGAAATAGCAGGGAAGAGAAACAGACCTCTAGAGGAAAAAGAGAAATAAGAAATTCCTGTGCAATCTACTTTTAATTTTTCAGTAGTGCTCCTCCATGTAACAAATACAGTGGAGAGACTAAAATAAGCTCTGAGAGTTGAAAGGGAAACAGAGAAAAGCCACATCAAAAAGAGAAACAAGAAAGAGATTTGTGGAAGGAAAAAATATCTTTTGACAAATGAAAAAAAAATCAACTGAGAAAATGAAGGTATTGAAAAGAGGTGAAAAAAGGCATAAAGGGAAAAAAGAGGATAAGGAAGAAAAAGGAAAAATACATAGAGCTTACTGTAAGAGCTCTATTTTGTTTAACAAGAGGTTTAATGCTAGGAGACACTGACACAGAGGAAGTTTCTCTCCAGGTCTTGAGAAGATGATGTTCTACTCTTCTGCAGTTCCTACACAAGCTCTACCATTTGGCACCTCCCAACTGCTCCCATGCACAAACAGTCTGGCAACATCACCTCTGGGACACATCCAGCCTGTCTGCTAATTCCTGTCCTCCTCCTTTCCCTGACACAACTCAGCTTTGGGTGGGAGACAGGCTGCTGCCCTATTTCATGCGAACCCCACAGCACTCCACAGCACATCACCAAAACGCAGTGATGTGTCAAGGCAACACTGGACACATGTGACACACAGAGTAACATGGGGCATACATCTGGTCTGTGGCAAAAAGCATGAGGAGATGTGGGAACACAAATGTAATGAGCCAAAACAGAACAACACACAAAATAAATCCAGGAGGGCAGAGGAAAGATGAAGTCCAAACAGGTGAGATCAAAGTCGTGTCTGCTGGGGAGCCAGCCACAAAAGGTGTGCTCTGTGGGAAATGATTTAACACCTCAGGATAGGAGAATGCACCCAAGACAAGTAAATAGCTCACTCTCTAAAGGTAAATTACACTTACTGTGTTCTGTTAGTGCCGTAAAAATGACATAACCCTTTGATGCGAAATAGTGCATTTTCAAGCTTCCTTGATTTGAAAGAGCAGGGCTGGTACAAAATGTCAGCATGTGTGCTGGGTTTGTGAAAATTTTATCTCTGTTACAAAAAAGTGGGTCTGATAACAGAATAGCAGCACCCTCAATACTGTGCCCCAAGTTTACTGCTATGCAAGTGCGGTGATCAGGTGGGACTGCCAAGAAGTTGGCTAATGATGCAGTCACTGTTTTAATAGTGAGTCCAGACATACCCTTCGAGCAAGTGTCTCACTAAATGAAAAGAATGAGCAGTGTCAGTTACCAGCAGAGGAGATAGTTATTCAGGACACAGTCTGACCTACCATTTTGGTGTCATGAGAATCAGAAAGCAGTCGGGACTTTGTAAAAGGTTTGAACCACATCAAATAAAAACAGTGTGACTATTAGAGCTGATATGTGAAGTAGACTTCGCTACCATGTGAGTGAACAACAAAAAGAGAAAGAAAGGACAACTTTCTGCTTAAAGTGAAAATCTTACTGAATTCTGTCAGAAAAAATATAGAAATCTGTGACTTTCTTACACTCACTGCATTTTGTAGAACACACCTTTTGTGCCCAGCTCCTCAACTGACTTGACTTTGATCTGAAAAAGAGAAACTAGATCAATATTCCCAAAAATGTGCCTGATCATACAGATAGCTATATTCTTCAGTGAGAATGAGAGCAATATATTGCCCTTTCAATCTTGTATGATGTCAAAAATGTCTTTCTTCATTTACTGTAAATAAAACTCTTCAAGTTTTCACATGCATGTTTTGGCCCTGTAATAGAACTACTTCATACCTAAAAAAACCAAGTAAGAGGAATTTCGATATTATTTCAGAGATCAGAAGATATTTCAAAAGGTGGTGTTTCCTTAGATTGATATTCTCAGCAAAATGGCTTGAAGAAACCATAACATAGAAAGCACATATACTTATTAAATGTTTTCAACCAAGCAGGACTGTGTATATTTTGCTCACACCACGTGCCACAATGCCAGTCTACTGGTAAGACCTGCCCTCAGAGAATGGCTTTTTCTTTGGCACAGTAAATCACATTGTAATTTACACATATGTATAATAAACCTAAGCCAAATGGTAGCTCATCCTTTTGAAAATGAAGATTAATTAACTTGTAAAGGCCATTATTCTAACACCTGTTTTATTTAAAGAGTTTAATCAACACACCAGAAATTCGCTTGTGAGAACCATACCAATTTCAGTGTACTTTAAAATGCATTTGCTATTTGTCCAGCTTAAAATAAGTTCTGCTCAAAAATAAGCAATAGAAAGCAACCTAAAACAGCAGTAAAAAATTCTGTAGACTGAAACACTTATGTTACAATGCCTCAAGCACATTTATAAGCAATTTCCTAGAATATTCTCAGAGAGTAAAGCATGCAGTTACCAAGAATGCCTGTTACAGGTTCTGGCCTCATCACTACCCTCCCCCTGTCCTCAACAAAAGTAAAGAAAGTAAATGCTAGTAAAACACAGCAAAATGGATTTTTGAAAGGAAACTGCCCACCTGGCATGGTGCCTATTAGTATGGAAAAAAGAAATTATATACGTTTTAGACAATTCTATAATTTGTGCTCTGACAAAAATACTATCAGCGGATGTCCTCTTACAGGTTAGGAGTTCACACTGCTGTTAGATTTTCTTCAACGCTAAAGGAAAGCTAAAGCTTTCTGGTTAAAGGGTTCAGGGAAGTAACGAGGCAAAACACTTCAGGATATATTTGTTGTCCATCTTTATATAGTTTGCTCATTTTGGCACGAGTAATAGTTGTTTACTCTTAAGTTGTTCAAAGTTGATGGATATCCTATGATTTCTTTATGACTCTGAGTGAGACAGCAGACTTCAGTATCTTTTATTTCCCAGTTTCAGGGTGGAAGGCACCAAGAAATTGTCAAAATCTCCCTTCTTTTTTTTTGTCAATACTGATTCTGCTTTGAATTTGATACAGGATACATTTTTCTCATATTAATTAATGATATATAGTTACTAAGTAGTTTACATGGACTAGTAAATTGTAGCACAGGAAATGCAGTTACTTTTTCTGGGGTCACACAGTTGATCCAACAGAGGAAAGAGGTCACAGATGAAACAGTTTTTAGAGCTCTTTCCCCATCTTATTAGGCTAGCAATTCTCATTCCAAACTGCTATTTGTTTTCTTTAACATGAGGGCTGGCATTTAGAAAGTATTTCCTTTGTTTGAAATAGACAGCAAAGTCACATGTGCACCAAATGATCAAGACATAAACACCCACAGCCATTAGTGAGGTAAGTTTGGATTGTGCAAAACAACCTCATCTGCTGCAGATGCAGATTTACATCTGCAATTATGACAACTGTGGGCATAACTGATGACACACATTTTAACTACCTCTTTTGCATGAGCAATTATGTAGTTAAATGTGTAGAGTGCAGTGAATTGCACCCACAAAATCAGAGGCTGAGATTAGGCCTTTTTAAAAGATCTAGGCCTTACAGAGTGCTGGATAATTGTATACCACATAAAAGAGAGGAGGGGGGTTGTTTCCTGGCAGTTTTTAAGAAAATGGGACCATTTAAGTTAATTATCTATGTTGGCTCATTTGAACACCTGTTGGTTTTAATTCAGTAGCACCTGGTGCCAACCGTGGGTAACAGGCGTGGGGGTTACTAATTGACAGATTATGTTGTTTCTGTTTCTTCTGTTTCCATTTCCACTCTTTTATTTTTTTTTTTCTACTCAATTTTTAGTAAGCAAACTTTAGCAGGATTTAAGACAAAAAAATTGCAGAGATAACAAACCACTACTAGAGAATGCAACAATTTTCTCCATGAACACATGTGGCATGCAAAGTTTGAAGCCTGATGAACACCTGCATTCTGGTAATCTCAGTGGCACATGCACCAATTTAGAAACACCAAGGCTAAAGGCAGGTTGAAGTGATCATTTACAAGAGCTGTTAAATGCATTAGTCAAGAATATTTTAGATTGAGATTTTAGGGAACAATAATTTGGTTATTGTATGGGGGGGGGGGAATTTTTAGATAACACCAACAGAACTCTTAAATCCTTGATTTGGTCATTAAGAATCCAAGAAGCATTCCACTGAAACAATTAAAATGTTGTAGAGGTAAACAGAAGAACCTTTGAATTAGTTAAGATACACAGTAAATGGAAGACCAAGATGCCTGAAAATAGCAAAAATGCTTCTGTTACCATGGGAAAAGTTAACATAGCCAGAGAAAAGTCTTGATACATACAGGAAGAAAGGTCATAGAGTTTAGAAACATACCCAATGTAACTATGGACAAGGCAAAAAAAGAGCAACTTGAATAAAAATAAGTCTTGATTTATCTATACAGAAGAAAGCTAGAAACAGCGCCTTCCATTTAGTTCAGGGAAGTCTTGAGTACAACCATCAATAAAAAAAGACTGATCCACAGAAACATAAAATGCTCTGTATTTGTGCAGAGTGAAGATATTTGTGTATGTGCTAAATGTACTTGTTTAGTAGGTATAATCTAGCCCTTATCCTCCTTGTCAAATGCCTGCTCTGCAGAATCAGAAAGTGACCCTCTCTCAAGCCACCCAACCCAAATGTCATCATTTTGGTCAAGGGAAGAAAAAACAGTGCTGTGTTCTAACCTAGCACCAGCCTTTGCCTCTGGGCAAGTTTATACTGTATGTTCAGTCTGGGTTTCCTGCATCTTCAGTAACTGGTATGCCCACTGGGCTGCCACACAAAAAGGTTGTACCTCTGCCAGTTACTACAAGAAACCATGATTTTTACTGTGTTCTGTCAGGAAATTGTCTGGTTTGGCCATAACTCTCCTCTGAACAGCCCAGCACATCCCAAGAGAGGGAGGTCTAGGTGCACAAAATGATCCAAATCCATATAGCTGAGAAAATTTAAGATGGGAAAGGGAGAGGTCACTATTAAAGTGAGAATCATTAGGCATCCTTAGGGCATCCTAGTCCTTCACTGAATTGAATTTTTCAAGTCTTCACATACTTTTGGAAATATGCTTAAATAATTTGCAGAACAGGAATGCATACATAAGCTTTTCCCTGAACTGGAGTTGTAAGTCAGACACAAGAGGATCTGGGTTTTAGGCATTTCATTTCCTTGTAAAAGTCAACCTGAAAAGAAACAAGAAATCTCACATGCTGCACACATAAATTTTATATTTAGGGTCTTAACTTTTTCCTCTTCAGTCAAGAATACTCATATATCTGTACATTTCACCAAAATCACAGCAATAACACAGAATTATAAACCAGAGCTCACCTTCAACATGCTCAAAAGTTCTTCTGATAGAAGCAAAACTTAATACAGGAAAAGAAAATTACTAAAGCACCCCACTACCTGAAAAGAAGCATCACCTCCTGTTAAATCAGACGTAAGAAGGTAAAAAATTCTCACAGTGGAAAGTGAAGAAAATGAGGTAGACTATTTTTATAGTTACAATATATCTCAATCCATATGATATATAACATTAGGTAGAAAACAAATGGAATAGAGCATATTTTTAGAATGTACCTTAAAGTAATTGGAAATTATAGTATCAAACCAAATATGTGTATTTATAAAAATATTTATTACAAAATTAGATTTACACTATGTTTGACAAATATTCTCAGCATATAAATATACTCTGCAGACTAAGCAGAAACAATGTTTAGTGGTGATACAGTCTTTGTGTTTCTTAGAAACTTAAAAATAATCTGCTATTATGTCATCTATTTGCTCCTACATTCAAGTGGATGAAAAAACTTAAGTGTGTCTAGAAAAGTTTTAACTGGTGTAAAGATGAGAATAATCAAAACTAGTAACAGAATTGCATTAATTAGTTCTTCTGGTAAATATTTAATCATCAACCCTTTGCATAGCCCCCGGCCAAAACTATATATGGTCTCAAACTGACAACACATAAACCTCCAGAGGTATCCACTAACTTGAATTGAGCTTGAGGTCATTTGTTTAGCTGTAAGAACATGGTAACTTTTAAATTAAAATTTTTATTGTTAAAGTATTGCTCTGGAATATAAAATTGCTGCACCTATGTTTGAAATGCCAGTTTTAATCATACAGAATGACTTGTGACTTCATAAATTTTTGGTACAGATGGCAGGGATTTCCTGGTGGGAGACTGTGGTGCCAAATGCATTTATTCCTATGCAGAAACTCGTGTGTCACATGGCACCAAGGGGTTAAATTTTACACGCAGAATTCTCTACATGATAATGCACTTCCATGTTCCCCATCTGGCTATTGTAAAATCACAAAGACTGTGAAGGCACAAGCACGAAGTAGAAACTGGTGTCCTGATTTTCAGTGGTACTGAGTATCTGCAACAACTCCTGCTGAAGATGGGAGCCACAGGTGCTCTGTAATTCTGGAAACCAGGCTGCTATTAGAACAACTTCATGAGCATTTGTTAAAGAATTTGGAATAGTGTCACTTCTCACTTTAAGCCTCCATTTTTCTCTTGATAATCCTCTAAAAGCCTAAGTTTCTTACTAGAAATGGAAAAACACCTAACACTGCAATATATAATACATGTGAAAACTATAAGCAAGAAAAGAGAATACAAATAAGGTAACTTATTTGGGGGCTTCAGATGGAACATGCAGATGGAATGCAGCAAGTACAGAACAGCAAGCATCCCTATTGAAGCTGAGGAATGAGTAAATTTTTATGTGACTGACTGGGTGTGTGGTAATTGCCAGTTGGGGTTAAACCATGACAGACCTTCTTGGTGCACAATGTGAGGCACAAAGTGTTGAACACTGGCTGATCACATACAGGAAAGACTGAAGCATGAAGGCAAGATCACTGTCTGAAGCATCGTGTCATCCAGAAAATTTTCCCTCAAGGAAAAGCTGCTAGGAGTAGATCAGCTGGAGGTAACAAATGGATTCAGTGTATTTCAAGAGCTCATTTCTGACCAAAGGATGCCTCCAGGCCTCTGAGGGCATTTCCTGTCAGGAGGGAATTCTGTCATCAGGCTATGATGACCATCTCTCAATACTTAGAAATGACTCAAACTTGATGAAAAAATATAAAATGTAGTTCTGCATTGAAAACAATGCTTAAAGTTGTTGCACATTCACTGTGGAAATACAAACAGAAGACAATTAGTATGGAGTTGCTTTTGTAGGTATTTTATAGTTGAGGTAGCCAGCCTACTACCTACTTCATAAATGAAGAAAAGTATTGTAAATTAAAATTTACTCTTTCTGAAGTGTTGTATAGTATGGAGAGAAGGGATGGTTTACTATGAACTATAGGAAGGTTTTGTTAATTGCAACTGTGTCCATATGGAATTTAGTCTCAAGCTTCATGAATATACTTGGTGAAATCACATTGATGGTAGCTTTCCATATCTTCAGTTTCATAAAGCAAGACAGGATGATACTTTTAGTATGGCAGGGCTAGATGAAAATTGCCTGATTTTTCAGGCCATTGTAGACTTACACATTGCTTGTGGCTATTCTCCCACATACAAGAATGCATTGAAACTTTGGGGAAAAAAAGCTTCCTTTTCAGCTCCACTCAATTAGCAGGAAGGCAGAAAGCTGCTAGTCCAGAATGGTTCTTTTGTAGATGAAGGTGTGAGGCAAAACCAGTGCTCCATTTTGAACAGAGAGAGCGATTTATCCTCCCACATACCAGAATACTTTTGAATGATTCACAGGCATTTCTCTTTCTACATGGCACTGAAGCCAGCTGTGGTAGAAATTAGGGTTTGCTATCATCAGTGTTATCTTTAAGTAGCAGCTATATCCATTCCCTTTGCTTTAATTTCAACTACAGAGTAGCACAACTGTTTCATCAGACAGCTCAAAGTTCAGTATTCTCACAATGACAAGATCTGCAGCCCAGCCAGCAAGCTGGGAGCTCCCAGGTTCCCTCCTCACTACATTTCACTTGCCTTCAGAATGGCCCTGTAGCTCAATCTTCTTTTTATTTTAATTAAAAAAAAAAAAAGTTTTATTATGAAATCAATCAAACCCAACCCAAACCCATACTTCCACATTATGAAAAAACATGGGAAATTAGGTAAAGTTTGGGTAAGGAATAGAGTGTAAAGCTTCTCTTAGTTAACAGGCTTATCCCATGGGATATGAGCAAAACATGTTAATGGATTTGGGAGCTTTGGATAAGAGCCTTAACAAGTGTTCTGTTGCTTAGATTGCATTTTTTTTAATTTTCCACCCTACTGGGCTCCACTGAGGCAATACAGCAACTTCATGTACCATATAAGTAAGAGGTGGAATACAAGGGAAAGAAATGGCATCTCTTCAAAACTCACTGCTATCCACTGGTTATCAAATAGCTCATTAGCTGTGATTTGGTGAGCAGCATCAACTTTTAGAAGTACTTTCAGAACTTATTTTGCTGGAAGAAAACCCCACAACTTAATACCTCTCTTTTCTGCTACCCACAACTAGACACATTTTCAATTGAGTGCTTTAATTCAGCAGAGACTATTTTACCTACAATACTATGAAATCAGTCCACAACATCATTTATCTCAATTCATTTTTAACATCAATTGGGCTTTTCAGAAAATGTGTACTACTTAAAAGCAATAAAAATACCAAAACTACTACATATATGGAACTCATTACAATACAGTCAGCATTTATTTTGTGAGAGCACTGTGTACTTACCAGCCTCTCTGACTGTTTCCCTGACAAAACTTTTAAAGCACAAGTCTTCCCTTCTCATTAGGTCAAAAGCTTTTCTTCTAAGCTTCCTATAAAAGGTATAAGAAAATCAGGGTCAGTGAAGGAATACCTACTATTTTTTCACTGTGAGGCAAAAACTATCTATTATGGGATGACTCTGAAAATGAAAAGTTGGCAGGACTGAGAAAACTTCAGAGAACTCTACAAAAGTCACTCAAGTTCTAAAAATGTGTCTGAGAGATTTAAAGGAATGAGGTTAAGAGGTTAAAAGGCAATTGAATCTTGGTCACTAGGTATCCATGTAAGTAAAAGATAATTGCTATTATATGGATTTTTTAAGTAACAGCCTAAGCTTTAACAAGATACAACTTGTATCTAGATACAACTTCTATCTAGCTTGATAAGCTAGAAAAAAATTAAACTCAACATATATAATATTTTGCTATTCCATAACTAACCCAACCATATCCCTTGGCTAACTGAAAGAGAACCTGCTGCCACTATTTGCGATATTTCTATCACAGAAATACTGTTTACAGCAAACATTTTATACTTAGAATTTCTTTTGATTTCATGTCCAAGTAATATCTTCTGTTAAAAAATTCAACAATTCTGTCCTAGCCATCACTACATTTCAATGATAAGAACCATCATTAATTCATGGACCACTGCTTTTAGTCTCGTGGACTCCCCGTTTTTAGTGATTTAATAACAGTCACAAAAACTGAAACAACAGCAACATGACAAAACAGACCACTCTCAATTTACACATTGAAGTCTCCATCATTTGTCCCTTTAAAAAACAGGTTTTGGTTCAAACACAGGTCATAGACTCAGTATAAGAATTACTAAATACTTTTATTCTGTGGTCCTTTTTCTATAAGTCAGTCTAGTTATACATAGTAGTTGCTTGTGTCCCTAAAGTCGAGTGTACTGATATTCAAAACCCAATTCCAGATGCTTATAATATATGAAATATGTTCAATTTTCAGTCTAAGGCCCTATTCTTCGTTGAGTAACTGTAAATTAAAGCAACTGTGGTTCATAGAAAATTATAGAAGAGTAGAATGTCTTATTGCAACAAAAGGCATATTTTTCAGAACAAAAAATAAATCCGAAAATACTCACAGAAAACAAAATATTATTTTTCATTCTTAATTCTTTGTTCTGTTGTCGAATTGTATCTCCTTTACCTGCATTGTGTGAATGATGCCTTGTTTGGCCTCATCCAAACTTAGTTATCAGTAGAAACAGGATAATAAAAAAGAAAAGATATAAAATGTCAGAAAAATTTTAAGACTCACACATAAGTGTCAATATTAAGAGTATATATGTTCATAAATATATACCTTGGCTGCATTCTTTTCCAGTATTTATTTTTTGTTATTTTGAGTAAAATATTTGAATAAATGTTGCATCTGAATGTCTGTACATGCCATTTAGTCACTCTGTATCATCTGCTTCCTTTACATAAGTTGTATTCTTAATGATGTGGTAACAACTTAAAAAAAATAATATATATATATGTTAAACTAAAAACAAAAGCATTCCTAAAAGGAATTGAGTTTACTATCAGACAGTGTTTAAACTTGCTTGGTATTTGGTTTCTGCGATTATGTACCAACAGAAGTATTAACCAGAAATATCACCTCTAAATGTTTATTACGGAATATTCTTTGAAAACAAATATTGATCTGTATTTTACTAATCACAGAGAGTGAAAAACCGTATCATGTGGTCTGTGTTTTCAATCCAAACTTATAAAGACAGATTCAATTTCCAGTAGATTTTACATCACACTTTTCATACACAAGTGACTTGCAGAAATTATTTAGCAAATAGTTTTGAGAAACTAATACACCTATTTGTGATCATTTAAAACCACAAACAAGAAGCTAACTTCATCGAAAAAAATATTTGCAATAAATAATGGTTTTAGTTCTAATCCACAAACACAGAAGTAGCTACAGAAAAATGTAATTGTCACATCCTAGTGAAGGATGCCTGTCACTTTATATCAAAGTAAAATACTGTGGTGTTTCATTTACATGGCTTTAATTTTTAAGGTAAAACATAAAATTAATATTTTAGTGCATTTTCTCCAAAACTTTTAATCTCAAATAGTCTTCAACAAAAGTTGTGGTTTTCTCTTATCCTCCAATTCTCCTTCCAATCTCTCTCAGGACTTAAATCCACATGGAACTCAATTTAAAGAACAGAAAAGGGGCAGAATGCATTCATTTCAGAACATGATACTGTAAGTATCAGCTGGTGACAATATCCTTTATTCTGCTATGCACAGATAGGACTAAATTCTCTCCAGACTAAGGCAGTGACAGACAACAGATAACTTGATTTCTTCAGCTGAAGTTAAGCAGGTGAAACACATCACATGGCACCTCAAAAATCTCTGAAGAAATTTCCTCTGCCTTTAGAAAGGAGCAAGAATTACCACATTTTCTTAATAGGTTTCCTATTGCTGTAATGCAAGAAGTAATTTATTAGACATCCTGGGCTTCTTTGGTTGCACAAAGGTTTTTGAGAACTATTGCAGGGCCCAGAGCCTCTGAACAGTCTAGGAAGAATGAGCAAGAAATCCGATAGCACAGACTGCACAGGAAAAAGAAGCCCCTGATCCTTTCCTGTTAGAGAGCAGCACATAGGCCGTACTCTCGTCAGCAGGACTCTTGCTACTCTACTCTTTCAACGTGCTGACATACTTTTGTATTTTAATGGATTTTCTTTTTGTTGGTTACTACTGTGTTTGCTTCTATTAGTGTGTGTTAGAATAGGAATGAAATGGGAAGTGTGAAGTGCACCTCAGTTTAAATTACCTATAAAAATCCATCACACTGGCATTGCCCCATTATGCAGAGGCAACCCTGTGCATTAACATTCATGGAAACAGAGCTCATGAGTCACCTCCAGGCTCGTGCTCCCCATGCAGGTAGAGGCTGACCCTGTCGTGGCAATAATACCCTTGGTACCAAGATGGAACATCCGTGTGCACTGCAGAGAAAGCCCTGGCAGCTGGGAAATTACCAGGGAGGCATTAGCTGGAGCCAGGAAGGGTCAAAGTTGCGATGGTAACAATAATGGCCCTAACAGTATCTTTAAGCCCATTAGAGGATCACCAGGAGCACAAGCTATTATTCAGGGGTGGGAAGAAAAGCAATTTGCAAAAACAGAATTAAAATCAGAAGATGATCCTATGGCTTTTGTATTGCTGTTTTCAAATTAAGCAATAAAAAGGAGAGTGAATTGCATTCTATTAATTCATACACAGTGTTTTCATTCTTGGGTAGTCAACACAACAAGGGGTGAATTAATATTACTTTGTTCTGACACTGTTGTGATTACAAAATGCTAATTTTAAGAAATATTTATGTTGCTAATTAAGGAAGAAGGTCAGAAGTTCTAAGCTCTGGCTGCAATCAACACAGTTCACTGCTCTGAATTTTACAGGTTCTGAGCTGTGAATTTTGCCGATTGCAGGCACTGCTCTGGATTCTTATTAGCCAGTCAAACCACCCCAGTTGTGCCAACTATTTCATGATATATTCTATTGTATTATGTTGCACAAATTCTACTACCATGATGCAAACATTAATATCATGAAGTACAACAATAAAACTCATTCTGTATCAGAATAAATAGAACACATGGATTTTAGAAATAAAAAAAATTAAAATTAAAATAATGGCAATAAAGCTATGAACACTTCATAATGCTGACACAAGCAGAAAAGGGAGCTAATTTTATAGAAAAGGAATTGAGGAACCAAAACAAAGTGGAAAGAAAAACCCAAACAAAGACAGTCCAGAAAAGAGAAGGTTATTAAACTGTGTCTGTGTCCCCATGCCCACGTGCAGTCTTAAGTTATAAAAGAATACAGCTGTGTGCAACAAATGCAAAACAATCACAGAATAGAAATAATAATGAATGAAATGGTGGTGATAGTTTCTATAACATGGGCATTAAAGCATCATCTGGGGGCAACTGAGAGAAGAAATACACAAAGTGGAGACAAAAACCAGACAAATGCATTATGAGAGAAAAAACGTCCCTGAATAAAATGTGACATTTTAGTTGCATCATATGCACATAATTTATGTACTTTTCAACAGTTTATTTTTAATTACTGGGGTGCCTTTTGATATTAATTAGTTAGTATAGGCAGGTTAAGATTTTTCAGAAAGAAATTATTATTTTGTGATTAAGACAAATGTTATAAATGATGAAGTGCTTGATTAAAAATATGCATGTACTCCTGCAAATGTAAAATTTCATTTCTTCCTCTAATAACAGCAAACTAATAAACTTTCAGAGGCCTCAGGTAACATGTACAGGGAGACCTGGCAGGCCTCAAACATCTCAGTTACTGTTACCACAGGCAGGAGTGGAGAGGAAAAACCTTTGCCCTGATAACAGAGTTTGTGCAATCTGTTTCAGGGTTTGACCAAAAATCTGTAAATCAATTACTTAGTTCTCATACATATACCCATCCAGCAATGAAAAATGGAGGCCTAAACTCTCAGTTGGGTTTTATGATGTTTCACTGCAGTATTCTGTAATACGCTGTTATTTTGGGATAATTAAGAGGTCCATAAATCAAATACTCAATTTTTAATACTGAACTGTGTATTTTACTTTATTTTACATAGAAATTTTTATTGTTTACGTACAAACAATTACAAAAGTTCAGTCTTTTGTGAAGATTTAGCACATGGGTTTAATTTTTATTTCAGTGCAAAATTGTAGGTACTTGTATTATAAATGGGTCTATACATTTTATATTACTTTTACAAGCTACTTACAGCATGTACATAATGACACCTATGCTCCAAATGTCACACTGTTGGCTGTAGTCATAGGCACTGATAACTTCAAGGGCTGCCAACCAAGCAGAAAAAATAGTATTAATAATAGAAAAAAAAAACTTTTAAATGCTTAAACACAAAGCATGAAGAATGTGCTGATGTGGTATAATTTATTCCCATATGCAAAGAGGAACCAACAGCAGATGTTTAAATGAATAATGTACAGACCTTAACAATTCATGCTGATGTGTCCTCACTTTTATCATTTAGCTGTTAAGGGGGTGGTGACACTGTGACATTAGCTGTATGATTAAACTCAGTACTCTTTTTCTCCACAATAAGTTATTAAAGCAGTATTCATAACATACTGCCTTAAACTACTGCAAGACATCACACAAACTTGGTTGTCTCGCAGGCATAAGGGTAGTGCATAAGAACACAGAGGTTTTTGCAAAAAACAAGCCTCTGTTTGCTTGAACACATCACATGATGAACAAAATCTATGCCAAAGTAGTCTAAAATAAAAATTTTCAGACCTATTTATTTATATCCTAGATTAAAAATTCAAAAATTATAACCTATTCAACTAATAATTTTATACTATTTCAGTCATATGTCATAAAGATACTACTTTGGGACCACCTTAGTGATATTTTATCTTCTGTATCATGGGAGATGTGGTTGTGAGTTCACAGCAAGGGCTATGGTTTCACTTCCAGAATCAATGGAGGTGACATACTTAGTAAGGAACAAAAGATAAAAACCTTCACACAATAGAAGGGGAGATTGACAGTGAATATTTTATTTGGTGTTCTCCTTCCAAATCAAAAACCTTGTTTAGCTGTGATCTCAGTTTTTTTATATTTTAGGTAGGCACAAGCTTCAAATATCTAGTTATTATGCCAAGGATCTTGAAAGTGTTAGTTTATGGTTTGCTAATATCACAACTGGTAAAACAGGACTTCACAGGAGATTCTTATTATTAGTATTTCCAAACTGGTCAAACTTACTGTATGGTCCCATTTTTAATCAATCATTTTGATAACACATTAAATCAGCAGCAATTCATGCTACTAACATTCCAGGAAAACTTACAAACTTATATAAGTTGATATCCTTATATGCACTTCTTGCACAAAATAAAATTATTGAATCAGAAAGTTGATATTACTTTTATGATTTTTCTTATTCATAAACCAGTCTGATTAAATTTTGAGTTTCCATGAGTCTCACATAGGAGAAGGTAGGATACAAAAGATGGGAATAAGAACAAAAGGAAAACATAAACATAGAGGAGCAAAATCAGAAAGGAGCAACAAGCAAGGGATGTAACTAAAAATTAAATCATCATATGAGTAGTAGGAAGACAGTGAATAAAGATGCTGGTATTGTACTAAACCAGGAATGCAATTGATAGATGATGCTTAGAAGGCAAATGTATTTAATGTCTTCTTACATCAATTTTAACCAAAATGTCAAGTGCAAGGAGTAGATAGCACAATCAATATCAATAACAAAGGGGCAAGACCTCAGTCTTCTACAGAGAAGCAAAAGGTTAGCAAGTACTTGAGTTGGAAATTTTAAAATCAGCCATAACCAATAAAATTCATTCTAGAGTACTTTAAAAGTGACAAGACTTTTCATAGCTATTAGTGGCTCAAGAGCCATTAGTGGAAGGCAGATATAATACTTGAAAACTGAAAAAGGCAATCATTATTGTATCTATCTGCAAGAGAGTAGAAAGACTGCCATCAAAGAACTATAGAAGTCTCCCATTAATTCTAATTCCCAGGAAAATACTGGAATTAATAAGCACTAGAGAAAACAAAGAGGTAAGTAACAGGCATCATGAACCCGTCAGGAGCCCACGCAGCACAGGTTGACTGGCTTCAGTGCTAGAGGAGGAACATAAAATATCATATATCTCTATTTTAGTAAGGCTTGTGGTGCTGTTTCACTTCATGTTTTTGTAATCCAAAATACTGCTTTTAGTGTATTAATTTAATGCATTAAAGTATCACAGGAGCAATGCCCACATGTTCTTAAAAAATGCTTCCCAGGAAGTATTGTAACTTGTTTGTTGTCAAAGTGGAAGGCTGTGCCAAGGCAAGTTTTGTAGCTGTCTGTCCTAGGTGTGATACCATTGTAATTGATGATCTGGATGATCCAAGAGAGAACATAATTATTAAATCCGAAGACAACATCAAGCCAGGAATGACTGTAAGTATATTGAAAGCCAAGCTCAGAGTGCTGCTGGTTAGGCAGAAGCTCAAGGACTGAGCTAACAAGCAGTTAACAGTTCCAGTATTCCAGACAATGACTCTGCAAAGCAGGATCAGTTTAAAACCACCACGCTGGTACAAAATGCCTTTGTGCACACCTGCCCCTTCTGAGGTTAGAAAACTATTTAAATATGCCAGATGAAAAAACAGAACCAACTCTTGCTCTTTTACATGGACTTCACAATCCTTAAATAAATTACAAAAATGCAGCCATTGCCTGTGTTTTATGTGCAAGCCTAGGGTTGCAACACATACACAGCAATCCATCCACTCAGCCCAGCACTGGTAAGATACTGCACTCAGTTTTGGATACTCCCATTTTGGCATAATAGGTACCAAGTGGAGCATGGTGAGTCAATCACTAAAATTGGAAATGAAGGACAGTATTGAGAAAATTCATCCTCCTTAGTCTAAGAGACCAAGGGAGAATTGTAATAACAGATTGCTGAAAATAGGAAGGTGCCTATCTGTTCTTCATATCCATGATGGATAGGGAGAGCAATAATAGCCTGAAAATGCGAAGCACAATTCCACCCTTTTCCTTATTCCCACACACAGGCTCCCACCACCTCCCTTAGGTCAGCTCTGGCAATTATGTGGCTGCAGGTGAGTTAACTGAAAATTTATAATGAAAAAAGTGATTAGATCATGGCCTGCAGGTATAAGTTTAAGCTGATTGTCAAACTGAAGGTTCAGGGCAGACAGGAGGAAAAATTTCTAGGAGGATAATGAAGCATCAGAATAGAGTGCCTGGGAAGATTACAGAATCTCCTGTACTGGAGGTCTTTAAGTACACACAAATATTCATCAGCAATGACTTCAGTAGAGCTGCTTCTTTCTTTGGACAGCGAAATAAATCAAATGACTCAAGATTCCTCACAGTGATGAGGTTCTATGTTTCTGTCGTGATTAGTAAATTGGGAAGTGACTTCATCCTATACAAACCCCTCATTTAAAGAGTATTTAATACTGTTAGTATTTAATCAATCAAACTGGTGGAAGGACTAATTATCTTCCTCCAAAAAGGATTTCTTTTTTACTTCTGTTTTGCAAGTGAAATGAATTGTTAGTACAAACCACTGAGGAAAAGACTTCAGAGAATTAAAAAAAAAAAAAAAAAAAGAATACTGTATTGGACAACAGAATTAAATATACTGTAATATGCAGTATAAATCATAAAGGGCTACAAATTTTTATACTACGGAATGCAAAGCATTCATTGTCTAATAGAAGAAAAAAAAATCCTTTGGACAGGCTATATCACAATTACTTGCTTTTTTGGGGTATTTTTGAACTTCCATTTCAACATCTGATATTAATAAAGCCTATACACTGAGATAGGTACATTTTTTGGATGGAAATTGTCAAAGAAAAATATGATTTATTATTTATTTCCCACTGTTTAGATGGAGATTCCTAAAATTTTCTGCAGAACATCAAAGTCACAAATTAGCCTTATGTAACGAGAGAGAGGTATTGTGATTCAAATAGCACTGTTGGTTTTAAGAACATGCAGCAACAGAGAAAAAGCAGACCTCGTAACAACAGAATATGTTACTTGTACTGAACTTGACAGCAATAATATTAGGTAGACCAAGGTGGTTTGAAGACAACATCAGGTAGAATGAAAATGCACAGTGAGTGTTATCTGCCTGGAGAGCATGATGAAAGCTCATGAGAAAATAAGAATAAATTAGTTTTTCATATCATCTTAGAACTCATGATGAATACCTCATGGACTAGGGAAGCAGAGAGGAAAGAAAAGAGCAGAAAGGAAAGGCCTGACAATGAACAGTACAGCATCATCAGGGAATATCAGCAGACATGAACCCAGACGTTGCTACAGAAACATCTAAGATCTGATTAATTTTTCCCTAATTGCTACCTTCTTTTGCTATAGTAGAGAGGTGATTCCATGCAGCCTGTAAGGTATTGATTATAAAATGACCCCCTTGCATGACACAGTATGTCACTGTTTGTTCTCTGCAGATGTACAATCACCTGGGATAGCTGTTTGTCCTCATTTTGGGGACCTGCTTGCCTGTTTCCTCTAGGAATAGGACAGTGAATGGGGTGAGCTTATCCCCTAATCAGCTGATCCAAGCATGGACTGGCAGCAGTCCTCAGCTTCTGGGCAGCAGTTGTACCTCTGTTCCCATGACCATTTGAGAAGTATGAGATTGTTCTGTCTTTCTTATGCAGAAGGGAGTTCGAAAATAACCTTCTATTAAAACCAGCTCTTCGAATCTCTGATTGCCTCTGACCAACAAGGGCATGTTTGCAAAACCCACAAGCACTTGATTTCAGATTCTTTGGTCAATAATGTCTCCTGTCAGCTTTGTGTGAACCTTAAGTATACATGAACCTTCAAAGGCATTCTTAAAGGACGGTAAAATATTAAATACTATTCAAGTTCTAACCAATGAAGACCTTCAGAGGGTTTGAACTTCCAGAATGGCAACAAAAACAAGGAATGTGTATAGGCAAACATACCCCAGCATTGATTTAAAATAAATCATTGTTTTTTTCCTTCAGAGCCTCATTTGTCTCTGATCCAGTTTACTGAAATAGTAGAGGAAGGAAATAATGCCCATGACTGCTAAAAGAAGCCTTACCAAAAAAGCACTACTCCTCAATTGTCCCTAGAGAGGAGGGACATTCCAAAGGGTATAGAGAAATACTGATTAATATTTTCTTTTTTTAATAGATAGGGGTTTATTCTGGTAGAAAAATCTTATTCAGCTGTAATACTTGTATGGAGAAGTCAAATTTTTCAGTACACTTTTATATTTTATACTTTCTATATCAAAGTCCTTGAGACAATACATATATCTGTAGTTGTCAGTATCTGAGTTCAGAAAGGAATGTACTGATACTGAGAGATGGCTTGAAACAGGAGGTCTATCTATAATTATTAGCAAGTTTTTGTCTAAACTCCTTGCCAGCATGCACCTGTGCCATGTACTACTGTACCATATGGAAAAAACTCTGTTCTTTCACCAGGAGCAAGATATGTCTGGATTTCTCCCATAATTCTGCATGTATATCCTGCCCAAAACTAGAAAATCATAAAGATCCAGGGAGACTGTGTCTCACAGCCGAAAACAGGAGGGTGCAATCCCTCTTAGGCTGTGGTTTAACATCAGCTGCCTCAAGTCTGAAAGCTCTGAAGCAGTTAAATGTCAGTTTTAGCTCCTTTTTCAATCTCACACTCTGTGACAGACCTCTCCTTTCCTGCTTTCATTGCTTCCAGTCATACCAGCTTTTGGGTTTGGTCCTGTGTTTTCTACTTCCTCCATCAAAGTTATTCAGGAGTTATTCTCCTCTAAACTGAGGAGAACATGGAAAGTGAGGAAAGATCTGTCCTTATTCACAGGATAGAGGCCAGGAAAAACGTTTGCACCTTTTAGGAGAGATGAGAGAGCGTACTAGTTGCTGTTCCAAATGGATATATAAAGCAAGGCCATGCAACAAGAACAGCTGGCTATGATGGGTCTATTGTTGGAAATGGTGAGTTGACTAAAAAGATGGAAAACCTTCTGACAAGCCAGATTTATGCCTTATGTACCTCTAGCATTTGCAAGAAGAAAGGTACAAACTGCCCCAAACTGAAGGATACAAGAAAATCCAAAATTATGTTTCTTAAAATGAACATGACATTATATAAAAATATATAGGTCTAAAAAACAGAAAACAGTTTTGCAGCCCAACTTCTCCCACCATAATTACTGAGTTGTCCACTCTTCAGTGTGTAAAACACTTCTCAAACTGGAGTCTTCTACCCTAGATAGTAAATTCATGATGCAAAACTTCAGCTGTACAAGGTTATTTTAGAAGATGTCAATATTTTCACTATTGACACTATTAAAACAGCAAATTAGTGATGGATAATTAGCACATGATTTATTAAGCATCAGAGGCTATTTTCTTCAATTAAAAAAAAGATGTAAGCACATGGAACATTGTGTTTAGGTATTGAATTTTTACTAATATCAAAAGAATCCTATAGTATGCTAGTATTTCAATCAAGGCACACTCTAAATAGGCTTTTTTCTAAATTACTAACAGATTTACATTAAATTGACAATATTCCTAATTTAAATATTAATTACATCTCACAGCATATGCTGGCTTACTGCAACTAATGGCCTGGGACTATGTTAATGTAGATCTGGATGCACAAGGTATGGTTACTTTAAGGAATTTTTTTTTCTAATTGACCGAGAAATGTACTTAACATTAAAAAAAGAAGACTCTTTTCAACAGTGGCACTCAGCTTCCAAATGATTTTTTTTTTCCCTAATAACACCATTTAGTAACTCATTTCAAAAGCTACTAATAAGTATCAAATTCAAGTCTCCCAGTAATACTTGGATATTAAAACCTGTTCTTGAAGCAGAACTGCTACTATTGTCGTCTTACCTTTATGTTTAATTTCACTTCATTTACTTCATCGATGTCACTGCTTTTAAAGAAAATGTTTTCCAGTGAACAATATCTGTCAAGAGAGAGTAAGAAATAAAATGTTATCAGTTGCACTGAATATATTCTGACAGAAATATTTTAAACTCTTTTGATTAATTCCTTTGTGTAGTTTCAGTGCATTGTATTCTAAACTAGTGGAAGCCTTGCCAAAACCATTTCTCTCAGGGAGTCATATAAGAATTTCAAATTTTGAAATCTCATTTCTCACCACAATTCTGTAAGAAAGGATAAAGTTCATACTGGTTCAGACTTTAATATTGGTAGATTATCTGACATCATCTAACAAAAAAGTAGAGTGTATATTTACCAAATTTGCACATGCTTTCATACCTGAAGTTCATTTTTATATCCCAAACCAGTCGGGGTTTCTACCCTTTCGATGAATACACAGAAGAAACAAGGCTTTAAAAAAGGTGCCATTTCATAATCCCATATAGCTGTACAGAAAAAACAGGTAAATGAAGGGTTCCTAGAAGGCGTATGTTGTAACGAAGAGATTAATAATTTCTCTGCAAAAAATCTCCAGGATTATTCACAATCCTATGCTGTCTACAAAATCTGAACTTTTGGCTGCTGTGGACTGTGCAGATTTGTAGTGCTTCTGGGTGGTGGATGAAAATGCTGATGTTTACTGAAGCTTAAATGCAACACATACTGTTAGGAAGTATCAGGAACAACCCACTCCTGTATTTTTACCTCCTCTAATAGGCTATACACTTAATACCTGAACTAAGTTAAAGTTATAATGTAAAGCAGTTGCAACCCAGGAAATAAAAATAGTTATTGTCGTAGCTGGTACAAAAAGAGAAATAAGAGCAAATGGTTGCAGGTTTTGTATCTGTAAGAAAAAAAAAAGTTTTAAGAAAGCATTCATGTAGTGTATTTTACTTTTTCTTTACCGGGCTATTTTTATCCTATAAAATAAATAAGAGATAAAATATCAATCAGTAACTGTTGTTAAATGTATGAACAGTCAAAATCAATGAACACATGGGAGAAAGAAAGGAACATAATTACAGTTTTTGCAAAGATATGCTATTGCTGAAGCAAGGCTTTGAATGATGTGCCTTGTCTCATCTTCTGTAAAATGTCCTTTACTACAAAGCATTTTTTTATGTTCTCCATCCTCACACAGTTCCATTACAAGATACATCTGCTAATATTAATAAAGAGATAATGTAATGATTTTGTTCTGAGTATAGTTTCTTCAAATGTAATAACAATATATATTCAATGTCAATGTTCCAGCTGTAGTGATGACCTAGTACCCTAATTCACTTACTATTTCATGAACAGAAGGCAAAGAACAACTGATCTACCAAAAATATTGCCAGTGTTTACTACAACATTTATACAATACTGTGACTGCAAAACAAGGACAAAGTATGGATTTAAGCTTAAAGCCTCTTCCATTCAATGCATTATCAATGGCTTTTAGAAAGTCTAAGAAAGTACCAGCCCTTGAAAAAGAGTAAAATGTAACTTTTCAGCAGGCCACTGACTTCTGTGGTCAGCCTGGGGTAATAAAGACTCTGCTCTCAGTGCAGATACTGAGACAGTGATGGGTAGTCGTTGTGTAAATGCTACCGGTAAATATAATAAACAAATAAAAAACAAAGCAAAACCCAAACAAATAAAAAAAAACCCTGACCTTCCATGATGCCTATGGCTTGGGAATTGCAAAACTGTCTGTAATTGAGAATCTTCATGTTAAAAACTGTTCCTAATGAAATGGCAGTCCCTGAATACAACACTGGGAAAAACCACACAATCTCCCAAGCATATTGCCTATAAGAAGAGTGTAATTTAATCAAACTTTCTCAGGTCTTTTCATAAAGTTCCTGGGAAATCTATGAGTGGATACTGTTTAAATGCCAGTAAACAGATAGCCCTCTAGAGAGTTATGACATCATCAATTCCTAGATGTGACTATCCCATACAATTTGATACTGCTTTTGTAGTAGTGACCAGCATCTATGGCTACACATCTCCAGCTTCCTTCTTGAGACTTCGTGTGTTTTACTCTCAACAACAAATCACAGGCAAATAATTGGTTATATAATCAGATATTTCTAATTTAGGTTGATAGATACTTTTTAACCATATATATAAATATTAAGAAATGTATATGTAGAAGTGCTACTTGAAAGGATTTATTTTACTATCCAAAATTGTGCATTTTATTCTGAAATTTCAGTTTCAGTTCTTTTTTCAATTTTCTTTTCAGATGTACATATAATACAAACTCCAACAACAGCTTTTAGAGTTTTCAACTGAATAATTTTAAAACGTTTGATATTAAGGGAAGGGATTATGATACAGGATAATATGTCTCCATCATTGTGTCAACCACTGCAAGAATGATAAGAGACTCTGTACATCAATGAGAATTAACTACAGAGAAATTAAAGACAGTCAGCTTCAAATCCAACTTCAGTCTCAGTTTTTTCACCTGCTAGCTTTAATATAATATTACCATTTACAAACTATTCTACAGATGAAGAGTTCCTTATTTAAAGACATCGGGGTACCAATGGATGGTAGGAAAATCAGAAAATTGCCCACCAGATGCAAATTCTGACTCCTAAAACAAATGTTGTATTTCCAAAATATGATGAACAAGCAAATTTTATTAACTTCAACTGAATGTGTGCATTCCTATCGTTTCTGTCAAGTTAGATGTACTATTCTACAGACTCATGTGACCTCAGGGGCTGAGTCAACAATTTCCAAATTCAGAAAAGGATGAAGATGTATTAACTGACCATGGGACAGATGAACTGAGTATCAACTGATTACTGCTGATGTGGATTTAACAGATTTTTATTTACTACTTTCACTTTACTGTTTTCCTACACAGTTATCCAGACTTAAATCTTTAGACTAATTTATACCTTTAAAGCCTACAAAGATAATCTAATATATGTTCTCTACTTATAGGTCTAAAAAGTCCTTTAGAGCATGCATTTCTTCATCAGTTTAGAGAGTGGTAAAAAAATATATCTACTGGGTGCACAGACAAACCTTCTGCATGAATTGGCTCAACTTTAAGAATTAAGGCTTGATATCATAGGTGAATATCACTAGAAACCATGACAAGATTTCAAAACATTATGTAATTTGTTCCATTTATTACATTACCTTGAGGTGAAACAATACTGTTCAATGTCTTCAACAATAAATGGTTTTTAAATGTTCACTACTTCAAGTTAATTTGTTCAACGTGTCTTCTAACGAATGGATTCTTTTAAGCAGTGAAAAGTTTGTGCTGCGGAATTCCTGGCATGCCTAATGGGTGGAATTACCATTCTATGTTTTCAGAAATCTCTTGGAAATTTCTTGCTTTACTTCAGAGAAATGAGCACTTGTAACTGTAGAATATGAAGAAACTCCTACTCTTGAAAACACACCTCAGAAATACATGGCAAAAAAAGATCGGTCCAATTCCAGTTTGCTTATTAGATCCATGCTGGATCTTTCAAAAGGGGAAGTTATTTGTTATCCTCTCTGTCACCGGATGCTTAGCTGGATGCCTCAGCTAATGCATCTCCAAAACAATTCGTGATCTTTGTTGTAATGGAGGCAAAAAAATACAGCATTGCTTGGTTCAAATGAAGATAAGCATGTGGTACATTTTTCAGTCTTTCCCTCACTGCTTTCAGACACCTGTTCAGTTTTATACAGGCTCTGCCCAAATTAAATAAAAACACCGACACTGGCAGGAATGTGTCCACTGCTTGAAGAAATGGAATAAAACCTGAAAGATGAGGGGGTGGGTGGAACACAAAAGCCTTGTATTCTAACTACAGCTGTCTGTCAAGCTAACAATGGACTAGATTGGCATAACACAGCATGCTGGTTTGGACAGCAGAACTGCAAAACCAAAAAAACATAGTCAAAAATGATACTTCAGCTTGTCTAGCTACAAAATGCTTGTTGAATTCAGAGATGAAAAAAAACAAACATTTTTTCCACCAGACAGTACAAAACTATAATAGATTTTTCCCTCAAAGCAAATGGTATGCAACACATTTTTAGAGGATTTCAAAATACATCATTAAACCTGGGAAGTTGTTGATCTGGAGCATCCAATAAAAATGAACTTTTGCTTCTAACTGGCAACATATGAGGACATCCTTCAGCAGTGCTGCCAAGGCAGGGATAACAAAAGCAAGGATTTCTGGGCACTCTTGTAATTCCCCTAGAGAGCTGATTTGCACATGATTCCTCAAGCCTACTTTTCTCAAAAAAGAAGCTGCACAAAAAGGTTCAGAGGGAGTTAAAATGCACTGAAGAAGGCAAGCTTAGCTCAACATTTTCAGGCAGGAAGGCTAGAGCTCTACTCCTCCACAGCGGGGAAACTGAGAAGAGGCAACACCTGAAAGTGTTAAGGGGATTAAATAGCCTTTAACTCTTGGAAAACCATTGAGTGGAACATGCCCCGCTTTATAAAAGGGTCTTGTTCTGGTATTTCAAGATGGCTGGGTGAGTGAGGCACTGAAAACTTCCTTCAGCTGCTCGTACTGGCTCAACTCCTGCAGGACAGAGATCAGAATGCCTGAACCCTGGGATCACGCCTCACCACGTATCTACTCCCCATGCTGAAGCAGCTGCTGCCTGTGCAGCTGTGAAAGGCAACATCCCTCACCTCAGGCAGCTTGGGGCTTCAGTCTAGGGAGCCTACAAGTGTGCAGGAATTTTAGAGACAGAAAGAAATAAATGAGCTAAAAGAAGAATCCAAATTTCAAGAAAACAGAAAACATTGGCTTAAGCTGGCAACATACAACCTGTGTTTCTGCAAAAAACAAGGACCAGATTTTCAGCAGGCATTCTGCAAAACCTCCTCTGCTCCATTAGCTCTGATGCACCTCAGAGATAATCTCAGATGTCATTTGAGCATCCTTAAGCCCTTTGGTTCCATCCTATCCCCTCACTTCCCAGATCTAGTATTTGAATGACAGATGACTTATTAGAAAACAATAGTACAAAATACTTACATGCAGACAAAAACTACTTAAGAGAATGTTCTTTTCTGATAAAGTGCTTTTATCATGAGATAACTTCTAATCTCACTCGTTAGCCGACATTCTGCAATTTACATGAAACGTGATTATTACCTTATTTCCATATTTAAGTCTCTGACAATATTAATACTCTTAGTCCCACCATCTAAGAAACTTTTAACTGTAATATGATGAAGTTATTACAATTCTTGAGTCTCTGAAATTCACCAGGAAAAAAAGAAGTCATAACTAGCACAAAAAAGAAATAAGCTTAATGACACAAAGAAATACTTTTGGTCTCTTGAAGATGTTCTGAAAATATAAAAAAAGGCTAAAATCCTGAATCTCTTTTACATTTTGCTTCAGGATGAAATTTTTGCATTACAAAATTCTGACCTAAGTAAGGGACTTCTGTTGACAAATCAATCAACTGAAGAATATGGGGTTTTCTTTTTAATATTTTCAATACAACTATTCGAGAAAAAGGAGAGAGAACTTTTTCAGAAAACCTTTCGATCTCTTCATTTAGGCACAAGAAAATACTACTAGTTCAAAATAAATAAATAAACAAAGCGGTAAATAAGGAAGGGACCTACAGCTGTTTTAAATCAAATTACTGCCAACAGAAAAAAAAAAGAGAAAAGAAAAATCCAATTATTACATTAGCTTTTGATTAAGAATTCTTATTCTTGATACTTTAATCACCTCATGAGAGTCATGTGGCCTTTCTCGGAACCTTGAAGGTGTCAATGCAAGGGCAAGACATCTGGCTACCGCGTCTCTGTGCACCTAACAGATTATTTTGCAAGGTTTTATTAATCACTTAAACCAGAAACTATAACAACAGATTTAATTAACCAATTAAAGAATGAACAAATAGTTTGGCAGACAGCCCCATGGTTAGATAAAAATGAGAGTGGCTGAGAGGAATCCAGAGAACAGCAAGAAGAAAGAGTACTCTGGAATTCACAGTACAGCTGTTAGTTATCTTTTGGCAATAAACATCCAAAACCTCCGATGCTCCAGCAGTAAATTATCTGACTTAACCTCTCTAGGTAACTATAATAAAATCACATTGTATACAATTAAAAGCTGTACAGGAGGAGCAGATGAATACCTGCACTTTTTTTTAATAATCAGGGATAATATCATGTGCATGTGATCCAATCAGGGAAATATCAGAGGAGGAACAGCTACATGACAGCTTTAGGCCCCTGGAAGCATTTTCCTGTTACATTTGAAGTTTGGTCTCTTTTCCATTGTGAATTGACAATGTGACCAAAGAGCAACTTGAAGGTATTTCTCTTTCCCAAGCCAAAAGTATTTTTAGGTGCTTTTGACCAAAGGTAAAATGGTGAGGGATCCAAGGGGAGTGCAAGCTCACATGGATATATTTAGTTGTTGCAGATCAAGGCAGATATGCTGGTAGATGTGGTGTCTGTCCTGAATAAAAGGGCGTCACACTAGGAATTCCCACTTTCAATTTTCTGGTGTTGAAAGGCAGGAGTTACATGACCAATATATTAGAATCTAACATCCCAGATCTTCTTGTATTTCAGTTCCTCTATGACTTTTAGCATCTGCAATACCTGAACTTGATTAAAATACAAAGCAAACCAGAATTCTGGGGTTCAAGCCATACTGATTGGTCTCTTTTACTGCTTCCTACTTTTCTCCTTCTATAGCTGCTTCTAAACTGAGCCAGAAATTAAATCTTCTCTTTGACATAGCAAAGTTCTCTCTCTTTGAGACCTGAGAAGTTGCATCAGCCCCCTCTTACAATTTTCCTTATTTGCTAAATTAAGATAATGTCACTTATCACAATTAATATTGTAAAATATTAATATATGAATAAAAAAATTGTACAGGAAGACAAGTACTGCAAGAGCTGTGAATACACACTGAGGCCTCCTCCTCAATTTTACTTATAAAAGAGCAACACCAAGAACAGACAAAAGCAAGGCCAGAACCTCAGTGCAGCTGGCAGTGTGTCATACAAGAGCAAGATGACAGTCTCTGCCTACACATGGCTTATTACAAACTGCTCTATTAAAGCATTGAACATCTTTTCATGTTATTTACATTTTTCCAAAATCTGGCAGTGATTCTTTAGAAAGCAAGGCTCAAACTAATCCTACCTGCTTGCAAAAATTAAAGGCTCATGGTAAAGGGCCTCAAATATAAACTATATAAGTAGCTGATCCTACTAGTTAATAAATTATTACATAATGATTTGTGAGAAGTATGGTTTTACCTTTGGTTTAAATGAAAAGAATGTAGTTTCCAGAAAACAAAAGGTGAATTCCAAGAAAGCCTGTGAGAAATTCCTAGAAAAAAACTTTTATTCTGTTTACTCTTCAAAAACATGTGGAATATTTGTACAAAACACATAGGAAATGTCTTAGAAAGCAGAGGGCAAATTCCTTGAATTTACAGGAGAAAATATCTGGGCAGCACAGAGAAAATTCTAGAAGAAAGGAATTCCTTGAAAGCACAAGAAAGATTTTCTATAACACACAAGGTAAATTTCTACGAAGTACAAAGCAAAAATCTACAGAGGATTCCCACTTGGACAGGAGATTTCTCATAAAGAGAGTTATGCATAACGACAATTCCCAAAAACATTGGAGAAAAAATTCCCAGGAAGCAGACAAGGAGAATTACTGGAAAACAGAGAGAAACTGTAGTAAATAAAAGAGGGAATTTCTAGAGGGTACATAAACAACTCCGGTAAATTGGAGGTAAATTACTATGTAGCACAGGGAAAAATCCTAGGAAACAGGTGGGGAAATAATCCTGAAAAGTGACGAGGAAAATAACTAGAGAGCAAGAGGTGGAGTTTCCTAGAAAGAACAGTGCAAATGCCAGGAAAGCTGAGGCTTGTATTCCTAGAAAGCAGGCCTGGAATTCCTAGAAAGCATATGGATGCTTTCTTAGAGACTCACAGAGCCAGGTCTGTCCTGTGCAGCACTACAGTCCAGCTTTTGCCTGAACAGAGAGTGGAAGTGCTGGAATATTGTGTCACACCTACTCTCAAGTGACAGAATAAGAACAGTAACATGGCAGTCCAAGCAAAAATAAAGCCAGCAAAAATAAAGGTCAAACACTTGCAGAGATGCACCACTGACCACAAAGATATGTCAAATATTTTGTTGATCTAACTCCAAATAAGCCAGCATTTCAGGGCTTTAGAAATATTCATAGATAATTATCTCCCTGTATCCACACCTTAGTGAAATCTAGGACAGATGCTCAATTGAATCTTATTACCATGTTTCATCTAATAGGTGGGGGGTTCTTTGTATAAAAATACTGCCCATACTCACTTTTTTCATGCTCCTCTTTTCTTTTCCTGGTGTTTTTGTTTAACATTTCTTTGTTACACCTAAATTATACCGTGGATGCATAAAATATAGAATGGACCAATTTATTAACAGACATAACAGAGATAAACTGGTTACTACTTAGTCACCAGCTATGACTAGCAGTCAGTAATTTATCTGACAGCTTCATCAATTAGCATCTTTTGTTTGAAATTTTAAAAGGCTGAAATGGAAGATTTTGAGAACTACAAGCAACAAAGAAGCACAGAATTCCCATTAATTTTCATTGATGAAGATGAAAAAAGCACATATAGGCTCAGCATCAAATCAACTAGTCTTATTAAAAAACAATACAAAACACTACTGAAGGGTCTGCTGTGGAGAGTTAGGCTTACCATTCTGAAAAGCAAGACTCCAGAGCTGAGAAAAAGTCTTCACTAAATAGGAAACATTCACGTCTGTGCCTCTGAAGACATCTGTGCCATAAAATCTGCTGCGAACAAGCTACATTTTCTGTTCTGTGCAATCCTGATGCCTTAGTCCCTGCTATGAAGACAGATCTCCCATTGACAGCATCAGAGGGGAAAAATGACTGCAGGATTAGATCCTACATTTCAATAGTTTTTATTTATGGCCACTTACAAATACCAACCACTTACCACTTTTAGAATATGTCCAATTACTCCATCCAACCACAGGCACTCAAACATATTCATATCAGTTTCAAACTGACTATAAAGTCAGTGCAAAGGCTCATGAATAAAGAGAAAATCTGGTGACAAGGCACAGGAACCTTAAAGCAATTCAAACTGTCTGTAAGACAACGGAAAGTCAACCAGCGTGTGCATTTAGCACAACGACCTTGAGTCATCAGTACAAACACACAGACAGATACATGACAATTTTAACAACTGGTCAGTAACAAACTCTATTTGAATTAAGAAAGCTGTCACAAAGAGACAGGAAAAGTCATCCATACCTTTCTTTCCTTACTGACTTCTGAAAATCCCGTAGCGAAACCATAAGGGCAATAAAATAAATGCGGATTTCAATTACACCAAGATGTCTATGGTAATTCCAGGGAAGTCAGTGAAGTCACTCTGCATTTACACTCAGGTCAGGGGGATCAGAATCAAACCCTAATGACTGAAATCAACAGAGCACATCATTTGCTGATACCACTGCCCAAAAAAATCGCAATAAGCCTCAGGCATGCTATTATCAGATTACACGATTTCACTGTCAGGCTGAGGAGTTGGAAAAGCAACTAGACACTGTGGAGGATTTAATTTTCATAGGCAAAGGATCCTTTCTTTCAATTAAAAGGACAAGATCATGCCATTTCTTCAGAGTTAAAACTCTGTTTTGTTCTTCTTTTGTAAAAAGATAGACAGAAACATTCTTGCCCTGTATTTTACCAGATAAAACATTTTTATCTGTGGCTGGAATGTGAAAAACAGGAAAGTTTGATTTCATTTAAAGAATGCTATACAGTGTTTGCCATGCAGCAGCACCAGAGATCACAAGACTATAGATAGTTATATGTCACCATTACAATTGACAAAACATTGTGAAGGGATTCTGCAAACAGCAGAAACAGTGGCCACAAATTTATTTAGTCCTTAGCGATAACAAGATACAAAAACAAATTCATCCTTCCAAAGTCAGACTGAAGTTTGTTGTCTCCATAACGACTAATGGGATGACCAAAATTCTGGCATGTGACACTTCTAAGAGGTGTAGTGAGTGGTTGTGTTGTGGTATATACTCAGTACTTCTAGAGATCTGACAAAGATCTTTCCTTAACTCCACGAATATTGGAAATTTTTTTTAACCCTTTCATATTTGATTGCATTTTCCTTTCCACAATCTTCCAAAAACCCTTACTCTGTGTATTTCAAAATGCTGGAATGCTCAGTTAATTAGTCTGAGTTGATACAGCAGACACAAAACTTCACAGCTTTCTAGATGAAACAAAATAATCAGCAAATATGCAATCTTGAATAACTTGGAACAACCTTTTTTAGATTACTTGCAGTTGCTAGTTAGCAAAATGTAGCAAATCAGAGGTCAAGTTGCTAGTTTTTGGCAAAATAAAACCCAGAAGCACAGACAAAAGGGGACTTATTTTTTCACAGCTCTGATTCAAGATTTCTGGCTGCCTTTCTGCACTCACAGTTGTCCTACTCCATGCTTGGCAGAAATACAGGGTGAATGTTCACACTCACCAAGTGCCAAGGCAGCCTGGGATGCTTAAAAACCAGAACTGGAAGTCTTGTTTGCAAAAGGAATTTATTCTGACTTCACCAAGAGGGATCAGCCAGTAAGGCCCAACTTAGCAGCCACTCCTAACCACTGCCTTTGAAACTATCAGAGAAGGATACCAAATACACAACTAAGCCACTGGGTCTGGGAAACAACTAATGAAATACATGGGAAAATCTCAGTGTTTGGCAGCCTAGAACAAGAAAACAACAGTTCAGACAAGCAAAATGCAATTAATGGTTGCCTGCTGAGTTGTGTTTTACATTCCTTCCTGTGCTCAGTGACTAGAATGCCCAACCTGAAGCTGTGACTGAAAAATGTCTCAGGACTGAGACCCACATTTCAGGCTGTTCTGTTTGACATCCTAGCATTCATATAGAATATGTCAGGTAGTTACCACCACACAGGCCTGTAAAAAGGACTTTCCATTAAATAATATTTAGGGGTTTTCAGCAAAATAATGAATATCTTTAACTAAGGCAATCTATGCTAAGTTATTACAATATATAGCAACAACCAGTGTTGCAGACAGTTACAGAAAACCTTGCAATTGACACTTTTTTTGTTGTAGATGAATAAAACACAAGTTTTAGACCAAAAAAAAAAATCCAGCATCAAAGCCTAGGGTAACCATCGAGACACCCACTTAAAAAATATACAAATATACTTGTGAGTATATATAATTTCAAATTCAACATTAGTGCCATTACAGTTCAATTACATACTGTTCCTCCTTTTTTTAAAAAATTTTTCAGCAGTGATGTGTTTTGCATCTGTCAGGCTGCACAGCTATGTGAGTGCTCAAGGATTATGCTAGAGCAGATAAAACATCAGAAGCTATTGCTGGCTTCTATTAAGTCCATTTCTAACATATTACAGAGCTGGACATAACACGATCTGCTGATCATTTTCCTTTCCTCATATTTAACATTGCTGAAAGACAGTATCACTTTTATTAATAAGTGAACAAGATTCTCCCCCAACTTTTTCCATAAGATTTTCTAAAAATGATTCCTCATTTTTTTTCTCCACCAAGTCAGCATAGCTCTGAAATTCTGTTTCATCTCCTGATATGTGATTCTACATCTGCTTCCCAGGTACAATTTTTTTTTTTAAATACATCGTGTTGTAAGGCACAAATCCCTAGGTTCAAGACACTGGAAATGGCTTTCCCTTAAAAAGTCAAATGCAAAGGAAGACCTTCACATAAGAAATATGGTTGACTGCATGTACACATAATTTCACTGATAAATGCACCCCAAATATGCAACTTCTATCACCTATTTCAATGTATTATTTGATGCATATCTTTATGTTGCTATATATTTTTTTAAAAAAACAAAATCCTAAATGACTTTTTTATCTTTCATTTTGTTCAAATGTTTCATAACTTAAGCCTATCATATTACAAGGCTCTTCAGGAGACTTAAATAGTATTAAAATACTATCTTCAATTTGAAGGGCAAAATACCTGGAAAATTAAGGTCACATAATGTTTCAGAAACTAATGGAGTATGGATTTCTGCTTAGAGTATTTCAACCAGAAACCTCAGTAATCTTAAATCTGTCTCTGCTAGACATAATAAGTTTTAAAAGTTTGAATGTATTTCAGAGTATGTTTTGTGTACCCTGTAATTTCCGAGCAGGGTGCAAAGCATTAAGCACAGAACTCAACCACCAGAGGAAAGAGATATCTTTCAAAACAAAAGCACTCTTACAGGACATTAGGAATAGACAGCTGCAGTAATAGATTTTGAACAAGTAAATATGATGTTACTTTCTTGCACTGCATGTTTAAATACACATAAACAGCATGGCAATAACAGGTCAGGGGGTTATCAAGCAGAGCTTGGCACGCTTAAAAAATGTACACAGCCATACACAAAAAAAAACCAACAAAGCAACTGCATCTGACACTTATTACCACAGTACTTATTTGTCTTCCTGGATGATTGTAATGTCACTGATTATTTCCTAAGGGTACACAAAGCAGATAACTCCAAGCGTAACAGAGAACAACCTCAAACATCTTCAGGCCAGGAATTTTTTTCAGTATGTTGCAATAGATTATTTTTAATACCTGACTTCTTCTGATCAACAACATGTGATACATTCTATATGAGTACATCTCTAAGAATGCTACCAATAAGGCCTCATTTGAACACTGGATATTGCAGTCTTTTCCAAGGAAATGTCTGCCATCTTCATCAAATAGCAGAAGTGCTGTCACAAGACCCCACTTGCTGTCACAAGACTCCCACATAGCATGTTCATGTAGAACTTGATTTTTGCCTTTGTTCACTGAGATTACTAATACATCAAGCTGGGGAACTATTGCTTGTTTGGCACAGGTCTGTTACTCTGTGGTCTACTGGAAATACAGAGTCCTTTATTTTAAAGTTGAAAGGAATAGTAGTATGTAATTTTTTTATATCTATCTCTGAAATTTGGACAACAGAAAACCATAAAAACCAGCTACTACAGTAAAAATGCATTTACCAGTTGTATTACTGAGGTCAGTGAGCCTGTGGCCAAATCAAGGGTCAAGTACTCCCTATTGTGCCTCACAAAGCCCTGGTTCTTTGGTAAGTCACATCAGGAGCTGGACTGTGTCATGGCTGTTTTCCAGTGAGTGCATTCATCAGGTTTGTATGGAAATGGGTGCTTTGGGAGAGGCTGGATCTTGCACTGCACAGGTTGGAGCATTTCAAGAAGCAAAAGATAGGAACTCCAAAGCAGCCTGCTCCAACCGGGCATTGTAACGAGGAGCTAAGTACTTGTGTGGAGGCAGATGAATGCCAGTTCTCAGCTGCACACTTAGATTATCTTTGCTATTTGCAAAAATAAACGTTTTACTCCTTATAGACCACCTTCTTCAAAAACTATAATAAAAGTGTTCCCATTGAAAGAAAATCTGAACACTCAGGAGTTAACAACCCTGTGGACAAGTACAAGACAGGTAATGCAAAGAGTGAAAGTAAGGGAATATCTACAAAACTTTTGGTTTTTGTTACCCAACCAGCTTACATGACAGTATTAAAATTGTGCTTTAAGACATTATGAACAATACATTGAATTTGATGTCAAAATTATATGGTGATTAGGAGCATGAACAAAATTACATTGTGTTATTTTTAGCAGTCATTTAACACTTAACTACAGGATGGTCCAACTGCAGTTACTTAGATACTTAATAGAAAATTCCCAAATGTAACCTCCAGAAATAATTATAAATGTTTAACAAAACACAAGTTCAAATTTTAGCAACCAATCACAAATGCATATAATCCATTTGGTATGCAGATGAGTTTGAACTATCTGCTGCATCATTTATTTCACCCACAAGGTGGCATCTTTATTCTACCTTTACTTTCTTTAATAGCCTAGATAGGACCAACTTCTCCTTTATGAAAAATGCTGTGACCTCAGATGAAAAGTGGAGGCCATTGCACACAGACATGTTAGAATTTATCTTCAGAAATCACCAATATTTGCTCCTTTCAGATCAAACGTTTACTGATTTTACCACTGAGATGGGAATCAATTTGCAAGTCATGGCATCCAGTTCAACACTTTTCCCATTCAATTTACTTAGTAAATATAAAAGACAAAGTGCTTTAGACACGATTGCAGAAAATCTCTTGATAATCTGTGTACTGATACTTGGTATTCTCAGTACTAAAGCTTTAAAAATGAAAACTCTATGACATGTATAAAGCTAACTTAAACACGTAAAGCCAGCCTTACACCTTCTGACACTAATCAAAACAGTTCAGTCATTCAGTACTTACACACAAAGATCTGAATTTTAAAAGTTACCTAAGGTTTATCATTAAGAAACAAAATCAAGCATCAGCTAAATACATGCCTGACAAAAAAAAAGAGTATTTTGTGCTGCATGAAGTTACATACTAATACATATATTACATAGGTAAACAGCTATATAATTATGTATTTAAGATAAATTATAAAACTACAAGTAATTAGAGATTTTACTGTGTCTGTGAAAATGCACTCGAGGTGGCACTATTTAAAAATCAATTTCCTATATAACAGTAAGGCACATTTTAATGCAAAGTCACAAATTAAGTAATTAGATTAAGAACAGGAAAAAGGTAAGCAACCACACATGCCTTTCTCCCTAAAAGTTATGTTAACCCTGCTGTCTTCTTCTCATTGCTGTTCTTTTGACTTTGGTTTTCTGCCATAATCAAATGTATGTATTCCTTCATTCCATACTTTGTTATCATGAGCTGGGGAGGTACAAATTTCTCTTTTATATTAAATAAAAAAGTTCCCAGGAACACACATGGTTGCATGCACACAAACACATGCTCAGCTATCTACTCTATGCAAAAAAAATTCAAAATAACATCTATAAGCTCAAAGATTGGCTCTTAAAGTTTGGAACATGGGAAAAGGGTACAGAAAACTGTTCCTAAGATCTTCCAAATTATATCACATTTGTGCATTTTACTTCAGATTTATCTTGAAAATGAAAACTCAGCGGTATTAAATTAAATATCATTCATTTTTACTGCCATCAACATGCAATTTGAACAGTCATAAAGCTCAAAAATCTACCAAAATTTTAGAATACAAACAGGGGAATGTGAATTATATGCACTGTTGTAAGACTGTTATTTACTGAATGAAAATGTCAGGAGTAAAAATTCTTACAGTTACTTACTTTGCCCATCCAATACAACTGTCTATATTCCTTCTCAAAGATTTCCTACCATTAAATTTAACGTACTTGTTCCAAACTTCTTCAATCTGAAGATCTCTAAAAGTTTTTCAGTTACAACGCAAACTATTTCAGAAATTTTGCAAAGGGTGATGTATAAAAAATATGACATTGTTTCTGTAGTTAAAAAAAATAGTATAAGTGAAATAGGATATGCAAGTAAAAAGCACCCTCTTACATAAATAATTATCTTGGCAATGGAATAGCCTCCAATAAACTATATGTACCTGTCATGATAGTTTATTAAAGCCTTGTTCTAATATAACTCCCCACCTTCCCTCTAAAATTTTGGTTTGGCAGACAGTACATGAAAAGAGAAATTGTTTGAAAAAACCAAACCCTATAACATTACTACATCTACACGCTAAAAGCCTGTGAGAAATTAGAGAAGTTCAAATTGAGACATTTCAGCCTTGGGTAATGAAGCAGATGAAAGCATATTGTTTCAGCACAAAGCAGCCAACAAACAAGTAAATAACAACAAAAACAAACAAACAAAAAAAAACACAAATGAAAAGTCCATTTGATTGGTCTTCTGGTAGGTAAGGGAGCACGAAAAAATCAGCAACCATACTCTAACCTCATAAATAATAACTACAGTCTGAGTTCACAATCAATTCCTTTAAGAAAATTTAGGGAAAAAAAAAAGTCTGTCAAATGTATGAGCTGTACTAGTATGAAGACAAAAAAAAGGGGAATTTTGTTATGTGTGCAACTGACCCATGTGTCCCTAGACATGGTCAACAGAGAGTGGGTTATTTGAAAGAAGGACCTCTATTGAGTTTGATTTTTTTTTTTTGTTTCAACTACACACAGGAGTACAATTCCTGATTGGACTTGAAGGCTTTCTGATCCTATTTAAAAAGGCAAGGCTTACAGTGACATGAATCAAGCTATCACAAATTAAGGGAAGACAAGCCATGAAGGCCTTTTAAATCTGAAGGAAAAATATTTTTCCCAGAGATAAACAGGTATAGTAAGGAGTCAGTCAGGGCAGTGATTTGGTTTGAAAGCTGATCTATGTTAAATAGCAGTCAGTGTAGCAAAATATTCCATATTTTACTGACATTAAACAAGGATAAAGACAATAGTCCCCTCAACTCTTCATTGGAGCTTATACCTGGGACTGTGTGAGTTATCAAGCCCAATTCCGTGCAGTGCAGGCAACCTCACAGAGGATGCTTACTTCAAAAAAATCCACAAATCAGACTAATCCACAGGCAAATATATACCCTCTAGGTTACATAACATTTTTCAAATCCCACAACAAATAGAGTATCTATTGTAGAAATTAACTAAATTACCCAAAACTATAATGGACCACAGGAAGAAGGAAGCAATCAACATCCAGTGCTACCACAACAACGAATTGTTAAACAAAACTTCCCTTCCTACCACTCTGTGTTACAACTTCTACTCCCTTCACTTTTTATATTGTGCTGCTTTTGATTAGGGTAGAGTTAATTTTCTTCCTAGTAGCAGGTATGGGGCTGTGTTTGGGATTTGTGCTGAAAGCAGGGTTGATAATTCAGAGATGTTTTTGTTCCTATTGTTATTGTTTCACTTACACAGAGTCAGGACCTTTTCTCACTCCACACAACCAGCAAGGAAACTGAGAGTGCACAAGGAGGGAAGGGGAGGGGTCACAGTTGGAACAGGTGACTCCAACTGACCCAAGGGATATTCCTTACCATCTGACATCATGCCCACAAGTTTTCTGACTTTTACCCTTCTGATTCTCTCCCCCATCCCACTGTGAGGGAGTGAGTAGCTGTGTGGAGCTGAGCTGCCAGCTGGGCTTAAACCATGGCTCATATTTAAAACTACATATCAATAATTACTCTCTATATGCTGTTTCAGTACCATTTATGCATTTGGATGGTATTTTGCTGAGAGCTCTGAGAGGATGATCAGTCCCCAATTTCAGTAATGGATCCAATTGTTCTTGGAGCTCCTGGATGCACTTCTGAGCATTAATGCATAACAGCATCATTTGTTAGCTATTGCTAATTAGCATCTCTAATGAAAAATGTTAGACACAAAATATGTTGCTTCTCCTGGTGAAAACATTTCAATGTCTAGAGAAATTAAGTGATGTACAGAACTTAGAGTTTTTCCTCCCAACTGTATGAAATATTAGGCTATCAGGAATACTTTTCCCACACCAAAAAAAAAAAAAATCACTAAATTGTTTCACTCCTTATCAAATTGAAAGCACATACAACTTTCCATTCCTGTTCTGTTGAAGTATTCAGAAAAAGTACTTCTTTCTGACAACTATTTCTCACATAAATGCAAAAAATGGAGATCAGAACATTTTGCGCACCTCAAGGACCAAAACTAAGATAGGAAAAGATCAGTTTGGAAGTATTCCAGCTTATGAGAATATGTATCATGTATGTTCAAGATAACATTTATCATGTACTATAAAAATTACAGGATGATAAAACAGATTTCTATTTTCCCTCCTCTCAATACTGCCAAGTAACATGTAAAACATATGCCTCAACTGGAACTATATTCAGGAATCATAAAAACCACTAGTTTTTAATTCACCTGAGTATCTGTCAATATCTAAAGAGATCACAATTCTCAACAGCAATTTTAATAAATTTCCATCTGATTTCTATAAACAAATATCACTTTTTTTCTAATTAAGATGGCCTTTCTAAGCAGATACAAAATGATAAATATTTTTTAAAAAATAATTACAAACAATGAAGCATTTTTTTCAAGTTCAACATACTCTTTCTACAGGTACACAATGGGAAAAACAAAGATAAGAACAAATGATAAGAACAAAGATAACAGATAAATAATTTCATGATATTAAGCCAGTTTCATAAAACAATAATGTAAGCATTTTCTGAAGGACAATGACATTTTCTATACATAGTAGATCAAATATTTTGCACATGTTAAATGTTTAAGAATCTTGAGTAACAAAAATTACTATTCCACCATAAAGTTTGTATTTATGACAATTGCCAATTAAATATGTTCCAACTGAGGGGAGAAAGCACAATAATTTCAGTAAACTGCTAATTTCAATAATACTTCCCTAAACAAATAGCAGATTCTACTCTCTCCCAGACTTGCAGATGAAGCACACAATCAGTTCAGGTTTTAGAAAAAGTGATTTCTTGGTTTTAAGGCTGTTTGTTACCTCCCTGTTCACGGAGCTGCAGTGTGTCTCTGACAAACAGAAAAAGATGAGGGTGCACAGCCCAGTTGTGAGACCCAGACAGGCTGGTTTTTTTATCGCCAGGGTTGTCAATAGTTTAGTTGTGTTTTCATTTCATTTTAGACCACCTTTTCTTTCAAGGGTTTGTCTAGACATTCTCAGGAATCACTCAAAGTATTTACCAAAATGGTTATTATCTAGAGGATGTGTTTTCTCCAGAAGAGTAGCAAATGTTCTTTCAAAAACTCTTATACATGCAGAGAGTTTAAATTTCCTGCCATGTGATGTTCTAATAAAGCATATCTACAAATTACAGAAATGCTCCTCTATTGCTGAGCCAATGGGGAGAAAAGAATAACTCTTGCAACCCTTAGTTAAAATTTTAGAGGATAGAAGAAACAAGATATGCAGGTGTGCATATTGAATGTCACACTATGGTACTACAGTTTTATAAGACTATTAATTTATGAAATATTTCATTTATTTTTTTTTTTTTTAGTTCAGTGTTAACTACCACTACACCTGACCAGCACCAGGCACTGCTTCAACAATGTTTTCATGAGTTAAGAAATTAAAAGCATTTGGTAGATGGCAACCTAATGGACATAAAATTAAAAATTTTATCCAACATAAAAGCTGACGCATTAATGGTAATGTGTGTATATATATATATGTATATATATATATATATGATTGAAATTAGCAAATGATATCATAAAGAATGTTCAAATGTCTTCTGGAAGAAAAAGCCTAATCTAATAAAGCTTCGGTTGTATTTCTTTGGATATTGACTTAACTCTCAAAACCCACAAGCAAGTAACAGGACACATGAAAATTTTCTGAAGGCTCTGAGAGTGGATTACACCCTCAGACATGCAAACACAACTTTCCCATTTGTGCTTGCAGCTTGTCAGAAAACATGAAATAATAAATATTAAAACTATTTAAAATTCCCACTAGTCCTGTTCATAACTTTCCTCTTTCAAACTACTGAAGACAATGAACCTGTACCTACTTCACAAAATTTAGGGGGTTTATTATAATTACGTGAACTGAAATTGGTCTCCAATGCAAACAGGACCATCACTGGCACTGCAATCGTTCATGACAAGATTGAATTTCAAGTACTCTCTCACAGAAATCTAAGATGATCCTCTACAAAATACAGTGATGTGGATGAACACATTTCAAATCCAATGTGACAGAACTTACAGACAACTTACAAATAATGACAATCTCTTGGATTTGAGAGATCATGTTTTCTCAGGCATTCCAAGAAAGGTAATTTATACCTTGTGATGTTTCAATAAAAAAAATGAAAAAAGAAAAGCCTAGGCTTTTTTTTTTTCTTCTTCTAGATCAAGTGAATGGGATTCATTTACTTGAATATGCATTAAAATACAAAATTATTGAACACTAAAATCTTAAAGTTACCAATATTTTGTGAGGTTATGCTGCAGCTCAGTCTATGTTTATCATAATAAAACCTCAGTTTAGATTGGCATGTGAGCACAATGGCAATTTTTAATGTTAATAAGGATGAAACTGTCAAAGGAGATTTTGCACAAAACAAAAGTATGCTTGTCTGACATTCAAAGTTGCTCCACAGTCTGCTTGGTACAGCAGGTTGGAATTACACTAATAGGAGTTTGAGCATAAGGATTCTCAGGACCTGTAATCTCAGCAGCTTCTCATTCATCTACTGATTCCAAAAAAAGTTTGGATTTTACTTTAAAGTAAAAAATGTTATCACCAGTACTCAGATAAACAATACTCCACTGTGCAGGCAGCAATATTTATAGAAATATGAACCACGAGAAAAGTGGTGTAACACAAATTATTTGGAAGGAATTAGTATTTGTTGGGCTTATACAAAACTGAGTGTTCTACCACAAAAAGAAAAAGTACAGGAATCAACAGATTCTGTCTGTCCTTTGAAAGATATTTGCATAAGAAATGGTAGTGGGAAAAACTTTACATTCCGTCTCGCTCCTGTCTTAACCATCTTATTCTGCTAAGTATATCAGCAAAGCTGCCTCGAGCAGATGCTAACACTGTAATTAATTCTCAGGACCCTTTTGTTTTACTATGGGGAAAGAACGTGAAATAGTTGGGTGAACTAAATTGAGCATCAAGTACATTCAGTTGCTGATGGCAAATTGATTTTTTCACAGCAGGCTATCAGTACAATTTCAGACAAGCATTTCATTAAGACACAGCATACATAACTCCTCATAACTTTGAACTACCTTCAACACAGTATTAGGATCAAAGAACAATCAAGTCTTTGAGACTATTCTTAAAATAAAAAATGGATGTTTGACACAATGTTCTGCAGACAGAGAAAAATAAAAATCAAACTCCAAAAGCTCGCTTATACAACATTTAAGTTTGCTAACAACACAACTGGCATGAACTGTTGCATGGCAATTTCTATGTGAACTTCCCAGTTTTTTCTTTAAAATATTTTAAACACCTGATGTCGGTTCTAGATGAAAACCCACACAATCCCTGTTAGTTTTTTCCAAATGGCTTGTCACAGCAGTGCTCCTCTGACAATTAGGCACAGAGGACATCTGGCTTAGCAGCACAACAGAACACAGAGAAACATTTTTCCTAGTGTCTGACAGGCAGGTAGGTCATTCCTCTGAGCCCTTCCTGAAGTTTGTCATGAGGATGGAAGCAGGAATAGAGAAATACCAAAAAAGAGAAGGCTGAGCAGTGTTATTCACAGAGTCTAAACCTCACCAGTTTTCTTCAACTCATTCTACCAAAAAGTCTTTTACAACCTATAACCTATAGACCTTCTGATTCAAAGGTGGCTGGAAGGAATCTGGCCAGGATAAATGAGAAGTGGGATCGAACCAGAATGCAGAAAACAGTAATGCCCCAAAGCTGATACTGAACTTCTTTCATCTAATTAGACAGTCAAACATGTTAATTATTCAATTTGGTTCTCATTTGGGTTCAGCAGTGATTAAAATTTTTCCAGATTAACCAAACTTCAAAGTAACAAACAGTTCATGCTGAATTCCTGTTCAAGGGAAGAAAAATGGTTCAAGCCAATATTTCCTCTGGGTTCAGCTCAATTAGCTGTACTATATAAAAAACAGTGGAAAAAACACCGCCTTGTTTGGCACCCAATGTCAGATTGCAATTGAATTTTTGCAATTGCAGGGAATTTTCTTTTTTTTTTTTTTTTTGCAGTTGACATTAAAAAATCCCTAATTTTTAAACATGTTTTAGATGGCTTGTGTTGTTCATTTTAACTCAAGTCAACTATTCTGTGTACCTAAGGAATGTTTTAAATGCAAATTTGATGCACAAAATATGTCAATATGAGGACATTCACCATTTTTTCCATATGAAGGAGATCAGTGAAATATCTAACTGTATGGAAAACGCAAAGAACAGATGTAACTAATAAATCAGGACCAGAATTTCCTCAGTTACACTTGCTTAAGATGATGAAACAAAACACTTACTTTAATTGGTTGTTCCTTGTTCTTTCTGTACAGTGCTGTTTTCCCTGAGAGATTTAAAATGATAAGTAACTGGAAATTAGGAAGAGAATTAGTCCATTATTCTGTAGCAGTGACACAATGATTAATTATATTAGCTTACTGCCCCTTCTGCTTTCAAACCCTGCAGTCATAAAATTAGTTTTGTTCAATATTCCAGAAGGAATATGAGAATTAAATTTATGTAATTTAACAAATTCCTGCAGGAAAGCCACACTCATCTAAGATAGTAGATGGATGGATCCTCTAATTTACAATAATATGCAGATGGCAAACCTACCCCTTACAGAGTATTGTGCAGATAAGGAAACTACCCAAATGATTCGAATAAAGAGACTGTGAAGAGAAATAGGTGGATATAGATCAGGCAAGTCGGAGCTTGTGTGTCCTCCTGGAAAGCACTCAAAACCTTTTCACTGTAATTCTACCTATACCTAATAATTATGTTTTCTTTTATCTGTTTGGTTTTTGGTTGGTCTGTTTTTGTTTTGTTTCTTATCATGTAGTATTTTAAACACCTGAAGCATTTTCTAAGCCCTTGGGAATAGGAAATAAATTAAAGGCTATTAGGGTCTGGGGAGGCAGATGGTGATTTAAAATCACTGCCACACCAACTCAAATGCCCACAACTCCTATGTTTCTGGTAAATAACACATTTCTGGAAGAGCATATCCCTTTGAGGAACAATGTTTCTGCCACATTTTCAATGCTGGAAAACACTCAGATGCAATCCTGCCTTCTCAATTCATGTCTTTTGCATGACATTATTACATAATTCAAAATCTTTGCTTTTAATTAACTGACTTTTTTTTTTCTCTCTCTAGAATTGTGAATATCAACAATCTGGAACATTATATGCATATCTTAACCCTAAAACAGCTATGGCAGCATAGCCAGACAACAGTTAACCTTCATGCCCTGACATGAACACTGTTTACTGGTTGTAGAATATAAACTGACTGCAAAACATCATTTCATTAAATGAATAATAGAAAACAAAACAAAACTTCTATATGAAGAATACAAGGATCAGGGTCTACACAATCACGAAGTAGAGCTGATCAAAGAATTTGAATGTTTATACTTCAATATAATCAGGACATTACTGGGAAAGAGTGAAAAAGCAGCAGTAAAGTTAAGGGACTTATTTATGCCTTGATTTCGTAAATTAGCATTTCCTATTGTCAACATGATATATTTCAGTAAAGTAACTCTTAGATGACCTTTTCTGCCATCTCTGGGTAAACTAGATTATTATGAGCTAACAGAGAAAGTTAGCAACGTACCTTAACCAATAATAATTTTATCAAAATTAAACCCTGTACTTTGTTGCAAATTCAGCTCATAATGAAAACAGATATACTGTTAAATATGAGGGAATACCAAAATCTTCAGCCACTAAGCCAGAAAAATCTAGATACTTAAAATTCATTCATCTTAAGATAAATTACCTTCACATTTTTCAACTCATTTAAAACAAAAAGCATGACACATAAATCGCATTTGACACGTAAATAAACTCAGAACCATACAGAAAAATCCACCCCTAATGCAAGAGGATGGGAGCCAGACAGCACACACTATCCTTGAAGCCAGGCCTGATGCTCTGGCTCACCCACCTGGTACCCCGTGGCTGAGAAGCTGCCTTACCAAACACTCTCCCATACATGGGGCCCAGGAGTGGTCTCTCCTGCCAGAAGTTTCCCTCTGGGACCCTCCCTCTGTGCCTCAGGGTTTTTTTGAGCTGCAGCAGAACCCATGAGTGCTGGGTGCACACACTCTCCTGGGTGGGCCCAGGAATAGCCCAGCAATCAGTCAAAGCACCGTGTTCTGGTCACTGGAATTGCTATTGCACAGGTAGCAGTCAGACCCACATCCAGCAACTCACACCCATCTTGGCCTTCCACATATGTCACAGCTTGTGGCGCCCAGAAACTCAATTATGGGTTTGGGTTTATTTATTTCAACTTGTTCCCACACCTCTTTACACCTATGGTGTTGTTTCTTGCCTCTCCCTGATGTTGAAATTCAGAGCAGTTCCCTGAGGGCTCCCCCCATGCCTCACCCCAGGAAGGAGCCAGCCATGGCTGTCCCAGCTTCCAGCCCAGTGCTGGACCAGTCCCACCTGCCTCTCAGCTGTGCTACGAACAGGCACACTCACCTTCTCAGACCCACCCTCGTGTTCTGTTTATCACTGTGATTTTGGGTTTTCTTTGGCAGCCGTGGGCTATATCCTGCAGGTGAGTCCATGCCTGGTGCTGTGTATTCATACATTCTGCTCAAGTCATAAAACTGTGTGAGAGAAGTTGAACAGTAAGAGTTAGTGCATGGCTTGCCTGTAACAGACACCTTAATCCTTGTCACAGGATTAATTAAGACCCGGATAGGTTTATCTTAGGGAAAAAGACCCCAAAATTCTTAAATATAGGTACTTCTAATACATGTAAGTATTATTCTTAAATGATGACATTCATTAAGCATATAACATTCATTAAGAGCACCACGTATAAGGTACTTCCACTAATTGCATTTGTTTCCCTGAAGTTATTCACCACTGGAGTGGCAGTAAAGCCAGTGTGTGCTCAACATCATAGCAAATGTTCATGCCTGCAGTCAGCTTCCTGCCCAAGAGGCAGCACCTCCGGGGATCAGCACATTAAAAACGACCTCCAAGCAGTAACTATACATTTTCCTTTCTGCATTTTTCAATATTCTTTTCATGCCAAAAATATTGTCATTTCAGTTTTATAGATAGCAATGTCTGAAGTACCCAATTGAAATGTATTTGATTTTTTAGTTAAAAAAAAATTTAAAAGGTTCTGTTTTTAAAAGTGCTTTTATTCTGCTCATTATACATTATGAAATATGGATCTGAAGGTGCTGAAATCTCCCTCAAGTACCTCAGGGCACTGAGTTCCAGCTCATGCTGAGTGGAAGTGGCTCACCTCAGCAGACTCTCCCTCTGTGTTTTTAAGAGCGTAGCATCTCCTACCAAAACCACTATTGACTCTCCAGATTTACTTCAGAAATAATTGGTCCTAAAGATGAGAAATTTAAAAGGCCAGGCTGAAAAACATTCTCCTCAACTCTTGGTATCATATTAAACAGGCCTTTGAAAGCAGTATTATCCAAATACATAGGCCACATTGCCAAAGTTAATGTTAGATCACCCATTTACTAACTAAGCTTTTAAGGACTAAAGGAGTAGATCTCTCAGTTTCTCCAGGTAAATTATTATGCATTCCTTGTATGTCAGTGTAGTTGATACCATTTCTTTTCCTGAAGAAAGATTATTAATTTCCCAGACATGAAAACATGGGTAGGTGTTTGTCAGCCCTGGAATAATCTGAAAACATGTGAAAATGGTTCCTGATAGGATTTAGGAAGAAGCTGGGGTTCTCCCTGTTTAGGATACTGTTTTATGGCATTACCACTAAAATTTGACCACTTGTGCTTTTGTTTCTTTAGGGGTGATGATTTTTTCCTTGCATGGATTGAGCCTTAGGGAGGAATTCACAGTTCCAGTCTTGCTTTGACTCAGGCTCAGCACCTCCAGTTCTGTTCCTACTGAAACTGTTAGCTGTGACCAGGAGTGCCAGTGCTAAGAGAGCTTTGGCAGAGATTTCTTTAAAAAAAGCAATGTCTTCCAGGCAAAAAGGCAACTTAGAAAAAAAAAAAAAAAAAAAAAAAAAAGTAAGATATTATAAGTATACTTCAATTCCTCAGCATTTGTTATCCCAAAAAATTTGGGAAGAGCCCAAATTATTATTTAAGGTGTCTCTCTCTCATCCTTTCAGGCATCTTTTCCTGATTACTTCAGTTTCAGTGTGTGAAGAAAATACATCTCAGCAAGTGGTGCCTGAGGCGACACTGAATGACTCAGGTACGTCTGGGAAGGGCCACTTCCAGTAGAAGGGGTCACACATAACATGCCGACTACATAAATAAAAATTGCTTGTTTGACCACTGTGGCTCATGAATCAAGAGCAGAGCAGACTCCTCTAGGATACCCAGGCTGCAGATTCATGTTCCAATCCACAGTGGTCAAACAAGTGCATTATTCCTGGCAGGTTCTCCCAGCCCAGGAAAGCAGGCCAAGGGCCAGCTCACACAGCCACCCAGCAGTCACCCAAGGCAAGAGAGTGAGGCCTTTTTACAGGGTAGGTGGTAACAGGAATATGTAACCCAATCTCATTCAGGGCTGTTTTCAAGGGGTTTCATCTGGTTGTCCCCGAGCAACAGCTTGACTGGCTACCTGCCTTTTGGGGTCAATTGCACACATGAAATGTGCAGACTGTTTTTATAATCTCTATTCAGATCTGAGAGGTTTTAACATAACCTTTTCCAGCCCGTCTGTTGGTTGCTCCCAGTCTGCCTGTGCTATAATTTACCTCCATTGTGTCTGGGTTGAGCTGACCTGGCTCATAGAGGTCCATTGTTTGTTTATTCCATTGGTGGCCTGCACAGAGGAGACACACTGAATCGTCTCTGTGTCCTTCCACTGAAAGGTTCAAGTTGAAATTGTCTGTGTACTTTGCCAGAAACTTTAGACCAACAAAAGTAAATAGTCCTGTCAAATAAAGGGCATCAGTTAGTAAGAGAGTAAGCATTTGGTATTATGAAAATATGACAACAGTAGTGAGGCTAAAAGAACACATCAAAGCCTCACACAGAAAAGGATACTTTCTTATGCTATATTTCATTTTTTAGTTCAAAATGTTAAGTACAAGTAAAAGCCACACATGAAGAAAGGAACCACTGTGAAAGCTGCTGTGCTCCTCTCAGTCAGTACAAGACAATCTTGACCTTCATGCCATAATATTAAGCCAAAGTTCTTGAAAGGAGGCATTGTTTCAAAAGCCAGGCATTTCTCAAGGGTGAGAAATGCCTGTTAAAGACTAGGTTGAAACCCCTGAGGTCACATTACATTTGACATGTGACATCTAAAATTCTTTATCTGAACAGGGAATTAAGAAAGCTCTCACTGCTCTGTGCTACTTAGCTGTGCTTTGAACAGAATCCAGCATAAGTGTGTACTAACAGAAAGTCCATGGGAAAGCTTTAGATAGGGCTTTAGATATCCTTGCTATTTATCTAAATATTTATCCTGTGATGTGTGAGTACACCTGTTTCTCTCCTTCAGGCCTAAAGAGAGTTATTTCTGCCTTGGATGGGTATGGCATTAAATACACAGCAGATAAAGTGCTACCAGTCACCCTTCCCCAGCAACACTAGAGAAAACAGTTACCTGAGATGGAAAATGATGTCTTATCATAAAGCAGCATGATTCTAAGAGCCCATATATGGATGCACAGAAATTTTTACTTTGATAGACACAATGTGCCATTACCTTCAATTAATTTTCCTGTCAGTGACAATGTGGCATTAGGAGCTGCAGAGTCACTGACAGGGGGTGAAATTTGGGAAGCATTGTTTGGACAGAGACACACAGTAGTAAATAGTGGATGAGTGGCTGGATATGAGCTGAAAATGTGCATTTGAAGCATAAAAAGCCACTTGTATCCTGGGCTGCATCAATAGCAACCTGGCCAGGAGGTCAAGGGAGGGGATTCTGCCCCTCTACTCTGCTCTCCTGAGACCCCACCTGAAGTGCTGCATCCAGCTCTGGGGTCCCCAAGCACAGGAAGGACATTGACCTGTTGGACTAAGTCCAGAGGAGGTCATCAAGTTGATCAGAGGAATGGAGCACCTCTCTTATAAGGAAAGGCTGAGAAAGTTGGGATTGTTCAGCCTAGGAAAAAGAAAGGTTCAGGGTTACCTAATTGCAGCCTTCCAGTACCAGAAGGGAGCCTATAAGACAGATGTGAAAGAGCTGTTTACATGGATGTCTAGTGACAGAGTAAGGGGGAATGTTTTTAAACTGAGAGTAGGTTTATATTAGATATCAGGAAGAAATTCTTTAACATGAGGGTGGTGAGACACTGGGACAGGTTGCCCAGAGAGGCCGCGGACACTCTATTCTTGAAAGTGTTCAAGGCCAGGTTGGATGGAGCTCTGAGCAACCTGGCCTAGGGAAAGGTGGCCCTGCCCCTATCTGGTGGAGGAGACTAGGTGATCTTTAAGGTCCCTTTCAACCCAAATCATTCTATCTTTCTGTGAAATGCTTAAAGAATTTTTTTTTTTTTTAGACGACCTGACTTCTTAAATCCTGGGAAGTGCTGCGCGTGTATTCGTTTCTCAGTGCAAGTTCGCTGTCACAGCAAAGGGCAAACACCAGCACCACGGGAAAATATCAAGGTCTAGCCTGCCCCCTTCGACCGCGATTTCACCGTCTCTTCTGCTATCGGGATCCTGGAGCTCCATCTACTGGTGCCGCGGGACCGGCCGAGGAGGCGAGACCCTCACAGGGACACACGGCCCAGCCTGGGGAGGGGAAACCCTCACAGGGACACACTGCCCAGGCTGAGGAGGGAGAGACCCTCACAGGGACACACGGCCCAGGCCGGTGAGGGGAAACCCTCACAGGGACACACGGCCCAGCCTAGGGAGGGGGAGACCCTCACAGGGACACACTGCCCAGGCTGGGGAGGGGGAGACCCTCACAGGGACACACTGCCCAGCCTGGGGAGGGGAAACCCTCACAGGGACACACGGCCCAGCCTGGGGAGGCGAGACCCTCACAGGGACACACGGCCCAGGCCGGTGAGGGGAAACCCTCACAGGGACACACTGCCCAGCCTGGGGAGGGGAAACCCTCACAGGGACACACGGCCCAGTCAAGGGAGGGGGAGACTCTCACCGGGATACACCGCCCAGCACCAGGAAAGGGAGACCCTCATCGGAATTCTCGGCCCAGCCTCGGTAGACGCTGACCCTATCGAGTGTCAGCAATGAGAGGCACGGGTGGGTTACGGGACACGTGGAGGATTCACGGAGGTACCTGCAGGAGAGACAGAACGTGACAGATTCATTAGGCTGTGAGAAGTTTAAAGTTCCTTCAAACGAGCTCAAAAACCACCGAGAGTCCTCAGTGACTTCCAAGTGCCGCAGTACATGAGGATACTCAAAAAGCATGAGGAGCTTACCTTTCTTTAGGTGACTTGGTAGCACCTAGATTGGCAAATTCGTGTAGCCAACCCTTTTTTAAAGTGTGCAGGATCAAATATCCTAGCACTAATGTCTCTAAAAGGGTTACCAATAAGTGGTAAAAATCCTGCAAGCAGGCAGGTTATCTAAATCCAATTTAATTTATTTCTTTCCCAATAGTATCTCAAATCAGTTCCTTTTTTTGGATATATAAATGTATCCATTTCAAAGCCAGTGCATCAATCTTGCCACAGTGGAAACTGGCCTTTCACAGCCCTCCACTGAGGTGGTCACCAATTCTCACCCAGGTGAGAATCTGGTCAAATAATCACAGCCAGGCCATAATGGTAAGGCTCATTTGCATACCTTTTCAATGAGAATTCAATTTTCTGCTATTTATAAAGCAATTTTTATATCCAAAAGTTTTGATGCAACCACTAGTATTTTTAAGAAATCATATGTAGTTATTTATTGTTAATATTTGTTTATATGGTTACAGCTTTATGAGAAATGTGGCTGTTCTGTCTTTGCCATAATTCGTGCATCAAGGTTAGAGAGACTAGAGAAAAACTGTTGTTTTGACACTCTCCATCTACAAATAAAGCTCCTTTGACAAACATTTTTAGCTTGGCTTTCTCATATATTTGAATTTAAGCACTGTCTTTTTCTAGAAAGAAAATAAAGGGGGGAATTAACTTCCCTCTTTCCTCATAACACCAGATTGAGAGAGAGCTATAGAGAGATATATAAACACTAACTGTTTTCTACTGGGTACTTAAGGGAAACAGATGGGTGTAATTATGGTTTTATGGAGGTCTTACCTAAAATGCTTATACTTAGCTGCCACATTACAGTTTGATTCTCGGTTATAAATACATATATTAATCTTTGTAAAGGTCTGTACAGATTTTAAGCAGAAGGGGAACATAGAGCTTCGTAGCTACTTCCCAGGGAAGGAAACCATATTAAAACCAGAAGGCGCAACGATACTGAACCTCCAGGACCGAGAGGAGTCGAGTGCTCGTTGTTTAAAACAACTCAAATCGTGCTGAAAGCAGCAGAGGGAGCCAGCTGCCTTACTTTGGAGGTACCAGTTCCCTGATGCCCTGCAGCCAGCCCAGCAATGCCTGCCGACCCGCTACATGCTTTACCCTGGGGTGGTGAATCTTCTGTTACCTGAGGCTGCGTCCTTGGGTCTGAAGGAAATACTGCGAAAAGCTCGGCTTTGCTGCATCTTTAAAGTTTACCGACCCATTCAGGCTGTGCCACCACCTCTGAAAGTGAACAGTACCTAAATGCTTGTGAGGAACCTGAGAAAACACACATTTGGTTGCAAAAGCTGAGAGAGAAATACAAAAACCCTTATTTTCATCTCCCAAGCCTTTACATCAGTGTAAGCATTTTACCTTTCCATACAAGCTGCAAAAGCAGTTTTTCTCAAATCAGTGAGGAAAGTTATACACAGACTTAACTTCTCTGACGAAACCAGCATTAACAATATTGCAATGCCACCCCCACAGTATCACCTCTGGTGTTTATTCACCTTCAATTCCATTAAGAGAATTCTCATTTTGTTCCCATAGGATGAGACAGTACAAAACAAAGGAGAAAACAGCTAATATTATCACAATGCATTTTAAAGTCTGAGCTACATTTTTAATAGGAAAGGTAATAGGAACACAAAAGTTTGTGTGATTTTGGATCTCTAGTTCCAGAAACATTTTTTTGTCCTCAGTGGAATTACAAGAAAACATGCAAAGGGCTAAAAGATACAAGTCCTCCTTCTCCCAACTCAGAGAGCCTCTTCATCTTTGTTTCTCACACTTCATAATGTTTAGGTTGAATTATCTCTCGGTGACCTCGGTTAAATCAATCAGTCTTCAATGCATTTGCACAGGTACTCTGGAGGGAACAATTTTATTAGCTAATCATTTAATTACAAACTGCTAAATTAATAATGCAGGAGAACTTGACTCAAAATGAGAAGGGCATTACAGTGCTGACAACTGGGAAAAGGTGAGGCAACCAATGTAAATTTACTCATAAAGTGAACATGTATTATTTGGAAGCAGTAAAAGCCAATAAACAAAGAATCAGACTAGTTCTGCAGGTATCTCCTCTTCTAGACAGTGGAGTAGAAGGCTCAGTTCAGTGGCTAAAAATTTACTGAGATATTTACAGTATTCCATTATTAAGACCAGTCAAAGGAGGGAACTTACATGTTCTCGTTCCATTAAATATCCTTAGACAATATGAGTCATCTAGATAGCAGATGGGTGTGCTGGAGAGACACTTTTCCCAGCTCAGGGGCCGAATGTCTCCAGAGTGTTCCCAGCTCTCCAGCATGTGTCCACAGCAGGCTGCTTCTCCCCTGCCCTCAGGGATTACCAGCCCCATGGCACTGGGCTCAGGCTGGCATGATGCAACACAGCACAGTGCTAGCACTCTGGGAAGAGCTGTGAACATGATGCAAGAGTTACAAACATGCAGCATGACTGTCTCCTCAAAAGGCCATTGTTGTGATCTCCTTGTCCAGCAGACTCAAGACAATCAATAATGCTGGCACTGCAGAGATTTTTGTGGTATTTAGAAGATCGAAAATAAAGATGAAGACTTTCTTTTTTCTTGAATGGTATGGAAAGTTCTTTCTGGAGAACCTTGGAGAAAAACCATCCTGTTTGTAATTCCCTTGAGATAACCTTGCTCAGTCAGAGATTAGGGTTATGGTAGCCACGTTGCCCAGGCCACAGCAGCTGCTCCCGTGCTGTAAGGCAGTGGTGGGTTTGCAGCAGTGGACTGAGTACTGCCCCATTGCCCTTCACTGAATAGAACTTTCCTGTAGATAAGTTTTGTGTGATTCTCGAGCTGCTCCAGGACTGGAGATGCTAAACTCGAGCACCATTTGTAGCACACTGTCAGAGCCAAATCACCTCTTCCCTAATGAATGGTTTTAGCTGTGCATCCCAAACTTGAGTCATCTCACAATACTTTCACTTAATACTGCTCCATGATAATCCTGCAGCTCGGTCCGAGGGTTATATTCAATTTCCACCTCTGCTGCTCACTCATTCCATTAGCTCATCATGCTGTTTTTCACAGTTATAAATGGGAAATATTTATAAGTACATCACAAACATGGATGAGAGCCAGTTTACCAATGTTTCTAAAGCCCTCAGAGACCACAGGGGAAAAGGAAGGGTGGCCAGTGTTTGCTTAAAGCACTGAATTTTTTAATGTTTTTTTTTCCTCATAAACCAAAGCCCACCTGTATATGTTAATTATATACTGCACTGCAGATGCCTGAGGTATTCACAACTATGAGGAAGATACAGCACAGAGTTGGGGTAGGATGTAAGGATTAATTTTGAATTGATTTTCACTTTATCTAAGCTCTACATTGTTTCTTTATTTACATCGTAGACTAAAATATCCTATAAGGGTTTTGTTTAATTTCTGTGATATACAGAACACTTGTGTAGTCCACTGGTTCTATAGTGATCATCTCATTCTATTAATATTTTCAGTATTAGAGATTAGGGATGTTTTCCATTTGCTGTTCAGCTACAGCAGAGAACTGCTTAGGTCAGCCCAGTGAGCTGTAAATTGTTGCACTGTGCACCACAGACTGCACAATATGGTATAGACATAGGCATAAACTATTTCCTTGACTTAAATTTAGGTCTGTCCTAATGCTGTTGCAAGAAACATTCAAAGTGTGGTAAATAGCAAAAACATGATTATATATAGAATGAACACACGAACTTTCAAGTTACCATACAATCTAGAAATAACTACATAAAATGTCCTGCCACTCCATACCCTAACTTTCCTTCTAAAGCACAGTTTATCTGTTTTACTTGCACTATTTGAAGATATCACTATTCTGATGCTTTTTAATGATCGCTATATGCTGACATTTGCTGGGCCTAGTATAAAACCACATTAAGTTCTATGAGTTTCTATGAGAATAGTTCAACATCTGAAACACTATTAGGGGCTATGTTTGTTCATTAAGCCAGGAGACAAGTCAACACAAGACCTGGCAACAAGACTGGTTAAGTCTGCAACATCTACTCACAGGAGCAAATCTCACCCTTTTAGAGGTACAATCCAAATGTTAGCTCTGATTTGAAACTTGTACAATGTTTTCACTGTAAATTTCCCATAAGGCATCTCTCAGCTTCACTGTTTGTCCTATACCTGCACTACATCAAGAAACTCTACCTCTACTGTACAAAATGAAATAGCATCCACAGATTTTTCTAGAGCAGGATATATATCATGGAGTAATGAGCAAGTACTGGATTTATGAGATCTAAAGACCACTCCTTCTCTTACTAACTTCATCAGAAGCAAGGGCAGGCTAATAAGTAAAAATGGAAAAATATTCATTTCCTGCCCTAGTGTCAATGTATAAAACCAGATTTTTTGTTTCCGTCTAAAGTGAGCTGATGACTGTTAATGAGAAACTTGTAAAAAAGTCATTCTAGTGAGGCAAGCAATTAGATGCACCAGGTAAGGGAGGAATGCTGGGATAAAGGACAGATATATCATCTCAGCACCGACCATCTAGGAACGCAGCATCTATGTTATGCCTAAAATAATTAAGTGACACCTCTATCCTGTATACCGTAAACCTGGAATCCCCTTCTGACTTTGACAACAAATGTAATAAGCATTGTCTCAGTATCAGACTGCCTCTTCCTACTGCCAGAATTGACCTAGGCACGACAGACAAACAGTACCTTACAAATCAACATCCCCAACACAACCACAGATCAGTGTTGCTACTTCCATAAAACTGGCAATCATGTCAAACACTCTCCAAAAAGCAGTAAAATACTCTTTCTCACCTTCAGACACCACCCTGTTTGCTCTGGGAAAAACATTTGCATTTCTTGTCTTCTTAACCTAAAAAAGACTTTTCTACAGCAAAAACGTACTGTGAGATGGAATTTACATGGAATCTGTTAAAAATTACAGCCTAAGCAGGAAGAAGTTATCTGAAAAGTATCTTTCAAGAACCTCTTTTCAGACCCTGGGAATGAAAAGGGAGCAACTGGAGCTAGATGTCTGACTACAGATTTGAACACTGCAATTTTGCATCTCCACAGTAACCTTCCCATGACAGTAAGCACTTTTCTCAACAAAGCCACCCAAATACCATGTTCTTACTGTTATGTATCCTAATATAAACTTCTACAAAAGTCTACATAATCTAAATGCTACCAGTCTACTAAATGCTCTCACGAAAACACACATAACTATGCACTAAAATGTACTTTCACAAACATTTACTAATGGACAGGAACAGACAGTGCGGTAGCTTTTCTCAATAAACAACCACTCCATCTTTTACTTCTTGCTCCTGATCTACAAATACAGCCTCAAAAGATATGCCCTCCTCCTCAACCTAAAACTACTGCCTATCTTTATTTTCCCCAGATTACCTTATTTGATATCTGAATAAAGTCAGAGAAACTCAGCTGGTATTTAGCTTTGTAGTCTATTGCCTATATTCATTGTACTTGACATTTGAAGGAATTGCATGCCTAGAAGGTTTTCTACATTTTCCTATTTATGCAACAAAAAAATTTACCTCTATCTACAAATTATCTCCTAATTATGTCTGAAAAGCAGCACAGCTGTAACCCTGAGAGGATTCCTTACCCCTCAAACCAGCAGGCCAGCAGATCAGAAAGTTGATGCTGATAGTTTTATTCTATTATAAACCAAACTGAGAGGAACCAATAACAATAGAAAAATCACTCGCAGTGTCTGTTTGATTTCTTGCCAGAGTATTTTTGTGGGGTTTTTTGTAGATTATTCTATAATTCCTCAATTTCTAGCATTTTCAATTTTAGAATATCTCTTCTGATTCCTTCAGATTAAATATACAGACACTTCAACTACAAACATTTTTTTGCTACTTGTTAATATCATGTTTGGTTCTCAATAACTTACAGTAATTGAAAAACAAAAAAAAGAAAAATGTCTACTTGGTATCAAAAATATCTGCACAAACAGAAAACTGTCTCCTGTGTTAGCATAGCTTCTTTCATAATCATTCTGTTTTGCTATCAGTAATTATGAAAAACTTCACTAATAAATGTTAAATGATATTATACTAACCACATATTAATTGAAAGGAGATGTACTCAGAGCAAAAATTTCAGATTGATTTGCAAAAATGCATTTCACATATTTTATTGTTCAGCAATGCACATTACACATATAAACATGCAGTCATTCATTAATCTGTATTGTTAAACACCTGTTTGTATTAACTGTAATGCCATTCTTCTGTCACGATACTGGATGAAGTATGTCTTTGAAATTGTTTGTAGGGGAATGAAATTCACATTTCTTATTTAACAGACCTATTACTGAATTAATCTCTTTTCCAACTACTTAAACACAGAAAGGATTTTCCCATTCTACATGTAAACCATTACACATAGCCCATGGTTATATTTGCAGGGCTTCTCTTTTAGACTTTAGAAGAGAGACCCTTCCTTTCATAAGGGCCAGTGCTGTTACCAGTTTGCGACTGGACTTTGACAGGGTAAACTCCCCAAGAATTTATGGGCACTGGTGGTATGGTGTCAGCAGCGGGAACACCACAAGCCAGCAATTTTAAGGCAACATCCAAGATGGATAAGGTTGTTCTTATGACATGCACTGTGTTGAGAAGTTGGTGACCCACAGAACTGTATTTGCAAGTCATACACATGAGTTCAGGTTTTTTACTGCTTATTACCGTGACATGAAGTTTATGGGGTTGGTTTAAGTTACTACGTCTTAGTGAAGCAATCCAAATCAAAGTTAGCCTTAGAATGCTTAGATCATAGAGTCCTGCCAGCACACACACAAAGGATATCTTAGATATGGTGACAAACTCATAAACTTCTATTTTTAATGAAAACATAATATATCCTTATGAATTCTATTATAAACACATATTCTCCAAAACTAATGGTAATGTTAACAAACTTAGAGCCTTTAAGAAACATAAGGAGGCTCTTGCTGACTCTGCTCTTCCAGGAAGAGAGGAAGTTGTCAATAGCCTCTCCCATTTCTACCACTGCCCCTAGATGGAAGCTAGATAGCATATCATTTTTGCACTATTAATGGAAAAAAACTGATAGATCTTTGGTGGAGAACTGAGAAAAAGTGACACCTGTAGCACAGATAAGGGTGATTAATTCAGTGACAAACCTGCACTCATTTCCCTGTGCCAAGATACTGTTTTGAGAACAGGAGACAGAAAGCAAACATATAGGAATTCATATATAGAAAACATAAAGGCTGTCTCTTCATCTCACAGTTTTCCAGTCAGTTTATAATATCCAGATTTTCATTTCTTCAAAGAAAAGAAAACATTGGCTCACTACCATTAACAACAAACAGCAAGTCACACAGAGAGTAGAATATAACATTCATGTCTTATTATTTCATATATAAACCTTTACTTTAATGTGTTATCTAAAATAACATACATGGTTAGCAGACCAAATAGCCCATATAAACTATGCTAAAAATATCATCTTTATTTACAGGAACCTAATTAAAATGAACTTTAATTGCTTTTGAGATCTGCAACAACTTCCTCTCTCAGAGTTGGACCTCAGCCCAGATTAGGCGGAGTTTCAAGGAGGAAGATACCCCCCCCACACATGAAGAAAGCACTGGCCATGCAAAAATGTGGCTCACCTGCTTCTGGAAGAGGTGAGAAGCAATTTGCAACCTTATCACTCTCTGTTCAGGTGTGATGTCATGTTACCGATCCTACCCTTAAGACTTTACAATTTCATGCAACCTTTCTTTAAGTGAACTCTAAATTTGCTCCTGGTGATGTTCTGCCAATATATTGTGAAATTTAGCAAAAAAAACCCCCAGTTTAGATGTCCTTTCATTCTGTTTGAGCTTCTATATATATACATTATCATCATCTTCTAGTACTGCTGGTTATCACAACTACAAGAAATAAGCAAAGAGAAAATCAGAAATATATGACATCATTTTATAGGCACTTCTATAACCATGTAATTCACTGCATAGTTAATTTACTGAATTCCAATATCTGCTTTACAGAAAAACAACTGGCTTGTGTTGTATAAAAATGCTACCTTCGAGACCCAAGAAATCCCATACTGCTTTACCAAGCAGGAATTCGATTCCAGAAGAATCATGCCTTGCAAACAGAGCATCCAGTATGCACTCAGAAACAGCTCACACAGAGCCCTAGCATCAGCACTATTAGCACTTGCTCTTTCATGATTTAATAAAAATGCTCTGCTTCAGAAGAAACAGCTAATCAGATAATCACATTATACTGTATCTCATAGGCTTTGAGCAGTCAAGCTCCCAGAAAAATCATTGAATAAGACAACAGGATTACAGCCTTAATGACTACATGTATTTACTACGAAGCATGGCCAACATTCACCTGAGGTTGCAAGATTATTACATGGTTACCTGTGATCTATAAAATAGAGATGTCACATTGAACAGATTATAAAACAGTACTGGAGTATTAGATATTATTAATATGGGGGGTTTTATTATTATTTATCATTAACTATGACCAAAACATTAGTACTTCAGCGTAAACACTGCAAAACATTTATGTGATTTAACAGATTGAATATTGACAGGTTCAAACATTTTGGATCTGTTATCTATCCACAAGAACTAGAAATAAGGCATATGGTCAGCAGAATAGGAGAGTTTAAATAAACAACCCGAGTGCTTTGCTTTCCTCCCACACACCTTAACTCTGTCAGTTATGCTGCTGGATTCCTCATAGCAAATCTCATCTCTTGAGGAGGTCATACCTGAGGAAGGCTGGTAGCTGGCTGAAACATCATTCCATTTTTTTTTTTTTCACTTTTCTGTGTACAAAGGAAACAAAGTGAATAGCTAAAGGGCTTGGTCTTTTTAAAAGTCTCGACAGAGGTTTCTGCTGGGATGATAACTGTGTGGCCTGGGAGGCTTCATTTGTTCATGATTGCACACTTATACACAGCTGACACTTTATTCCACTCAGAGGATCTTGACATAAAATTGTAGAACTGATCACATAACTGTGACAGAATCTTGACAGTTTTCCCACACAGCCCTGTCAAAACTTCCCATCAGTTGCTGTAAACAGAATTAGCAGGGTGGCCACTTAGCAAGCAGATGCTTTTGCTTTTGCAATCTTACAGCATGGCGCCGTTTCCTTTTGGGCTGAATGCACTCCTGTCCATACGACGGCCACTGAAAATCCTGGGGAGGCATTTTGCTATTCTGACTCTCCACTTCTTCAGAATCAGAGTCGTCTTGTTGCATCAAAGGAAAATGCCTATCTGGATAAATCTCCTTCAGTTTGTCCTCAAAGAATTCATCTAGGCATCGTCCAGCCTCAGCAACCTCTGAATCTGGCTGTAAGAGAATCAATAACTATTCAGTCTTACTGCACACAGAAATCATCAAGGATCAAAATGAAATAACTAACCTACCCTTTGTCTTGCTTTGTTTCTGTCTGCTATATCTCCATTAGTCTCCTGCACACTTTCTACAGCCCATTAGTCCCTCTGCATTTTCAGTGTAAGTAAAAACCAGATGCTGCTATTAAGGAACACGTTTCTGCACCTCTAATAAAAAGAGATGTGCAGTGAACTAGAAAGAATAGCAGTCATCATTGCTTAGGAATTTCTATGCACTTGATTTTCCCTAGCTATTTTGCTGGCTATGACTGGCTTCTCACAGCAAACTCAGCAACATTCCAAAGAGTTGTCCTCTAAGAAGTCTTTCCTTAATTTTAGATCTATATGTATCTCAGGTTCTCAGATACATATTCCACTTCATTTCTGTCATTAAAAAACACCCAACATAATTTCCAAATAATGAAAATGAATAATGCTTGTGCTTATCCCAGTCCTATATCTGATTTCCAAAGAAGCAATGTGACAGCTTGAAAGAGCCACCCTCTGCTTTGTATCCCCCCAGCCACACGTACTAGAAACCTACATAATTGAACTTTGCACAGTTCCAAAACATGAGACGCACGTCAGTCACAAGCTCCTCAGGTGCAGCATAGTGGGATTTGTCCTTTTTCTGCAGCTTTTTTCGTATGGTTGACAAATCCATTGGCCTTTTGATGATCTGATAATAATGCCGAGCCTGCAAGGATAAAATGCAAGTATGTAACATTTTTAATTGATTTATTCGCTTTAATTAATTAATTTCTTCTCCAGTGACTTCTATCAAAAGTCATTCCAGAGGAGTCCTTGAGTCAGGGAAGAGAGCTCTAGTCTTTTAGTGCTTACACTTGTCTACCTCATCTTCCTGGGTGCTTTTTGGTTTTATTAAAAACACATTTGCTTGCAAGATTGAACTTGAAAATAGCACACTTCAGTGTTTACACTCAGTATTTACACTCTGCTATTTACACTCTGTAAAGTTTATCCCCAGATATAAATGTCATTGTTTAACCATAATCAATAATATATGCAACACTGACAATTAGCTAACATTTCCCCCAAGGAATTACAAAAAAAATGTGCTGAGATACTGGCAGCTGATAATGTGGGAAGTAGTCTGCCAAGAGTGACTAAAAACAAGATACTGTGCACTCTTTTGAAAGTTCAACAGGAGTCTTTTTCAATGGGCATTAGCTACCAGGATATCATATTCCTTAAATCTTTTTTGGTCTAAACCTACTTGTTAGGTAATTTGTTCCCTAAGTTCATTGCAAGCTTTATTAGGTGGAATGGGTTTTTCATTGTTATTTGAACTATTCCTTCACATAAAACATTTATTTTTCCCTTCCCCGATCTGTTTCTCATTGTATTCTATTGTTACAACACTGGGAATCTCCATCTGCATTAAAACAGACAGTTAATATTGCAGATGTTGAGTACATGGATGAAAAAATAGCTTCTATGTCTTCCCCTGCACACAGTCACATTTCTGGTGTTGTCCACAGAGAGGGTAAAGAGGGAGTCCAGGGTTATTTCTAAAGCAGGCCTCTCTTATGGCAGTACAACATTTTCCATGTACATGGAAAGTCAATTTTTTTAATCACTGGAACCTATCATATATCTTTAGTATTCTACCAGCATCTTAAATTGGCACCCAAAGCTGGCCACCATTTACCTGCCTCCAACCTGACACCTTCAAAGCCCTTGCAAGAGGAAAACTTCCACACTTCCCGAGGAAGCAATACTGTCCAGAAAAAACCCTCATGAATATCTTTCAGGAAGATAAAGGAGACACTCACAAGGTGTGCCAGAGTATCCTTTGGATTCTCTCTGACCCATGCACGTGCAGTACTTACCAGGGGACTGACAGGTTCATGGAATGGGAGGCTCATACTACTGCAGAACAGGGAAAGCACCAGCTTTTCACACTTCTGTAGGAGACAGATTTGAAATACGTTTTAATTCAAGAGGTGAGTTTCATTCTTGCCCTCAGTTAATCAATCATACTAACAGCAATAGAATTCTCATGTAGACTATGCATTTCTGATGCAAAATGGCACACTTCACCCTAACCAGGGGGATGTCTTGCCTCGTAGCATTTTTATAGCTTTGAAAATAAGGATAGTCAAGAAATGCAGGAAAAGAAACTTAGTAAAAAACCTTTGCAGGTGCTTATCTTTCCTGGAAAGCCTTGGGAATTAATCACTATTACTATTTCCTGTCTGCACTCCAGATCTATTTCTTGGCTCTTGACTAAAAGAACGGCAGCAACAGTGTGGAAACAGTCAAATGGGAAATGTTTCACACTGTTCATATCCATTCGTACAAATGGATGCAAGTTATGTAGTTGGTAGTACAGTATGAAAATTGTTCTGTTAATCATCGTTAACTTGTAAAATACTTAAAATAGTATTTGGCTTTTTCACTACTGCAGAAAGAATGCACTATAAAAACATCATAAGCCCTATTTGCTCACAAACAATGGGATTTTTATTAACCTCAATTCTCTAAATGAAACTTTACTACTTAAGACACAGATCCCAACAATTTCTGTCCAGCTGCACCAAATCCAGTAGAAAAGGGGATCAGTGTAAAAAAGTTAGGTCCAGCTCTGCATGGACAAAGTATCTCAGGTCTGGAAATAGCATGGATAAATTGAGCAATGCTTGGCTCTGCTCATAGGCCTTGCCAAGGGGCCCCAGTGCTCTGAGAATCATTGCTGTTGTCTTTATGACTGATGCCCAGATTAGACCAGTGCCTCAAACTAGGCTTCGTTTGCACAGGGCCAGCTCAACACCTGCACTCAGCTGTGTGGACTCAGCCTCTCTGTCCAGGTGTCAACAATAGACACAGGACATCTATTTGGAAGCTTGCGTCTTCCAAGTACCAAGTGGACTTTAGGAAAAGGCACTCTTTTCATTTTCGTAGAGGAAACTGGTAATGGGTATGCAAAGCTTTCATCTAGGCTGAATCAACAGCCTAAACGTCATCTTCAAGGGAACTAATAGTACACAGAAGACTGTATGATGATTTCATTCCAACTGAAAGTCAAAAAGGACCTACATCACAAAAATGTCACTGCACTGGCCCAAGTAGATGTCTGATGTCTGAGAAGTGCCAAGTCTTAAAGGAAAAAGATTCAGTGTCAGAAAGCCAGGAAAAAAAATTACTCAGGGAAGCTTGCTCTGATGCTGAATGTAACTTCCTGTTCAAAATGGAAAAGAATTCAAGATCTGCCTGTTTCATTTTTCTGTAACATGACATTCATTTTAAAATTGAACAGCAATGTCTAGAAAGAAGAAAATTATATAACTGAATAGTAGCAGTGCTTTTGTTCTATTTACTACTGTCTGTAACATTTGAGTAGCAACCAAGTCAAAACCAGCATCTTCCCAAAGAAAAGGCAAAGCCTCATGCTGAGATCTTATGGCCTTTTCTAAACAGTACAGTACAGAGTTATTCCCACCTTCTGGTCACAGTCATCAAGGCCATATTGTGCATTATAGCTGTGGCTGTAGCGTGTGTTTTCACAGTCATATTCGACCTCAGGCTTCACTGGATTACGGCAAAGGGTGCACACCCACTCTCCCCTGCAAAACAATAAACCAAAAACGTGCTGATTTTTTTTCCCACAACCTTGTCAAATAACAAATCTCATAAATCACTGTATTTGGAAGGTCTCATTCTTAACTAGTATTGCAATAGCAGGCAATCTGAAGCCCATTGTACTAGATGTTCTTCAGTGGATTTGAATCCAATTAGAAGTGTAGCAATTTCAGGTTCTATTCACGGCACTTTTTCTGTCACAAAGGAAAAGAAAAAAGGCAAAACTTTAAGTGTTTGAAATCATGCACCAGCAGTGTATGCAGCTGCATTGATCCAAGTGCTGCTTTAAAAAAAACATTGAGGAAAAACAGGCAATAGTTGGGTCATAAAACAAACCCAGATCGATTTGATAATTGATGCTTTTATCTAAGAAATCAACATTATCAGAAAAGGTCATAATGTGTGCTAGTACTTGGGTTAACAAACCAAATAGACATAGTTCTGCAAGGGCATGTGTGTCCTTTCTAGTAGATCCATTCCCAAAAATCTCTTGAAGAATTTCGTGAAGGCAATGACACAAATTCTGCAACATCAGTGTCTGAATAACTATAGATGAAGATATATTAAGGAACTGTGAATACAGAATTTTAGTTAAGGGAATTAATTTGCTTCATTAGAATTTAACTTTGCCTAGGAAGTTTATTTTAACAGGAAAACTTGATTTTCACTTTGTTTTGAAACTAGAGGAGTTGAAGAGTCCTGGTTTTTTGAACAGAAAGAACAAACCACAATCTCCAAACTAGCATCTTGCGACGTATTTTTCTCAGCTGAGACAGTTATTTAGGCTAGGCACAAATTAAGTAGTAGCCTTTGGTCTCACTTATTAATGATTTATAAGACAATTCAGAATTGTACACCACCACTAATGCACATTATTCAGCCTAACTTTTAAAGTCTGGAGTCTGGTATGTGGACATATATCTATTTCTGGCTCATTGCACAAAATTCATCTGTGACAATTTGCTAGGCAACATATCTTAGGGAAACCAATGCCCTAGCCCTTTGTAACATAAGCCCTGATAATCCTAAATTTCCCATAAAGTTGGCTAAAAAACTGAACAGAAATTCACTATTTGCCTTTTTCTGGGGTTAGTCTCTGTTTTTGCAGAGAATAGCTGATGTCTGCACCTCAGATGTTACATGAGAGTTAGGATCATGCTTTTTCTCCAATGAGTCACATGAAAGTCTCAGGTCTGTCACCTCCTTTGTTGTACTGACCAGTTAACTGCAGAAAGGGCGCATATGGCTGGAAATAATTCTTGTTCATAATTTATCTAGTTCCTAGTGTGTAAGAAAATTCTTCCCTTTGCAAGAAAAACATCAAAAAAGGCAAGTGAGAGATGCAGTATGAAGTTGACACATAGATCTCTGAGGATATATTCTGCCCCAAGGCACTGAGTAGGAACACACATTAGTGAAATGTCATACATACTCACACTGGAAAGCTGAGCAGGGCTGGAACATGGCAGGAGAGATGGAAGACCTTGGGGCAGTGATCACAGCACAACAGTTCTCCTCCATTAAGACACACAGCACAGAAATCCTCATTTTCAATTGGACTGACTTCCTGAGTAACTGGAGATTTTTTCATGCTGGAGATGCCATTGCTGAGCTTCTGATCAACAGACAGGGTATCTACAGGGGGAGATTGTGTCTGTCCTGCAGCCTGGGATGTGAGAAATTTTCTGTCCTCCGAGTTCTTCTCTTTGGAGTGTAGTCCTTCAGGTGGACTATCTTTATTTATCTTGAAGGAAGAAAAATCTGGGATCACACAATCATTGTTTTCATACATCAGCATAAAACAGCAGTGGTTATCTGCAGACAAAGTGATTTCTCTGCAGTAAATTCTACTGGAGAGGGCACTGGGAGGTTCAGCAGGCCCATGCTCAGCTCGGCATCATCTGCCACTGGCTGGCCAGGTCACCTTGGTCAAGTCATTCCCTCCACATACCACAGTGTAATAGCACTGTGAGAGCTGCACAGATTCCATACCATGGGTGATAGAAACAGGATACTCTGCAATGGTGTTTGCAAATTTTACAGTAAACAGCTCAAAAAAAAAACCAAAAAAGATGCAAAACCCCCAACCAAACAGAAAAACAAACAAACAAGCAAAACAACTAAAAACAAAACAACAAAACCAGTATAGGGTTTTGTTCCCACCAGAATGTCCTATTTCCTTCTGCAGAGCAAAGCTCGTGCTCAAGACTCCAATGAAGCAATTGAATACAACACTTTTAAAAATCTATTACACTCTGATTTCTGGAATTAGTTCCTATAACTCAAATATACATTCAGGTCAGTTTTAAGATATGTACCCTCTATATTTGTAACCAGACAGGTGAGCCAAGCTGTTTGCTAGGGTACAAAAACACTACAGCTATCCAGTCCCAGAGGCAGCCTTCTCAGAAATGGAAGTATCAGGGAGCTACACAGCAAACTAAAAGTTGCATTGCCTATTACCTCAACACATCAAACTATCCCAGGGTGAAACAAATCAACAAACTTGTTTACTGTATAATGAATCTCAGAACTGTGGGTCCAAACCAGTAGGATAAAGGTGAGAAGGCAAGGCAAGTCAAACCTCCAGGAAATTCCACTCACCTTTATAGACATACTTGAAGACCGGGTCCCACATTCAATCACCAGGAGGAAATTGCCATCCTGCTCATTGTCCTGTGGCTGGAGCTTAAACACTGGCAGCTCCCCCACTTCCGATGCACATATTTTCAGACGTTCCAGTCGCACAAAGGGAATCTTCTGCTCCTTAGGGCCAGCTCTGCAGTCAAAAGAACACATGGCTGAATTCAGACACATTCCACAAAATTCTCCCCATTAAGTTTCAATATTTTTCATGCACCATTATTTGGGCTCCCTTTCCCTTTGCAACTGTGACTCTGATGGCTCAGTGTTGAAAATCTGGACATTTTTTAACAAGACAATTCATTAAGAAATGAGAATTCGATCACTTTAAATTAATCATATGTGTAAATGCATTACTAACTTCTGTGCTAACCCTTTGCCCTGCTCCATATATTTTTGTTTTTACTATCCCAATCTATGTCATGTTTGATACTTTTTAAGTGTGAGGCTTCAAGCAGGAACACAGCATATCATCAAGTTTACTTGAACATATTATCACAGCAGTAGCTGAAAACAAAATTTTATAAAATTGTTGAGATAATATTAATCCGGTTCCCATGATATCTTTTAGTTTTAATTTAGGTTTAACAGTTTTGAATTGTTCAAGTGAGATACGTTTGCAAGTATTTATTCCTTCTGGAAATTTACACAGAATAACAGAAATATGAATGAATGAATTCACCACTTCTTTTTGGTTGTTGTTTTCAAGTTTAAGAGAGCAATTTACAACTTTCAGAACTATTATCTATAAGGAATCTAGTACTCTTTTTAAGTTCTCCATTATCATTAAGTATGACAAATTTTCAAAATACACGCATAAAATTTCGCAGCCGGTGATTTTGTATAAAAAAAGGCTCCTCTACCTGACATTCTGATTGCTTTTCATATCCATTTCAAAATGTTCCTTTTCACAGTCATTGGTATCTGGAACAGAAGATAAGAAAACGAATAAAATATTTATAATATCACAGGCAGATTAGGGTAGAAAGTACTTCAATATTCATGTACTTCTGTCTGGTGTTTAATATGATATCATAAGTGAATTATGGAATCGTTTCATCTATATGTATAGAAAATGTGTATGCTATTTTCTCTTCTGGTACAGAGCCTTTGTATTTCTTTTTTGCTTTTAAACACAGCTTCTGTACTAAATATGAGGAGCCTTTACAAAATATTTTGTCGCAATGGTTTCATTCCCAGGGAATTATACATGTACACAGCCACGTCATATTCATCCATATACATGGAACAACATAAGTAATCCTCTTTGCTGTGCAGCCTTCACTTGAGAAAAACAGACCTACTGAGGTCTGAACCCCTGAGGCTCAGGAAGTCTCTGTAGTCTCCAGCCCCATGCTACCAAGCTTCTGGCTAATTCTTGAAAACAGGAAGAAAATTGTGTCTCCCATCTGCCACTGAGGGAAAAAAGTTACACTATAATCACTCTCTATCTAATGTTTGTAATGTATAAACACATGGACTCAAAACTATCTGTTATATAAAGCATACAAGTAGCTGTAGCTCTTGACTCATAGTAGATACAAGAGTAATAAAACAACTTCAGGGAGACGGGACAGGGTAGAGATGAACGCCCCAGTGGATGTCTTCATAGACCAGTCCACTGACAAGTTTCATAGCAATGCCTTCCTTTGCTAGGAATTGGTTTGACTTCACCAATACTAACAGGAAACAAACCTAATATCATAGTTATCTGGAGACAAGTGAGGGCCAGGAAAACATGCCTTTTAAAAGAAAAATCTAGCTTAGGTCAATGGTACCTAACCCATGGTTTGAATGCAGTGTGTCTCTAAGGATAGTTTGTTGTTTCCACGAAATGCAATACAGGACTGACAAGGAAAGGTGCATTTCACATCACACCTAAGGCATTATTCACTTGTGATTGTTGCTCAGGTGAAGGACACGGACAGAATTACTAAGGGGTGACTGCACACTGAGGTAGGGTCAGCTCTTGTAGCACATTGCCAAACCAGAGGATGTTCCAGTGATGCTGGGTTCTTACATTAACCAATATTTCCATCAGCAACTTGGCCCATAAAATAATATAAAATTTGTGGGAAACTAAAGAGGTTGCAAACACTCTGGAGAATATTTACAGTTAAAAATAGGCCTTAGTACATCATAGAAAGAAAACCTCCTAAATCAGTAAGACTGAATTAACTGTATTATGCTTATTAAAGATCAGATTAATGTAAACACAAAGGAAAATAACTGACTTGGGAACCACTCTGTAGAAGGAACTAAGAGTTAACGTGGACTTCTCACTATGTGCAAGTCAACCATCTAATGCTGCTGGCTGCAAAAGAGTGGAATACCATCTTGCAGCTTATTACCAGCAGCAAGGAATGTAAAACACAAGAAGCTGATACTCTGGCTCTGCATGGCACCCCAGAGGCCTCAGCTGCAACACTGCGTTTGGCTGTGGGCAGCACTCCTTAATTGCAGAGAACCCAAAATAGCACAGCAGGAATGATGTGGTTTTGAAAAATTTAAACTCCTGACCCATGAGGAGAGACTGAAACCATCAGAATTGTTTAGTCTAGGAAAGAGAAGGGGAGGGGACGGTGTTTATGCAAGCCACGATAAGAAGAGAAGTGGCTGTAAGAGGGAAAATGATGAAATTATGTACAATTTTCACCACATCCCTTGTGGCTAGGCTAAGAAGTATTTTGTTTTAAATTAGGCTGAAATGTTTAGGTTAGGTTTGATATTAGAAAAGGATGAGTCATTGGAGATATGCCCCAGAAGGAATGGGGTTTGGCAGCACAGCACCACTGAAGCCAGAAAGTCCTACTGAGAGCCACCAGCAGAGATAACGCTGCCTTTGCAACAGAATTCATCTCTCCCACTGCATATGGTGACTGTATCTCCTCAGGTCTCCCCTCAGTGCACACCATTAAACAGGGACAGCAGGATGGGAATTGCTCCCTCCGGATCCTTCCTTGTGAAGAGGGAGCAGCACTGAATTCAACACTCTGGGCTTTCCATCCTATTGCCCAACAGGGCCTGTGCTTTGTACGGAGCAAATTTGTAGCATCTGTTATAGACACTGAGATTCAGCACACTGGGGCTGCTTTCAGGGTGTAGTGTCACACAACCCAAACCAGATATCACAAAGGTGCTCCTCTCAGAGACACTTCAGCCTGACCGAGGCACAGCTTTTTAGGGGTGCACCTGATTCCTACAACTCACACGAATAACTGTGGCATAATTGTAACACTTTGGCATAGGACAGTGAAGAGAAGACAAATACATTTCCTTGGCTCACTGAGCTAGGCCTCCTTTGTACTAATTAGAATCCTCTGAATAAAAGTACAGCACGGAGATAGAAATATTAATTCATCTTTTATAGAGAAAAGCAGCCAAATGTTGGCATAAGTCACGGGATAACAGCTTGATCCTGCAATCCCTTGCTTGCATGAGTAGTCCCATTGACTTTCAGAGTTTGCAGGAATGAGGCTTTACAGTGCAGCACAACGATGATGGCAATTTGCCCACGAAAAGAGTAAAGTAAAGCCTAATTCTCCATTAAGGTTGAAGAAATAGGTCTTGGCTGAAGGGAATGTTCCACAACAGACAGAGCCAAGCAAAAGCACATACTGTGCAATGTATTAACAAAAATTTGGTATGCTACTGACGTGAAGGTCTTAGCAGAAGGCACATTACATTTGGGAAGTAATTTTTTTTTTCTTTAAATTGAATTTGGACCCTTCAAACCAGCTCTTCAATAGTCATAACTGCAGGTCTCATTAACAGGAGTGCTTCTAAGAGAACTAATACTCCAGGTACTTCACACAGACACACTCGTTTCTCATTTACAGATGAAGGATGTTACAAATTCAAAGCATATAATTTCCATGTTTTTTCCTCCACCAGGTGAGATCAAACATGTTTCCACTGGATTAAGCACTCTGATAATATTTGAAGCTTGCTAGAAAGAACATTTGCTTGCAATGCACAGTGCTAAGAAAGAAAGACCAAACAAAAAACTAAATGAAATAATTGAAATAATTGTAAGCCTTGTACCTTCTTCGCTTCTAAGCTGTCTCATTCTGGCATTCACAGGCAGGAAAACAGTGTTGCTGAGCAGTTCAGAAGGAGAAGTGCAGTGTTGAGATTTTTTGATTGAAAGATTAATAGGTTCTTCCATCACTTTTTGCATAGAAAGAGTTAATTCATTAACTACATCTTGCCCAGCAGTAGCCAAGCTGTTTTCCAGGAGACAATCTACAGTACTGAAGTCTTCATTTTCCAGCTTCAGGGGGCAGGGGGGTGAAAAAAAATACCAAATTTTATTATTAGTTTTCTTTCCATTTTAAGAAAATAATTTTTAATCAGTCTTCAAACACCAGATAAGGAAAACTTTACTTACTGAAAAGGCTACCTTTGACTGGTTGACTAACAGTAAAGTGTGTTGTAAATGAAAGTGGATTCCCTCTCAGTAGAGGAGTTTGAGCCATTCCTACCTTGCATTTGGTGCTGCCCTGGAGTGCATCACCTGGTGAGAAGCCAGCTGGATTCCCAGGGCTCAGGTCACTTGGAGCCCTGCCCAATGCCAGGCTGTAGCTGGGCACTGACTCTGGTGGAGCAACACAGTCACAAAGGGCATTTGGGGATGGGCCAAGTGTTACAGCAGTTGCACCTTTCATCTGTGGATCAGGAGAGCTAGAAAGCCTTGTTGGAGGTAATTCCATTTCCAAACCGTTTGAAAAGCCCACAGTGCTTAAGGATGCTGAATGCTGGGAAAAGCAAATAGGAAAAAAAATCCCAATATATTAATGAACTTTTCAGCATCAAAATGCTATTTTGCTGTCCATAATAGATGAGATACTCTGTTTCAGCTAGACATAATCAAACAGTTGTGTTATGAGGGCTATAAGAACCTACTGTAATCCCATACTATCCCCAAAAGTTTTAGCTTTTACACCATTGAAACTGAAAACTGGAAAGGAAGACAACTGGGTTACTCTTTTGTGATTTACAAAAAGTGTCTTCCTTAGATCAGTCCAAGGGATCCTGATTTTTAATTCCTACAATGACTGGGAAATCTAAGCATGTAGAATCCTATACCAAATTGAACCTTGATACAAACACTGCTAGCTTCCACTAAGTTATTCCAGAAGACATAAAATTCAAATCAGAAATTTTATCTTTTTATCAAAAAACTTGAAATCACTTTATTCAGAAAGAAGATTCAGAAGAAATAAGATCCAAATCTGATATAAGTAGAGGAAGCTATTGTTCCTTTTAATGATTCTGAAAACTTTATGCTACTTAGTGAGTCTGTCCCATTAAAACCAGAGGCATTTCCTCTTTAAATATTACAGTGTAAATTCAGAAACACCCAATCTGCACTAATGAGGAAAGGATGTACATATCTACTTTTCAAAGAAGTCTCAATATGCATTTTCTACTGCCTCATGATTTATCACTATCAAATCCACAGAGATAGTGTTATGCAAACTAAAGCAAATCCACCCCATCTAGGTGACTTCCTTAAGCTGCCTTACATCCAGGAATGTGTGACTGTACTGCAAACAGGACTCTTGCAGCATCCATATGCAGTAAATATAAGCAGTTTTAAGAAGTATGCAGATCTGTGTCACTTGAATATGCAATTTTTCCTTTATTTCACCATAGTTCATTGCTGTTTCACCCTTGATAATTGACTGAATATATCTTTTTCATTTGACTGGAATACAGTAAGTAGCATTCATTGTAATATAAATCAAGACAACAGAAATGTGTTGATTGCATCTGAAGTAGAGTTTCATTGTTGCACTTATTTTTCTGCTAGAGGCCTGCAACTTAGAAGTGAATCTGAGACAGGACCCATTTCCTAGATTTGATTAGTATTTTTCTCAAATTGTACACCATTTTGGATTTTGATACCTTTGTCCATCTTACCCCACAGTGGTAAAGACAGCAGACTTGACTGAGCTGTCAGCTCTGCCTGTGGAAACCCTATGTGATGTCAAAGTCAGTCTTGAATTCCTCTGCTCGCAATGCACATCAACTCTGTGCTAAGAGGACACTCTGCCCACAGACACTAATTTCTACCTAAGGACGTAGTTTAGTGTCCCTTTTGTCAATTTGCAGTAGATGCCACAGCTTTGCCTGAACAGTGACCACTTAATTCGATGAGACAAAATAGCCTGCATTTGAGACAGGGAGAGGTTAGCTCTTCTGTAGTGCTAGGGAAGGTTTGGGCCATTCTACCATACAGTGCTCGAGTGAGTCTGCTTAAAACAGTCCCTCCATTCAGAAGGCATCCCAAAGAGTACTAGATTTCTGCAACTAGGGTATTGGTCATTTTCCTCCTCTTAAGTCAAATGAACACCCCTGAATTTAAGCTGCCTGAGCTATGATAACTCTTTGGAAGCAGCTGGAACTAGTCAGTTTGAGCTGAAAACTAGACTACCTCAAATGACGAAATGCCTCGGTGGAGGCACAATTTGACATATATTCTGTCTGATAGAGCATTCCTAAGAATAATGAGGTTTCAACCCAAAGTTATATATGTAGGTCAGAAAGGAATCCAACTTTCATGGCCACACCTCCTAAAGAAGTCCACAAAGATCAAAAGTGTTTATTTGATGTCATAGTTTGTTTGTGAGAGGTTCCTGCACATGCACTGACAAATGTGGCCTATCAAGTCCGCATTTTCCTTCTCATTCCATTCCTCTTTTTATCACAAATCTCTTTCAGATGACAAAATAAACATGTGAATTGTTCCCCTATCACTTACAAAAAAAGTAAAACAAATAAGCAGAATTCGGGCTTGAACTGAACAGATGAACTGTAATCAGCCTTGCCTTTTCTCCTCATTTCAAAGTCCACAGTGAGCATTAATTAAATCCCTGTGAGGCAGTTAAATATTTATTTAATCAGATTCTCCAAAGCATGAAGCATCCACAAATTCCTGTCTGAATGAAGAGGAACTACTCAAGGCTGTGCTCACTGGAAATGGGCCTGCTGAGGCACACACATGGCAGGCACACCACCCAAAGCTCACAGCAAGTTAACTGGAGACCTTCTGGCCACTCGCTTCCTCTAATCACTACACACACCTTCCTTCACTTCTTTATGAGCACATGCCATCATCTATTAAGTATTGAAACCTGACCCTGTGAAAACCCTGTGTGTGTAGCTTGGGTGAGATGTCAGCCCTACTAAGGCAGTGGTGGGATTACCCCTGGCTTCAGTGAGACAAGTTTACTTACTGAGAGTGGTCGCTGGGATGACTCCTACTAAGGAAAAAGAAAAAAAAAAAAAAAAAAAACAAAGGAAAAAAAAAAAGAAATAGATACACACATAAGAATTTTCTTATAGCTAAAATTTTCAGGAAGGTGAAATTCAATTACATGATCTGGCTACATCCTTTTTAATCTTCTAGGTAGCACCAGTTTCTTCAGAGATCTTTTTTAGATTATATAAGCCAGTGTAAAACCTTACTCTTGTTAAAAAGAAAAAAGAATAATGAGGCCATCAAATTGCCATCTGTCTTTCCCTTGGGGCAAAAGTTAATTTTGTGGTTATTTTAATGATGAAGCAACATTATGATCTTTCAGTGCAAAATATTAAAACTCACAGTTAAGAACAGACACATTCCATCCTGATCCATGGAGCTGCTGTCAAGTGTGAAGTGAACAATGCACTGGGAACAAGGCTCATTAATAGCCTATTAATTCACTCCCTAAAATAATCATTTCTTTTGCCATTAGCAAAAATTTCTCTTTTCCCTTGACAGTTCAGCTAGTTTTTGCAAGTGGGATGCCTTTAAAGAATTTATCTCTGTTTTATAAAAGCTCTGTTGCTTTTACATTGCACCATTTGAACAACAACAAGCATTAATTATGCTCTTGGGCAGAGGGTGGCTTCAGCTGTAGGTTAATTTTGAACTTTTTGACATTTTAATGTACAGCCTGGCACACTGAACTGCGTCTGTGACATTATAAATGGAATTCTCATTGTCTCATAATTAATTTTGGTCTGATGATCCTTATAATATAATGGCAGCAGCATCACCACCCCAAAATGCCTTCTACCACAAATTTCTTAGCTATGGTAGTGAAAGGTAAGAAGAAAGAACATGCAAAGTGCCTTCAGAGAACAAAAAATAAACATATGGTTCAGTTCAAATATTTCTTTGATCACTGTTGCATTTAAAAAGGTCCAGTGTAAACATGCAGCACTAATACAGAAGAATTCTGAGAAGCAAATACTTACCTTGAAACAGTGGGATTAGGATTTGTTAGGATTGTTTTGGCAAAGTCTCAAGGCTGTTGACATTAAGTGTCACAGATAAAGCAAGCTAAAACTAGGAACCGCCAATTCTCTTTGCTATAAGAGAAATAACACGCTGCAAATGGTTGCAGAGTAATGAACGGCTGCTATTAAGTGGAGCAATCCCCCTGGCAGCTCATTATGCTGGAAGGTTAAACAAATGTACTACTCCAATCCAGTTGCTTAACTCACCGCACACAGCAGCACTGATAACACAGGCTACACATGCTTCCTATTCGTATTTTTCCAGTTTCAGAACAGAATCCAAAGGATTTCCTTTCCGTTTTTACGAGAAAAAGAATCCAAATCTTCCTTAACAGTTTGTCTGAATAAACTGGAGCTGGCTTAAAGCGGAAGGAGGAAGAGATTGTATGGAGCAAGCAGCATCATGTTTTATTTATCTTTTTTTTCAGGTCAAAGGAAAAAGGTTTTGTAAAATTAACATTCCGGGAAATGTACCTAATTTCATGAAGCATGAACGTATTTGTGCTGTAAGCATCTCAATTCTGTAAAGTAGAAAACATACTCTGTTACTCTAGAAATTTGTAGCACCCTAAATTCCAGGCTGTTATTATTTCCCTCATCACTAATTCCCCTACAATTAATAGTAATTATGGCCAAAAAATAGCAACAACAAACCCACTTTGGTCCTAAGTTCAGACTTGAAGTTCTAGGGTTGGATATTAAATTATTATTACTTCAATCACTAAGTTATCACAACATGCTCTGTGCAATACTGACAACAAATAAAACCTCTACTCTGTCCATCACCCCCTCTTCCACAAATTTCACGTTTTTAAAGGAAAAAAGAAAACAAACAAAAAACCCAAACACAGGAGTTCAGTTAAACCATTGCCACTGAGATGGAAGAGGTGTCATTAATAAAGCTTAGGACAAATGTATTGGGGCAAAATACCCAAGAATGTCACCAATAGCAGAACAAAGTCAACTGTTCTCTCTGACAATCCTGTAGTAACAGTGGCACTGGCATGTCAGAGAGCAGAAATTCACACGCATCGAGTCTGAAGAGAAGCTGAGAGGTTCCACCACAAACTGCCACTATATCAGTCTTGCATGAAATGCCACCATTGCATATAACTGGAATAAAACAGAAGCCTCTCAGAGTGCTCTGAAGAGTGCTCCTTGGATGGCATGGAATATTTATTCTAGGATTTCCCCATTTCAGGTGTTTTACGGTGCTTGAGACAAACAGAGCTCCTGAACTAAGAACCTGGGACTTAATGCGAATCAAAAAGAACAATACAAAAATCAGTGTTATAGAACTATACAACATTTCCATGTGCTTACACTTTCAACACTATTTCTGGTCACCCTGCCTCAAAAAATTATTTCCAAAATCCACAAAGTATAGTTAAAATGGCCAAATACATAAAGGACGAAAATATAGAATGGCTTTCGTGAAAGAAAATCCTGACTCTAGAGAGACAAGCGATTGCTTTTCAGCTTCAAAAAGAAAATTTGAAAGTAAATTCAATATAGACCTATCAAATACTGATATTATGAAGGTGGTGAATACAGAGTGATTATTCAGTAGTTTCCCTAACACGAGAACTAGATGGCATCTGACTGAACTATCAGGAAACAGACTTAAAGTAAGCAAACACAGGGAATTATGCAATGCAAAACTCAGTTGTTGTAGAATGATGCAGAGACCAGTAGTATTAAAATGGGCTCAAAAATTGGATTAGACAAAATCACAGAGGGCAGGACCATGAAGAGCTCCAAAACACAATTGTGTTGGTATAACCTTCAGGTCAGAAAGTCCCTAAAGTGCTGGTTTTCAGAAGATGGGATTGTTTATCATCAGATTATATTTGTCTGTTTCTTTCACCCTTTCCAAAGTATTTACTGCTGGCCACAGCTATAAATCATCTGATGCAACTCTTCACTAATAATTTACTAATACAGTGCATGCCATATTCAGAGATTCACTTTAAGCAGAAGGTGAACTAATAGCTCAAGGGGAGAACTAAGGAACTCAAATGAGCTCAAAGATTGCTAAGGAACATAACCAAACCTGAGTTTGGTAAATGCTGCCCAATCTACTCACAAGTAAGCAGTGTCCCAAAGGCAGAACCACACCCAAGCTGGTTAGGTTTTCAGGATGAGTGTTCCACTGCCCAAGACCCAACTCAACAGCTGGACAAGACAAGAAATCCTCCCTCTCAGAAGTAAAGGTCTTGCTCCAAACTACAGAAAGGGGTGCACTTACGGAGTCTGGGGAGGAGAGATGTTCAGCTGGCCCTGCAACACCACCAACATCTGTTCCAGCAGTACCTGAGGCTCAAATTACAAATTTGTGCTATAGATGTAGAGTAGTCACGTCATTTCTTCAAATACTAGGTACAGCCTTTACACCTCTTGCTCATTACAACCAGAAATGACAATTAGGCACATGGAAACAAAACAGAGATTGAATTCCCTTTATTACTCCTGAAAACACAATTAGGCTCAAAATATCTTATTTTTCTTGCCTCTGTTCCAGACTAGATGACCTCTCCAGTCCTGTGTTCAAATTAACAACTCGATACCATACTATGTAAAAGCAACTAGAGGACCACATCATTGCAGAAGGTTGACAACCCCTTCCACAAAACTCCTAATCTAATTGAGTACTCATTCCTTTACACTGCAACTTAACAAAACAGCTTGTGTAAAATCTGTTTGCTACAGCTTGGCACAACTCCCTGGAACTGAAGTGCAGGTATCACAGAAGTTATTCTGAAATTTGTTCTGTCTTGCTGGCATTCTTACTGGAGAGGTTAGGTATTTGACAGGCGTGGAGATGGAACAGCTCCACAGTCCAAAACAGAGGTCCTGGCTACATCATTGAAGCATACTGACAGGGGACCACAAAGAGAAAATTATATCCATTTTGCACATCAACAGAAAACTTTCCTTTCTAGTGTTGTGTTCTTAAAAGGTGCTAATGAAGACCAAAATTATGCTAAGTAAACTAAGTAAATTATTTTAACTAAATTTTAACTAAGTAAATTATGCTAAGATTAAGCTACTTCTATCAAACAATCAATAGTCTAAGTATAGAAACATTCTGCACAAAAAATTAATACACAGGGAAAGGATAGTTAGAAGAATAAATAGAAAGACGGAAAGGCTGACAAATATCACCATTAGTGCTCCAACACCAGTGAAACAAATGAAAACATGCCCACCCATAACTCAAGTTATATGTTTAGAGGCTATACTAAACAATGCATACAGAGCAGGCAGGCACAGACAGGAATTACTCTGAACTTTGAGACTGCAGTAGCTTCAGTGACAATGTCTGTGTTTGACACCAAGTAGAAAACCTTACTTTATACAAAGCCAAAACTCTGCTGCTCAGTGAAGCCAGATTTAATTTCTGTCCTGATAGGTGGTGAAATGTAACACATGGGGACATTTTACAAAGGTGTGAAGTGTTTCATCCTTGTTTTTCTACTCCTACTTATCAATAACCAGCTTTAAATGTGAGGGAAAGAAAACAGCAATTATCAGAATAACTTGAAGAGGTTCTCCTTAAACTCAAAAGCTGTCACACAGCACATGAATGCCTCACACCACAGCATAACAGCTGCACTAGCTCTTCTACGGGATGATCTGAATTATCTACTTGTGATTTCCGTTTATGAGTGATGTAGTGATCCCAAACTGTTATTAGCATCTGATCTATATTATTTCACACATAAATATGATCCTGTATGCAGAAAATGTATCTAGTTCATCAGTCAATAATATCAAATGCATACAATAAACATGTTTCAAAGTAATGTATAGGTATTTAATTGCATGCACAATCAAGCCCTGCCCCACTCCAAAATAAAGGAAACCACTGGGCTAAAGAAAGCTTTTATTTTATTTTATTACAGATATTATCACTAAACAGTTAATTTAGGTGCACATTCCTTACTTTTTAATGAAAGGATCTCAGTAGAGAATTACCTACTCCACTAGGAATGCTGAGCTCAACTGAAGGCTGTTAGAGTTCAGCAGAACTGCAACATGAGGCCAAGAAGTCCAACACCAATTATTCTCCAAAAGACAGAACACAGTTCTTCTTCAGGCAGCAAAATATTTATCTAGACATTTTCTCTACCATATTTTTCAAGTGCAGTGCTTCAGACTTGTCCACATTCACTTTTTCTATGTCCTCCAACAACTTGGGAGAGATGAAATGTTCTGAACACAAGCCATATGAGAGTAAATGGTCAAACACCTGTGTAGAAATTTTTGTCTTGAGATGACTGTGAAAAATATTTAATCAGGTGAAACGGAGAGAGAATCAGGTGAAACAGAGAGAGAATGAAAAGACACAATCCCTTGTTCTTAAACAGGAACCTATCTCCCGTTTAAGGCTAAATTTAATCCAATTTTCAGCAAAAGCAGTCAGACATCTTTAAACAACATTCATGAAGATTATATCTCAAGGGTTTCCTTACTGTGCTGTTTTCCTTCATCATTTCTAATTCACTGTAGCCAGAGCTGTCAGTGCATTGTGTCTTCATCCCAAACAGTTCATTAGAAGAAACAAATACAAGCAAAGATGAGGTAATGTAGCTGTTGAATGTCCTCATTTCTTGCAGAGGTACCAGGAAACTAGTCCAAAAAACCCAGACATCCCCATGCTTTCTGCTCAAGAGCATACATTTCTCAGCATTAGAAAAAATTCTTTTGTTTTCCCCAGGAATATTCTCCTCTTGCCACCTCAACTTCTACAGCAACAACTCAACCCTTATTCCTTTATTACTCCTCTTTTTCCATCAGACTACACTTCTCTCTCTCTCTTGCACACCTGCTTTCGTTTTCTTCCCCCCTTTCTGACTTTTCTTGTTTAAGGTGTTGGGAATGACCTTCTGTTATGGGTCCAGAAGACAAAGTACAGTTTCTTCAACACACATGTGGAAAAAGCCTCTGAAAGTTACTTGGGTAGCATCACCATTGACAAAAAAAATTTGAGGACATGTCTACATCACAAGAAAAGTATCTTCTCACTTTCATGGTCTTACTCAGGTCCTAAACACACATCTTCAGTTTTTACAGTCAGATCCTAAAGTAAAGGTAGCCCTATCCTAGAAAATCCACATAGCTTTCCTCAGTCCTGTGTTGCAGCCTTAGAGGTTCACATGTGAAAGTTCAGAGCCAAAGAGCATCACCTCAGAACCTTGTGAAACTATCAGCCTGATCCAGAAATTTCATCACATTTACAGGATTAAGTTAGAAATTGCAGATTTCTTTGTGGCTCTCAAATTTGATTTGCATGCTCCTTTCAGGCCCTCAATAATCATTACCTTTCCATGTCTCTACAACTCCCAGGGGGATCTCCAACAATTCTCTGAGTGGGTATTGCATCATAAATATGTTAACAGAGTTTCATACTAAAGAAGGAAAAATAATTTCCTTTTTGAAGCTTGTAAGGAAAGAAAAATACTTCCACAATATTCCACACACAAATTCCAAGCGAAAATATCCATGAAAGGCTTCTATATGGAACACAAGATGAGTCATGCACAGAAGTAACAAACAGATTTAAGCAACCAGAATACAGTGTGCTGTTTGGAGTGTTCTAAACAAACTGTACAGAGAAGTAAAAGGCAGCTTCTCTGTTCCAAATGTACAGGTGATACTCAGAGCCAGCAAGGATCTACTGATAAGGATTAGCCCTCCTGGTTTTGTTCATGCTGCTTCTTCAATAGTCAGGGCCTTACAGCTGGTGGAAGGATCAAAGCCTGACTCTATTATGTACTAAAATATTCTAGAGAAAAGAAACTATGATTTTTCTGCTTATATACAGACAAACAGAAGAAATACAGTGGAATTATATCCCTTTCAAACACCACACCTTCAGGAATAATTAGTATTGTTACTTCCAGGGCAACTATTTTGAAGGGTATTTCTCTGATTTCATCAGCATCTCTGACTTTTTTTTTTTTTTTCCCCTCCAAATTAACTGCTGCGACTATGCTAATTAACAAGTCCTAATAGTTCAATCCCTAGAGGTATGGGCTGGACAGAATTTAAGCAGTGAAGAAATAGAGGTTCTATTTATTTACCAGCTCATGCTTAACAATCATGCCAGCCAGATCTAAACCCTATTAGCTTATAAAAGACTTGCTGATCCTGGCTATGGCCCAGTGTGTAGGTACCTTACTGGGAGATGCACACAAAGTTAGGCTGTGAATATCTTCCAAGATTTACCAGCCATTTTGTTGGCTTCTACTGTATTTTACTTTTTTCCACCTGATTGCAAATGCCCAATTATATTCAATATTATCAAATAATGCTTTCTCTTTTTAGATTTTGTTTTTAAAAAAAAAGTTCTTTATACCTTTCTGACTGGATGGAAAGCTGATTGCTGGAGTGTGCTTGCAGGGGAGTGACTGCTGACACTGGCTTCTTCATCTAGTGACTGTGACAAGGGGGGACTATAACTTCTGTCAAGAGGAATGACATGCTTCTGGGCATCAGGTTCCGTGGAGCTCTCAGAGACCTGCAAATCACAATTAAAAATTTGCATTTTCAACATCTTAGAAAGAAAAGTGGTAATAAATTTGCATCAATTCACAGCACACACATTAAGGCAAGCCCAAAAAGAAGTAGAGAATAAGGAAAGATTTCTCTCAAACCTTAACAAATTATTTAAAAAAAAAAAAAAAAAAAAACATAATATGAAATGGAGAAATGGAGAGTGAGATTACTGCAGTCCTGCAGTTTCATGTTTACTAGGAAGTAAGGAGGAATGATGGTGTTTTTATTCTCCCATATGCTGCTTACCATGCCTACTTAGAGTTTCAGATCTTTGGGATGCAGATTCTTTATGCAGCACTTTACAGAAAATTTTGGCCTGATCTGCATGAGGCATAAAGCCTCTGCTGCACACATAGACAACAATAGCAAGTTCAAAGAAATACAAGAAATTTCAAAGGCACCTCCCATTTCTGAGCTTGCTTTGACTAAAAACAATAGGAAACAATTTTTAGAGAACTTACATGTGCTTCATCCTGGCTCTGCTGCTGCACTGGGGCTGGCTGCCTTACTATGTAGTTGATTTGACCAACTATGGTCTGTTGAACGTGCTGAGGTGGCTTGGCTTGGTTCAGCTGCAAGCTCGACTGTCCCTGGGCCTGTAGAAGAAGTTCCAGATCCTTTTTCATCTCTTCCAGTTCAAACTGGTGGTGCATGATGTCCAGGCTCTGTTGGATGACTTGCTTGTGGGTGCTCTCGCTCTGACCCGATGGTGGTGGTGGTGATGGTAGAGGCAGCTGCTGCTGCTGCTGTGGGGGTGGCTGCAGCAAGGGGTTGGATTTTATCTTCTGGAGGTGACCGAGTTGCACTTGCCCAGCCGCTGCCTGCAGAGGAGCCTGCGTGCGGAACGGCTGTGGGTGGCTCGGGTGAACTTGCTGGGCTTCATGTGATGCAACAGCATAACCCAGGGGCGCAGTTTGCTGCAGCTGCTGGGGTGGTAAGTGCTTCCCCATCCTCCCAGACGCATTCTCCAGCTCTGACCGTGACTGCTGTTCCAGCCCAGGCTGGGGGGCACCCCTTTGCTCTTTGTCGTGTTGCTGCTGCAGGCTGTACTGCAGAGGAAAGTGCTGCTGGTGCATTTCGGGAGGTTGCCGAAAATTTTTGTGGTGGTTTACGTCTTGGTAAGGAGGCTGAGCCTTGTTTGGGTGTGGAATGCTGAGGCAGTGTGAGCAACACACGGGTGCAGAACAATGAACTGCAGGTGGAAACGGATGTGCCTGGCTATTCACAGGCTCCAGCTGTGGTGCTGATGAATGGTGCCCGTGATACAGAGAGGTTTGGAACCCTTGAACATTTCCACAGAGTAACATATCTGAGTGAGAAATGTGTCCACCTTCCATTGTGAAACCTCCTGGAAAAAGCAGCAAATTTACTCTCTCATATGGTCTTTACATAATAAACATTGGAGACAAGGAAATGACCATCATTCACATTTCAAATATAAGAGATATTAAAATATCCTTTCTAAACAGTCTGCCAACATACATTTAAGACAAATCTTTCAATATTTTTCAGTGATTTCAAATCATAGCAAACTCCCACTGATGTCAGTGGAACTCATGGTTGAATTACCCAGCAAACACTTTGAAAAACTGACCTTAACTTATTTTACCTTAAATGATGGATATGGCTCATACTTTCATTTTTTACTGAAGGATGAGCTTATCCTCTCATCCATAAACACAGGTAAAAAAGACAGCTTCCAGGGTGAAGTGACAAAAATAAGAGATTGATGTTGCATAGGTGGGACTCATAAAAGCTAGAAAGAGAAGTGACCTATGAAATGATCTTGTCCATGCTTTTAGTCAAGAGATTACTCCTTGCAACACTTTTGATAGTGTTTTACCCCATTTAGTTTTTACTATCTTAAAATGGGAAGAGAACCGATCTTTTAGATCATTGATCAGTCTACTGAACTGAATTTACTGTAAAAACCCACAGGAGCTGGGAAACAGTCACAGCATGCACATTTGTTATATAAATAATGCTGTAATTACTATGTATTCATGTCCTAAAGTCATCTTTGTGCCTGTTAAATGTGTCTCAACACTGCTCAGGGCCCTTGGCCACTAAAATACTAAAAGAATCTGACACCTAAATGTTGTCTTTTAATAGATTAATTGATATAACTGGAGGGAAAAAAGCTCAGCTACACTAGCTTTTCTCGAGAACATGACAAGAGTTTCAAAACTGGATGTCAAAACAAAAAATGGAGAGCCCTTTAGGGAAAGTACTGTATTGTCTACATCTGTGTAGTGTAGCTTTGGGCACTTGCCTAATATATTTTTCTTACCCATATTGGATAGTTGTTTAGTCCAGTAGGAGGGATCCCAGGCAAATCTAATCTTCAGAGGAGGGCCTAAGTCTGTGTTACAGTTTGTCTCTAACAAGCGCTGGATCTGAAATACAATCTGGTGACAAATCAAAGGATGATGATTTTATTCACCATTATAAGATCATGAAAAATGTATTATTTGAGAAACACGAAGTCCTTAAAACAGTTCTTACAATTACTGCAAAATAAGTACTGCTCTTACCAGTTCTTTACTGAAGAGAAATGGGATGCTGCTTTTACTGCACACGGCCCAGCTGATGAAGTTCTGAACATGTTCTACCTGTCTGCCTAAAACCACAACACCTTGCAGTTGTTGCTCCAGTTTCTGCTTCCTTTCACTGGTGATTTTCTGTTAATAATGTGAATCAGTAGAAGACAGCTGTCATTCTTCAGACACCATATTGCATACAATCACTGGCACTGTGTTATGCATTATTTGCAGCAATACCATTGTTTAGAATCTTTTTAAACCACCGATCATTAAAAGATTGTACCTGGATCACTTTTTCTGCTCTTACAATACACAACAGCAGAGACTCAAGAAAGAATGTAAGAGTGGAACAGTCTTGCAGTCTCCATGATTTAAGGACCACAAACACAGAGCCTACATTATCAGCCTTGGCGTATTTTTCTGTGAATTTGTCTAATCCCTTTTGGGCCCATGCACAGTACTACTTGGAATTTCACACTGATTTACCATTAATGTGAAGAACAACCTACCCTTATCTGATTTGAACCTCACACCTGCCAATTCTATTCAATGCCCCCACAATGCACTTCAGCCGAGCACTGCAAGTGCATACACAGTTCAGTAGTGGTTGTAGATAACTCAGGCAAACACTGAGATGTTGTCAAAACACATGAACACTGAATTTACTTAGTGCTTAAAAAGATAGAAATGATAACATACATTTTTCCTTTTTGCAAAGCTACTTAGCTGAGTAACCACATCTGAATAAAAATACTTAAGTTCCAAGGTAGCCAGCCCATGCTGAATGCCTTGTCTTTCCGGTACCTGCTAAAATGACCCAAAAATAATCAAGAACTGGAAGCTCTGATCAGCAATTTTTGTGCTCAGCACATTTCAAAATAAAATCATATATACTTCAGCTGGACATCCAAAAATTGAAGAGTCAAAACTGCAAGATCTGTTGCAGAAAGTAGACCAGAGAATCATTTTTGAAACAGGTTATTAATTGCGCTGCTATTTGGCTTCTACAACTTAAACATTAAAACCAGAAGCTGGTTTGTTTTGTAGGTACTCAAAAGGTGCATGCATATTCTCAGTAAATGCATTAGAAAATGTGATTGACTCCTGCAAAAATTTTGCCACTTCACCCTGAATCTTTGTCAACCATTGATTCTACATAAAATTCTGCAGGGGAAAAAAAATATTTGAAAATATAAGCAAAGGGGCAATAGCTCTCACAGCCTATATTCTTTCCATTGGCACTGGGATTAAATTTAATTTAGCTTAATTTCCCAAGGTATCAAGTAAACTAGCCTTACTTACTTCAAGTTGCTCAAGAAGGATATTTGTTCGTTTATCAATTTCATTCATCAGAACCATCTTGGCCATTTTTATTTGGTTTTCTACTTTTCTGTACAAGTGCTTTACTTCAAGCAACCTATGGGTAAGAGATACAGATCCCTGAATGAGCCAACTGGTATGTCATTTATTCACAGCTTGATAGTTATTTGTTACAAGAACTGATCTAACTGTTGATAGAACTCCAATGCGAGTTGTATCATTTCCCATTAGTTCTCTCACACTCCTAAACACATAATTATAGAATCTTTTGGGTTGGAAGAGAACTTCAAAGGTCTTCTAGTTCAAACCCCCTGCAACGACCAGGGACAACTTCAACTAGATCAGCTTCCTGAAAGCCCCATCCAACCTGGCCTTGAATGTTTCCAGGAATGAGGCATCCACTACCCCTCTGGGCAACCAGTTTTACCATCCTCATCAAAAACCTTTTTCTCCTTCTATCAAGTCTACTTTCTTTCAGTTCAAAACCATTAACCCTTGTCCTATTACAAGAGGCCCTACTAAAAAGTCTGTCCCCCATCTTTCTTATAAACCATTTCTAAGTATTGACAGACCACAATAAGGTCTCCATAAAGTCTTCCCTCCTCCAGGCTGGACAACCCCAGCTCTCTCAGCACATCCTCATAGGTATTCCATCCCTCTGATCATTTTGTGGCATTTCTCTGGAACTGCTCTAACAGTTCCATGTGTTTCTGGTGCTGAGGACTCCAGAGCTGGATGCAGTACTCCAGGTGAGATCTCACCAGGATGAACTAGAGGCATGGAATCACCTCCCTTGACCTGCTGGCAACACTGCTCTTGATGCAGCCCACAATACAACTGGTTTTCAGGACTGCAAGCCCACATTGCCAATGAATATCCAGCTTTTCATCCACCAGTATTCCCAAGACCTTTTTCAGGGCTGTCCTCAATCTCTTCATGCCCCAACCTGTCTTGATACCAGGACTTGCCCTGGCACAGGCACAGTACATTGCACTTGCTCGTGTTGAACCTAAGCAGGTTCACAGGGGCCCACTTGAGCTTGTCCAGGTCCCTCTGGATGGCATCTCACCCTTCAGGCATGTCAACTGCACCACTCAGCTTGGAGTCAGCTGCAAACTTGCTGAGGGTGCACCTGATCCCACTGTCTATGTCACTGATGCAGGTTGGGGCATGAAGAGATTGAGGACAGCCCTGAAAAAGGACTTGGGAGTACTGATGGATGAAAAGCTAAATATTTACTAGACAGTACTGATCCCAATTTGGACCCCTGAGAGGCACCAGTTGTCTCCAGTCTCCATCTGGACACCGGACCTTGACCCCTGCTCTCTGGATGTGACACGCTTATGCTGATTGATTCATGCAAACATCATGCCAAGAACACTCTTAAGTTCTTTGTCAACAAATACACACAGAATACATTCAAAAAACTTTCACTTTATACTAGAGTATAAATAGTACAAATAGATTTGTACTCTTTGAAGGTGTTTGAAATGGTACCTTAAATGCCAAAGAGAGATCCAACTACATAACCAGTAGCTGAAGTTCAGTTCAGATAATTAAATATTTTCATTTTTGTGTTAGTCTTGACTGCAATTGCACCTTGTTTTGAGGTTTCTTTAAGAAATAAGGTATTTTAAAAATTATCTTTATTCCTAATATTTTCAAATTCTAGTTCAGAAACAGATTATACAAAAAAAAAAATTCCAATCTGTGAAGTCAGCTGTCACATGCTTTATAAAGACTATGGAATCGTGTATTACAATGTTATGACTTGTCAGCACCACTAAAACATGAACTTGATATTTTAAATCTTCCTATTATTTCCTACCCTCAAAGAAAAAAAAAATATAGCAGCTGCATTTAATTCTTTTAACCTACATTTAGTAAAGATAATATTTTTGCATATCACCCACTTTCATGGAAAAAAAAAATGCATGGCAATTACCTGTCTTCAATCTGTTTAGCTGAAACCTGAATCCCATTTTTTTTCTCTTCCACTTTAGTTACAACATTTTCCAGAATAACTCTCTGGTTTTGCAGAGCTTCATCAAGATGTCTGAACCTGTAAAATAAGGGGAAATTCTCACACAATGTTTTTCCATGTTCATAAATAAACAAACTCTCAGTTGATGAGTTTAGGGGACCAGCTGCCTTAATGCCTGTCTGGTCATGATGCCCTGCTTCTTTTCTGCTACAGGTGCTCTCTCTGACAGCTGAACTTTATCAAACCTCATAAAGGCAGGTTCACATCACAAAATGTGTCCCTGTCCAAAAACAATTGCCTACATGGCTCACACGCTTCCACAGGCAAGTAGCATGCTTGAGAATTGGTAACTCTGGTCGTGTACAGTCGTGAAGTCCTCGGTAGAGACAAACATAAATATTTAAACCGTGCTCAGAACTGAGTTCAACTTGTGCCTTTGAGCAGAGTCATGAGAAACTCTCTGCCTACAGAACACCTGGGCAGGCAGTCCAGCTGGGAAGGTACACACTGCTGGCAACAGGGAGTGCCCCTGTGAGGGCAGCGAGCCACAGGCTACACCATCCGAACTGAATTTGCTGTGGCTTTCAAGCTCAGACCAGCCTGCAACATCAGCTGACAGGAAAGGCAGATGAAAAGTCTTAGATATCAATTAGCTACAGTGTTAGCCTTGATTATGATTAAGCAATGAGTGTGTGGTACCTGTGCTCCTTATGCTCTGCCAGAAGGCAGCTGCGGCAGGTAAGGGTGTCACAGGTCTCACAAAACAGCTTGAGTGGCTCTTGAGTGTGCACTGGACAAAATAAGGGAATCTCACTTGCTTCATCTTCAGCTGCTGAGGGAAATAAATAAAACAAGGGTGTCATTGGCAAGGATTACTATTAGAGTTCAGAAAAAGAGTAACCAAACTCACAGTTTTATGGAAAGTCTTGATAATAATTTTAAAAGGTGCAGAACTGGAACCATCTGATTATATGAAGCAGGGATTGTTTATTTTTTTTCCTGGACTTTTACATCCTACAAACATCAGAAGGGGTCAGAAAAGAAAAGTATCAAACCTAATTCATATTGTCCTCTAAACTCTCATGAGTTTTAAGTATTTCTCATGATTTAGTACACTTGCCTCACAACTTTGAATGCACTCGTCTGGCAAACCACAGCAAAACTGTACCATAAAATGTAGAATAGCAAACATATTACATAAACCTGCAGTCACAGCAGAAGCAAGGAAACTTTTTGTTCTTAAAAAGTCACATGAGCAATTGTTTCTCAAATTTGTGTTTGTTGCAATGCAGTTCATAAAGTTCAGTGGCTAGGGCTGATATTAGGTCCTAAAATCTGTTTTAAAAAGGAGTTTCTTAAGAGTAATGTGATGAAGAGTAAGAATGGACAGTGGATATGCAAAGTGGAAGCATTGCTTCTGTACAGTCTACTCTTGCCTTCTTTCCTGAAGGGTAGAATTGTTTTAGAAAAAAGGAACACTGTCAAGAATGCCAGAAAAAAAGAAAAACAAAAAATGGGGAAAAAAAAGAAAAAGAAAAAAAAAAGCTAAACAATGGCAAAACAAATTCTCTACCACTGAAATTAGACATTCACAAGTACAACTACATTAACAGTTAAGGCCAAAGCTCTTTTCTTTGACCCAAAAAGCAGAGATTCCAGAGCATAATTTTATTAACCAGTGTAAGGATAGCCCATCATTATTACTGGTGAAAAATATTTTTTTCTCAAAATGATCAAAAACCTCAAGCTTGGGTACAGAGACAGATTTATACGGGTCAGTGTTCAAATCCCGTGTCCACAGAACCATCAGCATTATTAGCACATTGGGATATACACAGGGATGACAAGAAAAATCAAGATTGCACCCTCAGAGTACTCCAACAAAGACACTATCCCATTATTCCTCATCAATACATGAGAAATTAAACAATACAATCCTTATTAGAGAACAAATATTGATTAAAACTTTAAATTATACCAAAAAAATTATTATTTACATATCATTATTTGCTCACAGACCATCCTCTCATCCTGTAGCAAAATGAGGCCTTTTATAGAATCAAACTTTTGAAGTGATAATATTGCAATAACAGGCTCACAGTGTTCAACAAGCTGTACTGACTCAGTCACTTCAAACTGGAAGAAGTGACAGCGAAGTCACAACAGAGAAGTAGAAAGGCTAAGAAAATCTGATGGCTGACAATGAGAATGAAAATAGGGAGAAAACCCATGCCACGCTCTAAAACAACGTATCAAATTGCCTAGTTTTTAGATTGCTCTCTACTCTAAATATTTCTAAGAAGGTTGATTTACTTCCTCCAGTTCTATTGACTTTCCTTCTGCCTTCTTAACAATGTGCAAGAAGATAATTTGTGGCAGATTAGGTTGAGATTTTATGTAACAGCATTACATAGTTTACATTGTTATGAATTATTTACTGCACTATCACGCTTTATTCTTCAGGGAAGTTTACTGGTTTATATAATTATTAAATCAAATGCTAATAGATGGCATTATTAAAAGAGGGAATTAGATTAGGATTTTTTTAGCCTGTTCCAATATTTTGTTCTAGCAAGATATAAACTGAACTGACCTTCACAGCAATTTTTTTTTCTGATTATATTGCAAATATGTACTTTTGTATTAATACCTGCAGCTGCCAATGCAAATAATACATAACAAGCAGTTTGTATAACCAATATGTAGTCAATGTGGATGTCAAAGATCATCTTTTCCTCCTTTATAGGGTCAGATTTTTCATCTTAAAAGGAAAACAAAAAGACCATAATAACTATCTCAAGATTCATGGGCTGGAAAAGCCTCTCTAAGTGTTCAGCATCTACAAAGCATACAAGCTGTTTTTCTGAAAACTCTTGATAAAATTAGCCACATTAAACTCTAGCTTATGAGATACTGTCTTTAAGGTCTGCATATAACAAAGCCTAGTCACAATCTTATGTAATGATTGTTCCATTTTTCTCTCTGCAAAGGGTTCTTTACCCTTTGGTGATTGTAATCAACCCAGAGAAATCAGTGGGTCTTTTTAATACCATGTCAGATTTAGGAGACAGGCAGATTTCAAATGCAAACTAAGGGTAAAATCAGTGTTATCTAATTACAACACAGACCCACATCCTCTGTCACGAGTAATCCCCTGACTCAATTGACATGTCAGTGAGAACTGCCACTGAGCTGTGGTATTCTTGACCTACTTTACTTTACACTCATCTCACAGCAACATTCTTCAGTTTAAAAATAAGTTTAATACTTAGAAATCAGGTGCTAAACAAGGGCAACAGCCTGTTTTTTCTAGAAGCACATACCTTGACCACAACTATCCTTGTCAGCTTCTTGATAAGAACCTCAATTTGATGAAAAGGGAAAACTCAGTTGCCCTAAATTCTGATAATTCACCATTTGAGTCACCATTTTCTCCAGCCTATATTTTCTTTATCTCAGGTGTATCTCTTGAATAATTACCAGAAAGTTTTAAATCTCTGTTCCTCTAACCAGTTCATGTCAACTTTGGAAAAGCAATCACATCTTAACAAATAGAGTTCTCCCTCCATTTGCATGAATCACAATGGCTCAAACTTTGTTTTTATAGGTTCATACTTAACCTTGAGAGACTGAAAGCAAAGGAGAGTATAGGAAAGAGAAAATTATTCAATTTGTGCACTAGCCTGTAAATAGCTGATATGTCAGTACCAGATCATTTACTCCTAATACAGTTTTGACAGAAGGATTGTTTCTTCTCAATTGCAAAGCACAAATTTCCATAACACAAGGAAAGAGTCTGCACTAATACCTAAGGTTCTTTTGAGAAAGTTGGGACTAAGGGAGCTTCTAGTTTTGTGACTTTAAGCAGTTCAAGAATTCTGAAAAACTTTGAACTTAAGGAAGTTAACTTATTCCTAGTGTTAATATAGAGCCCTCCAGTGAAGTGCTCATTCTGTAGAGATTATTCCCCCAAGACTGCTGCTTGATCTGTCATAAGGCTTTGGCCCATGATGCCAACATCTAGCTCTCCAGTGCTCATCAAATTCATTCTAGAGGCAGATTTCAAAATTTTGACATCTTATGGTCACAGATACAAAGTTTTCAGGGTCATTTGTTTTTGGAGAGGGTTTGCTTGATTTCAGTTTTTTCCTAACTCTCAGGAAACATCAGCATGTGTGAAAAACAGCAAGTAGCTGTTTTGACTCATCTGTGAATCACCTCTCACCATCTCTTCGTGTTCATAACCAGCAGTAATTGTCTGGCACTCAAAAGAGAACTGCAATTTTTGACAGTACCTCTAGAAGTGGTTCAGCTAACAAGAATACAGTAGAGCAACTGCACACCGTATAAATGATAGTGGCAAACTGGGAGTGGAGGTGGGGGGAGATGGGAATCACAGTACTGTCCAATGTGTGCTATATTTTTGGTTTTATGCTTAAAATTTTTGTAGAAGTTCAGTAACACTTTAAGCTAATCAACAGGGACACAGAACACCCCCATAACTTTTCAACCCAATTCTCAAGAAGTACATTCAAAACAATGAACTCTAATTAACACATGCACACATCCCCACCTCCAAGCTAATTTTTCTGGCCCAGCCCAGTTCTGCCTCTCCCCCTGCCCTTAGCATCTAAACACAAATTTGAATGCCAAGTAAATTCTCAAAAATTGGATGAATTTGGCACACTGCTATGCACCATGGCCTCAGGAGTCACCAGGCTAAGGATGCTGCCAGGCATCCAACTCAGCCATTCAGCTGTGTAGTCTGGGTCTCATTCAGCAAGCAGTGGATGGCCCAGGAAGGAAGGAAGAAGATGTGCAGTGTCACTGGAAGGGGAATTCTGTCAGAGGGCTGCAGGCTCTGCATGGCAGGGAGTGATCAGATGTGTTATGTTGAGCGCAGATAACATGAAGAAGCAGAAAGGTTTCCCAGGGAAGCCAGGCTCCTCTAGTTCTGACACTCGAGGAAGAAATTGTTTATCAAAATTAGTAGAAATAGGGAGGATTAGTGACGGGTTTTTCCTACTTTACTTCATTTCAGACCCAGGATATCTTACACTTTTCAAATGATAAAAGAAGGTCTGGCCTTCATAAAGCAAATGGCAGAAGACAGAACAGCTTAAAGGTGTAAGATCTCTTATTTGTTACAACGGCTTACAAAGAGGGTGACTTGTTTAGAAGCACTGAATACACAGACTGAAGATGGCAACTGAATCTCAAAGCAGAGATTCATGCTTTATTTCCAGAAGACCAAAAAAAAACCCAAAATCAACAGTATGAGTTCAAGTATTTGCTTTCTTTGCACTATTCTGTGGGGATTTCTATGTCCTAAATAAATAAAATATAGAATAATAATGCACAGATTACATTCCAAATAATTTTTTATATTAACTAGCCTATATGTGCACTAACAATCTCCTTGTTCATGTTTTTTTTTTCAGCACATAGAATTTTAGGTTAGTGCTAAATTCTTTCTCATCTTATGCATTTGCATCTTTTTATTCACATAGCAACACAAACCCACAACTAAGTCACATATGTATTTTCTTAACAGTATTTGTCAATAATATGAGCTGGTAATCTTAGTTAAAGCGAAATGAAATTATAAACAGTTGGAGCCTCAAAACCACAGTCCTTATCTTGTCATCAACTCGAGAAGAAAAACATTGTCCATCCAATCAGAGCATTTGAGAGGGGACTGGGGGACTACAGTTTATATTATTCTCTAGAAAAGACCCAAAAACCATTTAAATGTAGTCTATGCTTTTTTATTACTACCATTTTTACAGACTTTTTTTTGTTTACACCCTATTTGGCAAAGGCATATCATGTCTCAAGTGCCTCAAACTCTGTTTGATATGGCCACCCACTACTTAAAAGAACTCCTTCTATAGCAAGTACAAAGTACAAGTTTCTACAAGAAAAATACTAAAGAAAAAAATTAAATAAAAAGTATAATTAGTGGGCTATACTTATTCCTTTTTCTGTCCTTCATCTTCCTTATGAAGAAAAATGAGAGTGCAGCACAAACTCTCTAGCACAAATAAATTCATATCTGAGCAAAGTGTAAAATTAAATCACTGTATAAAATTGAAAAATTCTTATTTTAGGTTACAAACTGCTTACATAAGTTTAGGTTAGGATACTCCACAGCAGATTTCTGGCATATGAGTAAAGTAAATAATGAGCAGTAAGAGGAGATGGTAATACTTTCTGTGGATCATCATTGTATGGGGATAAGACATATTTGCCAGTGGGCTTCACTTGTGCTTGCTCATGGCAAAATACACTCAGGACACACGCTTTTCCCTCCAGACTTAGAAAAGGAACATCTTGTAGTGATCACAGCCTTTTGCTGTCTGTGACTCCCTCACACACCTTGCCCACATGCACAGGAATTGCTTTATCATAGTTTTCTGAATGAAATTACCCACAGGAGGACAGAAATACTAAAAGGGCAAGGCCTGATGGTGTTGTAGCCTTCTTCACTCCACATATTGGAAAGGCAGGTGGAAAAGATCATATCTGTGAAACACAAATATCCAAACTTTTTCTAGTAGTGTGGAATGCTGATTGTGGCAGTAGCCTCAAAGCTGGAGAAAAATCACATAATCTCTCACTGACAGGTACATCACCTTCTGAGTCACACAGCCAGGGCATGGTGTCTGTGGCACAGAGCCTGCAGCTGCTCCTTTTTCAACCAAATAACTGATACAAGAAGAAATGATATTTCAGAGTGTGTTGGGTACCTGGGCAGCCTTTCAGGGATACAGGCAGGAAGCGGTCTCCAGTTTCCTTGCCATGTCTGTGCTCCTCTGTGCATGAGCTGCACAGCCACTTATTGCATCTGGTACAGAGACTGTGAGCAGGTCTCTTCTCTTTACACATGGAACAGCTCTAAGAATAAAAAGTGCAATTACATACACGGATAACAAATTAACGGTATAGACTTGTTTTTAGTAGACCTTGATTCAGATTGGTAAGCTTAGTATTTTCTGTTCTCAGACTAACGCAATTCAAGTTATTTTAAGAGTCTGGTTATGGTATAAAAGGGAGCAGAAAAAAATTATGACTTGAAGCTTTCAAATAAAATTGGTTGTCTTTCGGTGCTTTAGCGTAATCAAACATAATTATGACACGGTGCAAGAGTTATTCAGCAAAATTCTAGGGTCCATGTTACACATGAAGTCAGGAAAAATACTCACAACAACTTATTTCTAGTGAACTGAAAAAGCAATGAAACTATGAAATAAGACTTAAGTTAAGGAGAGACAGGTTAAAAGTCACTCTGAAAATGAAAGGCGCTCTCTGTCCATTTCTGTTAGTGTTGTAGTACTTACTGATGGCTTTAACACATCAAATGAGTGTACATCTTACTTTTATATATGTATATGCATATATATATGTATTTACATAGATAACTACAGATATTTTCTACCTCAGAAAAGATAGTCTGATTGCCCAGTAATTATGTGAAATATTAGAAAGTCCATCAAAAAGTTTTTTAATCTAACTACCATTTCCTTTCAAATCGTTGTATGATGCAGAAGCATTTAACCACATCAATTTAGTGTCATGCATTAATTTCTGTTTGTTACCAATTATTTATTAAGGAACTAAAAAAAAAGTTGGCTATTTCTGCTTTCATGTATATGAAAGTAAATTGGAGCTATGTCAGCAGAGCTACTCTAAATCTATACTGCTTTATTGAAAATCAGAGCTTACTCTATTTGCTTTAGCATCGTACAAACCACTCTGATACAGCACAATTGTAAGAAAAATACATATAACATCCTGATAGTAAGACAATTTAGAAAACAGTGTGGGGATAACCACATACTATTAATGATAAACTTAGTTCCTATTCTTTAAAGAGCTGACCAGAAACGAGCTTAATTTATATCTTGATAGTGATATCAAGGTGTAAACATATAATATTTTATATGTTTATATATAATATATAAATAACATATATTTGATATGTTTATATATAATATATAAATAATTATATATAAATATAATATTAAACATTATCTACAATATATGGTGAACTGGAAACGTAAGACACAGGAATGTTAGAAGAACTAAAAACCTTATTTAACTCTTGTGTCTATTGATTCAACAGTTTAGGCAATGCCCTTTGTTATATAGGCCATGCTGCCTGCATATGTCACTAAAGGGGAAAGGAATAGAGCAACACATAAATGAAGTGGGTAATTTGGCCTTTGGTACTCAGAATGAACTCAAGAGTAATTTCAAGATCATCATAATGATAATCCTTTCAAAAAAGATTTGCACTAGGCATAAATCATCTTTGAAAACTCCCAATGTTCATATTTTTGACTTGCCACTGCCACAAACAGCAGAATGAGCATAGGGATGCAATTTTACCATCATCAAAGCATAAAGGCTTGGCCACCAGTTAGGGGAACTGAAACATTTCCTCCAGGGTCACAATATATCTGGTGTACATACAGATAATTCTTCAATATTGCTACTACTTAGGGCTACTGAAATAAATAATAATAGATGACAAAATTGCTTCCTAAGGTGTCCTTTCTGTTGGACATCACCTTATCTTCAATTCAGTTTTGATTGCATCCCAGCTATTTGACAGGAAACATGAAGAGAAGGACATTCAGCATGCCCTCAGCACATAAACCATGATGCAAGTTCTGGTCAGTGTAATGGAAGAGTTTCTCTTTGTGGTGTCTCAGGGAATAGAAAACCTGAAGGGAGAACAATTGCAGTTCTTGGCTGGTTGCCTTAGTTTTAAATCACAGCTTTAACATTTAGTGGAACATCTATATCCACCTAAATTCTGAGACAAAGAGTGAGTGAAGTCCTGATTCACTTCAGCACAAGAAGAAAAATCTTGTTCTGCTAAAATTAATTTAAATTTTACCGTTCCCTTCAGTGGGTCTGGAATTTCACAACAGATCTCTTATCAACTCATTGTTCAAGAGTTTCTAAATATTCACAATCTTTTTCTAACAGAGTGAGCAATTCTTGACAATAAGACAACAAAGCAAATTTCAAATGTGTTTAATTGTTTAGAGAGGGAACTGTCTGTGCAAGCCATTCTGCTATTTTAGCCATTTGCTTATCTACATGTTTTTCTGAAAGGTACATGTAATAATTTAAACCAAAAAAGCCTAATAAAACTTACATAACCAAAATGCAATGCTATTTATGCTTGGGAGCAAAGCTTGCTATATAAAAAGAAGTGTCTAATTTAAAATGTAGGGCCATAAAGGGCCAGCTTAGGGATCAGGCCAAAAGTTTGAGGGATGCTCTTCCTCCTCTGCAATAACCAAGACTGGTTAAACACAGGTTTACCTGTAACAGTTCAGCTGTCAGTCTGACTAGAATTTATATTGACATTGTTCTGTGTTAACGTTACTTTTAAGTTGCAAAGTGTTTCCAGAGTTACATTATTTATGATGTGGAAATGGGCTTTTGGGCAAGAGATTCTGAATTGCGTACTTTTGAAACTCCTGCTGCTGGCACATAGCACATTCTATCATTCATGCTTCACTATCTCACACACTGAGAGACATCTTGCTTCCAAACACTTTGTTACAAGCCCTGACAGATTCCCATTTGAACATATTAGGTAAATTAAGAGAATGACGGCAGTTCAGCTGTCTCAGCTAGATGACCTGGTGCTTCTCCTTTTGATGTCCCCAGTGGTGAAACTATGGCTTCAATTGGGGGCTGATGGTAGTGGTTAAAGACAGTTAGCAAGCGAGCTGCATGACTTGACTGTTAATAAAAAGGAAGTTAAGCCAAAAACTGTGAGGAAGGTTCACAATTTGCTCTAGGGTACTCATATGCTCCAGTGAGAAATATGCTTTACTGAACAGCTCTTAGGACTCCGAAGGGATTACAGAAAAGAAAAACCTTCTTTTAAAGATGGTTTGAAAAAAATAATCTAATGCTTTTGAAGACATTAGATATTCTCATTTGATTTCCTTTCTACACAAATTCTCATGGAAAAATAAATGATGTGAGTCACAGTAATTAAGAAATCCCAGTATGGTAAGTGCATTTTAAACATTCAGAAATATCTTACGAATTTGCTTTTTCTTTTTGAAGAGTGCATGTGAATAGACCCCTTCTTGCTTTAGATCAAGTGATGTTCTGCTCTACCAGCAACTTATACCTGAGGATGTCAACACACTTTGCCTCCATTGACTTTATTTCCCCAGAACACTCCATGGATTAGGTTACACATTCTTTACTTTTTAAAAACAGAAAAAATGAAACACAGAAATAACTGACAGGGAAGAAGTGCATCGCCTCGGAACTTTTTCCAATCATGTCACTGGGAAAGTCACTTGCTCAATTTAAATAGGTCTCAGGCCTTCTGCACAGGACAGAACTAATCTATAAATTGTTTCTGCCTCTACAGAGGTTAAGAGGAGTGGAAAGACATATCCTCTTTCTTACATTATGGAAATGTAAAGTGCCTGAAACTGAATATCCAATATGGCTATCCAGTTTCCTTAGGAATCAAAAGTGCGAAGCAGACAGATCGAGGCCCAGGAGCTGGTGCAGAAGGTGAAGTCCTGTGTCCCTGCTTCTTTGTTTCTCTTCCCTTTCCTTGGACCCCATTTTGTGTAAAGCAGCCAGAAGACTACAGAATAATTTTGACAAGTTTTCACCTGTTTTAACTCCCAGCTATAGGTAGTACTACCACATTCTGAAATCAATCTTACTCATGCAAATAATAGAATAGTGTGTTGTAACATGGGAGGCAGAGATACACAGCTTTCTCCATCCCTCCTGTCAACCCAAAGTAGTGGCAACTACAAACAGTCCTGCCTGTTAACTGGGTATTTAATAGAAGTGAAATCCATCTATGTAAAGTATCAATACAAGGCCAAGGTAGTAATCCTTTGTCTTCTGATTACCCTTTGAATCCATTCCCCAGTGGGAAAATGCAATGTGATGTGACTTTTTTATCATTAAAACAGACAATCAGAAAATTATAATTGCCCACATGATCTAATGGGTAATATTGTTGTAACCACTCAGTCAACAATCTGCTGCTGTGGCCAGCAGGTCAAGGAGGTGACCCTGCCCCTCTGCTCAGCTCTAGAGAGGCCACATGGAGTACTGTGTTCAATTCTGGTCTCCACAGCTCAAGAGAGACACAAAGCTACTAGAGAGGGTCCAGTGGAGGCCACAAAGACGATGAGGAATCTTGAGCATCTCTCATATGAGGGGAGACTGTGGGAACTGAGCATGAGATGGGATCTCATTAATGCACATAAATATCTCAAAGGGGTGCCAAGGGGATAGTGCCAGAGTCTTTTCAGTGGTGCTCAGTGACAGAACGAGGAGCAATGAACAAATTAAAACGCAAGAAGTTCCACCTCAACATGAGGAAGAACTTCTTTCCATTGAGGGTGGTAGAGCACTGGCACAGGCTGCCAAGGAAGCGCATGAAGTCTCCCTCTCTTGAGACATTCAAACCCCACCTGGACATGTTCCTGTGTCACCTGCTCTAGGTGACCCTGCCTTTGTGGGAAGGTTGGACTGGGTGATCTCCAGAGGTCCCTTATAACACTGACTATTCTGTGATTTTTTTACTTTGTGTTGAGAGCAGAAGAGGGCAATGAGGAATCCAGGAGTTTCAGTATCTTCCTAATACACTGATTGTCACAGACACACTAGGATCAATATTTTTAACTGGCTATTTCAAATATAGAGAGTAAAACTGATTCTAAAAAATTTATAAAGTACAATCAAGTCAGTATGCCCATCTGTAGCAGTGAAGCAATTCCAGTGCTGCATAAGCAAACTGTTGAGTCTGTTGTTCAAAACAAAACTTGCACTGTTTTCAGTGTTCATTTGGTACTGTTTCAACAACCCACAAGGCAACCAACTTAGTGGTTTTGACTTACCTTTGCCATAGCTGAATCACCAGTTGGAAAGTCCTTGAGGAAGAAATTCTCAACTACATCCCTTGCAAAGCAGGTCTGTTTGCACACAGGACAGGAAAGGATACCTGAATTTTTAAGAAAAGAAAACCACCACAAATAAAACAATGCAACACCAGGCATGTGAACCAGGAAATTATACAAACCACACTTCAGTATCGCGGTTTTTATATCACATGGGCAGTTCCAGGAAACTAAGGCATCCTTCAAGCCCTAAGTTACATGTGGCTAGATCTAGTTCCATACATAGAAAAGAAAAACAAAGCAACAAAATCCCTAGAAAAATGTTATAGCTCAGTTGACTTATTTCAATATTTATCAGTGATATCTGCATGTCCAAATTCTCATTAATTCATTAAGGCTTACAGATTTGATGAAAAAGGAGCTGCACTCTAAAATGTATTTCCTTGTACAGATCTACTTATGCTTTCTGATATTTTCTAAGGTTGTCCTGGGTCAGTTTGACATCACCAGAGGAGTATCCAAGCATAAAACACACACTCCTTAATACTAGTTTCACAGTGCAGGATGCTCTCAAGTGAAGTGACAGAGGAGCAAAATGCTGCTTGCAGAAGCAACAAGTCAGAATACAGGTAAGAGATTAAAAAAAAAAAAGTTGCATAAAGAAAAGTCAGAATTGTAAACCATCTATCAAAACATGACCACCCCTAAAGCAAAGCAAAGCAAAAAAGAGCAGTATGAACAGCAAAACCTGTTCCACTTTCATTATCTACTGAGCACAACTGGGATGAATCTTTGTGTCTGTCTGGGCTGAGAACCAGCAGTTCCAGCAGGTGTCCATAACTGTACACCTGCATTTTTTCACCTCTGTTATTTCATTCCCTGACTTTCTGGGCTAGGACTTATATTTGGCTAGAAGCTCCAGTGCTTTGATTTGGGTGTTCTTTTTAAAAGGACAGTGCATGTTTTTGAAAACAGTCCTTCAGAGATGGTGGTGATGTCTATTTTACCTTACCAAGTCTTTTTTTTATTCAAGATTTTCTGTCCTGTTGAGAACAGAATTTCAGTGCTATGCTCACCTTGCCAAGTCACCTGTTTATGACAACTACCAGTATTTTCCATGGCTAAATGGTGTAAACTCACTTAAAGCAAGATTTTAATAGCAAGACCAATGACAATATTCTACTGAACTATGTTAAATGTGTTCTTTTCCCTTCACTAAAATTATTTTTGCATATGGAGATGGCTTGCAGGTTAATTATACCTTAAATTGTTTATTACTCTTTGTATTAAATAGTTAAAGTGAGATTCATGTTTTGCAGGTGCTTAGTATTACCTGTCCCTTAGAATGTGGCTCCTTCAGTCCCTGGCCAGATGCACAATGCTAATTCTGAATTTCTCCCATTCTACAGTAGCCCAGAGCTGGGCTACTGTAACTTTAACAGCAGTGTTTTACATTGACACACAAACCCCAAAACATTCCTACATTACCACTTCCAACAAAAGCACTACACAGTCAGATGTCTGACCATGTTCACTTTCATTCATAAATGTTTTGAAGAAACCTTGAGTTCTGATACATCACCTTTGAAGAGTACACCTTACTAAGAACCACTTCCATGGGGTTTAGGTGTCTTTTAGTACAAATCTTGTTTAAAAGCAAAAGTACAATTGTTTACTATTTTTCAAGGTTGCATTTACAACAGAACTGTCATTTGGGGGGCCAAGTAGAAGAATATGGTGTACCTAAACTAGTTTAACTGTGCATTTCATACAGCAGTGAGTGTTCACGTAGACAAGAGGAGGAATAAGCAGTACCCACACGTGACTGTGCAACTCAGCTACAAGTCATCCCAGGGGAAAGAGCAACACAAGCAATTGCCAAGGCTCTGCTCATCTTCTGGGCATGTAACCTGAATCTTGTTTAACTGTATTCTGGTCACAGGAGCTACAAAGATGATAAAAATGTATCTGACAAAAGATGCCTGTGATGGCAGAAAGCTGTAGAAGTCTTTTAAACTTTACTTTGCACCCTTAATACAAGGAGTGCAGCTGAAAAGGTATCTTAATTACCTGCAATTTTTGTAGCTAATCACGTCTTCATATGTTACGCCCTAGGACAACACACTAAGTCACACTGAAACCTTTCCATCCTTTCCCAAATCAGTGTGTGTGTGTCTTTTAGATCTCTCTTAACAGCTCAGTTCTCTAGAGAAATGTCAAAACAACAGGAGCACTGCAGTACACAAGACAAGCTGTGTTACACTGACAGTGCCCTCCTACTCCTCGTAAATGGTGCATACTACAAGCACTAATGAACTCTAGTGCTAATTCCTAGGAGGTGAAACAATTTTCAAGTTTCCCTGTGAGCACTGCACAAAGTGCCAGAGTTGTAACAGCAGCAGAAAGAAAAAAGACAAATACATTGTGATTGAAAAGCTAGGAAGTAAGATACCTCCTTTCCAAGCAGGTTCTCAAATAAGGCTCATGGGACAAGCTCTAATTCTCCCTGCAGTGAATAGGAAACCATCTCCTGACTTCACAGAGAATCGCCTTGAGCCCTTTTAGACTTGGAAGCAGTTTCTTTCTCCCATAACAGCATTGCCCAAACAGGGCCAGTTCTGGATCTGGCAAACACTGAGAGAAGACCTCTGTACCGAGGCTACGGAACACACTGCAAATTGACCAGAGGGGAAATTAGCAACAGGTTACTTTCTGAAGTAAGAAATGCATGACTGGCACAGTTATTCTCTCATCTACATGCCACATGAGTGAGCACACACTCTTACACAAAACATTTCTGGGAATAGCTGCTTACTGGGCAACAAAAACATAGAACTTCGCCATAGCAGGGACAACTTCTGTCTACACACCACATAAGATAAAAAAGTTAATACTGCAGTTACTATTTCATTTCATTCAGTTAGTGTGGAATGTTATATCAAATTATACCAATGATACTTAATAGAATGCCTATGGCCTCAGGCATGTTCATGTGAACTTTAAATTCTGCTAATTTGTTACAAACCAGTGAAGTATAGAATACAGTATCATTAGAATGCATTAATTTGATAATGAGCAAGACTGTCTTTTAAATGGTTTTAAATTACAAAAATTTAAAGCAAACTTCAATACTTTTCACCCTTAGAAAGCATAAATCATGCATGGATTTCAGTTCTGCACAAAAGCTTCCTTATATATTTTGAGAAATGCAGTGGTACTAAGAAATGTGAAAGAGTCAAGATTTTGAAGGTAGATGACATTACTGCTGATTATGATTTTATGATTTTATTATTATGATTACTGATTCTATGATTAGGGATACCCAAAGGTGATGCCCTGAATTCCATGGCACAATTTCTTCTTCAGGTTTTATATCCATGTTATGCTACTGAAATCAGTGCTGTTCCGGAGATACACATGGAGCAAGCTGCACACAAACAGATCAGAACTTTGTATTAGACTCACTACAACAGACCATCAAGTACAGCTTTGATTGCGTAAATGTCAAAGTGTACCTTAATCATCCAAGTAACTGTAAATTATAATTATTTAAAATCTAAAACTCCCCTGAGATGAACACAACACATGTAGAGCCCTCAGCTTAATTAAAAAAAAAAAAAAAAAAAAAAATCAAAAAAAGAAGAGCATAACAGGTAACAGAAAAAATAATGGAGACACCATGGCAATACAGTATCAGAAGTCATCTCCTACTCATAGGAGAAATAATGAAAAGCACCTTCTTACCTGTCCTAATACTGAATTCCATATCTAAGACTTTATAAAAGCACAGGAGACAGATTTTCATCTTGCTAGAAGAGAGATTACCGAATGTGATGGCTTCAGAGATCATACTTGTTCAGCTAATTGGGCCTATTTGATACTTTCTCTGTTGAATAAAAACCTGTGCTCTCTGGAAGTGCCCAACCTTTTTCAATATAAATTCCCCAAAGAATCTAATGTTAGCTTGGCATAATAAATACACTGCAGAATGGTTTGCAAAGCAATTAGCCTGAAATTAAGCAAACCTCACATATGTATTTACAAATAGTCACAAGCAGCAGCTACATCAACAATACAAGGGGAGGGCACTATGTTGTGATTCTGCTCAGAGTGCAAATCACCAGTAAAGTACAATTTCCTAGAAGCCCCTTACCTGTGCTCTGGATAAACAGTTAGAGAGCCACCCACAAAGTCACTTGAGTCAGGGAGCAGGTGTTATTAAGAGCTGCACACACGGTGTGCTCCCTGGAATCAGGCTGTGCCGTGAGGAAGACTGAAGTCACTACACCTTTCACAGAATATCTGGGGCTGCTCCCCCTTCCTTTGGCCTGGAATGCTGAAAAATCAGCAGGGAAGAAAGGTGTACTGGGCCAGTGCAAGGCGCAGAGTTTTTCTCCTCTTGCTTTCTTTCTTGTCCACGCCTCTCAGATTCATTCAGGCTTTTGATAACTTAGTTATATTTTTTCTGAATAAAAATCCCATAGTTAAAAGGAGTACCAGTATCCTACTTCCTTTCTTGCAGGGTCTTCTCTCAGTCCTCAGAAAAACCTAGAGCTCAGGTTTTCAGGAGATCAGATGGAAAAAGAGCTTTTCCAGATCCCCATAGTAGCAAGTCTTACAATGGCATTCAGTCCCACAGTACTTCTTGCAGGCCATTCCCTTAATATTTTTCTTGCCTTCCTACCTTACCACTGCCTTCAAACAACACTGTTAATCTGTTTTAAGAACCTGTACTTGGCAGACAGCTCATTTAAATATATCATTATTACAGCACTGTGGGTGAAGGGAAGAGTAGTCAGAAGCCCTAGAGACTCACTGTTTGTACGTATGAGAATGATGCAATTTCTGGATCTAAGCAGCAATTCAACATGGAATTACAGGACTTGAACAACAGTTTACATATTAAGAGATCAGGAGCCAGATTCAGCTATGATGCAATCATGATGCCTAAAGAGAGTCCATTATTGATATCAAAACCTCTAGAAGTAGGAGAAAGCTGAGAGCTGTTGACATGTTCTATTTTTGCATGAAAACTAAATTGTTAGGAAGGAGGTAGGAACGTTTGCATAAATTATCTTTTAGAAGTTCATTGAGTCCTGCTGTTTAGCTCTTGAAATCATTATTTATGGCATCACATTTCACTGCTACAGAGTTGAGAATGAATTCAGAATGTCTAGCATGAATTCTGAAAGTCTAGCAAGACTCCTAATGTTGGATTTAAGCCCTGCTGCACTAGGATACACAGAATGAAAACTCTATTTTGGGATTATATGAGGGAAAAAAACACATATAAGCTATTTGCAGTGTATTTGAATTATTGGCTAGTACTGAACAATCACTGGAGACCACAGTGTGCTGAACAGACTCCCACAAAGTTTCATTAATTGCGGGATTTAGAAGAACAGCCTTACACTGACATCCTTCCAGGGCTCTGCCACTCCTATAACTACCATCCATAGCAGGATAGTGCATCTGAACACCACCACAAAAGACACCAGCACTAGAAGTGACAATATCTGTGTGTAGTTATGCCTATGTACAGGCATCTCTGAGCCCTGAAAAGCTTCAGCAGCAGATGTTTACTTTGCTGAGTTGGTCTGCAGCCCTTTTTCATAAGCCACACATTCATCTCCATTCTCACACTCCCATCAGCAGCAGTAACTCGACAGAGGGTTGGGCAAAAATGAGAATTCAAAGGCAGTGAGTCCAGTAGTCAGATGCAGTTACCCAGCCTGAACACTGCAACTCCACACCTGATATATCCATGATCAGCTTTCAGGAGAACAACCAGCTTCTGCCATGTAGTGTTCAAGTCTTAGTTCCCCCCAGGTCAGATGTCTCACAGCCCACAGCACTTTCATTTCCATTAACGAAAGTTGCTACGCTGCGTTACACTCAGGGAACAGTAAGCAGACAGCAATGTAGTGACCCTCAGACAGAGTGTTACTTTGTAGAAGCACAGATAAAGAAAGAACTAGAATTTCTGAGTGCCCTCAAGTATTTACTCCACCTATATTGCAGCAATCTAATTTGTAAGTGACAGAGCAATGGATAATTTGCAGCAATCACCTCTGAAACTGCAAAGTGTAACCTCTCCACCACGTATGGACACCGAGCACAAAGACCTTTTGAACATGAAAAGCTGCAGCTCACAGCTTTGTTTCAAAGTCTTCCGGTCTGATCAGGTTTAACAAGAAAGAACCCTCAAGCTGGCTGTCTCAGAAATAAATCAATGCAGATAATTAACTTATTATTATCATGAGAATTGATTAGCATAAAGAAACAAACAGTGGAGCTACCATACACACCACATTTATACTTGCTGTCCACATGTTGCACCTATTCCTCTGCTCTTTTTCCTCCAACAACCATCAGAATAATTATTCTCAGAGAGCATTAACTACAGCTCAAGCTGCAGGCATAATTTACACTTCCTTGGAGACCCAATTATAGGTTATAGGAAACAGCTCTGAAGACAACTTCCCACTCTACAGTTTCATATTTATATAACTAAACCCCTCATTGTTTCACTTGCCTTTTGGATCTGGCAGCTGAACAACACAGTGCAATGGGATGACTAACTTTAAAACCATTTTAAGATGACTAAATATATACACTACGAACAGTTTTTGTCTTTAGAATAACCTTCCTACTTCTGTTTTTAGATGTAAAACATTTACATGGTGTTAAGTGGCTCTAATTAAAGCAAAAAGGGTATTTTCCTTCAGAGTTAATAGATGCATTGCATTGCATCACTTGCCTTGTATGAGTGCACCAAAATGTATTTTGAGGGTCCTGGAGACACCACAGCTGTACCAACACCAAGGCAGCCAAACTGTCTCACTGTAAGCCTAATTATGGTTTAAAGAACTCTGCTTTTTTTTTAATTATTATTACTTTTAAATACAGACTAAGTACAAGCTAAGGCACTGTGTGTTGACACCTGGAGTCTCCTTAAGCCATTACTTCTTATGCCAAAACTTCACACTGAAAATGAGCCTGGAGTCAAAAGAGTCTTAGAGCTCAAAATCCTTTTCTTGAAATAAGCCCCTTTGAAGATATCTCTGACCACATTAAATGTAACTATGACTAATGCCCAGCTGACATTTGGATGTGCCTCACTAGCAAGCATTCACAATTAGGGATGCATTGTTACATACAGCTCACACCCTACAAGCTGAAGAAAATGTTTATTTTCAGGAGTAAATAATAAGATGCAGCAAGTGGACATCTGTCAACAGTTGAAGCCACTTTTATTCTCTTTAAAAGTCTGTTTTTCTCTTAGTTTTATCCAATCAGTTTGCATTTCCCATTTCCATATTAGGGAAATGGGTAACATAGGCCAAGCATTAAGGTAACAGAACCCAAGCAAGGATAGTTTTTTACTTATGCAATGAATGTGGACAGAAATTATGCACTCATTTCCCATGATTTTCTTTATCCAACTTAAAGAAGTACAAAAGGGCAAAGAACATTTTTAAAATAGAATTGCATAAAAAAACCACACAAGTTCAATACAAAAACATGATAAAACAAAATGTAACACTTCACAAAGCAATTTACAAAGCTGGGCAACTACTAATCATATTTTACTAATATAAAGTGTAACTTAAAGGTTAGATTAATTATCCAATTCAGCCGCAAACAATACAAACAATACCAGGACTCGATATCAGTTCGCAGAAATCTCAAGGTGTTCCAGTAAATCTTTACTGATCTACCTTGTTCTCAGGGGTCTAAACTGTGATTGAGCAGTGGTTACCTATGACTTTTTTTTTCCTTAAGGAAAACAAAACCAAACCAACCAATCCTTTAGCAGAGACAGTCTTGCAAAAACATGAGGTGCTCACAACAATGAATCTAAACTGGTCCACATTTTGCTACTTTTGAAATTATATTTAAAACACTGAAACAATTTAAATAATTGAACAACTTACACAGAGGAAGATTTTCAGAAATAGGGTAAGGAAAAGAAAAGGAAGACTGGGAATCCTAAAGTTCTCTTCATATAAGAAGCATCTGTAGGAGCCAAATTCACAAAGATATCTTTCTTTTTCTACTCAAATTACTTCCAAACTCTCAGTTCTCACAGCTATACACATTCTGACATGTATGCAGCTTCTCCATATGAGCTCTGGCTATCTCAGAGCTTCCTTTCATGAGTCACCTTAAACACACATGGGTATAAAAGTAAGTTCTAACACCACCACCCACCAAATATTAGGACCACTTACCTCCAGCTTCTCAGCAATTTCAATACAACAACAATAAACTAGAAAAGAGCTTTTTGTTATGAGAGTACTTTACTTACACGTGTAATAAAGCAGCATACAGAAACCTGCAAATTCAAGTATGTTTTTTGTAACAAATATCAGATTACCTTCACTTGGAAATACATTTAATTTTTCCTTTCTTACACTTTCTTAAAGAATCCATAGTGAGTAAGGAACACATTATTCTTACAGGCAATATCTTATATTTACTCAGCTAAAGTGGTTTAGCACTTGCATGTACAGTTTATTATTAGCACCTATGCATGATCATACTTAAAGATAACACTGAAAACTGAGTTGGCATTGTACTGCCCATAACTCAGCAATCAGTGCAGATAAGACAAGCAACATTTAGCATCCTGTCAGCCCAAGAGCTCACAAATTTATCCTGGCTGACTTATGGTGGCAGCAGTTTCAGTCGTTGACTTAATTAAGAGACACAGATGTTTTAGTTTTGCTGCTTTCCTTGCTCATATATTAACTGAGTCTCTGCACCTGGTGTCTCACTTCATTTACCAGGTCATCACTGTTCATTATTTTTCTCTGATCCTACTCTTTCCCACAGAAATTCCCTGCCTATAAGAGAATGAGGAAGTAAACAGAGAAACTTCAAGAATACAGGAATACATGAGTATTCATTTCATTTTACTATAGACAAAGAATTACTGATTTGCTTGGATTCTTGATCCAGCTTGAACAAATATCTAATATTTTGACAACTCATGGGAACCTTTAGCTGCATTTTATCCAAGATCACCAAGTGGTGGAAGTTCACTTTTCCACTTGGCAAACAGAAACTAAGAGGAAAGAGGAATGTCTTAAATGTCAAATGAGAATACATAACAAGTAAAGGAGTGCTTGTTTCAACAGCATTTTTTTATGGGTAGACCCCTAAGACTTTAAGCCTACTGTGACAACATCAAAAATTTTAAGGGGACATTACTTGAAATGACTTCTTTGTTGCCTTTATCTTCTTCTCCTACCTTCATATCTTTTTCTATCTGTACCCTAAACATGAACAGCCCTTCTCCTTTGCCATTAAGTTATTCCCTTTTCCTTGAGTTTTGTGTTTTGCTAACCTTTCAACAGCAACCTCTTCAACTGTTTCCATTTGTTCTCAAAGCTGAAGTCTAGATCGTGTTATCTCATCAATTCTGATTACCATCACCTCAGGGAAGGTATCTTCTCTTTCTACATGTTTCTAAAATCTGCTATAGAAAAGATAATAAATGATGCCTCTTACTCAACTAAAGTTCAAAGCCTATGAAAGTACAACTAACCCATATGTCTTTGCTCTTCTTATAAATTAGTAATGAGTCTGGAATGCTTTCCCACAGCAATTAAGACTCATTCAGTTAAAATTACTGTATTCTGTCATATTAGTTTTAATCCAAAAGAAGTTACATATTTTCTTTTAACATCACTACCGAAAACTGTACTAATAACGTCAGGATTTCAAAAGGCAGAGCCACAAATGCTTCTCATCCTTACGAGTTTACTCAGCTTGTTAGGGTGAGTTACAGCCTCAAGTGTGCAGGGAGAGGGAAACCACATTTACAAAGGAGATAAAAGGAAGAGTTTCAGAATACACATATTCTAATAACAATTATTATGACCTCTAATAGAAATGAATAACCGGATGTTTTGGTGGTGTTATTGGGGAGACACTGAAGTGGGGGTGAGGGAAGATCAAAGCTATCACCACCACCGGTACCATAAAAATGTCCAACACATCAAAAAGATTGCAAAGATGCAGCTTGGAAACTACCTTGTAGCATTTATTCATTTATTAAGCTAAGAAAACCAAATATTCATAATGTCACACTTGATAACTGAAACCTAGCCCATTCTGAAAAATGATAAATGTTGCCTGACTGTGTTATTTCTCTTCAAAACACTGCTGTTGAATGAAAAACATAATGAAGAAGGCTTGCTCTCAATCCACTCTCTGCTCATACAAATCTGAACTGTCCTAGTTTATCAGTTTAAAGTTGTGCTGTAGAAGAATAGGCTTCAAAAAGTACTTCTCAATCCACCTATTTTTATAATACTGTAATGCAAAGAGCACAAGCCAGAGATCCTTCATACAATATTACCTTCATACAGAACTTCATACTGAGTGGGAATATAGCTGTATCCTTGAATCAAATCCGGAAGACAGTCCTTACAGAAGGAATGAAGGCAAGGCAGCATTCTCGGGTCTCTCCTGCTCAGGTCCCATTTGCACACCAAACAGTTCCTCAGCAGATCCAGGGTCTCCATTTCTGTTGGCTGAAGTCTGACATCAAAACCATGAAGAGTCACAAAATGGCTCATGACAAGCCCTTCACAAAACACTTGATCACTCAAGCGCAAATTAGAAGGCAACAGTGGGATGAACGATCAAACAAACAACATTAATTTAGCCCTTGTGCAAAAAAGAAGAAGTTCCTCTCAGCTGAAAATCACATACCTGCTTTATAGAAAAGAATATCTTTGCAGATTGTTATGCAGGAAAGTGTGGTTTAAGGTTTACAAACCATGATCCCACTATCTCTCTAGTATTTGCTACTTTTGTAAAAACTGAACTAATCTGTTCTATTGATCTACTTACAAAGCTGCTACCGGGCTGAATTATCACACACTGTACACTTCCTGCTAGAAGCACTGAAATTGTGCTATAGAGATGACGATATTCTCTGACTATTTTTACAATTTCACTTAAATAGTTTACAGTTTTAAGGTAAAGCAAATAATAACCATAGCTGATCGTGCGCCCATCATTTCAGCAATGCATGTTAGAAAGCTGCCTTGAAAAGAGTACAGCATCTTCTGCCAATCTTCTTCATAGAAAATGCACTTCACAGTAATCAAATTGTGACTATCAAGATGACCACAGAACAGATTTTAAATAAAACCTAAGCTTCCCACAAGCAGGACAGTGTTCCTCCTGCCAACCTAAGCTCCCCAAGGTCAGCTGAGAGTTTTGCAGCTCATGTTTTACCCTCTATTCTGAAATTGTGAGAGATGTTGATCAGATACAACCTGAAAAGGGCAACTTCTGCAATTTGCATCAGAGGAGAAAAAGCAAATAAAGTTTCCTCTGGAGTCACCCTTCTATCTGATCCAGCCTCCTGGGACCAATAGCCATGACATGGTGGCCCTGCTACCAGCAGTATGTAACTGAAGCTACAATATCCAGATTTCCCCAGCACAGAAAAGCAGCAGCTCTAATCTTAGGGCCATCTATTCTCTTGAAGGATTCTGTCTTATGGGAGATTCCAGTTAGTAAGCGGCTCTGTTTTGTTTGGGGTTTTTTTCCTAGAGGGCAAAAAATTTATGAGAGTCTCAGAAATTCACAACCAGAAAATTTTTAAGGGTTGCATCCTGAAGTCATTAGTAGTTAGAATATTTTTGAGAAAAAAATGGACCCTTATGTTAAAGTCTGTATCATATTTCATACTGAAGACCTGTTCTGGGTAGATATCCACTGACTTGACTGACAAATTACTTAGACAAATTCAAACCTACCACTAAAACTTAAGACTGATTTCAAAACTAGAGGTCTCTTTAGAAATTATCTGTGAATTGAATTGGCAATTGTACCTATGATTTAACTAACATTATATTGGTGCTTATTACACAAACTTACTTTTTACAACGCGTCTTCATCAACCATTTTTCAGAGGCAAATGTCACTAGAGCAGCACAGCCTCTCAGCTCACTCCATCTCTGTTGTTTCTTGCAAGTGCTGTTGCTAAGAAGACAAACTAGCACCCACAAAAACATGTCATTTCTGCAGTAGGAAGTTGAGGTCTTAGACTACCGCATTGTTTAGACAGAAAAACCACAGCCCAGGACCAAAGCATCCCTGCACAGAGAATCAGTGCAAACAAAGCCTGATACTGGGAAACGCTGCATCACCCTAAAGGCCAAACCTGTGGCTGGAGGAGCAGACCAAGGTTACCCTACAATTTAATTCATGCTTTTTGCATATCATGAAAAACTATGTACAAGCTTTTTTGACAGGAGAGGGCAGAGAGTGATAAAAAGTGTTTAAAATTTCATGCTGAGACAGGTATGCAAATTAGTAGCCTGGCAGATGGAGGAAGAGAAGGCTGAGGTACCTAATGTCTTCTTTGCCTTGATCTTTAATAGTAAGATTAGTTGTTCTCTGAGTACTCAGCCCCCTAAGGTGAAAGACAGGGACGGGGAGCAGAGTGAAACATCTGTAAGCCAAGAGGAAATGGTCAGCGATCTGCTACACCACTTAGACACACACAAGTCTATGGGGCTAGATGGAATCCACCCGAGTGTACTGAGGGAGCTGGTAGAAGTGCTCACTAAACCACTTTCAGTCATTTATTAGCACTCCTGGCTAACTGGGGGGGTCTCAGTTCTCTGGAGGTCAGGAATTGTGACACGCAGCTACAAGAAGGGCTGGAAAAAGGATCCAGGGAACTACAGGCCTGTCAGTCTGACCTTGGTGCTGGGGAAGGCCATGGAGCAGATCATCTTAAGTATCATCTTGTGACACTTGTGCAATAACCAGGGGATCAGACCCAGTCAGCATCTGTTTATGAAAGGCTGGTCCTGCTTGACTGACCTGATCTCCTTCTATGACAAAATGACACACTTAGTGGATGAGAGAAAGGCTGTGGCTGCTGTCTATCTAAACTTCAGTAAAGTCTTTGACACATTTTCCCCAGCCTTCTCCTGGAGAAAATAGATGCACATGGCTTGGATGGGTGTACTCTTGGCTGGAGTAGGAACTAGCTGGGTGTTTGGGCTCAGTGGTGGTAGATGGGGTTACGACCAGCTGGCAGCTGGTCACCAACAGTGTTTCCCAGGGCTCAGTATTGGGGCCAGTTCTGTTTAATTTCTTTATCAATGATTTAGACAAGGGGACTGAGGGAACCCTCAGTCAGTTTGCAGATGATACCAAGTTGGCTGGGAGTGTTGATAAGCCAGAGGGCAGGAAGGCTCTGCAGAGGGATCTGGACAAGCTGAATCAATGGGCCAAGACCCTGAGGTTCAACAAGGCCAGGTGCTGGGTCCTGTTCTTGGGTCACAACCCCAGGCAATGCTCCAGGCTGGGGGCAGGGTGGCTGCAAAGGGGCCAAGTGGAAAAAGACCTGGAGGTGCTGTTTGACAGCAGAACATGATCCAGCAGTGTGCCCAGGTGGCCAAGAAGGCCAATGACATCCTGGCTTGGATCAGAAACAGAGTGGCCAGAATGACTGGGGAGGTGCTGTCCCCCTGTACTCAGCACTGCTGATGCCACACTTCAAATACAATGTCCAGTTCTGGGCCCCTCAGTACAAGAAAAATATTGAGGTTCTGGAGCGAGTCCAGAAAAGGCCAATGGAGTTGGGGAAGGGTCCAGAGCACAAGTCTGATGAGGAGATGAGGGAGCTGGGGTCGGCTCAGGGGAGACCTTATCACTTTCTACAACTACCTGAAAGGAGGCTGTAGCAAGGTGGGGATCAGCCTCCTCTCCCAGCAAGAGATAGCACAAGAGGATACAGGCTTAAGTTGTGCCAGGGGAGGTTTAGATGAGATATTTGGAAACAATTCTTCACTGAAAGGGTTGTCAGACATTGTAGCAGGCCACTCAGGGCAGTGGTGAAGTCACCATCCCTGAAGGTGTTTAAAAGCTGTGCAGATGTGGCACTTAGGGACATGGTAAATGGTGGATCTGTCAGTGCTGGGTTCACAGTTGGACTCGATCTCAGACGTCTTTTCCAATTCAAATTATTCTACAGGTCTATAATTAGCAGTGACTTGGCTACAATGATGGGAAACACCAAGTCCAGCTGCAGTGACTACAAAGAAAATAAATTTCATTACATTTGGAGATGTATGGTGAGAATAACAAGGCAGGACACAGGACAGAAACAGAGGAAGACCAGGAGAACAGGGGAGGCACCTGGCAGGGAGTCACACCCGGAATAGGAAGCAAAGTGCTTTGGGTATGTCACCCCAGAGGAGGGCAAGGAAAGGCAGTACACTAGGGCTGCCTTGGGATCAAAAGGTCAGTCATAGCCTTGGGAAGGCAACAACCACCCCAGCAAAAATTGATGGCAACCATACAAGTATCTGAGGACTGGAATTTCCAGCAAAGCATTAATGCATTTCAGACAAGAGAATTTTGTAATTATACACTCTTATAACTTTACGATTTCTATATTTGAGGGATGAACTCTCTACAAAAGTCTTTCCATTTCTTGTGATTATTTTTCTCTGATTTAATCAGATTTTTTTTTTATTGTATCTTCTTCTGTCCATCAAAAGTGGATGTTGCTACCAAAGGCTCATTACAGCATTCTGAAATGTCATTAAGAGCAATTTCACCAGTTTTGTCTCTGGGGCGGAGCAGTGTGAGGGAACAGCATGCACCCTACAGCAGTGACAGCCAGCCTCTTCCAGCACATCACCTCCTTCCCCAGCACGGCCCCTCTGGCAGCTACTCCTGCCTGACAGATTAAACAGCTCAACCTCAAACTCCAGGTTTGAATTTTTCCTCCAGGCAACTATGGCAAAAGTAGGCACAAGGCACAGGCAGCCACCAAGGAAAGAGAAGTCCTACCTTGGCCACAGTGTAAGTGTGCCAGGGACAACGCTCAGCTGTGCAAAACCCCAAGTCCACCCTAAATCCCAGCTGGCCTGCAGTGGGGCAGAGACCAGAGCTGGTGGGGCTGGCATGCCTCACAAAGAACATTTTGCATGACAAAATACTGCAAGACATAATTTTAAGATATTAAATACCAAAGAATTGAGAGTGGTGTCTACTATGCATCTAAGCAAGCTGGTGTCCCCTGCCTGTTGTCACCTGCCCGTGTGAACAGAACATCAGTGCCGAGCGAGCTTTTCCTCACTTCTGATCTGGTCAGGGACCAAGTGACCAACATCAGGGAGTAACAGCACTCCTTAGTTTGCTGTACCATGCAACTCACCTTTGAGGACTGGAATACTTTTCCTTTGGCAGTGGATGAAAACCATTAGGAAGCAGTGGTCTCAGCAGTCAGTGAGAGATAGTTCACATACACTTACCTTAGTATTTTAAAAACTGTTCATTTAAGTTACAGTTCATCACAACGAGCAGTAGCACTGGCTAAGAGGAACTGTTTTATAAAAGAAAATGCATGTCAACTTTACCCTAAGAGCCCTCTAAATTTAATTACTGCCTAACACATCAAGTCTGCTTTTCACAGACAGCTGTAGAGAGGATCACCAATCAAAGAGCAGCACAAATACAGAATCTGTTTTGCTACCCTGTAAAGACAAAAAGATGAGGTATTTGTACATGCCATGCAGTTTCAAAATAAAGAGAGAAACAGACAAAACACTGATCAAAAAGTACAAGAAATAACTAAGCAGGTAAGACACAAGTGTGAACAGTGTCTGGACAAGTCTGAAAAAAAAAAAAAAACACAAAACAAGCTTCTGTATATCAATTCATTTTACCCATTGTTTTTATTCAAAAAATTTGAATAAAACAAAAACTTTTATGCCACAAGCACACAGGCACCACCAACTTCTTTGATCTTCTCCTCTGCTCTTCTACTGAAGAACTTGGCTTTCACAATTACAGGCTGCTTGGGCAGCTTCCCCTTGCCCAGGACTTTGTAGTAGCCCTAGAAAGATTTAAAAAAGAAGTTCAGTGTTTGTAATCAGCTTGCAGGCTTCTACATTCAGATCTGGTTTTCAACAGTTAAAACTAAAACTGTGATCACCATAACCTCATCCAGAAAGATGCCCTGCATGACCTAGTGGGGCTGCATTTGTTCTGAGAGGAAGTGCAAACTCTAAACTAAAATTCTCCTATGATTTAGAAACTGGATGATGCTTCTCCAAATATTCCATATACAAAAAACACACTGAAGTCACCAACCTTTCCACATTTTTCTGGCTGCACTTCCAACACTACCTACTATGCAATGACTGCAGGTCAATGCTATCTGTCGGACACCCTGGTACTTCTGAGCAGAGCAGAAGGCTCTTCTGCACGCCTGAAATGCACAGCTGAAGCTTTTTCAAGCTTTCGCAGCCATAGCTGCTCCCTAACGCTGGAATCCTCTCATGTCATTCCTGTCCCTTACACTAACAGGGCAATCACGGCATGAAGTCCATTAACAAAGCAGCTGTTGAAATCATTGCTGGTTAGAAGTGATAGCCCAACTGACCACCACGGGTATTTTCATGTGACAGGCAGAACAGCCCCACCTGGCAGAGCAGCTGAGTGTTCCTGATTCGGTGGCTGGCTGGGATACAGGACATCACAGCCAGTGAATAAGGATCAGATGTTAATGTCCGAGAACTATAGCACACCAAGACAACCAAACATGTGGAGATGTGACTCTAGTCTCGATATCGGAAAAGTGATGTTATGAGAATGCAACCAGTTCTGCCAGGTTTTTGTACACGCTTTCAGTAACATTTTAAACAAGAAATCTTTCACCATCTACCCAAAGGAGGAAACTCCATGGCCACAATCACACACAGCTATGAGAGAAAATGTAAAAAATATAACACTCTAAGTGCCTCTGTAACTACTTATATGCAAAGATACCTGTCTGAAGAAGCTCACAAGTGCTTAAGCACTGGAACTTAGTTGCAGTTCACCATTTCCCCACTTGGAAAGGCAAAGCTCAGTCACAGGTGAAGAGATCAGAAATCACAGGGCTGACTCTGAGCAGGAACTCACCGAGCGCACAACATCGATGACTGGGGCCAGACCAGCCTCGTTTTTGGCATAATTGAGCCTGGTCTGTTCACTGACAAGCGTCCACAGTTTATCCAGGTTGACAGTAGGACAGAACTTTTGGTTTCTCTTCAAGTGGTAGTGTCTCATACCTACTTTTCCAAAGTAACCAGGGTGACTGGGAAAGAAACACATTCTGCATTAGATCACTTTTTTAATTCATCCTGAACAAGCAGAACTACAAAATTAACACTCAAACAAGCACCTTACTTGATCAAAGCAAGCGAAATTTCACAATATATTTTTTTCATATTTTTATGTGTAATACTTAGATGTAATAATTATTAGTAATGACACCAAGGAAAAATTACTTCAAGTATTTCATCTCCCTTAAACTCACAGTTTTACCCCTCTCACTGGAGTCAGCATTTCAAGGAAATCCCAATTCCACGAAGGCTGGGAGGGCTGCACTCCCTGCGGAGTTTCAGCACTCCTGTCACTAACCTGGTGACTGACTGAGACAGGAATGGGCACAGCCAGTGAATAGATCAGTGGTTACTGTCCGAGGACTCCAGCACACCAGGACAACAGGCAGTGCCCAGATGTGACTCTATAGTCTCGGCCATGAGAGTAAGGACAACACCCCTCCCTACAGGATGCAGTTTGGATTTAACATTTAGAGTTTATTGTGTGTGCATTGTTAACCATGTTGTTAACAAGCAAGTCTGATCAAATTTACCAAATGCAGCACTGAACTCTTAAAAGACACCTTGTTTAAGTGGAAAAGCCTTTGATTTTAGGATAAATGGGACGTAAGTTGACTGTAGCTAAAATGCCACACTTCGCGTTAAGGGTAAAAAACACACAGGATTGCAGGGAATTTTGTTTATTCACACATAAAAGTTAGTTGTATCTACTTCAGGAACACACATGTTGCTAGTATCCATTTACTTTCACTTACTATTTATCGAAGTTAATCCTGTGATGGTGCATACCACCAGCATTACCACGTCCTCCTGGATGCTTCCTGTGTTTGCCTAAAAAGAAAAATAAAGTTTGTTACACTAACGTTACACGTAATACTTGAGCTTACAGGTACGTTTAGTGTCAATTTGAACTAATTTAATTAATTATTCTACCTTGTTGTGTGACAAGGCCTGAATGGCCAAAGAATAAGAAGGCAGACAGCACTGCCCTGTAATGTTACATCATCACACGACCAGAACTGATCTCCCAAGCACTAATGAAGTTACAAATGTGCACGACTTCTGATCGGCCCATCACTGCGGCGCCCACCCCCGCACGCCGCGGCCTTCAGACCTGCTCGCTACTTCCCACAGCCCAGCGGGCCCCTGCACCCACGGCCGCCTTTTCCTGCGACCCGCAAGGCACAGCAGCCTCCCCTCAGCGCCGGGGAGCCCCGAGCCGACAGGGCCGCTCCCGCCGAGCCGCCCCAGCCCACCCGCACGGCCCGTCCACTCACCCACGCGGCCGTGCCCGTGGCTGACGTGCCCTCTCAGCTTCCGGGTCTTCCTTAGCCTGGAAGGCTGCGGGAAAGCGGGAGAGAAGCTGTGAGCGCGGCGGGCAGCGAGAGGCAGCAGAACCACCCGCCGCCCGCATCCCCAGGGCGGGCGCGCAGCCGGGCGCCATGGAGGGCCGGCCTCCCCGCACCGCTCTGCCCCGCGGCGGGCTTGGAAACGCGCCTCGCCGCCACCCTCCAGTACTCCTCAGCCTTGTCCCTCCGCGGGAGCGAAGGCCGCGGAGCCCCCCATTCCATCCCCTTCCCATCCCGCCCCATCCCATCCCGCCCCATCCCATCCCAGGCCGCCAGAAGCTCCCACCATCTTGTCGGCGTGCGCGAGGGAGAGAAAGGGCGCGGCTCTCGCGAGAGCGGGCAAAGGCGCGGGGGGCGGGCGGGAGGGGCCGAGCTCTCGCGAGACTTCGCTGAGGGGGCGGTGGAGGGGGCCGAGCTCGCCGGGCGGGAGCAGCGCCGGGCCCGCTGTGGGAGCTGCTGTGCCATCCGCAGCAAAGGCGGGATTTTGAGCGGAATTCTGGAACATTTGCAAGCTAGGTCACTTTATTAAACATCCGTAACAACGGGAAAATAAACACTATATGCTTACACGCAATTATGTGCCACACTAGTTGCACCAAGGTTGTCTGCTCGAGCCCTGTATGGGCCATTCCCCTAAGAGTTGGACTCGATGATCCTTTTGGGTCGCCTCCAACTCTTAAATATTCTATGATTAAGCTTGGATTTCTGGGGTTTTTTTAATGGATTTTGTATTGTAATATTTTAAACAGAGCTCTACCAATTTTAACACAGGTCTCAGATTTGGGTTTTTTCAGAACTTCCTTCTCAGTTAAGTGGTGCACTTGTAATGTTCCGTCCCATTAGTTTTAGCAACTAATTTAGAAGAGAACACTCATTTTTCATTCATCCTTCCCTTTCAAACGCAGACCTCCAGATAACACAAGGATTGTTTTATATAGCCATAGTCTGAGGGTCAAGAAGATCTACAGATTTTTTGAAACGTGATCTCACCTTGTCCATTTCTATTCTCTGATTCACATTAGAAAAGATGGATCATACAATGTTTAAAACCTTTTTCCTTTAATGTTTGAAGTGCAGATGGAGGAAAACAGCTTTGGTGTGGGAGATGGGTTTAACAGTATCACAGGCTTATGCATCAGCATTCTGCGGCTTTGTCTTGCTTTTGTAGCAACTCCGCAGCATGTCCTGGTGATGTTTTATCCATCATTTTCTTAAGAGGAATATGTATTTCCCCCTACATTTAGTAGCCGCTATTGTTTATAAAAAGGCCAGAAGCCACCTGTACAAGTGACATTACTCCTTCCACTCCAAAGAATTACATCTAGGAGTCATTCTCGAACTTAAAGCATATTATGGAGTAAAACTAATGGAAATTATCAGTTGTGATGACATTTCCATGGAATCAAAAGCACCTGATATTTTACAGACACTTCATGTCCAGCTTTCGTACACACAGGAATGTGAGGGATAAAATTTAAAAAGGAAACTACTTCACCTTTTTAGTGAATAATCCCTCGATTTTGTTCTATGAGGCTGATAGCAAACCAGAACCACTGACAGGTTCGGAATTGCGCAAGCCTCAAAGCCAGTCTAACTACAGAAATCATGCTGCAAATTAAGAAAAACACAGCATGGCTTGTTATCTTTAAAAGTAAGAAGCTTTACCTAATTTTCATTATCTGTCAGACTTGCAAACATGTTCAAGCATTTTATATTATCTTCGTCAGACTACAGGAAAACTTACAGAACCTCAACAGTTGTTACCAGATCAAGGATGAATGTGGTAGTTAAGCAGCATTGCTAGATGTGTAGGAGCCACAGCAAGCTGAACCATTCCTGTCCTGTCTTCACTGACATGGAAATGCCACCTAAACACACTGCAATTAATGTAAAAGAAATGCAGTCTCTCATGAAACGTAGGTGATCACCTTATCAGAAATTCAGGCAAAGGCTGCTTGCTATAAGATGCTCGTATTCTACTCTGATCATTTACTTAACGTAGCACAAAAGCAACCTGAAAATACCACAGTTCAGGAGCATCTATGATACAGTGACAAAATAATTTGCTGCTACCCCATGAAAAAAATGTTTTAAGAGATGCTTCTGTTAGTATAAAATTAACAAAACAGGGATATAAAACACCTGGTCTTAGCACCAGTGAGAAGCATTGATGAAAACCCAAACTACGCGTCATGAAACAGCAAACCTACCAAAAGACAGGTTCATAATAACCATTTTAATTACAAATTCATTTAAAAAATCACAGGAAAGTTACTGGGTTTGTACCTGCTCAACATCAGAAACTGCAGAGGTTTGTAAAGAATATAAACAAACAGGGATATTTACAGAGTTTATTAGAAACCATACATACATACATTAGGAAAGGATGTACTGTACCTACTCGCTGCAGCTTGTATGTCAAAGAGCTGAGATCTCAGGTTTAGCAGTCTTAGTGCAGAATGGATTACAAGGAGTTTACTGACCAGAGTTCAAACCAAGTGGAAGTTTTGCATTGTGAACCAAGTACCTTATTATCAAGTTGCTTTGTTATTTCTTTATAATTAATTAGAGGGGAAAAACCAACCAAACAAGCAACTGTGCCGTGTGAAAAGCGGCCCCCGTTCGTACAACCTCTCCCACGTACCCAAGCTCATTCACCCCACAGTATTCAGGCATCAGCATCGCTCTCTCACAAACATCCCTTGAAGTCAGTGGTTCTGCTGAGACAGTCAGCTGCACATAAATCAGCTATTCATTTTTGCACCAAGCATAACTCAATTCATACTAAAGAAACAAAAAAAAAAAAAGCACCTGTTATTCTCAGGAATATACAAATATTTACCACAGTTTTCTTGCTCATTACAAAATCAGTTACAAAAAGCTTACAGCACATTATGTACAAATTCTATCCAAATACATAAAGGAGCCATCACGTGGCACACTGTCAACAGCATCAGTCATCACTCAGAGCTCATTCTGCTCTCCTCATGCTCCGAACTCTGGAACGCCGCAGGTGTCTCACGCAGTGTCATAAATAGTCTTTGGGTTGGTATTTCAGCAGAAAGGAATTAGTTCTTCTTGTGAAGGAACTTCATTTTGTTCCCTGAAGAAAGCACACCGTGAGTGTCTCACAGATACCGAAAAGCCAGGGGTAATCAAAAGTGACTTAGCAGATGGGTCTAACTTGTAATGTAATTGCTGTAAGGTAATTCTTTTAATCAACACCAGCAGGGACAGCCAACTAACAGAGTGCTGAGTGGTCAGACACTTTATTGTTCCATTATGGTTTGGTTCCCCCACCCCCAAATGAAAATGAAAGTGATAACAAGGCTCATAATTAAATCTGGTTTTGTCAGCTTTAACTACGTTTTCACTGTTTTCCTTTTAATATTTCCTATCACATAGCAGCTGCCTATCTGATTTTACCTCAGGTAAGATTTTTTTAAAGTTAAAAAACCAAAACAACAACAACAAAAAATAACCACAAGCACGAAAATAATTTCAGAAACACTTCTAAATATTTTCCTCACCAAGGCCTCGCAGGAACTTGTTTACTCCACTTTGTTCCGTGTCTGGAAGCTCTTCCAAATACTGTTCCACCCTCTGCTCGAAGAGACCTGCGGCAGAGGGGAGACAGGGGCGCCGGGGTGAGCTGTGCCCGCATCCCGCAGCCCCGGGTTCCGCGGTACCCACGATGCAGCTCCCGGCCCTGCGGGTTCTGCCCCCGGCAGCCTCCGCTTACACCGACCTTCCGGTTAGCCCGGCATTATTTTAGGGACGCGTTTCCGTTTTCCCAGCGGGCGCAGGGGTGTAGAGGTTGTCGCTCGCTGCGGGGGCGCGGCAGAACGCATAAGGTGCCCCGCGGGGGAGAAACACGCCCTTACCTTTTGCCCTGCATTTCCTCAGCTCTCTGTCCTGGATGAAGCCAGTAAACATTTGGGATTCCATGAAAACTTCCAAGAAGCGACGGATGCTCTTGGAGGCCACAGATTTACGGAAAGCCTCCCTTTGGAAGGCACGCTCTCCTTTTTCATTCTGGGTTAGGAACAGGGAATAATGGCCAACTGTCTCCACAAAGAATCGGATAAAAACCTCAGACACTAATCCATTCAGGGTGTTACATTCTGCAAAATAAGGCGGCAATAAGACACCAAAATCAGCTGCTACCAGAGCTGTCAGCATTATTCCCATAGGGCCAGTCCTGCATCTCTCGCTTTATTGATGCTGTGCTAACAACTGTCAGGAGTTGTGCCGGAGGCTCCCTGCACACCTGGTGCACATCAGAGAGAGCAACAACTTCATAACCACAAGGGCCACTGTACATAATTGGTGTTCCATAACCAACAGTCAATGAGAATTACAAATCCTCGGGAAACAACTCAGAAAATTAAGCATTTTATGTGTGTTCCATCCCTGAGGATAACAAGCCTATACTAAGAACTGATCAAAAAGGGCATGTTGTAGAATTTGGGTTTCCATAATTTCTGAGATGTTAAAACAGTTTTACATATGTAATACAGATGAGTAGAAATAAATTTCAAAAACTGAATAGGGGCCTCCTTCATACCTTCTAACCACAGGCATTTAAATTCAGCCTGAGCTGTTTTTATCATTGCTGGAGAGAAATAGGAACCTTCAGAGGCAACTCAACCCATCTTGCACTGAAACTATTTTCTGGTGGTAACTGTTTCTCTCCGCTGAAAATACTAACTGCCAAGACCCACTCCAAACTCAGACACATCCCTAAGCCTGTAGAGTTATCTGGATTGAACTAGGGCCAAGTCAACTGCAAACCTCTGTATGAGCAAAGGTTCAGAGGGACCGATGAGAGCCCATGTCATTTACAAAGGAATTAAGATAGATCGCTGATGTGGTATTACTGTGGGTTGATGCTATCAGTCTCATTCCCTGTATGCTCACTATCTTTGATGTGACAAAAGGAATTTGAGAACTCCAGTCCCATCTTTCTTTCTTCTGGACGGAAAGTCACAATTCTGCCTATATGTCTTGACATACAAGTCCCTGTTTCCAAATGAACTTACCGTCATCGGAATCACTATCTGAATCCTGATTTATCAGTTCATTCTTTCTCTCTAGAGCCTGCTCCAGAGCAGCTTGCAATTTTCTAGGTAATAGTGTGTCTTCATCATCCATCTGATAGAGGAAAAAAGAAAATGTTTAGGTCATGTTAATCTGTGCAGAAACTACAGCAAATACTTTCAGAAGGTTTAAAACTCAGGTGAAAAAAAATTTGTACCTGCTACTGTCATGGCTACATAAATAATGAAAAGCTTTTTTGTGCAAACAACATATACTTCTACACATAATTTCCTGTCACTCTTAATGAGATTAAAGTCAGAAATGATAATCCAAAGAGAAGGTAAACATACAGAATCTTGGAATCAGCTCTTTACGTGACAAAGAGTCCAAATAATTGTGTTTAATTAAATATACATCATGTGAAGCCTTGCTACGTGTACACACAGCTGCTCTAGTTTAGGCAGCTCCTTTGCTTCTTGACAGTTGTTTTTACTATATTGTAGTGTATCTCATTTTCTGGGTTTTCCCTGTGTTGGTCTCTTCATTTTATTTAATGCTTGTTCAGCAGAAGCAAGTCAACACAAGAATCTTAGCTGAGCAGCTGCTATTCACCAGCCATATCGTCCAGGGAGTCATACAAGAAAGTTTACTCATCTAACCTGCAGGTTGTTGTTCTTGAAATTATTTAGCGCCACATGACTATCAGATGATTGTGATCCTTTATCTCCCTGTTTTACAAGGCTTCTGCTTTTCCCATCACAATAAATTATTCTTTACTTTCCTCTCTCACTCAGAAAACTCTTTGCAATTTTTTGTGCTTCTCACCTCCCAACAGTGTGAGTTTTCTTGCTAAGGTGGAGTTGTTATCTTTGGATATTTTCTTTCCAGTGTTAATACGGGTCTTGATTCCTTCTGACAGTCATAGCTTAAGTCCCTTTTGCATGCCTGAGAGGTGCTTATTTGCAGGTGAAACAGAAAATGAACACTTCTTTTTTTTCCTAATCACTTTCCCTTGGTACACACAATTCCTTCCAAATATCTCTGATCAAAGAGAGACCTAATCATACCATAGCAGTAAACAGCTTGGACCTAATCATACCATAGCAGTAAACAGCTTGCTAGACTGCATGGAAACATTTCAAGCTGTACTTTACCTGTCTGATGAATCGATCAGATCCCAGGTTAACCATCAAAGCCTAAAGAAAAGAAAATGCTGTAGTGAAATATATCTGAGGAGACAGAAAACAGTCATGACCTTTTAATAGCAAAAGGCCACTAAACAGTGTCAAGCTTCAACATGAATCAAATTCCTACTGTAAAACAAGAGGTTGTGTGCTTTATAAAATAGGAGTATATAAGTTTACTACAGAGCTAAAAGTCTAATTTAGCATAGTTAAATACAACAGATACCATGCTAGGTTTATATGTAAAAAAAGCTAAAAGTGTTAGGCAGGTCTCTTTTTTTAGATCTAAGCAAGTTATTGCTAATAATTTTAGTTAACATGCCATCAAAAAGTATTTCAGAAAACAGTGTCATTGGAGGCAGCAGGGCTTCTGAAGCAAGGGTGTGAAATACTTGTGATAATGAAACAGCAAAGCTAGAGATGGAGCTGGGAAGATGTGGGAGAGCAAAGTTAGGAAAGTGGAAGGAAAATGGAGTAGAGATTTACATGGGCCAGAAGAACACAGAACCTTGGAAGTGAGCACAAGAAACGAAAATTTCTTAGAAAAATGATAGAAAACTAGTAGGAGTAATAGAAAAGAGTGTGCCATTGGGTGTTTTTGTGGTATTTTACTGGAAGAGCTGATGAAATGCAACTCTCATTTGATTTCCAGTATAGTATTAACAAAGTCTTAGAAGTTAAAAAAAAAAAAAATTCTGAAAGGTTTTGTTTTCTGTGTGAGCTATGGCTTCAGGCACAACTTCGATTACCATTAAGAGGTGTCATAGCAGATAGCTTCCTCTTCTTCCAGAACAATTCAGCATATTAACATCCCACTTACTTGTTAACCAGGTAAACTTTCACTTTTCTCTATCAAGGTGTCAGGTACGGGAAGAGGGGCAGAAGAGAGAGAAGAGTAAACCTACTACTGCATTTTACCAAGAGGCAGTTGCCCATGAGAATTAGGCAGAGAAGAAACAAAGAGGCAGGTTAAAGATTAAACATGTGAGGATTTATGTGTGAATGGCAGACCCTCTGCAGGGTGAGGCCAGCTTTACTCAGGGCAAACAATTCTGGTGCCAGCTCCTACCTCCTCTACAGGCAGGTCCTTGAGTTTGGGCAGAGAGCTGGAGAGCAGTCCCACCAGGAAGGGGGTAGGGCAGCACACGATGTCAATCATGGATGAGGGCAGAACAGGAATGAAGGTGTGCTGCCAGGAGAAAGGGTAGAGAAGGGCCACCACGGCATGTGAGCAGCTCGACAGGGTGCTGGAGAAAGAAGAACAAACAGGTTAGCAGAGGTTCTTCTTCGTTCAGAACAGCTACCACTTGCTGATAAACTTAGTGTTTTGAAATACAAGTGCCCAAGGGGCTGCCCTTCTGTCGCTTCTGACTTCAGACAGCCCCAGTCCTCTTCCAGTCCCTACCATCTCTGCACTGTGAAGTGTGGTAGTTCCTCCCCTAATCACCTCCAAGAGACTTCAAACCAAAGGTAGAAAAATCAGTATCCATTTGCTTCATTATAGCAGTCAGGAGACGCTTTGATCTAGAAGATGAGGTTCAGTTTTCCCAAAAACACTCAACAGCAGCCACTTTGAATGATGCTCAAAATCCAAAAGCAACTTCAGATCTTGGCTGTTATGACCATGTCAGTAGTTAAAATGCATTATAGTGATGTTCCTATGTTGAGCACTAAAGCATGAATAAGGGAAAATGAAAACTAAAATAAAATTGAAAAAAAATCCTAAAGAAAAACTCTACTAAGTCAAATGCAAGAAACCCCTATCAATACTTATTCCAGAGGAAATCTGGTAAAAGCAACACATATCTCAAAGTTTGTATATCTTTGTGGCAACAGCATATTTTTATTATGATACATCTTAACAGGCTTTTTAACCAACTTCAGTGTTATAGGTATTGATCCCGATCAGCAGAATACTCTAAAATACACATTGGTATCCACTGAACATTAAGGCTTGAAATTATCATGGAGAATGTCTTGCACATGTTGTCTTTCCATCTACTGAATCTAATTCCCTTTTACAGTGACATGGTTTCCCAATGTTAAAAATAATGGAATGTCATTACCAAGTTAGTTTTAGCATCAGGGGAGTAGAGACAGCCTCTCCCTATCAGAGCTTTGAGTTTGGACTGAGTTACAATGTCTGCTTCTCACAGGCTGAGATGACAGAAGTTTGGATTATTACCCAGCCTAGCATGACTGAACTAATTTTCTCACACTGCAAACTTCTGCTGTGCTTAATGTAGGCATAAAGAACTATAAATAATAACTTCAGAGCTGTTACTGCTTAAGAATGCTAGGGAGAGGTGCAGCTTTCTTCTACTGCAAGACTTGGTGGAGACTTTAGGTGGCATCAGACCTCCACCGGAATAACCTACATGAGCATTTTTAGTTGTGGATTATTCCAAGGCCAGAAGAAACCCATTTGTCCCTGTCTGTGATTAACCTTCGAAGTTTGCTGAATAAGAAAAGTGATAATAAGGGGACAAAGAGGCTGAAGAAGAACAAATGGTTGTCTTTTACTACAAATAATCTGTTGGCTTGGTTTTAATTGACATTTCCTTTAAGATCTAACAATCACAGCATGGGTTTATGACATATGTTGCCTGACACAGGGTTCTTGTAAAATGATGCATTTCTCTCATTTATTTTTTTTTATATATAGCAGGCAACAGTGCTATATAAAAAACCAGTGCTATATAAAAACACGTTGCCTCATACTTTGGTCTCGAGCATCTGCCATGGCGAGCACAGCGGTGTGTTCCGGAAGAGCTGTGGAACATGGTACAGACTCCCAGCACTTTCTCAAGATCATTTTAATGACTCTGGCATTTTCAGCTACTACAAATTCAGTCATCTTAGCTGTGCAACTAAAAAAAGAGCCACGCTAAGCTAAAAGCAGGAAGACAAACATTCTTCTGAGGCTCAGTTGGTATTTTTTTTCCTTTCTATAAAATGCCCTTTTGTAACTTGTTGTTTTACACGCGGTGCTGTGACGTAAATCAGCCCCTGCATCCTCTTCTGCGTGCTATTCCCACGCTGGGGGAGACTTCACGCTCCGGACCAGGACACTGGTCCCTCTTCCAGAGCTTTCCCGGGAGCCGGCTGGGGCAAGGCAGCAGCGGAACGCGGCGAGCGGCCGTGGTGCGGGGTGTCCTGCTTTAGCACCCTGCTCTGCCCTGCCAGCACCGCTGACAATCACACCATCGCCCTTGTCAGCACCTCAGCCTCTGCATTTTCGGGCTCTGAACGCAGTTTTTCAAGTTCAGCCTCAGAAAATCTTTCCCCGCGAGACATCCCCGTGAAACACTCCCTCTGAACTTTCAGTCCCCAGAACCTCCCGCTGCCCGCCCTCCCTCCCGGGCGCTGCTCCCGCAGGGGGCAGCGGGACTCCCACACGCTGTTACCAAACTCCCGCCTGTACAAAGTCCCTGAGTCTCTTCCGTAGCTGGAAAGATTAGTATTTAGAAAGGACACACCTTTCACTGCAGTGTGAGGTTTTCACATTCTGTAAGGTAAAATTCTGAGATGGTGGATGTAAGGGACCCCCCAGCTTAAATCTCTAAAATAGGGTTCAGATTCTTTTAAAGAATGTTATTCATGAGAGGCATGTTTAGTAAACTAAAAAAGAAAACCCTACCCTGGGAAACCAAGTCTGCTCCAGTTTTTCCTTTCCAAATGTGCAACCCACACGTTATCCCACTGTTCTTGTTTATGAGAAATAAGCAGTAAGGTCAGATGATTTATTTTCTTTAAGGTGTGTGAAGCACAGAAAGTAAAGCAACAGAATAGTCAAAGAAGATAGATTTTCAAAATATTTTAACTTTTAATACTCTAGGGCATTTTTGGTAATCCAGAGAGCTGTTTTGGAGAGTGGCCTTTTTCATTTGCTCTGTGCAGTTTTACAGGAATGCTGCGTAATGTTCTAGCTGTTGTTCTACCGTAAAACACTTCTTATATTACCCATATGCACAAGAAACCAACTCATTGCTTGAGTCGCACACTAACAAGGAGCATAAACCTCACACTTCAGAGGGGAAGCACTGCTGGAGTTGTGCACATCATCCCATTAGCCTGGCCTCATCCCAATAATTTGTACTCTGCCAAAGCAAAATTAGACATCAATTAGTAGAAAATCACCCAATGTCAATTAATTTCAAAACATGGGTAATCTACTGAGAATTTTCCAAGGTTTTGTTTCTCCCTTTGTCTTTTATTGACTAGATTAAAAAATCCTTCAGTGTTTGATCTTCTCCACATGAAGGTAGTAGTATGAGGTTATACAATCTTATTGAGACATTCTTAATCACAAATTTCTCTTGAAGAAATCTTTTATCATGTTACAGGCAAAATATGGCATCGCTTCTTTCCCAAAGTTGATTTATCTTCCTCTGGGCTATTTTATTTCCGAAATCATTTTCTCATGACAGCACACAAAAACGTTTCCTTGCTGTGGAGACACAAGCTCAGACTAAGAGCTGAGGCACACGAATTTTAGACATAACTGTGATTCAGCTGAATTTTGGAGACTGCTTGTGAACATGGTTTAGGTAGATGTCAAAAAGAAAATTATTTAACAAGAACCTTTACTGTCCTTCAGATACAGAGAATGTCTGCTAGCAATTTCTGGGTTGGCCAACTAACAAAAAAGTGCAAGCTCAGACTATATTCATATCTTACCACAACATAATTACCATATTCTGAGAAAGACACACTGTTCACTGTTGGACAGTGAATGGACATTGCCTTGGCTGCGGGGAGTGCTGCCAATGTGAATGTTATAGCTAGATGTGCCTGTTTCAGATGACTACAGCTTGCTGCTTAATACAAGTCATCCACTGTCTGTTGGTGTTAAAGCCATACTCAGTTACACATATTAATCACAATGGAAATATTCTGCAAATACACTTGATAACTCTCTTTTCTTTATAACAGTAGTCAGCAGCTGTATTCCTTTCCACTTCCTCCTCCACACCTGGAATTTCTCACAGACCTAAGGAAGCCTCACACACTGAGCATCTCCCAAGTCCAGGACTAAGCCCCTAACACAATCACTCCCTGACATGGCTGCCTGATCCCACCTTGCTACTCACTTGCACCCCCACAGTCTTCTTGACATTTTCATTGAAGGAAGAGAAGGTGAGAACATCCTTTCCCTTCCTCCACACCTTTCAAGCAGGCCCAAGCCACACAGCAGCTCTGTAAGCCCAGGCTGGTGCCAGCTCTGTGCTGTGCCAGTGCTCTGGACCATGCACTGGACTGGGGATGACCATCAGAATCTCATCTCCCTGCTTCCTCAGGTGGAGAAATGTAGCCAAAAATGTAAATTCACAAAAAAGTGTTTTCACTGCCCTTTTCCACAACCTTTTTATGTTTATCATTTCTCCCTGCTGATTAAATTATGCTACTCTGTCCACATTCGCTGAACTCTTTCATCTGCTGTGTTGACACATTCATGCTCCAGCGCATAACCACTCCAAGAACTCCCTGACACACATCCCTTCATCTGCTTGGAAAAGCTTCCTCCTACTTGAGATTGCAGTCAGGAGGCTCTGTCCTTCCCAGGTGTAATACTCTGACTCATGGATATTACACACCCAACATGCCTTCTCATCACAGGCCCCAGCCGTGCTTTTCTGTGACAGCTCCTACCCTTGGGCCACTGATGAACTGTGCAGCAAAAACAGATGCCTGACACTTCCCTTCTACACCCTGCAATGCCTCTCCAGATCCTGGATTAACTCCAGTCTCTGGCAGAGAGAGAAGTCTGTGACAACTCTGCAAGTTAACACAGTCTGAGAGGTTTGCAGAGGACTGTGAAGGAGTTCTCTGAAGGACTCTGGGAAAAGGCTACAGGACAAGGATTCAGCCCATTTCCCCTCCCAACACACACAGGCTGCAGACATGGAAAGGACAAAGCAGAAAGCTTGAAAAGCATCAAAAATGGAGGTAAAAATTGTAGCTACAGTTTGGGTGGGAGATGGAGCACATATGGCACCACTGTTGATGTGCTCTGGCAGGAATTCAGAGCAAAGCTGTGCTGTGCCAGATACAGGACACACTTAAGCTCTGAAAAAATAAAGTGGTGCATAAGAATAAATATCAGCACTAATTATCAGGCATATAAGACTAAGTAATAGCATCAGGGACAAGATATAACTCAAAACTTAAAAGTATCAGAAGTGATGGTCTCCAAACTCCAGCTGTCTGGCTGTAATGAGCTCCTGCAGCACTCCTTCAGGTCAGCCTTCAAAGCAAGCCCTTGAAGTTCCCTGGAAGAGCTTGCTGAGGACAGGGACATGTTACTGCTTTCTCCCTGCTCCATAGTGCGGGTGCTCAGCCCCAGTACTCCCCTTGATGCCCAAGTGCTCTTCCTGAGGCTGTGAGCTCCCAGAGCCCCCTAGATCAGCCTTTCATTCCCAGGGCTCTGTGCTGTGAGGACACATTTTTTGTTAACCCAGATAGCACCAACTGCTTGTGAAAAAGGGCAGAGAGGAATAAGATAAGAATTCAAGACAGTCTTTGATACAATGGTGCAGGACATCTCCAGCTTTCTAGCCAGTATAAAAGTGCCAGACATGACAGTGTGTCCTCCTGTGAAAAACTATTGCTGAATGTTTCTGTTACCATTTCTAGGTCATTTAAAAGGGAAAAAATTCTTCAATTCCCTCTTTTGACTCAAATCAAAGAAATGACATGTTTTTTTCATTTTTTTTTAGCAAGAAGACCTACCTCATGAACACTTCAAACTAAAATCATGTGAGTCACTGTTGCTAGAGGAAAAGAGGGCACAGCAGTGGAGCCATCTGACTGCACGGTTCAGTCCCAAGTTCAGGAATGTGCAAGCACACATGTTTAGGAACAATAGGCATATTCAAAGGTACAGCACTGGATACAGAGAGGGTTGGGAAGGAGGTTGTGTCAGAAGACAACTGCAAGAAGTGTATGAGATAACCTCCTCACCTGGAACAACATCAAGCAATAAATGTGCTTGTAAACTAATACTGAAGTGAACCTAAAACAGAGATATTTTGAGACATGAAGCTGTGATGAGTAACATCCCTGCTGATTGGGGATTAAAGGATACCTCTCTGTGTTCATGCATAAGGCATGTGATTCCTGACAGCTCCAGGAGACCTGCCTCTTTGTAGGGTTGCTTGCATTTGTAAGGCACTACTTTCACATGATCTGGATTCAAAATTTAACTTGTTTTCGCTGATGTTTTTAAGCTTGTGTGTCTGCCTCTGGATAACTGAATAAACAAAATTTACAAAGTACCAACAAACAAAATAACAAAATCATTATTTTGCTTCCCCATTTTAAGCAAAGTTATATAGAACCATAAAGTACTTCAGGTAGCAATAAACCTCAGGAGATCAACTGATCCAACTCCCACTTGCTTGACATCAGATCAGTTTTTTTCTGAAGCTAAATAAAAATATATAGTGTTCTGATAGATCAAACATCTTTGCTGCACATTTTTGTGCAAGGGTGGCATTCTTTGGCAAGGACTTGAAGGCTGTCAGGAGGGTGTGCCCTGTGTGCCAAGGACTCCTGCCAGTGTTGTCTAAACTCACTCTGATTCAGTTATGTTAGAAGCCATCTTAAAATAATATTTTTTTGCATACTAAAAAGGGACTATTGAGCTGATAATTTCTTCAGAATAAATTGTTCACACTAAGCAGCACCTTCCTTTCCATTATAGCCTTGGGCTATACAGAGAAATGAAGGCTCATCTGGGAGCAGAAGGTCATCTTCATCCTGTGGGTAACCCAAAGGAAGAGAAGAGAAGGAAAGGAAAGCAGGGCAGAGGCTGAATTAAGATCAAGGAGGTAAAAATAAGACCTATGAGGCAGAACTGGGAGGGGAGGAAGATAAAATGAGCCTGATGAGCAGGTAAAAAGGAAACTGAGGGCCAAGAGAGCAGGATGCAAAATTAAGGAACAAGACAGTGACTGGCTGGGCCAAACAATTCAAGGACCAAGGAAAACAATTTAATGTGATCATGGATAAAGCTCTGTTCACACACGTGGAGCCAAATTACTAGGTCTCTATGTGAAAATTGTTCCTCCCTGTTGCTGTAGGCAGATAGAAGGACCATGAGGCTGTCTGATGCCAATTCCCCATCCTTGTTCAGAGCCAGCACTGCTGAGAGGGGATGCAGCTGCAGGAGGCAAGGTCAGACACCAGCACAGCTGAAGGTGTGTGACAGAAGCTCAAAGCCTACTCGTGGCACAGGTGGAAAACAAATATAACCAGTACTCTACACTTCAGCCACTTCTGCACTTCCTCCTTGCCCCACTCTGCACAGCCTGCTGATAAGCAGGCAGACACAAACCCACAGTTTCTATCAGGAATAATTATCAAACTGAAAAGACAAGTTTCCTTCACAACGAATATATTTATCTGTATGTGAGAGACAGAAGACTGTGACCAAAACAAACACCAGAATTTGGGCTCAGCTTGTTACTATTTGACCCTAATTAATTCAAATCTAGTAAATTGTCTGGACACCGATAGAAAAATTATTTCTAATGATACAGAGCAGCAGGAGTTAGTCAGTCCATGCAATTAAAATAAAGCATGAGGGGACAGGCAAATTACTGTTTTAGGCTTTGATTCAACACAGTATTTCAGCACAAGTTTCAGCCTTAATTTACTTTCATTGTGCTGAAATACTTTGCTGAAATGAAGCCTCAAAGACCTTTTTTTTTCTCCCACTTCTCCTTTAATCAGACCAGCCCTCAACTACACGCACAAGACATGATAGCGCCTTCTAAACCACAAGTTCTCTGACTGCTGTGGGAGAGGGCTGCTGCAAAATCAGCCTCTCCTTAGCAAGGCATGTTTCAACTTCGGAAATTTGAATATTTTTTACTTTTCTAGAAGCCCTTCAGGGATTAAACAAACTATAGAGGATCCTTCAAGCCTTTATAAGGTGGTTTGGAAGTAGAAACTGCAATTTTTGAAGCAATTAAATATTTTAATTTCATTATAGCATATCATTAATATATTTATTAAGTTTTAAGGATGTAATATATTTTTAAATTAAATAATTATATTTCAACCTTCTGTACTGAGAATTTTCTGTGGAAGAATCTTTCTGTAAAGGGCCCAACTCTGTGTAGGGGTACACAGGGGGAGGATTACCCTGCTGCTGCCAAGGCACTTCTCCTAACCTGAGCTTCAGGTAAATCTCTGGAAACCTGGGTAAATCCAAAGCTGCAGGAAGTTTAGGATAGAGTGATTGTATATGAGACTTAAAAGAGAGTTCTGGACTCTCTGAATTTCCTGTAACTAAATCTGACCTTTCTCTAGAATAATCAATAAGTTGTTTAAAATCAAAACAGTGGGTTCATATTACATGGGAAATTGTGTGACATTAGGCCATATTAGCCAGAGTAATATTTTGCATTGTGATTTATTTTATAAAACAGACACTTTAAAGAAGTGAACTAAGAATTACTACCTGAGGTCTTTAGTAATTGGCAGCTAATACTGTCTCTCTGATCCATACCCAACATTCTTCTTTTTCAGGAAATATGGGCAAATCTGTATGTGCAGTTTTAGGTTACTTTTTCTCTTAATGTCACAGGACACCTGCCAATAGAAAGCTCTGTTCCTAGTGTCTGAATAAAACAAGGAATTCTCTGGTGTAAATGTGATCATGACAGATGGGAACACCTATAATTCCTGTGAGGATTGTGGTGAGCCAGGTCCATTTGGGCCATCTCCAATCCAGCAGCCAGTTCTGAGAATGTCATAACTTAATCATTATACACACTACAACAAATACTGCTACAGTCAATCTCTGGAACTGGGTAAAGAGCCCTCTAAAGCACAAACAATAGATCTCCCCTGTCTGTTATGGGCTGAAACATATATTACCCAGCCTTAACACACATCAACATGTATTACTAGCACTGAGATAAGACTCACTCTTAGTCCAGAAGCAGATGAAAATCCCTCACTATGCACAGAACATTGACAAATACAAAACATTACTCAAGAATGAACATTTCCCAGGGCAGGTGAGTGATTTAACAAACCAGCAGCACTGTTGTTGCCCTCAGCCTCCAGGGTGCATCCACTCCTTCCTCACCTCCTGAGCCAGGCTCCCCCCCTCTGGCAAGCAGCAAGCTGATGCAGAAGTGAGAACCAAACCCTGCTTTCTCGAGGGGTGAAGGGCAGAGTCCAATCACAGCGGCTCCCCTAATTTGAATGCTGACACGTTTGCTGCAAGTGACCTTTGTGATATCTCAAGGAATGCAAACAAGTGATAACACTGGCAGGGAGAGGGGGGCACCGACTGAGGAGGAAATGCATATTTTCCACATCACATCAGCCTAATTATCAGTTATTGTCCTTTGCAGAATCTTTTAACTATGCTTACATGTCTAAGAGTGTAGCTACTTAACCCTCACACCACTCAAATGGCTTTGCCCCATAAAATAAGCTAAACCCAAACCTTCTTTTGCAAGAAACGAGTTGCACTTCAGGTTTCATCTGGTGCTTTCTACAGAGCAGTATGAGAACAGCCAAGCCTGTAAAAGTCAGTATGTCCTCACCTGTCTGGCAAAAGCGGTGCTGCAGTTCCTTATGGGGGGGCACCAATGACACAGTTAATTTTGGGGCAGAATCCAGTGACCACTGAAGGTGAGTTACACAGAGCTCAGGCAGCAATTCCTTTGTGCTACTGATGATTCCGGGCAGTTTTTTTATGATGAACCAAATGTTACAACCTGTTTTTTGAAATTGGTTTCTCTGACTTTGAATCATGGGGCCATGGTTTACCAACACTGCCGTGTCAACGGGTACAGTTCATGGAGCAGACTTGCCCAACACTTTGTGTCATCATCTGTGTTCCTTCGCTGGTCCCTCCCTATCATATTTTACTGAAAATTGAGTGGGCAACATCTTCATTGATAAGCTCTTCTCTGACCACATCCCCTTTAGCTTAAGTGTCCAGCATTCTCTCCTTGTTTTGTGCTCTTACCCAACCACCTTGGGTCCATCAATGACACTTAGCACATCCCCACAGTGCTTTATGAGCACAGCAGGCAGGTGGAGCAGAAGGGAAGAGGGGTCTGTCACGACCCTTGCCTGTCCTTTCATTGCTCTCCCATGAAAGCTTGACAGAAGCACGTGGACCAAAAAGCTTTTTTGTCACCATAAATGCCCCTTCACACCAGAACAGAAAATGTCACAGAACATCAGGACATATTTTGGCACACGGGGTAAATGCTAGGAACAAGAAACTTAAATTTTAGCTTTTTCTAAGAGGACAACGAAGAGACCAAAGATTATACCTGTGATATTCTTGGCAGCTGTTGTTATGCAGGAGTGCTGCTGCAGCAATCTGTGCCCAACTGCAGTTTAGATTCAAGGGCTTTAAGGAATGAGCAATTAAGTTACAATGCAATGGAGGGTCCAAGAGGAACAACCAGCACCCAGTATCTGTTTGCCCTGCTGGGATGATGTCCCTTAGCCAGAGAGAGATGGGCATCATAAAAAATTAGGTGCTCTCAGGGATTCCTATTTTAAAGCCACTGGATTTTTCAGTCAGTTAAAGTAACTCAGATTTTCAATGCTTGATAATTAAACAACTCATAAGAAGATATTATCAAAGAAGTAAATGCAGATCATTCTGACTATATATTGTTTCTTCTCCAAGTATTGGAATATACATTTTATGCAGAATTTCCAAAAGTTATCATAACTTTCCACAAATTAATGAGTTATTTTACTCTACTGAGAGCACCATTTTCAAAATCCAGCCCTCACCTTTCTGGAATATCTGAGTGACAGGCAATCTGAGGTGCCACAGATAACCTGCAAAGCACAACCCTGGCCCATGGCACAGATCAAGGAGCTGAGAGCTGCAGACCAGAGACCATGCTGTCAGGAGATCTCTCTCTCTCTCAGAGAATAGCTTTGAAGTGCTTAATTTAAAGAAAACATAGAACAGTTGATTAAAGGGGAATGTGGCTTCAACAAAGACATTATTTTTCACTCCTGTAATCCTTGTGCGTAAGCAAGGCACATGAAAGCCCCTGGAGAAAGAGACATGCAAAGTGCTCTTCAGAACAAGGATTTGCCTTTTCAATCAACTGGTGTTCAACCATACTTTCCAAGCAAAGCTTAAGCAAATGGGATTTTGGGAAAAAGTCATTGCTTTGACACATCAGCCACCTGCCCAAGCAATGTCAGGAGGTTACAAGGAAAATACCCCAACATTTCCAAGGGGGAAGTTATCCTTACAGCCTACAGAGTTCTCTAGTTCCTTCCTGCAGGACAGTTTCTTAGCATGAATCCATAACAGAAGTGATTCTGGCCCAGCTGCTCCAGAGGAGTGTTAACTACCTGTTCTTTCCACACTGGGACCCTTGCTCCCACCAGTCCTTGTTAATGTTCACACCGGTGGTTTCAGATTTTTGGGCCATCATTTCACTGTTAACAACAGGACAGCTGTAAAGCAGAATGAAGTATTTTTCTAGGTAGTAACCAAGTAGGAGAGGAACAATTCCATCCCCTTAAATCCTTCTCATTTAAAAGCTGAAAAGAGAGAATCTGTCTAAATCCTCTTGCAGGGAGCTAGAGGTCAAGTTGGGAAGATGTTGCAATTTACTGCTGTATTGTGCCAATAAGCAATACAGAAGAGAATTACCAAACAACATGGTCGTCTTCTTATCCCATCCCCTTTCACGGGGAAGGGAGAGAGAATTTTGTTGTACAAATCATAAGTGGAAAAATTATGATGTTTTCCCACTATAGAGCATTGGCCAAAGCCTGGAGTGACATAAATAAATACCGCTGGAAAGGAGGGGAGGAGGAATAGAAAAGTTATACAAGCTCTACCCTTCTTGGGATATGGCATATTAAAAAATGCCATTGAAGTTTATTGTATATTAAAAACGTCAGTATTAGATTGTTTTTCTCTGGGACTGTGAAATAATAAACAAGCCAGAGACTTGGAATGTTCATTTTTTTCCTTGGGCTGTCTCTTTTCCCTGACACAGATTTTCCTACTGTCCATGTATGGCTCCTCATCACACAATCTAGGTGACAGAGAAAGTAATACAAGTGGTATGAAATGTAAGTATCTCTTGAGAGGATGGGGTAAAGTGCAAAATTTCTTTCAAAAATTCTTGGGAGTCACTCTTCTAGTTACCTTAAACCACTGATTTCTCATCTCATTGGAGACCTTCAATTTTAGCATTCAGACTCTTAAGACAAGGTGCTCCACATCTTGTAGGACTGGTCTGCATGCAAACATCCCACTCAAGAAAGATTACTAGCTAGATTTGATAGGAAATAAAGCAGAATATCAAGAAATTTCAGCTACATAAGGCCAGTTACTCACGTATATTACAGAAGGTTTAAGGGATGTTTTTAAATATTTCTGTTTCTATTTATTGCTGCTTCATAGTGCAAGCAGACTGAGAAAAAACAAAGTCTCACAAATGGAAAGTGATGGCAGGATAGGTGACAGAGACTCAGACAGACTCCAGAGGATGCTTCTTTTATAAAAGATAAAAGGAGCTGCAAGCTGTTGTCCCTCAGGTAAAGCAGGGGTGGTCTGCAGGTTCTAAATCACTCTTCAGGGGGGCTGATCTGGCTCTTACTGGAGGAAACAGAAACTCTGGTTGCTTAAATGAGGAATGGATGTTTTTGCTGTAAAATAAATTCTGTCTACTAGGCATGATTACATATTGGATAATTATACAAAAGCTCATTCCTTCCACTGCAGAAAGTAGTGGAAGAAATTCTCCAGCTTATGTTCAGCATATCAGACCAGACAAGCACAATAATACCAACAGTATTAAGAAAGCACTTCAAGATCTCTGGATAAAAATATACCAGAAGAAAATTCAGTCATCCATACTTCTCCTGGGTTTAGACATAAGATTACACATTCCACAGGTAGAGTAGTTTGCATCTCTAAACATCTCTTTCTTAAATGCACAGTTGATAACTAAGGTACTGCCAAGACCCTATAGCCTGTGCTCAGAAATGGTACAGACCAGTTAGAGACTGGCAACAGTAAGTTCTCCCTCACAAGTTTTCTGGCATGTGTTGGTTGTCAAACTTCTCTCACCTCTTTTTGTGGAGGTTTTTGTGATGGGGGAAAGTAAAGGAAATCTTTATTACTGGCCAAAGCTCATGTTTGTTTACTCAGCACACATTCTCTCTCTACCCTAATACACGTGGGTTTATCTTTTAAACTGCCAGCTGGCAGATTTTACAAGAGTTATGATATGACAGACTATGGGAGAGGAGCATATCTAGGCAGCAGGTGAGGCTGGCCAGACCTGTCATTGCCATGATTAGCTTGTAAGAATTATATCCCACTTTCGTTAATAAAAAATGAACAATAAGGAAATAGGGAATGAGCTTGTACTTTAGTAATCTGTCTAAAGGTTTAACTGCTCTTGCTTTTCCACTTGACCTTGCTACAGGAGTGAGAAGCAATAATTTGCCACTAAAGCATTGTCACTTATCTCCTATTTAAATTTGCATATTTTAATTTGAGCTGCAAGATCAGGCTATGATTTCAGCTACTAGATTAAAGGATCCCTAATACTGTCTTTCTAAGTAGGCACTGAGAGATGGGAGCCAGGCTACATCTCAACTTTGCTGCTAGTTCCTTAAGCCTCATGACTTCCAAAACAACAGATTCAAATATGAGGACAAGCATCAGTGGTCCTTGAACACCGTGGGTGTAACAGCCCTAAGCTGTGTCTGTCCATGAGGTTTGGGAAATGCTGTTGTTTGTTCTGAAAGCCTTTGCCCTTGAATGCAAGTACACTCGGCTCCCCTTTTGCTCCACAAAGTTAACAGAGACATGCCTGTGGGATGACTACTCCAGTATTTACATATTTATGCTCTGTCCTGTATTAGTAGACATTTCTGTCAGCAGCCCATGACCTTTGGTCAGGTCTAGGATCTGCCTGGACTTTCTATAGCTGTGTGGGAAGACAGATTCCTCCTGGCAGTCCAGAATACTTTGGGGAGGGGTAGGGAGGTTATTGTCCTTAACAGGATAAAGTCTTCACACCTCATAGCAATACCATCTCTTGACTTCCCGGGGCAAGCGCTGCAGAGGAGGGTTTCAGGAGGCAGCAGCACACCAGGTGACAAGACTGCTGGTAGAGGGGCAGAGAAACATGGAGGGAGGGAAAACTCTTACTGATAAGACAGAGTCATCTGTGGCTGTCCCTACAGGAGGAAGGCCCTGATGTGCAAAAGATTAACCTGCACTGAAATTCATTGTGATCCAACATTGCCTCAGCATCACTCCCTCAGGACTTCCTGAGCTGGCACTGCTACTTATGAGAAACACCTTGCCCACCTTCACCTTGAGGTACATTTCCAAGTTTATCCATATGGTTTAGGAGCACAAACCACGCTGCTGTCGACAGAGATTTTTTTTCCCTGAGGCTCATGCTCCTGTTTCACTGAGAAGTAGCTGAAATATCTCATATAAAAAACAACATTCATAACAATGAGAAGTTATTTTGTCTTTTACAAGAGACGGAGCTCTACAGAAGCCTTTGACAGCCCCAAAAGCTCTAGAAAGGCCACTGAGAGGAATATTGTTGGATTTGGCTCCATAGCAAAAGACAAGCCTCATCGCTCCCACTGACTCCAACTGGCATTGGACTGGATCCACATGTGAAATGTAAGCAAAATATCCTCAGAGTCCTTCACAATATAGTGGATTACAGCAAGAGTGGGTGTTTTTTTATAAAAAATGGGATTATAACAAAAGGACATCGTTGTGTCCAGGGCCTTCCTTTCCCACTCACCAAACATTTAGGGGAAAAGGCAAAGGGACTGTTCTCACACGCATGGATACATCACCTCTTCAGCAAACATGTCCACAAATTTGTTTCCCAGCAGAAAACTAAAACAAGCAGAAAAATATTTTTCTCCCAGTGTTTGCTTTCTATTTGTTTTCTGTTGCTACCTTTGTGCCTGCAGCAACGTCAGTGTTCCTGAGCCCCAGAACCCACTGACTTTGCATCTGCTGCCTTTCAAACCCCAAAGGATGGCACTAGAGCAGCTCTCCCTTTGCAGCTGGAAGTCACAAGACTATTTCAGAGTTGGGATGAACAGGCAGAATGCTGGTAACATAAATAGGGGCCTCCAGCTGGGTCAGGGACTTGAACTGGGATGGGACATACCACCTCAGCTGTGTTTTAAGCAGATTTTTAAGGAATTGGTTACCTTTTTAAGAGTTGTTGTCATTATTATTATTATTATTATTACAAGTTTCTCTGTTGTTATCTTTATTTCTCTGTCTTCGTGACTGCTCATGGAAAGCAAAATACTGAAGGTGACTGGCAGATTCAAATTCATTTTTGAAGCTAAGCAAAAGCTGCAGGGTTTTATTCACCCAGTTTCAAGCAGAAAAAATGTATTATCAACTTACTGGTGAAAAAAACCCCACATCTAACTGCACATATCTAACCAGGGCAACCTCACAGTCCTGTCATTCAAAACTTCACTGTTGCTTTCTCATTGCTAGACAACTTTCTATGTTGAAAAGTGACAAACTCTTCTGCGCAAAGATCAAGGACTATAAATTTTCACATTCTGGGCACTATAAGAACCATAAATATCAATTTCTCAAATGAGTCTCACTTCACTAGGCGTGACTTTCACAAACTTGTATAATGTGTGAACTTATTTATCACTCAGAGACCTGTTAAACAGCCAGCCACAAAATCCCATTGCATTGTTTGAAGCCTAAACCTCAACATCATTAAAGTTTAATGTTTAAGCTAGTTTCTGGGTACATACAGAATTCAAATCCTTGTAAAATCTTTTTAATTTCCTGCTCTTGTTCTCTGGGCATACAGAGTGGACTGGTAAGATATTTTACTTTTTTTTTTTTTTTTTTTTTTTTCCACATTACTGGTAAACTCCTTCGGCTTCAGCCATAAACAAAATTCATGTCAGATAAGGCAAAGGTTCCAAGATAGACAGTTATTAGCTCAAAGCCAGAGTGTTTCATTTTAGACTTCATCCCCATTTAAACCATGAAAACCTCAGTAAGTATTGAATTTAAATCCACAGTCACTTTCTCCAGGCCCTTGTCAAAGGACTAATTTTTAGTTTCTATTTTACAGTACCTCCTAGATCCCTGTGCTGAGAGGGACCACACTGCATAAAGTAGAGCCACATGCACACACAGAGCAAGAAGCAGTCTCTGTCCTGGAGTGTTTCTGATCCCAGGCAGACCAGACAAAAGGTAAGAAAGAGGTGCTATGTTTACAGAATGTGTCACTCAGAAGGTCTCTGGCTCCAGAAGGATAGCTCAGGATTCACAAGTCTTAATCCAGGACCTTACCTACCACATCAGATTTTGTCATCCCTTATTAAACAAAACAAAGTATATGTATACAGTAAAGGGTACATGTGGATATAACAAAGTATATGGATATAAACCTTTTTGTAAGAAAAGTTCTGTCCTTACAGGAGCAACCACAAAACTTCATGAGCCTCTTGGATCCACCTGAATCCTCTCTTTTCTCAAAGTACATGCTAATGGCCCCTGATGACTTGCTCTCACACAGAAACATCAGCTCACCAGAGAATAGTTTTTGCAGGAGAGCACGATGTTTGGATATGTGTTTACTGAAAGGGATCTTTATAGATTTCTGGTTGCTGTTGGTCCTGTTGCCCTATTTCCCTGTGCCAAAAGGGTGAGCAGCACATTGCCTCTAAGAAGGATTGTTATCCCCTGCTCCAAGGCCTCCAGGACCAGGCAGCTATCAGGAGAAAGGTAACTGCACAGGCAAGCCTGAGCTGCTAACTCCCAGCCAGGGCTGCAGTGTGTATGAAACTCTGGCTGCCAGATGGAGTCCTGGGTCACCACGAGCCCTCAGCATTCGCAACATGACTGCTTCCCATGCCAAGCTGCTTCAAGCCTGTCTAGGTAAGTTTAATTGTTGCTTCTCTTCTCTGCACAGTGCCCAGAAGCATGACATGGCTAAGGCAGCTGTCCCAAAGGAGCACTCCAGGCAGGGAATGGCTGCTGTCTGCCTTGGCCCTCATGGCTGAGGATGTCTCCTGCAGCAAGCCATCTCCCCAGTACTGTGCCCATGGCCCACACAACAGGGCTCGTGGTACTTTGCCAAACTGGGACAATACAAAGGAGAAATTGGGAGCTGCAAAGCAGAGCAACAGTTGGCAGCAGCACAGCAGAGCCCTCACTTCCACTGTACCATGTCTGTGATTTTCCACCCAAATCATTGTGCCATTTGAAGGAACGCAGACCTGTGTCATTCTAAGTTACAGTCAGACTTGTGGGTGCCATTAATTATGCTCAGTGAATGGTAAAATAGACAGAGACAAAATGTTGTAAGTAAGCACGCTGTAGAAAAAGCCAAAAGGAACACACCAACAGCATATTCAAAAGCCACCTGCCGCAATATTCATGGTGTGACTCACATGTCTACTAAAGTACTGCAGAAACCCTGGAGTAGTTACACAATTCACACCAGGAGTTAATGTAAAATTAAGTCATCCTAAATGGTCATTCAAACTAAGTAACTAAGGGTTACTGACAAGGGAAGGGATGAAATAAAATGTTCCTGTTGTTCTAGACAACAAAAAAGACTGCTAAGGAAGTAACTTTATAACCTGAGAAGGGTCTGCAGCTTTAAGAAATTTTCCCCTAAAGGTTGTAAAGCTTTTACTATGCAAAGTATTTTTGCTATTATATACACTGGCGGCCACTAAGTGCAGCTATTATTTCTGGCGGTCATTCAGAGAAGGTCGGGACTGATAAAATGTTTAACAGAGTTTGTTTGGGTAGATCCATCTGTGTTTTTAACCACCCATACAGTCTTTTGTGTCCTTTTAAAAGATGCTTCATGTTCTGGAGACTAATAAATTACAGTCTTTATTTTTATTTGCCATCTTTTATTATTTATCATGCCACAGCAAAGAATGACTTATTTACAGTGTCCACGCTTTTCTTTACAGATGCCTGGACACAGGCATCTGAAAAATAGGATGTTTCTTTGCTGTGGGGCAAGGGTGCAGACTACACAGAGCTCCCACTTCCTAAGGAAAAGCCACGTAGGGTTGTGACCTGTTGCTCTCACTCCTTACATCTTGGGGTGAGTTCATGCCTCAGAGGAACCCAGAGAGTAGATTGTAATCAAAGAGCAGGGAAGCAAGAGCTGTGTTGAAAGGTTGTAGCAATCATCCCAAGATGGAGCTTCAAAAAGGAAATGTTTTCAGGACATGTGAGCAGTAGGAAATATATCCTAACTAGCTGGGATGGACTGTGATAGCATTTTAACACTGGATGGGTTTGGCAGTGCAGGATTTGAAACCTAACCCCATTATAAACTTTCTGTAGTGTGTGGAATAAACCAGGGGAACTCTCAGCACCTCACTTTGCTGCCTGGCTGCACTGCATGGCTGCAAGGTGACAACCTCTGCTACTGTTTATGAGTCCCTTGTGTCCAAAAGCTGAAATGAAATATTGCCAGAACCTCATTGCTTCAAAATGCTGTGCAAACATTTGCTGACTATGAAACAGGTAAGAATAGATATTTTACAGATGGGAAAGTAAGACACAGAACAAACAGCTTGCAGCTAGTGATCACTAGTTAATGTGTGCCCCACATTTGTGACACAGATAACTTCCATTGGTGTAAAAAGACATTTAAATTCCACAGTGAGAGGATCCTCACGTCTGACAACCATTCTGTACAGTTCATAAAGCTGCTCGTATCCAGAGATAGCACTGTCCTGAACTGTCCTGGTTCAGGTCCCTCTGCCACTTACCTGAGCTTATCTGCTACAAAAATCACACGCCGCTCCAGCAGGAGAGAGGCAAAGATGCGGATGATCTGCCGAACACTCAGGCACTTGAAAAGGCACTCAAAGTCCACGTGTTCCAGACGTGAGTCCATGGGCCTCCGCAGCTCAATGACCTGAACACATCCAACAAACACCAGTCAGCATCGCTGGCCAGGGCTCACAGTGCCAGGGATGCCCAGCACCCCAGCCTGGGCCTCCAGCACCGCTCCAGGCTTTCCTTTCTCCTTTTGAGGGGACACAGGGAATGAACCCTGTCCCCTTTGGCAAACTGAGGCTGGAGGCAAAGCACTCCACAGAAATGGCATATTGCACAATTCACTATCAGGTCATTCTTCCCAGAATACAGCTGTGTGCATTGCTGTCATTTCTGAGGGAAGCACACTTCTCCCTTGCAAGCAGTGTGAGAGACGTAAAGCTTGGCTCAGTCAACTGTATGAAACAAGTAACAATTGGAAACACTGGAGCTGGAAGCTTTCAGGGTTAAAACAGTCATAAAGACAATGTAAATGTGGTTCTAAGCTTGGCTAGCAATTCATGTTAACATCTAGATAGGAGCCAGGGACTGAACTAAAAGGCCAGGCAAAACTGAAACCAAATTTACTAAATTTCCACTCTTCCATGATGCATAATTCACTAGATAACATTTAAAACCTTTTTATTTTCTTATATATCTTTTCATATAAAGATATGTACATATATATATATATATATATATACTTAACTGAGGAGTCAGGACAAGGCCTTAGATGGTGACTTGTAACATCCCTTTAAAGTCTAATTTTCATACTTCATCCATGACCTCAGGCCCTCTCCTTCCTTTTCTCAAATGTCTTTTGCTTGATTCCTTTATTATATCTTCCTTTTACTCTGCAATTGACATGCTCAGATGTGGAACTTGAAGGCAGAGGACAGAAAAAAGAAGAGGGAAAAATAACATGAAGAGAGTAACAGAAGGAGAAAAATTTGAAACTCGAGAGAGCAAGTGATGAACTATTGAGGAATTCAAGGAAAGAGAAGGGAAAGAGAAAAAGTTGTCCAACTTGAAGTTGTGTTGAAACCTCTGAAGGCATATTAACAGGAACATATATACATCTCCTTCTTCCCAGATGTCCAAAAACCACCGCCACTTTATTGTCTTAGACCCCTTTTATGTTTTCATGCACATGATACTATTTTCCACAAGCGTGCCGTATCAGGTTTAAACTGGAGTAGGCCTTACAAAATTCCTCACAAACAGTATTTGTGTACAGATTTGATTTTTTTAAGCCTGAAATACAGAAATATTACAATGCCAGAGTACTGGACACCCATCACTGAGCTGCTGCCCCAAAAAGCAGTAAATAACACATTGCAGAGTGACAGTGTACCAGGAAGGCCTCCTTGGGAAATGCTGCCTGCTTACTTCTTCCTCATAACCAGTAAAGGTGCCCACTTCCATTCCTTAACCGTGGGATTGCAAGCTCAAATCAAGCTTATGTGCCAAATCACGAAGAGCTGATTTTATTGAAAAACTTCCAACACCAAAATGTTGCTGCAGGGTACAATGCAATGCAAGTTACAGCAACTTTTACAAATACCATGGATGTTTTCTGCTGCCTGGCAAAGCCTTCTGCTTCACTCTGCTCATCACAAAGAAATATCCTGTCTACTTCCCAATTAATCATCATCTTTGTTTAGGCAAGAGGAGCCACAATGGAAGGACAAGATTCTGTTCCTAATTAAGCCAGTGCATTCCATTTAAATAACGAGTTTGTACTAGCATAACAGAGAGCAAAGCTCAGCCAGAAGAGAGTTGTTTGTTTGCTTGGAATTATCTCAATGTTTTTCTCTGGGAGAGTTCAGGAGCTTGAGCAGAGGATAGAGAAGTTGCAGATCCATGGTTCCCAGATATATTCACATCAAAAATGCATTATCAGATCTTTCCACTGTTACTCCAATCACCCTTTCAGCTGAAGCCTCTCCAGAAGAAAATGCTCGTAACTTGAACATGCCTTGAAAGTCACTTACACAAGGAACTCTTTACATTTCATACCAACTGGCATTACAGGCCCACTCCACAGAATTCAGTGGCATTACATTTAGAAAAAATATGATTTAATATAAAAATAGTAAAAGCACTGTAAAACCTACCCTAAGGAGAGCAAAATAACCCTTAAACAGGATTTTTTTTTTTAAACTGCTTTCACTAACTGGGATAAATTCTATTCCTATCTTCACTAATCTATCCCCCCTATATGCTTGCCCATCTGAGTGGAGCTACTGCATGCTTGCATAAGGGCATGCAAAGAGCAAAAATTTGACACAGTTAATGGCTGGCAAGCCTCAAGTTACAAAAACTTTTCATCGACATTGCCATTTTGCAGTAAGGCATATGTTGTATAATGGTAGGCTTCTAGCTACTTGAGTCAGTAAGAAAAAGAAGTTATATCTATTATATGTACGTGCACACATGCACAAAAAACTTTTATATGACACGCTTTTCTTTAAGGGACAGTTAAAGGGTATTTATTACCAAAAAACGCCATTTAAATGCTGCTGGTCACTCCTACCAAGGCAAGGACCAGCAGTAATGAGTTTTGAAATAGCAACCAGCTGCTGAACTGCTGCAGTATAGACAGCATGGGAAACTCACACTTGCCTCTTATCACTGTGATAAAGCCCAGCTATGCCATAGTCTGTGAACTACACTAGGCCAGGCCATACTGGGACATTTGTGTTGTGTTTTTTTTCTTAAACCCAACCTACTAATAAACATAAAATAATAAATAACAATAAATTTGCTTATAATCATGAATGGGAACTAGCATTAGCATACCAACACTGGTGCAGTTCCTGCACTGCCCAATTTGAGGGCCTGCCGCCTCTTATCCCTGCAGTATCTGTATTGTCTCCTCCTGTTTTTCTTTTACTGTTTAATACTGGAGTGGTAAGGGGGAAGACTTTTAATGTTTGCAGTTGCTTTTTACCTCATTTCCAGCTCCAGGCAGAAAAGTTTTGACTTTGATTGTCTTTCCAGGTGCAGGAAAAGGAGATTCCATCAGACTTCTCATAAATGGATAAACCAGGGCAGCAGATATTCCCCTTCTCCTTTCAACCTCATCCAGGATCTAATTCATTAGTAAGACACGAGAGAAAGAAACAGAACGTGTCAGCACCACATACACTTTTGAAGCATCTCTTAACCCACATGCACCTAAACATGTGGCACATTCAAGTTTAATTCTCCTCTGCCATGCATTTCTTCACTACTATCAAGGCCCCAGAATTGGATCATACGCTAAAAATGATGCATTTTCTGGTTACAAACCAGAGCCTGTTTGTGAATGGAGTTAACACAGAGGCAAGGAAGAATGAATGAATCTGGAAAGGAGACAGAAGACTCAGCATGACAAAAGGGATCTATATTGTTGGGATTTTGCCTGAAAAAGAGGGTGAACTGAAGGAGAGAAAGATGAAGACAAATCCCATGATCACAGGCAAGGTCAACATTGTGTCTCAGTGGTACATCCTGACATTTGTATTAAGGAAAAACACTTTCTTCTACCCTGGGCGTCCGTTCCGTTTCAACTGAGATGGCAGGAAAAAGCCAGAGCAGCAAGAAAAGCAATGCTGCCACACTATGATAGAGGTCTACCAGGAAAGAGCTCCTGAAAGGGTATCAGCAGTGGCTGTCCTGTCACAGTCTGGGCTGAGCTGGAGAGCCACAAGCAGCCTCATGAAGCCTGCCCAGCTGTTCACACTGGGTGCCTGCATTATGGTCACCTGCTGTTTGACACAGCCCAGAGCAGGCAAGCTAGTTTTGAAACAAGCAGATGGAACTTCTTAGAGAGAAAACTGTTATTTTCTTCTCTTTTTGGTCACATGGGCCAACATGAATTAGATCACAGCTAAGTTTTCCCACATTAGACAGACCATATAGATGATAAACCTAAAGAAGACGAGAAAGCAAGTTTCAAAGCAGTTAGTGGTTTGACCTGAAATGGTGATCTTTTAACCACCACTCAAGAGCAAAAGGCTATACGAGAGTTAGGGGGTCTGAGCCAGGCATTTTCTCTTGTTTTTCTTGGAAATTATTTTCACAGAAACAGAACATTAAAAGATACTTAAGCACAACCTGGTGACTTGGAGTGATAGCTGGTGACACTAAATGCCAACACAGGCATTAGCTAGTGCATAGGTTCCCCTTCCTCCTTGCAACATAGTAAAGGCCCCTATATTCATAACTTGCATTCAAGTCCTTAGAAGTGGCAGATAACCATAAATGAGGACATGAATTTCATTCGTGATGTGATTTGCAACATAGCTATCCTCACCAGACAAAACCAGATGCCCAAATGGGATGCAGTAATGAACCAGGGCTGTGTCCCAGGTTCCTTGGTGCTCCTGCACCCTGTCAGCACACAGCTGTAATGTGCCCAATATCCATCTCCTTCCCTGCAGTCACTGTTTGATGTTTTAGTTGCTGGAGTTGGAGGTCATGTGTGTGTCATATGCCTGCCCCAACAACCTTCACAACACAAATAAAGAGGAGTATTTAAACCAAATAAAAAATTGAACAGAGATCTCAAGAGATAAACCGGTTAAAACTGTTTGTTGAAACCATGACCAAATGAACTGGCTGGAGGTTAAGATATCTGTGGTTCTCAAGTCTGTCTTAGCAATAGGTATTACAAGAGTGAGTGAGCATAAAAGGAAGACGTGGATGATGAAAATAATGCAGGGTTATCAGAAATAGGATGATAAACATTTTAAAACAGAGGAGTGCTTTTGCTTTTCTGGTAAATAATATCCAAGATTTAATAATCTGAGGTCTTTCATCACTCACATTTTACTGTAAAGACAACTATTCCATGTTTTGACTAATTCAGAAAAATGCACCATCGTGACTTTTTTCCTCTCTTTCACAGGATTTATCATCTAAGGACAACCAAGGTTCCTCTTAACTGGCTGAAAAAGGAGATTCTCACTTTTCAAGAACTTGTGTCTCCATCCACACCATATCTGTCTTCAAAACCAACAGGGACACTAAGGCTCAAGTTCTTCCTCCAACCCTTTCCAAATGTGGTTCTTGGAGCATGTGTTAGGGAGCTGTGCTAAGCCCAGCCCAGGGCTGGAGTCAGCCCCGTGTGCCCAGCATCCTGTTCCCACCCTGGCATGGTGCCACTGGGAGGTGACCAGCCCTGTTCAGGACAGCACTGCTGTGACCAGACCCCAGTGTGAATGGGACCTTTCTGTGGCCCAGCCCCTCCACGAACCCAGGAGCTGAAAACCAGCACAGACATGTTACAGCCACATTCAGGACCCAAGATGGAACTGAGTGTGAGCTTTCCTTCCTGCACACATCAAGAATTCAAGGCACACTGGGCCTGCCTGACACAGTGCCTGGGAACAGCCCCTGCTGAGGCCACTGGAGTTACACATTCACCCATCAGCCCTGAGGTCACTTTGGCTGAATGACCAGACACTTTTTCCCCAAGTTACAGGCTGAACTGTAAAAACAATTTTTTACAATTTTTGTGCAATGACATTCCTTGTCTGACCTTATACCTCAGCTACAGCGATACTTGGTTGTAAGGAAGATATTTAAATTTTCTCCTCTTTTTTTTTTTTTTTTTTTGTGATTTTTCCCTCTCTCAAGTTTTCCTTTGAAAAAACAGCTCACTATCAAAATTAGATAAAAACATAATAGCAAACAAAGAGCCTCAAGAGATCTGTCCATACCACGAGTCTGGTGAGCTGTGTGATCCTCCCAGAACAATGCATTCTGTTTCACTCACAGATATCTGTGTTTAGATACATATTATGCCTAAGAGACGCTGTTAGAAGCTCTTTATTTCTGAGCTTTACAAAAGATGTCAGAAGCAGAATTGCATTTAACTAGTGCAACCCCACTGTTGTTCTTCACACAAGGTTTGTGTTAAACAAAGTTTTATCTAGAAAAGATTGAAACCTGCTTTGAAGATAACAGTCTGTGTGAATATTAGATTGTATGAACAATATAAATGCTATGATTTTTATTAACTTCAATGATTTACATCTTCTTTTCAACTTTATTCCTATATGAATGAACAAGAAAAATCTGTGTAAGGTGTTTGAGATTTCCCATATCTGAAGTGAAAACATCTGGCAAACTAAAACCTTATCAATTAAAATTTCGCCAATTAAAAGATTATTCAGGCTTTTCTAGCCTCCTAGAATTAAAAATCCTGTCAATAGTGTTAAACATATAAAATTCACAAATAATCAAATAATCTTTTTTCTTAACCTCATCATTCCATGGAGTATTGGAGTACAAGTGGTATTGGCCCATCTTTCAAACTATAGATGCCAAGAATTACAGCTTGACACAGAACGGCTGTAGAAAACAATGGAAAAAACTCCAGGCAGCCAGATCATACAGACACCCAGATGTTTTTTGAATCAAATTCTGCCTCAGTCACAGAAGTAATAAGATTTTTTGATGAACCCAACAATAGGGATGAACTATCCAAAATAGAAACTGTAAAATAGTTATCTCGCATCAAAGGAAGAAATTCTTCCCGTCTGGTTCATCACTGTGGACGTGTCTCAGTAAACAATCAAATTAAAAAGCAATATTAAAAAAGTATCTTCTTACCTTGGAAAATAAGTCAAAGCACCCCAGCCGGCTGATGACGCAATAAACCTCAGGTAGGCGCGGGCCTTTTCCACTCGGCTGACAACAGCAAAAAGGAGACAGAAATTATATATTAGTTTGGAGTCGTAAGGAAATACACTGCTCTCTCTGATCACCCAGTTGGCCATCATGTGATGTCTTTCACTATCTGTTTCTCCAACAAATAGCTGCTCTTGGAAAAGCATCATATTTCTTACATAAGACAGGAAGCTAAAAAGTGTAAAGAGTGCTTATCCTCTTTGGAAATCACAGCACACTGGAGCTGTATTCTAATATCACTCCAGCTTGCAGCCATAAAAGCACATTGAGCTAGGACTGTAACTCGTGCCTCTGCTATGCCCCTGCTGCAGCATGAGGAGTGGGGCCACCCTGGGGTCATGTGCTGGGAGAGGAGATCTACAGTGCTAAGGGAGGTTATGATGGCTTCAGTTCCCCACTCACTCCACGGTGTTCAGATAGAGCTCAACACATAGAAAGCAAGCCCACAGACCTAAACAAAGGAAGTTGCATGAGTAAATCATTAACTTCCTCCGATTAACTCTTGATAAACATGAAACTCAAATAACAGTGGCAAGTATGAATCAATGATGCACATCCCCCCAGCCCCCTCCCAAAAAAAAAACCAAACCAACATGTAAAGATCATCCTCTATAATCATCCTACAAAAGATATTGCCTAGAAAAGCAAATGTTATTTCCTAAGCATACTGGGCTCTGCTACCCTGCCTATACCACTGCAGGGCAGGCCCACCAGCACTGTGTGTGAAAGAAGGATACAGCCACTGGCTGGATTCAGCTGGATTCAGCTTATTTACTGGAAAAGAATAGAATTAGGCCAATGACGAGCACTTTGGAGAAAACACTGTCACTGCAAGGTCCTCAGGGCAGAGGGCTGGTCTGCCTGTGTACAGTGTGTGCTGGTAGCAGTGACATCCATGCATTGAAGCTTTCCACTGTGTTTTTAATAAGCTGTGATGTAGCATTCCAGTATTGTGCAGTTGCAACTGATTTTCACCGGATCAGCAGTCACACACTTCCTGGGGGCTGTTATTTCAACAAGGCAGCTCGTCGACTTCAGATGAAGTCACATGCAATCCCAAGATATAATGCAAGGAAGTCCTGGTGCTGCCTCCTCGGGGGCTACATCCATCACAGCACAGAACGGCCGGCAGATGCACTGGCAAACCCCAGAACTACAGCAGCAAAAAGCTGAAAGGGGGGTCTGAGACAATAGGCGAGGAGGCTGCCTACATCCTTAGGTCTTATATCTGTGTTGCATGAAGTGAAAAGTGACTGTAAAAGAACCACTTGGCACCACTCAGCCTCTTTGTGCAGCTGTACATTATTGATGTGCAGCAGTGACAGAACCTTCTCCATCAATAACGACTCCATGACAGGGGAGCTCAGTCACTGTTTCCATCAGCTTCTGCCCACTTGTACATTTAGCCAAAGTGGCTGATGATCTCCTCTGTATCAGCACAAAGGTCTGATACATTTTTCTCTTTGAATCATCATTAGACTCTGCTGATGGAGTGATTAACTTCCCTGCAGTGTGTTTGACATTCACATGCCACAGAGATGACAATCGAGAGAAATTGAGGGGTAGCTGTGCTTTTTAAATCTGAATATTGCAATCTAGACTTGGACAGTCAGCAGGTGCTTGCCTGTTATAATAAAGACCACAAAAAAATACCAAAGCTAAGTGAATACAGATGAGTCTATTTCTGGATCCGAACCTGCTCAGTACACGTCACATCTCTGGAAAAGCAGAGCCCTTTTTTGTCCATATTAGGTATAAAATCCTTTCTAAAGGCACTGAGTGATTATATCAAGCATGTGGGATTTTGGTTAAAATCATTGTGTCAAATCTGCAGGAATGCCGAAGCCATGCCAGGAGCCTTGGATAACTCCCAACCAAGAGCTGTCTCACTGAGTGCCAGTAAAAACAGCACATTCCTGGGTCATCTATAAGACCAGAAACAATAACTGCTTAGTGCTTACTCCAAGATTCTTCTTCATGAAATATCATTGCTTTCAAATGTCTTAAAGGCTACATGCCTGTGAGAGCTGGGATTGTTCCCTCCTTGCACTCATCATGTAAGACATCCCTTTCTGTTATTTCAGAGGCTTTTTCCTGCAAACAGCACAGCCTGACAGATGCATACACATCATCTGTAAGAGGCAGCAAGCAAAAGCCTCAGGCAGAGCCATTCTGAGGGGCAGGATTTCTCAAATTTATAACACCCTTCATATAACCTCCCCTCTCAGCCATTAGTTTACACCTCAAAGATAGATCTAAAACACCTGCTCACTGTACTTTAGTTTGCTTCTGTTCCAGAAAAAAAACCCCACATTGTATGGAACGTGTCACTCCTGCCTGGACTCATCTCTCCTCACTAGGGGAGAGTCAGGCACAGGGTCTGGCCAGCAGTCCTAGTTTAAACTCCTCTCTTCCCAAAAAAGAGCTCTCCCAAGTTGCAGTGTGTGCTGTACAAGTCTCTACATGGCCTTGGAGCCATGTCCTCCATCCAAGGATCACTCTTGCACATAAAGAATTGGTCCAGTTCAGGAAAGTGATATGGTAAAGTAGCACAGCTGAGAGGCACCGGAGTGACTCTGCCTTGATGCACTGCACTCCTCCTGAAGAAGAGGGATGTAAGGGATGATGTTTTGGTCTGGATTTGTTTTCGATTTGTTTTCAATTTGTTTTCATGGAATCCAGGATATTTTCAGCCCTAGATCAGTATCACGAATGAAAACGCTAATGCGTTTTGTTGATAACAAGACAGTTTCCCAAAAGGATGAACATAAACTGACAAGAACTTGGCTACGAGATGGAGAAGCTGAAATCTACATCTGGGCTGGTCCGTGGGTGGCTCAGCACAATCCTTTTTATACTGACCTTAATCTGAGTTTTAGTGACAGAAGCCCACTCCGAAACCTGCTTTGGCAGGAGAAACAAGAGGCTTTTGCTCCAAAAACTAAGGCTGCCATTTTAATCTTTCAAATCACACCTCCCTGCCTGCGTGCTTGAAATCTAGGGGGGGCCTCCAGAGATTATCCCAGTCTGGCACAGCACTGAGAGTCACTTGCACACTGCACGTGCCTGCTCCCAAAGCAAGGCAGGTTGTCCCTCCAGTGGGCACACCCACCAGCCATTCAGACACATAACTCAGGGCCTGGGGTTTATAAGATATTGAGGAGGTCACGGAGTGTCAGGAAAGCTTCTGGTTTCAGAAACCCTAGAAATAACTGGGAAATGCTAGCATGTTGACATCAAAGGAACCAAAGCAGCAGAGACCAAACACATTTTCCCTCCTGCACTTCTCCCAGCTTCTTCCATCTCCTGAAGATTAAATGCATGGAGAGAAAAAGCAGCAAAACTGGAACTACCAAATGGCAAGAAAGAGGAAGATACACCACAACCCTACCTGCCATCTCTAAGAAGCAGGAGAGCAGCATCAATCTGAAACTCCAGGACTATGCTCCTTTCCCCCCAGAATGGGACAGGACATCTTACCCAAGATCTTCTATATAATTCCTCAGAGAGCATTATTCGGAAAACCAGAGGAAGCAGTAAGAGCTGCCCCAAGGCCAGGTGAAAAAGGACCATCAAAAATGCACTGCAGCAGCCTTTGCAAAGCACATGTGCTAGGCAGCATATCCAGAAACAAAGATATGCCTTAACGGTGTCAGGAATCAGAACAATTCAAAAACATTGGGAGTCCAAAATGAATAGTCAGTCACAAGCCAGTTTCTATGGCAGCTCTTGATTCCTTGTTAGGGACAAGCCAAATTCAGACCATGAGAAAACTGTGGGTGTTTTAAATCCAAAAGCTCCTCATAAAGTCGTCTTATTATTTGGGAAACATGAACTGTGAATGCCAGAGCACCCAGTGTGCACAGGGCTGTCAGAGGGGAGGGCAGGATGGAGGGAAGAAGGCAAGGAGAACAAAAAGTTTTCCACTGAGCTTTTTTCAGCCCCATAAACATCTTGCATCCAACAAAAGTTTTCACAACTTCCCTTCTCCTGAGGCTGACAGGAGAATAAACTCTCTTTTGCTGACCCCCAGCAAATGCAGCATGAACTAGTCCCACCTAACAGCTGGTTTTCATGTTTCAAGGTGCACACGTCACATTAAGGCATCTGCTCCTCCACTGACTCCTGGGGCTGGCTTGTCTTAGCCTACAAAAGTAGTGGAGAAGCAAATTTTATGTGAGAGGGAGGAGAGGGGTAGGATGAAACAGTCCCTGCAAGGGTGTCCAAATCACCTTTGCTGCTGATGTGCATTCACTAGGAAAGCTGTTGCGCGATTGCCTTGGAGGTATCAAGACATAACTGGAAAACTTCGTGCTATCTATGGAAGTGCAGATTGTCTGCTGTGGTACAATAGGTTACATTCCATCCTAATCCTGTTCCAAAATGAAACAACATAATTACATTTAAAGGGGATACTGTACAGGATTTGTAGTACAAACAAAACATAATTGTCACTGTATCCCTTGGGGTAGTTTTGGCAGCGTTTTAGCACACACACCCCAAAACCAAAATTAAAAAAAAAAAAAAAAGTCTGAAAGAATTTGAAATCTGAAAGTAAAAAAGAAAAAGTGGAGCAGTTTGTTCACATTACAAGACACCAAAGGAGAACAAGGCCAGTAAGACACAATGGTTTCCTAAAGAAAGGAATCTGCACACCAGCCTCTGCAGAAGACATGGATAGCCACCCTCACAGGATCAGGCTGGCTGGCCCAGCCAACCGTGGAGCCTGCTGATGAGGCTGCCAAGTGCTCCAGAAGGTGTGAGACACCTCTTGCTGGGTGTTACAAGAGCCTTCCCCAGGACAGCTGGGGAACATTTTCTGAGGAATTAGCCTCACAGCAGTTGGCTTGGCTTGAAGTGGAACAGTTTATAAGAATTTTAGGGTTTTCTTATGGTTCTATATTACTCAGTGTGGCCCCACCTTTCTCTTACATAATGTCTGCTAAAAACTGCATGTAGTTCCCAAATTATGGTTATTGCATTTGACAGAACTTGCACGTCAGGAATGGGACTAATTGAAGGAGATGCTGTGGCCTCCTGCACATCAGAGCCACCCTGATAGAATCTTCCAAAAACTGCTCAGGAAACTGGAAAAAATATGCCTCTGGCATATAAAGAGTGACTGTGGGATTTACCTGCTCCTTGTTGCCTGTACAAACTCTATATTTGCATATATAAAATAAGAAAGTATGCACATGCCTGCAAACAGATCTATCACACTGAGGAACACATTGGTGAGGCTGTCTCATCATGTTACACCTCATTGTTACACTTGGTGAGCGCAGCTGGGCCCTATGGAGAAGGCACTTCAGGTAACAACCCCAGTTCCCACCGTTTCTCCCAGCAGGACAGAAAGAGGTTGCAGGATCCTAATAAGGATCTCTGCTACTTTTGCGTTTTCCCCAGACAGAGGAAATGCTGACATGTTTTCTCCACAGCTTCCTAAATCCTCTTTCTTTCTTTCTTTCTGTCTAAGCACTAGACCGTGCCAGTTTTGCTCTCAGAAGGCATAGCAGGATTTGCCCCAGAAAGGGCATTGTTATCACTCCTTTCTTTCCTCTGCTGCATAGGGTGTACCTGTGAGATGGGGCATGTCAGCTTTGATATGCCAGGTTTTGGAATCCAGATTAAGCATCCTGAATTAAGTGATCTCCCAGGGTGGCAGCAGCAGATCTGATTTATAACTGGCTTTAGAATTGTTAGAAAGATATAGCAAGACAGTACTGATTTTCCCTTTTCTAACTTTTTTTTTTTTTTTGGCTATCTGGTTGATTGATTTTTACCACAGCCAATGGAGAATAAAAGCAATCTCCAATGCTGTCTCAAAATACCATTATATAAAAGTGTGTACTACTGATTTAATTCTGTTGCTGGTATTTCCTATAATGCTAACCTATCTTTTGCACCAGGTGAAAGTCAGTGTTCTACTTGTATGTTGCCTTTAATGTAGGGTGAATTTCACTGAGCTTTAAGTGAATAAAAAAAGTCTATGTTAATGTGTCATTGACAAACTGATTCAACATTCCTGTGTATAAATCTTTTTTATTGCGGCTGATTATTCCAGTCTCAGCCTAGGCCAGGATCAACTATTTTGCATTTCACAAATGTAAGCTCTGTGCACGGTTACAAATTTGCTAATATTCTCTGAAAGATAAAAGTCTTAAACCACCTTCACCTGGGAGACTGAAAATATTCTATATATCTAGCCAAAATTTTCTAAGCTTTTATTGTTTTTTTTCCAAATATACCTTATTATCCTCTTCTATGACAGCTCAGAAAAACGTCATTGAATTGCACTGCTGCCCTGCATCTTGTTATGCTTATTTACACCAGCAAGGATAATTCCTAGGGGCTTCCCTTGTTTATCCCTGAGCCTCCCCCTGACCAGCCTTTGATTTACTGCAACACAAGCCTTCAGTGATCTTTCCTGCCCACATATAAACCTTGTTGTGGCCCACTCTGACATTGTGTTATACGGAGTAAGTCAGTCTCTGTGACGCTACCTACGGCAAATACCACCCCCAGAATTGATAAACAAGTTTCCTGTTATGTTAGTTGAAATGAAACTTCTTACAAATAGAGGAACCACACACAGCAATACCTCCCAGACAGAGCATCTGCTGTCTGCATGACAAGGATCTTTGCCATGGGCAGAGAGCAGGATAAGAGAAGGGTCAGGAACAGGCAGCATTGCAGGATGGAGGGTGCTGTTCTAGTGACAGCAAGTTACTCTGTTGACTAGAAGCCACTGAAAGCTCCTGGAGGCAGATGTTCCATGCCTGAATAGGTGGGAAATTGTGCCAGAAACAGAAGGGAGTGCCAGTGTCCCTTTCTCTTAGGTACGGTGGACCTATTTACAAAGCTGCTGTAGACATTCATTTTGCACACAAAGTAAGCCAAAGACTCCAGCAGGATCCAATATCCATATAATCTTTCCAGCCAAGGGTAGGCAACTGTCATGTGAACAGTGCAGGAGCCATGGCTCCCCACCAGTCACTCACAGACAGCTCAAAATCTATCCAGGAGTTGATGAGCACAGGCCAGCACAGAAACAACCAACTGCCTAATGCCTTGCTGCCACCAAGTCAGGTCTACCGAATAGACACCAAAAATCTGTTTGCACTGTGCTTCAACAACCTTAACACAATTTGCAAGCCTTTGTGCCAGTTCTTCCCCCTCACACACACACACTGCCATGTTCTCAGTTTATCATTATCTAGTGATTTTCCTGGTGATGGGTAGGCTGAGTCAGGTCCCCACCTCACCAGCTGACCACCCCTGGTCACAAGGACTGAAAAGGAGCCTCAGAAACTAGACTTCCCACTGCTGGCACCAGCTTTGGTTTCATGGTCCTGAGCAAAATGTGAAGGGAGTGTGCTGTCCACCACTGCTGCCCTCCTACTCACCAGGGTGGGTTATTTACCTACATCACAGACCTGCTGCAGATTAGTTAGGCAGTGCTGGCAGAGTCCTTTGGAGACGTGAGCAGCTGCCCAGGAGATAAACACTACTCACAAATATTTAGAAATACCAGGCTTGCCTTTGTTTGCAGTGTTGTAGTATTTCTGATTCTGCTTGAAAGTACGTAATAAAAAGAATTTATAAAGTAAGTGCTTACACAAGAAACTTTCCACATTCTTAGGAATTTCCTACCAGCCTAGGGATCTATTTGATCAAAACAGCCACTACAAATTCTTACTTTACTTGAGCTCCTCACATTTCCAGATATCAGAGTGGAAAAAACCTGGTTTTTTCTAAAACCACAAGAGACATCCTTAAAGCTCACAGTACAGTTTTGAGATACTATTTAAGAGAATTCTGCATTTTGAGGTGAAGGTGATGTACTTACCAACAGCCTCCTGCAATAGCCAAACCGTCGGCTCCCATCTTCCCCAGTCAGCATGAAAGAGAAGGTCTCACTAGAAGAAAGGAAATTGCCCAGATCTTACTGTCAGAACTACAGCATAGCTGTAAGTAGCCATGAGGTAGATCACTCAGAAAGGGATGATGTCTTATCCAATGAGAGATTCTACCCACTGGAGGGTCTTCTCTCTCTCTGCCCTTCGTTAGGACACACTCTGTGGGAAAAACTCCCTCAGCAGCAGAGCAAAAGGGCTGAGGATAACACAGGTGTCCTATTAGCAGAAGAGATGGATGCTGAATTCAGGGACATGGCATCTCTTTTTACTGCAGAAGGAACACAAGAATCAGATTTTGCTGGCAGTATCAAAATGCTCCTTTACATTTAGATAGATCCTCTCCTTGGACTGAGCTTTGCTCTTTAAGGGAGAGAACTCTAGATATTCTCTAAGTGTAGAGAAATCATTTTCTACTTCAGAAATAACATAGATTTCCAAAATTCAGCTCATTTTATATCTATGTCTAGGATAGGTAGCATTTGTGACAGCACAGTAAAACAACAGTTTAAGGCTATAATTACAGCACAGGTAAAGGGTCTGTGAATTTGTGCCTGGGCTGAGGCACACTCCTGACTGCTTTGCAAATTTTAAATGGCATTGTATAGAACACTTCTTTGTGCTGGAATGCCAGAGTTTATATAATTACAGCTGTATATGGGAGAGATATCTTGTTTCACAAACATGGTCTCATGAAAGGGAACAGCAGCAGAAGAGGAGACATGATGTATAGGCAGGGCTGTGGGCTTCCCATGCCAGGGTCACCCACACAGTTGTCTGCTTCTCCTTCTCAGTGTTTTCAATAACTCACTGTGCAGGTGCTTCCATGTACTGAAAAATGCAGCCAAGGAACACAGAATACAACAGGATTGTGTTGCATGTGTCATGCATATGCCTATAAAAAGTTCCATATATAATCTTGGCTACAATAACTTCTGCAGGTAAATGCTACTTCCTTGTCATCATGAAAAGTCCCTCTGAACAGGGACACACTCTGAACAGGTCTTACTTCATTTAAGTGCTACTCACACCATGCACCTTAACAAGCCACCTCATATGCTATCGGAATATGGGGAGACCCCACCTGGAGTACTGCATCCAGATCTGGAATCCTCAGTGCAATAAAGACAGGGACCTGTCAAACAGGTCCAGAGGAGTAACACAAAAAGTTCTCAAAGCAATGGAATACCTACAAGGACAGGCTGAGAGATTGGGGTTGTTTATCTTGGAGAAGGCTCTGGCGAGACCTTATTGTGGCCTTTCAACGCTCAAAAGGAGTTTCAAAGAAAGATGGGAACAGACCCATAGGCCCTGTAGTGATAGGACAAGGGGTAATGGTTTTACACTAAAGGCAGGGAGATTAAGACTAGATAAAAAGAAGAAATGTTTTACAATGAGTGTGGTAAAACACTGGAACAGCCCCAGTCCAGAGGGGCTGTTAGATGCCCTATCCCTGGAAACGTTCAAGGTCAAGCTGGACGGGTTTCTGACCAGCCCGATCTAGTAGATGTCCCTAGTCATGGCAGAAAGATTGGACTAGATGACTCTTAGAGTCCTCTTCCAATCCAAACTATTCCATTTCTATACTTTCAGCATTTCCTGTTACTTCTACATCTTTGCATCAACAGGTTCTGACATACCGGGGCGGGGGGGGGGGGGGGGGGAATTATACATTTTTGAGATTATTTTTGAATGAAAAAGAAAAGACAAGCCTGACTCTCCTTTCCTTTGCCCTTCTCTTCCAGTCATTTCTATTGACTGGAAGGAAGATAAGGCTCCTCTCCTGACACAGAGCTCAGCTGCAAAACAAGTTCTCAGACAGCAATGTTTTGGGACAAATTAAGAGCATCCTGCAAAGCTAAACAAGCACTCTGAGGTAAAAAATGACTGGGACAGGTGGTGGGCAGGGCCCTGTCCTTTTTTAGATTAATTTTAAATACTTCCATTTATGCTTTTGAGTTTAGCACTCAGAGAAACCTTCAAGCCTCTTCCTCTCAGCCACACAGGCCTGCGAGGCAGGCAGAACAGGGAAGAAAAAAAGAGCATAGAACTTCAAAAGAAAGGAGAATTAAATACAGCTGCTTGATCATGAAGTGGCCAGGGCTCAAACTGCTGCTTCCTTAATTGGGCATCGCAGAGGCTGTGGTGGCTCCAGATGCTCTCTGTCAGCGCCGCGCGGCAGAGAGACACCGGGATGGGTACCTGTTGTACTCGGAGACAGGGAGCCAGTCCTTGGCATCAGGGAAGCAGAACTGAGGGATGGCCTTGAGACGCTCCTCTGCTTCACGCATCTGCTTGGTCGGTCTTTCCAGCTGCGGGGGAGAAAAGTGAGGCTCAGTCAGTCCCTGCAGTCCTGGCTGCACAGCGCTGCTCAGGGGGCAGGGCTGCTGATGAGCTCTGAGAGCAAGGGCACAACAGATTGTTCTTTATTTGTGCTTGGCAGAGTGAGGCGTGACTCCAGGACAGGTTTGTAGATGCTAGTACAAAAGAAATAACCACTGCTGGGCTTTTGTTTTCTTTTTTTTAATTGCCTGAAACTCCCTTGTTGCACAATGGCCACTTAAAGCACAGCCTTAACTCAAATACCTTTCTGCTGCAAGAGCACAAGAGAAATTCCAGAGATCAGAAAAAAAATCTTTCCACTGACTTCAGCAAGTTTTGGAATGAATCCTAATATAGCCAAAACGAGTTAAAAGCGAAATATTTAGAAACTGAATTTAAACACAGTCTTTAAAGCATCCACCATCGGGCCAAACTCTCCAGCCCTGGAAAAGATAAATCTGAAAACAGGGAAAGCTTTCAGTTACCTTCTCTATGCCCGTCACTCTGTAACAGATTGCTTTGGAATAATTCTGAAAGCTCCATTTGAAAATTAGATTTGTATTCATTTTTCCACTTATTCACTTTACTGATCTTAGAATGTACTGTATGTAAGAATTTTTCTTTTACCTTGGGAAACTGATATGTCACTTCTGGGAGGTAAGTGTTTTTAGAGGGCTTCTTTTTCAGTGACACTACCACAAAATACTCAAATAACTCCCGTTCCTGCCATTCAATCAGCTCTAGTTCCAGAGTTCGATAACTTGGAGCCCTCTTCAGCATTGACTGGATGTGTACAAGACGCTGGGTATGAGCTGGCATTAAAAAGAAAAAAAAAAAAAAGGAATTAAAAAAGAGACAGATCATTACCTGAGACTGTAATATGTGTGTAAGCCAAAGCCATTCACAAAGGCCTTTCAATTTGCCAGTGTTATTCCAAGCATGTTCTCCTTTCAAAAGCAAACCTTCTCGTTAGCAAACCTTCTGTACTCTCCCTCACTAATTGCACCCATAAATCAAAACTCTCTCCAAGTACTCAAGTGATGCAACACTAAGTCACTGAAATAATTTGCAGTTCATAACTGTTACCCTGCCAAAGGTCTGTTTTCCCTTCACACATAAGACTAGATTATAAACCCTTATGTGGGTGTGCAAATGCACTGGGGCCTCCAGGGTTTCACATCTCAGGCCTGATTTGGATCTGGTTTACACTGGTGAAAAAGAGTTCTGTGCCCTGCCTCTATGTACCACAGCTTTTTGCTACAAACCATGGAACAATCTCCAGGGAAAGGGGACAGGAAGAAAAGGAAAGATGTGCCAATTGCCTCCCATGGATGTATTTGCTAGTGCCAATTCCATTGAGGGACAATCTTAGATTTATGGTCACGTCCAGAACTCAAAGATTTGCCTTTGTCAAGTGACTTGTCACTAGACACCTAAGATGGATTAGTCAGTAACATCATTACCAGTTCTGGTTGACCAAAAAGTGAAAACAGCTCAGTTTCCTGCATGCTCTGCCTCACCTCTTCACACCAGGATCTCTGTGCAGTGGCAAACAAACTGTTAGCAGCACATGCCAATCCCTTAAGGCTATGTTCACTGTCTTTGCCCACAGTTTGCAAAAGGCAGACTGCCCCTCATGGAAGGAAAATAAGATGTCATAAGCACTTGATCACATCCATAATAAATTGCCAGAAAGAAAGGGAAACCTCTTGATGACCAGCTGTCCTATAACTGGTTCAACAGAAAAATGAAGAATTATTTTGATAAAGCACTGGGTGTGACTGCACAACTAGGGAAGCTAAATCCCAAGGAATAACCTGCCTGGTCCTGCCCTGAGACAGAGACAGCCCCACTCTGCTGGCTGGCACTTCACATCTGCAAGATGAGAAACCAAAGAGCATACCCCACCAGATGGGGACCCAGTGAACCCTGTCATGCCACACATGAGAACTGTCTTTGGCTAAGCATGCCCCAAGAGCATCAATGTAAATACGAGGTCAGTCAGAAACAGTTGGTTAGTGAGGCACCAGAATGAAGATCCTCTGTTCCACAACAATGGGGGAAATGCCTGCCAGTTTCCAGTGAAATCAGAATATCCTTCCAATAACAAGAGGCAAGACCATGACTATCTTTCTCCATGGGCCATAAGAACAAGAAACCTCTATGTTCTTTGACACAAACAGAACTGAAAATGCTTTTTGGCTGGTAGAGGTAGACAAAGGAGCAATGAATCTTTTTCCACACAACCCTAAAAGGTTGCATGCAGCCTATTTTGGGTGTTCTTACCACTACTTATCTGGAACAAATCTATTTCCCTAAGACAATGTTTTTGAGAAAGTTTCGCTGCATGAACAGTGAGCAGGTAGCATCTGCAGCAGATAAACATGGATGCTTGCCCCTTATCTTTTAACAACAGATCCACACTCTTGGGGTTTTTCCCCCCCCTCATTTACTAACAACATTATGGGGTTTTAGTAATGAAATCTGTTGTTGCTGCCTTCAGCTTTTTATGGGTCTCTTTCTGTATCAGGACTCTTGAAAAGGAAGGACTAATTTACTGGCCTAGTTCAGGCAGAGTTTGTGCAGGTGCTGCACACTGATAAAGGAATTTCTGCAATTTGGAGACTGCAGACTTATAAAAGAGTGTAAGAACCACTATGCTGGATCAGACCCAGATTCCTGCCTCCAGTGGCAGCTCACAGCAAACACTAAAAGCAGCATATGAATAACAAGAAAGCATCTTTAACCAATCTCATCCCTCCAAGTCTACAGCCAGTAGTCAGTCTGGAATAGATCAGCATCTGTGAAGTGGCTAACAAAGCAAACCTATCAAAGGTCCTGTTCTTCATCATATGACACAGTTGCCAAATCCTTGTTAGATCCTCACAGCTCATTTTGTCCTTGTTTTCCACGTTCATGCTCCTGTGTTGGAACTTTTGTGAGCTCTGCAGTAATGGACTTAGCATAGTTCAGGAAAGAAAATATAGACCGTGGGGAGAAACAATGTGCAGTATCAGAAGAATGTACATTGGTAAGGTCTGTGACAGGCTCTGACCAGAAGTTATTGAAAGCTGATCCCTTACCTTTAAACCTGTCATCTGAGTCACTCTCACTCTCGCTGTTCTCATCTGCAGAGGACATAGAGGGATCAGTTAATGCAAAACCAAAGCAAACAAACTCAGTTTACTGTGGTAAAACTGGGAAAAAGCCTATTGCACATCTCTGAGCTTTGTGATCCATGCATGCACTTCTTAAATATCTTAAAATATCTTGAAATAAACAGTTTGAATGACTCCTTAGATTGTGTTTTCCTTGGATTCAATTCCAATTTTTCTTGAGCATAAGAGCTTCATTTTGATGAAAGTGCAAAATTCATTCTGCCTTACAGCAACTGTTTGCACTGAACCCCCATCTATGCTAAGCTGCAGAAGTGAATATTCCATTTAGAAAATGGATCTTAACCCTTTCACTTCTGTTTTCAGACTTTAATTTTTTGGGGAAAAAAAAGAGTTATGGAGTACTTGAGAAGCCAAAGTAAGCCTTGTGAGCTTTGTCTGTCTGGGTGACATCTTCAATCACCAGAACTCAACAAACTAAGTTAGAGTTAACAGGCAAAAGTAGACATATGACAAGATGTATTTCTGAGGGGTACTTGTATTAAAGCTCTATTGTACTTTTACTATAAAAGTGGCCTGAATTTCTTATTGGCCCCTGTTTTTCCAGATGCAGTCTGAAGCCCACTGTGAGTGCCAGGAAGAAGTGTGAAAGAATTACAAGGTCAAACCTGTGAATTTTGGACAAAACTCACAGATACAAGTGACTTGAAAAGTGAACTACAGAAGCTTGATAAGTCTAGCTGATGATAGGATTAATAGGAGAGGCAATACTGAGAATCTCATTTATTTTTAGCTCATCCTCATTTTCTCCTCTTGCAGAGAGAAAGTTATTGTTGTTCATGGAAGAAAGTTCCAAAGAGAGTAGAGTCCAGGGAGAAAAGAAGAGAATCTGTTAATCCTGCAACATTCCAATGGATTCACTGAACCATAACTTGTATCATACCTCGTAGGGACGCTGTCTCGATATTGGACATAGAAAGTTTCTTCAGTCTTTTTTTTCCTCTTTTTGCACTGTAGATGGAATTGATTCTTTGGACAAGCTGTAAAATAAGAAAATGAGGAACCAGTAAGACTAAACACTTCTCTGACAGGAGACTATTAATTAAGCTATCCAAATAAACAATTTAACCATGGATGATATGCCAGCTGAACCCCCAAAGCCTTTACTATTTCAAAGTGCATTTTTTATTTCTCTTATTTTGAATCCTGTTTGCATGAATAAGTTATTTTCAATCTCACTTCTTTACCTATGGCTACATTTTTAAAAACAATTAAATAACTCAGAAACCTAAATCCCATTTTCCAAAATCCCACAGAGATGTGCAATAAAAGCAATGAGCCTGAGGTTTCAAAGGTAGCTGTCATCCTCTACCACCTCATTCCCCTAAGCTATTGTTTCTCTCTTCACTTGCATCTTCTAAATAATAGTAATCCATTAGCCTTATCCAGCTTTGCCAACCTCTCAGGGACCTGAAGATCATATTCAGATTTTGAATACAAGTGTAAGGTGTACCAGAACCCCTCTGAACTGAGATTTTCATGTGTTCAAATAAGCACAAGGAATTGGGTCTAACTTTTTAAAGCTTTTTCAGGCACAGAGTGAACCAGCTGCTGTAAAGACACATGGCATCAGCTGAGGATCTGGCCCATATGGACTTCTCCTCCTTCTCCTTTCCAACTCACCCTGTACTTACCTCACTTCAGAGATGTTGTACCTACTGTCTCCAATCTTATCCTTATCTACAAGAGTATTTTGAAGTTAGCTGCTAGTCCTGTCTTTAGCTGGCTTTATCCACCACTAGCCAGAATTTTAAGTCCTGGTAATCATTGTGACTTCCCTCAGGAGGGCTAATGCAGATCATAACTGTCTGCCAAAAAAAAAATCTGAGATGATGGAAAATATTAATGAGATAACTTGTGCTTAGTGCCTTCAACGAGAGGTTGGGATTACTAAGAATTCATAATTAAACAGACTATTATGACTTCTGGAAAGTCATAAATATGTCATAAGATGCAATTAATCTTCATAATGTCTTGTGAGTCAGAAATAGTATATTTTATTCCATAGCAGTTTTATTCATAGAACTACAATACATTTTGCATAACCTGTTTCACATCAGCTTGCAGAGAGAGAGAAACTCAGTGAGAGATAAACTAATTTGCCATAGACACAGTAGAAGGCCAATAACAGAGCACAGACTGGAACAAAACCTCACACAATCCCTCCAACAGAAGAAGAGAATCTGGCCCAGAACATTTTGAAGTGTTAAAAGCCTCACTTGTTCTCTCATTTGAAGCAGTATCTGGGATTTTACCTCTAGGTGCTGACTGAGCCATGTGCAACCCACCAGCAAAGCTCAGCTGAACTTCTCTGCTCACGGCCATCTGCCCACTGGGAATCCTGGCAGAGCCAGCAGGATAAATCCTTGCACAGGCAGCAGGATAAATCCTTGCACAGCTCCTGTACCTGCACTAGCCCAGAAACTCCTGCAGGAACCGCTACACAAGGCATCAGGAACCAGGATTGGGGGACCTTGCTGGGATTTTTCACTCCCCTTGCTGTGCTGCTTGGCACTTTGTCTGCTTGAGCTACTTCACCAAGGGTAAAATGCCTGCACTATGCTGAAGAAAGCCCAGATGTTTGAAGGACTTGGGTATTGCTTCAGGAAGCGTCACTGGGGGTGGCACAAAACAGGAGTCTGAATTTTTCCCTCTAATAACTAACATTTTCTCAGTAAAAAACCTTGATATTCTACAGCAACGTGCGATTCTGGGAGTTACAGCAATAAAAAAATTAGAAATTATCACAAGTTTTATGATAAAACTATGAACATTCATATGCTGAAAACATAATTTCACATAAGGAGAAAACCTGCCTCATCAATAAAAACAAAGAAAGGTACAAAACTAAAAGCCAAAATGTCAAAGTTTTACTCAAAAACAAATAGTAAGCTACTCTGTAAGTTACTATGTAACTTCCTCCATAGATGTATGCTCATTTGTGCAGTAAAACAATATATTCCAAGAAAGTAATATAGTTAATATTAAGTTATATATAAATATAGTTAATATTAAGGATGCAATTTCCTTTTTAAACAGAATTGCTGACTAATTGACAGAAACATGAAAATGTCCCTCTACTCACAGTATTTATAGCCACATGCTTTAAAATATTCTCTCTAATAAGAACAGGAAAGAGTTGTATGCAGAGTAAAACTCAACTTTGTTCTCAAGCCAAAATTAGGTACATTAGCAGTTCTCCCCCTCTCTGTTGCTATTGTACTAGAAAAGGTTTGTTGATTTTTTTGGTTGTCATCTAGTGGCTTGGGATTTTTTTTCACATTCCATTTTGAGTTGGAAATCTCCTTGAAAAACAAAAAGTTAAGTTTTACTTCAAATCCATGAAGACAAAATGGTTATTAGGATGGGGTAGGTCGTGAGTAAATGAAGAGAAACATATTAGGCAAATAATAGTTATTTTCCTGAGACCAGGAAACAAATTAAAGGGAAATAAACCACTTCAGATGCTGCTGCATGTTATAACTAATAATTTCGTAGCCATCACCCATTCAAAATCATAAAGTTACGTAAACAACAATGCTCTGGTCCACAGAGCTTAAAGAAGAGTGTGGAAAGCAGAATTGCCTTAAAATCAACTAAAAGGAGTACGGCTTGGCTCCTGAGAATTATTGTTCCTGTATTGATCTAAATGTTCCTTTAGGATACAAAAAGAGCTTTCAGTGATGGCTAAAGGCTGGATAGAAATTTGGGATCTCTTGCAGACAGGTGACCTGTCCTCAGCATAAGCCCGATCACGCTGCCAGTACCTTTGGGATCCTCCTGGCCCGCCGTGTAGACAGCAGCTCGCTTGCAGTGCTCAGGCTGTCCTCGTTGAGGCTGGAAGGGGAGGAGGGGATGCCAAGCTGAGCCAGCAGCAGCATGTCATCGTGGCTGTGCCGCTTGGGCAGCCGTGGCAAGCGGTGGCTCTTCCTTTCTGACCAGTTGGCGATGCGCAGAGATTGGCTGCTGGACTTCGAGGGCAGCTGCAGGAACAAGAACAGCTTGAGCTCACCCCCTCCTCGGCAACACTGAGAGCAGAGGAAGCTCTCTGTGAGTGAGCGGTGGCTGCACAAGGACATCCCGCCAGGTGAGCCACTGCTCTGTGGGACATGTGTGAAGGGAGGGTTTAAGAACATGATGACGGGTCAGGGGTCAATATCTAAGACTTTAAAGTTCAAAGAAAGCAACGGTACTTTTGGGTCTGGTGCATTTCCCTGAACCCACATCACATCAACTCTATGAGCCTTAAAAATCTGACTTAAAGACTCGGCTGACATCAAAACGCTGACCCAGCTGGCCTGGCCCATCTCTTTCAATTGCAGGAGTGGAGATCAAGAGCAATTATTCAATTCAGTGTAATATTAATTCAATGTAATAGCAATTAAAAAATAACAAATTCAGAATATTTTTTCCTACCAAAAAAAAAGTCAAAAAAATCAAGCTTGAAGTATTTTTATGGTGTTAAGGAGTTTTAAAGTCTGCCAATGTGCAGAGGTGCTGTTACACCTTTGTCCTGCATTCCCAGAGAATTCCCTTTAAAACACAAAACTGTTACCACTGGAGGGGGAGGGGAAAATTTCACTGACAGGATTACGCACCAAGTAACATCTATCTTTAAAAACTAGGTCTCTTTTGAAGCAGTCCTTCAAGCAGCTCTGCTCAGCTCTCAGGAAGCTTAATCAGCAGGCTGGCCAGGCTGGGTCCCTGCCTTCTCCTCCCAAACACAAAAACTGTAAAGAAGTTTTACCAGCACATCCAGGTAAAAGTCAAATGTCTGTCAATTGGCATTTGCTAATATTCTATCAGCAGTATTATAAGTTATAAACCTGCAGTAATAAATGTCTCATTTTTTCTGCTTGGAGGGCTTACTGATCACAGTGCCATGCTATCTGGGATTAAGCACAGGTGTTTCTTGTGTGTGTATGGGTTTTGCATCACAAATACAAGGTCATTATAAGACATTCCTTTTACATCTGATGACTTCAAAAACCGAAAATAACAAATGGGAAAGGAGAAGACTCAGTGGGACTCAAAATCAGTGTTTCTGAGGTCCCTGCTGACCACAGATTAGCACACCAGGAAAATCTACAGCAATCTATACTTTAATGAAAGGAATTCTTTTTGGAGATGATTACTGGAAGCCTGATGACCTTCTGATCTCTTTCCTCTTGTTTATCATCATCCATGACTGAAAAGTCATGTTGCTAAGCCAGCTATGTTGCTATAATGGAAAAACTGGGTGATAAATCATTGCCAAAACTACCATTCTTCAGGAAATTCAGACTTTTCTATTTCTGGTCATTGGAGAATTACCCAGGCCCAGAGCTGACCCGCTCATAGTGCCTCTCCACTTTAAATATCAGCACAATGACAGTGCAATTATGGCAGGACTGACTCCTGGCAGGGAACTCCTGGCAGCATTTCCAGAACAAGCTGCCAGAATAAAGACAGCCCTGTTGCAAAGATACCAGAGAGTACTTATTTACCAAACAACTTTACAGAAGCTGTTTAAATCTGTACATTCTTTGGTCACCCTGTGTTAAACAGAGAACAATGGACAGTATCTTACTACGATCCTATATGGTTCCTACCCTAAGGATACCCCCCCTCCTAGATCCTCTAGATGCTACACAGTTCCTGTTAACACGCACACAGCCAGAAAAAATCATTATACAGCATGTCTCTCACTGAACTGTTAACTTTGTGACTGCAGTTTCTGATTCTCCTCACTCTACCTCATTACTACCTTCCACTTGTTCCTTTTCCAGTAGCTTTGCTGAAAACACTCCTATTTTACATGAGCTGAGCTAGGATGCACATCAAGAATCCTGGTGATACTTCTTACGTCTCTTGGACTGTGATGCTCATGTGCACACAAAATAAGTGAAAGAAAATATATTCAGTTTTGTTCTAGGTCTCTTTACAAGGCAAATGTAAATTGTTGTGACGTTTTGTTCAACTGCAAATTTGCTGTTGATTCAGTGCACAGTGAAGTTCCTTTAAATGGTGTTTTGAATCTCAAAATTAAGTATGTGATAAGAATCATATTTTGTTTTATGAACACAGTGATCCCATAACAACAAAGCAACCCAGCACTTCACAGTGTTCACAAAAAACAGACTTGCGATGGAAAATTTGCCACAAAATAAAAAGTCTGCAGAGTTCCTCATCTTTCATCTTTTGCTGCAAACACAGCTTATACAGCCTTGTTAAATGCAGACACTCAGGTTTTTCTGATTATTTTATTATTCATTTATTTACTGTGGGGATATAGTTGGCATTATCCACTTTACAATAAAACGTGCCACACCATGACTTCTCAAGAGCAAAGTCACAAGAAGCCTCACATAACAATACAACAGGCAAAATTAGCAGCTGACTTTTCCCCTCCTGCTTAAAATCACAGCAGCAAATGCAGAGGCAGTTCACTAAGAGGTGCAGCCATACAAACGGTTTAGGTCCAGATTTAACTCACAAACAACCGGTGGAAGGATTCTGATTAAAATCCTGAGGCCACAGCCAGCACAAAGGGCCACCAGCTCCTGCAGCCCTGGGAAGCTGAGCTACAGCTGCCAAGAGCATTCCCAGCACCGACTCACGCGTTCGGCCTCGCTCTTTTTCCAGATACCCTTTATCATCCAGCACGGCTGCTCTTCCTCCCATGCCACGACTGATTTCCTTGCAAAAGCTTTAAATGAGCTTCAAGCCCAGAAAGACAGGCTGTTACCTGGGGAGGTGATGTGTATTTCCTGTTCTGCGGCGTCCACATCCTGTGCAAAGAATCTAGGGAATTCTCAGAGAGCTGATGGGATTTTCGGCCCGCGTGACGGCCTTTCAGCTCCACATCCTCGTACGGGTTTTCCTTGGGTGACTCGCCTTCACATTTGGGTTGGTTTTTTTTAAGGAAAGAAAAACAGACAGGAATGTAAAATTAGAAAAAAAATAAAAAAAAAAATGAAATCATGTGAACCAAGTGAAAGGCTTTTACAAAAAGCTCCTCAGCTTTCAGCATGACTCATCCCTCTAGCTGCAGCTGGAAGTATTTGGAAGAGAACTTGGCTATGTGGTTGACAAGTTTCTTTGGATTTTTTTCACTGCCTTTTTTTTTTTTTTTTTTAAATAAAATACAAAGATTTCACAAGACGTGGTTCTGAGCATCTGCAGCTGTGGAAAATTTATTGAAATATAAAAGCTAAGGCACTTAAGTACTTTAAAGTGTATCAGTAGTTTTTATAAATCTGTAATAGCCACTCACAGGGTGAAATGAAGACCAATAAATAACCGTTCTCAACATACCACTCTTACAAACAATAAGGCAGCCCTTATTTGATGCTACCTTCATTTTTCTCTTCTCCTGAGGGAAGACAAAGAAAGAATAAACATTTTGGCTCAGCAGTGCCAAGAGAGAAGATTGAAAACATAAAAGGGTAAGAATTTCTGTCCCAACCATTCTGCATCCTCAAAATGTTCTTTAAAAATGTTCTTTAAAACATATCATGTCTTCCAATTAGGCAGCTATTCGTTTCAAGTTACGTACAATTCCAGTATTCTAGAAGGAAACTCATCCTGCTAGTAATGGATAGAGGCTTGAAAGTTAAATATGACATAAATGAAAAATACATCAAAAAGCAGATTGCAATCTTTGAATTTTTGGCATTTGAAAGTCAGAACCAAAATTTACAGTCCAGATTGAAGTGAGATCCAATATCCACCAATTTCTCACAACTTCTGAACTTAGCAAACCTCTCACTGAATGAAGTAGCACGAAGATGAATGAGTGCCATCAACAAAATTAACATTTTGTATCCATTTTTTCAGACAGTTGATAATCAGCAACTGATTTAAAACTTCAAGTTTATCAAAGGGTCCTTCCAGTTTTCCAATCAACCTAAACAGAAAATCATTTCCGAAGAGTGATCTACTCAAATTAAAGGCTTGAATTTACAGAAAATTGAAACATGCAGAAAGTTCAAAGCTTTTAAACCAACTTGCTTTTAGTTTTATATCTAAAGATGACTCTAAACCCCATGTTTTTAATACAATCTGTGTTACAATACAAGCTAATTAATATAAGAAATTCAGATTTTACTACATGCTATGTCGATTAAGAATTGAAGACAGAAAGCTGTAGCATGGTTTATTATTCACACTGTTACAGAAAATATTCACAGCATTTAAGGAGTTGACAGCTGAGTCATAGGTGTTTTCAGTGAGAGCAAGGCCTGGGTTAACACTCAGTCCATGTGACTACCAGCTATTTTGTTCTAGACAGAATTTCCTAATTTAACAAAAGAAAATAAAGGCAGTTTGTTCTTTCTACTTAATTGTTGAGCCTGGAAACATGAGACTGCTTAATTCATCAATTATCGCTGCAGGAACTTTTGCTGAACAAGTTCACATATCACAATAGAAGTGAAAATACAGTTTTGCTTCAGTAATGCATCATACTGAGATTTCTAGTCAAATATAAGCACAAGAGTGAATGTTTTAGCTTTGTTTTAATTAGAAACCTGAATCACTGCTGCTTTGGAAGAATGTCTGAAGTGGCAATCACAGTTTATTATTTCATCCAGAGGACATCTGATTCCAGAGGCTGCACTGTCATTGTACACATGGAAAGAACACCTTCAGGTGCATAGGGTATATGAAGGAAGACCTTTTGATAATTGCAATGAACAGGATAAATCTTAACCAACAAATATTCCTAAAAAAAAAAAAAAAAAAGTGTAAAGCTACAAATGTCTTGGGATGCCTATGGAATGGATTGATTCCTTTTGTGAGAAGAAAAATAGATATTGCACATTAATTCTGTTATTTGTAAACTCTAGAGCTCTAGATATGATAATCATAACAATGACAAATAGTCAAATTTGCAAAATGCTGTTACTTACTCACAGCTAATTGGGCTGTACGAGCATAATAAAATGTCTTGTAAGCCCAAGTCAAGTATAGGTCAAGCAAGCATTTTGGAATGGATTAACAGATTTCAAAACACCCAGCTACATGAGACAGTGCTCAAACATGCACTTCCATGTGAAAACAAATGTTAGTGTATTCGTCTGCAGAGTATCCAAACTTCGGAGAAGAAATGAGCCCATCAGTGAAAAGAAAACTTTTTTACAATGTAAAGCATTTATAAGTTCCAGGGGGATTCTCTTTCCAAGACACAGTGTAAAACAGAATTGCTTGAACCCAGTTAAATTCAACATAACTAATGTTGACCTGAAATACTAAGTATAGAAATGGGCCCAGAGAAGTCTTGGATGAGAGAAGAGGGAGGAGCAAAGCACCGTGAACAGAGGCTGCTTTTCTGAGTCAGATTCTCTACCAAGAGAAAGCTTGGGCCAAATTCCTCTTCAGTGTAATGTGAAGGTCAGAGGAGACACCACAGGGATTTTAACCCTTTCCCCTTGAACAGTGAGAGCTTCTTCAGCAACTTGTTTGCTCTTCAAGAAGTGTTGTTTCTATTCTTTTTCTCATTTTGCTTAAAAACCAAACTATTTCAGGGTGTTTGTGGATTTTTTTCACTTTAAATTAAAGCCTTGAGACCAAACACGTCTCACTGTTATATTTTGCCTTTTTTTTAATGAATAAACTCCTTCCACATTAAATCAATGATATTGAAATAACCCAGTCAATCAGAAACAACCTGGTTTTGCTGATTTGACATTTGAATGAAGTATTTGTTTCAAACAGTGAACTAAAAGAGACAGTTTATTTGTCTATGTCTTCTGCTTTGATCTCTGCATTTCCCCTCAACACAACCATTTCTCCAGCCCCAAAGCCCAGGCAGGGAATGTTTGCAAGCTGCAGTGCTTTGGCATTCATTTGGACTTGCTGCAAAAGGAAAACATATTTACAATGAAAGAGTGGGGGAACGTCTTTGTTCCTGCCATATGGATGTCTCTATTGGAAGCCAAAAGGAGAAACATTATGCAGTATAGAGGCCAGGCTATTCTTAATGAGGCTGATCCTACAGCCACACATGACAACAGCAGATTATCACTGACTTCAAAGAAAGCTGAATCAGATCCCCAGAATGCATATGGTCACTAACAGTAAGTCTTCAGCAAATACTGTCTCTAAACAACATCCCTACTCCCAGATCAGTTCCCTTTACAAGCCTTTTTTTTTTTTTAAAGTTTTCCATTCTCTTGAATTCTATGTACCAAACTGCTGAGTTAACATGGGGCATTTATCTACATGACATTTATCTTCAGAAGATCTCACAATTTAATGAGTGGTGCACTGTAAAAAGAAAAGAAAGGAAAAAAAAAAACAAAAGCAACCAGTGATATTTTTAAAAGTCCTGAGGAATGCAGTGCCTTGTGCTTAAGCATCAATGAGTTTTCTCCAGGGGCTGCAGTTCCTCACTCTCAGCCCCACTGAGTCCTGAGGCAGCACACAATGTTCCTCTGCTCAGCCTCTCACACGTGGCAAATGGGAAGCAGAGGCAGACTCAGCAAGCCTGTCTCACACTGAGAAAGGAGTGAAAAGTAAAGCTGAGGGAGGCGGGGGGAAAGCAGCGGGCAGACGCTTCTCTGTAAATGGCAGAAAGCAGGGAAATGTACAATTTCTTTCTAGATGGGAGAAACAGTTATCAGAGGAATTGATTCGCCAAGGGCTGATTATAAAACTCCAGCCTTCTGCACTGCCAGGAAGCAAGAAGGAGCAAACAGCAGGTATACAGTAAGGGAAAGGGCTAATCAACTTGTGTTAATTTGGGTGCCTAAACTGGGAGCCAATATTCACAGAGGAGATACTGAATCCAGAGGGTGATGCTGAGTGCCCAAGCTAAGAGCCTTCCACCTTTCCTCCTGGCTACATAGAAAGCCCTGGCCCCTGAGTTGCAAGGCTCAGAGTCATCACCTCACAAATGACAAAATGTGTATTTCCTGCATAACAGAGCATGTGCAGAAAATATAGGGCAATTAATGTATTTTACATTATAATAGAGTGGGATATGAAAGCTTCAGCTGACATCCAAGGAGGATATTGGGAAAAATCAGCACATACTGCTCCCTAGGCAAGGGGCTGGAAATAGTGGCAATAAATGGGTGGGAAAAGAGGCCCAGATAAGTAGAATTAGGACTGAATAACAGACAAGTAGAAACACCCAAGTGAGCAACCTGTAAGAACCTCTGATGCTTGGGGCAACCTTGTATGTTGTTTCTGTAACAACAGACATAAGATGTCACAAACACTCTTTTCCACACATAATCCCTCTGATGACACCTACAGATCTATGAACTACCTTTTCTGTCCTCTGTCCATGACCTCTGTTCAGCTGTGCATAAAATCCAACTCATTTGTTCCACACAAGCTCTTGCAGAGCATTAACATAAAATACCACTGGGCAAGGAAGAAGCAAGCAGAGAGAAGAGAGGTTGGGGAATTCTGCTTTTGCTGTCATTGAAGAGGAAGGAATGGGAGTGAATCTCTGAGTTCAAGCACTGCATGAAAGAACAGCACAGCACCTTGCAGACTTACAGCTCTCTGGCATCTCTGGGCACTAAATCCAAGGAACTGCCCAGTGGTGAGAATCCACATGTGCCCATTGCAATGTGTGTGCACTGATCATTCATTTTAGTCTTAAAATCACATAAACACAGATTTGCACCACCAGTGCTGGAGGAAAACTGAACTGCTGGGATGTTTATGAGCATGTTCAGATCAAATGGATGAAAACCACAAAATCTCCACACTCTCATAAAGTATCTGAGCGTAGCTCTTTAGTACATAGATAAGCTCTTTCAACACCAGGGAAGCTGCAACTGTGCATCTCAGCTGAGGAATTTACCCCAGGAATCTGCAGAAAGAGGAACTACATCAATATCAAATTACAGCTAAAACACATTATAGCTGCTTTGAAAAGCTATTGCTGAACAAGCCCTTACCAGCTTATAGTCCTATCACCCATGATCTCAGAAAAGTAGTAGAGCATCTGTAACGTGCAGAGTGACAAGTCTAAAATGTAATCGACCTTTTGAGTGCATGGATTTTGTAGGCAACAACCTGTGCTTTCTGAACTTCTCCAGTTCTACTTTGCCTTGCAATAAGCAGAACAAACACTGCAAGTAATTTCAGTTCCCGGCTATCTCTGCAGGGACTGTGAGAACTTAGAGCTGTAATCAAATGAAGCATAGGGGAAAAGAATTAGCATGGCTGATAAATGAATAACAAATTTCACCCTCAAAATTCTCCCATTTACCACTCACTCCCAAGTCATGTGCAAAACCATCTGATGAGCAACTGTTAGCCCAGTTCAACATCAGCACACCCAAAGTGCCTGCACTTCAGAGGCCTAACCCTGCTGACTTCAACGGCCTCTGAATTTCAAGTAGGATTTGTCAGAGCAGTCTCACTGTTATTTTTCTCTGTTTTACTAGCCTGCAGCATTGACTAGAAAACCAGGCAATAAAGCCAACAGAAACTGTCAACTAGAAAACCAGGCAATACAGCTGACAGAGACTCTCACAAGACGTTGTAGAGGATGGTATAGCAATGAGACAGACTCCACAGAGAAAAACTGAGATCTAAATAGAGCATGAGATGATTATTAAAAATAACTGGAATCCATGTATCCCAATGTAATAACAAAGCAGCAGCCTGATTGTCAACAGGATCAGCTAAAGTATTTGGCTTTTCTTTGACAGGCCCCTATGGATACTGTTTGATTTAATGTTCTCTGGCTGCCATTATCCTACAGTGTCTATTATTAAATTTGCTGCTATTATACTTCCCAGAATCTTACATACTTTTTAGACTGTGACAGGCAGACTGTGGTGCAGAAGGAGACAGGAACATACAATTCCATGATCATTGCCTGTACCATCATTTTCCATCAATCCTAGTTCTGTCTTTGACTAACTATGCTGGAATAGGTCTGGCTGAAAACCCAAAATGTTTTCACAGAAGCACAGCACTGCTGGCACAGATGCAATCTCTCCAAGTTTGCTTCAGCTTCACAGCAGCCCAGCAATTTCAGTTCCTCCTCGATTTGTACAATCACTTTGATGTGAGATGATAACATAACAGACTGTAATGTGCTACAAAAGCATGACAGGCAATCATGTGGTGTGTATAGGTGGGATTTTACTTGAAAGAAGAGCTTGCTGTCTTTCTAACCTTTTCCCACATTTACTGGAAGAACTTTGCAAATATTCTAATTTGAAAGCAATGTCAAACTAGAAGATGTTCCAACTGGACTTCAGTCATCATTTCTGCAGCTCCTCTCACACAGAGTGGATTCAGCAAAACAGCTAAGTCATCCCTTTTGTTACATGACATGCACTATGTCAAATTTACATAAGAATTCAAAACAACTAAGTGGTTTGGGAGAGACAGGGTGCCTTACCACAAGAGAGAAAGGGAGTGACATGCTGTTCTGGACTCCACAGGGAAGGTTAAGCCACTGACATTCCCTCCACACTCAGGACCTTGCTTGTAGGTCCACATGTGCCTACTTTAACTGCTCAGGTACCCACCTGGGTTAGGCTGCCTGACACTCCACTTAATAATGCTGGTTTGAGATATATTGCTCTATCTCTTGTGAGCTCGGTCCCACAGGAAATCACTCAGAGATCCAGACTCCTCTTTTCTCTGAAAAGATTGCATTTGCCCATGTACAACAACAACCTGACCCTCCAATTTCAAGGAGAAATAACTACACCAAAAGAAGGATGTTCTGCTTTGTGAGTACCTGAAACCCGTACAGGAGACGTATATGATTTTATGATGAAGATATGATTTTACTCAAAACTAAACCAAGCCAAAAACCAATGAAGCAAGCAAACAAAAACCCTTCCAAATGTTTCTAGGCCTACTACCAACCTGATAGGTTTGAGGTTTTATAATGATTTTTCTCTCAACCCTCTGACTGTGAAGAAGGGCCATGCAAAACCAGAACTAGTGATCCTGTGCAGAAGTAAACAAGAAGCTGATTTTCCCAAACTGAAGTGATACTTAAACTGACAGATGTAAATAGCTAAACAATTGTCTATGACTACACTGTTTCTCTTTTCTGTCACCTTTGGTGCCAATTGTAAGAAGCACAGTGATTAAGTTGCTATTGCCAGTCTACCTTGTCTTAAGGTGCAAAACAATATCTGTCTAGAGAAGTGTCCAGCTGTTGAAAGGGCTCAAAGTCTCCTAACCATGACACTGAACAGGTCTGGAGAGCAAACAGGTGCATAAGAACCCCTCCCCAAGAGGGCCAGCTGCTCCCAGGACAGTGAATTGCAGGACATTCCCGACAGGAACCCACTAGCAAGATTCCATTCAGAAACTCATCCTGCTTTTAGAGATTCCACAGCAATATTTGAGGCATTGCTTTACTTTCTAGATGGCTTCAGCTCTAGCTGCCAAAGCAGACACGGTAACTGTCAGCAGATGCTTCTCCTTCAGCCGTGTCAGTTCTGTTGTTTGCCTTCCTTTCTCACTTTTCCCCCTCTACACAAACTTCCCATGTAATTTAACTTTTCTTTAAAGTCAATCTGAAATGATCTGACTCAGCTGACTGAGAGCTCCACAGATTCCTGAGGAGTGTTCTGACTGGCTTCATCAAATACTTCTCAACAAACATAAAGATGGGCCTGAACCCAAGCTCTGCCCCTCTACATTTATTTCTGAGCTGACTAGACATCTGTGTCCCCATCAGGAACGTGTGACTGACTCTACTCTCATCAATGGACCACAGAGAAACTGTGATGTGGCCATAGGGAGAAATGAGGAGAAGATGGCAAGGTTTCAAGCTGGTCTCTACTGTTACAGACAATATAAAAACACCAGATCCAAAGGTCTGAGTTCTTTTAGCATTCAACTGTTGAATCCCAGCTTTAAGATAAAAACATTTCAGCTTTTAACTTTGCATAATAACCATGGCATTGCCCAGAAGAAAGATTTTTTCACAGGAGTCTGTGCCAATTGCCTGAACCATACACTTTTGACTATCCTTCTCTTGTCCAGGTTATCTGTGTCTCTTTAACAGCCAGTCCATCTGCCCAAGTTCACATTCCAGCTGCTCAAGTCTCCTTGAAAAAAGCATTTCCTCAGACAGTAGGTATTTGATGGACTCCATCCTTTGCAGTATATCCTGCATTGTCAGTTGAAAACACACCTGCATTTAATGAACAATAAATGCAGACTGTATCAACTGCAAGGTTAAAGGAGAGTCACACAGCCCAGTGGTCTACACATCACTGGGACCTGTTACCAAGCAGCTCTAGCAAGTTTTGGCACTGACATCTATCACGCCTTTGGCACACCACCTAAGGAGCACTCAAGAGAGCCCCTGGAACTCTACAAGAGGTTAATCCATTAGCACTGTCTTTCATGTTAGTTAACAGAGTTCTAAGAACTTTTTTTGACCATTGAAATTTAGTGAGCAGGCACCAGTCCCTGCATGTGAGCCAGTCAGAATGCAAACTTACTGGGGCAAGGCCTCTCTGCAGTAATAGATGTGTCGCAAATAAACTCATTGTTTCATAAACTATTCTTCTTCTTGCACCAATAAGCAACTACATTAATCAGAAGACAAATAGTCTGATACTCACAGATCTGGGCTACGTGCTGAATAGTTTACCTATGACTTCAAAAACAGCAGAGAGGCAAAAAAAACCCTGTTAAGTTACAAATCTTTAGGGAGGAAAAGCATTTTAATTGCTTCCATTCTTCCATGGGAAAAAAATGTGTTAAATGAGGGCCAGGCAGCTATATGAGGAAATGGCTCTTTCTTGGACAGGGCAAATGGAGTTATGCAACATTAAATTAAACATTCTCAATCTATGATGAAACACACAGAGCCCAGTTGAGCAGTGGGTTTCCTACACATCTCTGTAGCGTCCTCTTGGAGGAAATCTTCACCTATTCTACTGTGTACAGCACTCTGAGGAGCTGGAGTAAGAAGTTTTGCCTTTTCAAAGACTTCTTCCACTAACATTTAATTTGTAAATTGAGTGCAATTTCTCTCACAAACTATAATTTACCTAGTTTTACTACATTTTCTCAAATTAAACTTAATATTATGATTTCACTTTAATCATTCAACTTTTTTTGGTAACAATCATAACAAGTGCTTTCTTCTAGATGTCAGGTGAAAAATGCCTCAGAGACACAAGACCCTAAATAACAGTATTAAACATCTCAACTGCATTTAGGGGAACAGACTGGAAAACTGAAACCATATGGTACAGATGACAGGAAATACTGTTGTCCACAAACACAGCAGAAGCAACTATCTCAGACATCCCTTAATACTATGATAGTTTTTTGAATTCACACAAAGCCAAGCATGGTTTCCCCAACCGGATTCATAAACCCACATCAATTTTGGTCTGATTAAAGGCTCATTCAAAACCACAAGAAGCAAAACAATGTTAAGTTTACTATGACTGCCACATTCCTGTGAGTGCTAGTACAGAAGATGAATGAAGTCCACATGGTTCCTTGCACATGGAATATAGCTCTGATTTCTATTAGGAATGTGCATCCCTTTATACATCTGCTGCTTGATTAATGCAGAAGGGATCATTATGTTCCGATCCAATACCTGTCTTGAAGGTAACATGCAGGTGTTTCATCTATTAAATTCTACAAAAATATTACAAAACTAAAGAAAGTGTCCAGTTCATGATGTCACTGGATTTCAAAGCACAATCATTTTTGGTTTTAATATACCTTAAACTCCTTTTTTTTTTTTCTTCTTTCTTTTTTTTTTTTTTTTTTGAAGTCAGCTCTCACAATAAGATAAAATGGCCACAGCAGTTCATTGCTGTCTTGGTCATTAAAGGAGAAAACAGTGCAAGGGCACCAGGACAAAGAAAAAGGTTTATTGTACATATGCATCACTTGAGGAGGGCATGTATTAAGCAAAAAAACAGTGAATCCAATCCTAGCAATTATGTGCTTCGGAGCTGCACTAGTCTGAGTCAGAGCACTCAGTACCCCACACACAGTAACTTCTAGGTATCTAATATGAAACATGCTTTTTAGAAGATATCCTCTAATAGATAATTCACAACTTATGCATAGCTCTCCTCTGCTTTGCAATCAGGGAGAGATGTCCCACTGAGGGGCACCAGGCGAGGGGACACAGTGACAGACAGGAGAGCTGGGCTTCTGTGCCGTGTGACATCAGCAAACTGAAGGCATGGCTTGGCAGGAACTTCAGGAAGTTTAGAAAAGACAAATCCAGTCCCACAAGGGTCAGAATGGCCTTGCAACAGTGCATGCCAGAGTAAGGAAGGCCAACCATACCTTGGGCAGTATTAGCAAGACTGTGGCCAGCTAATTCCCCTCTATTTGGCCCTTGCAAGACCACAGCTGGAGTATTCACAGCACCAGAGAGACATCAACAAACTGGAAATAGGCTAGAGCACGGCCACTAAGATGGTTGGGAGCTGGAGTGCACAATATAAACAAGAAGAGGCTGGTAGAACTGGGATTGATTAGCCTAGAAAAGTCTGTGGGATAACCCAACTGCTGTCTTCCACTACCTAGAAGGGGAAGCGGAAAAGGTGGCACCAGACACCGCTCAGAGGTGAAAGGATGAAGGACAACAGTCACAAATGGCAACAAAAAGAACTTGGACTGGAAATAGATAGAAAGAAAAATCTATTCACAGTGGCATCAAGAAAAAAATCTCCACAGTGGAGACTAAGCAGTGGAGCAGGCTACACAGAGAGGCACTGAAACCATCCTGCTATGGTATTTGGAAAATTCAACCAGATGTAGCCCCAGTGACCTAATATTGAAACTACCCCTGCTCTGAGCAGAGATTGGACCAGCTGACTCCAGAGTCCCTTCAAACCTCAATTTTATTATTCTATCTCACAGTGCTTACAACATTACTCAAGACTCACAACTTTCTTTTCTTGTATTTTAGCACTGACTTGCATTACAGATTTTAATTCTAAGGGGAAATTACACACTTTGTTAAGTTTATTACTACAGCAAAAATATTTTAACTATCTACAAGCTTTTAGGGAGACAGGAGATTCAACAAGGTATAGAAAAAAGACCCACCACCGTCTCTGGAGCAACTTTGCAAACAACACCCAAAGTACAGTGACAAGTCCTTTGTAGCTTTGAAGCAGATGTAGATCTAGAAAACAAACTCAGTCTTAAAGGCACCTGGTTTGCATGAGTACAGAAGTGCTACTTAGAGACTGGGGTCTAGCACTACTGGTATAAATTGCAGATGTCATACACAAAACTACGATAGTTTCTTTAAAGCTGGAGATCAAACCACTCTGGCTTGTCTTTAATCAAGCTTGACAGTTTATAAGAATTATACTGATTTTGTATTCCCCCTGCACTGCCTGTATTGAATGAAGTGCTTGGAAAGAGGTTGTTAAAAAGCAGTACAAAACAATGAAGTTCTGTGTTTGTCCACAGATCTGAAATTTTGCATTCTCTTCCCACTGCCCTGCCAAAATGCCCAAATTATAGTCTGAAGGCAGCTGGTTTATAGTTCCCATGAGCTGGAAGAGCCCATTATGATTTTGCTTTACTAAACCCAAGATTTCTTCTCTTTTGAAGAAAGCTTCTTACCAGTCCTGTGCATTTTATTTTGATATATAACAAACCAGAGCAAGGAAAAGAAGCATTATCACCTAACATCGGGCAGCACATTGACAAATTCCGAAAAAATATGAGCACTGTAACTAACACACAATACATTTTCAAGTATGAATTGTGTGGTCTATCATGGAAAAGGCTGATGATCACATAAAGATGCTCTTCACAGAGGAAAACTTCTCAGTATCTACAAAAGCTCTCATTTTTCCTAACAAATACTGAGCAAGAGCATTTTTTTCTGTTCTGAAAGCATTTATTTTTTTTTTTGAATGGCATAGAGGAAGAGTACAGCTGAAAATGGAAAGAATAAATTCCTGATTTCACTGAGGCTGACAAGCCAGAGAGAGAATTTGGGTATGACAAAGAGCCCCAGGCTGCAATTTGTGGCCACTGCTCTTTGCTGTATCAACTGATATGACCAAGAAGAGTTTTGTTCTGTTATCTTTATTTGCCCTTCAGACATTTTTAAGCACTACTAGAGTGACTTTACCAGACTAAACAAGCCCAGCTTGTCAGTGTCTCTTCAGAGGACGTGTGCTTTAGGGTCCAAGACTATCTTGGTTCCCCTCCAGTTTTCAGTATATAAAGATTCATTGTCCAAAGTAAAATGAAGTTCCCTTTGTATCTGCTGTAATAATATAACACTGAAAGAGTTAAAAACAATGCAGATATTCATCACTTGTGTGGAAAATCTGTGCTCTGAAGGGCTGCCCAATTTTCGGTAATTGTAACAACTTTTTTTTGATGTTAAAAGAATGTATGCATAGGCCATACATTTCCTTCTAAGACCAAAAGAAACATGTTTTTCTTATGAAGCTTAATCAAAACAGTGCTTTTTTGTTGTGCATTTCTGATGGTTGTATAGCTAAAGGAAATTAATTCCTCTTTAACCAGCAACTGGGACTTAGGGAAGATCAGGAACAGTGCTACAAAAAAATGCTTTGGGGCAGTCCACAGCAGAGTCCTGAAAAGCTCAGAGTGACCACACAAGGCCTCTGAGTTTAATCTTGCTATTGGATAGCTCTGTAAACACCGTCTCAAGTTCAGTTCTTTGCATTTTTACACCACTCATGGCTTCAAGCCAAGGCCGTGATAAAAAGAATGATTTGGTTCTTGGAAAGCATTGGCAAAAAGCTGACCAAACAGTCTGTTTCCAATAGTACCCAATAAAGTCCAGAAGAATCAAGACTTCCTACATGCAGACATTACTACTTCCTACATTTGCACTGAAGGATCAAACCCTTTTACCCTCCATTTAATCTCTCTTTACTGACAGCACTGAATGCTCCTGCACATTGCACGCGTTCAACAATTCGTGGCCTGCCCATCATGACTTAACATCCTGCTGTGAGCCCCTGTACTGCAGCAGCTTCTTACCTACAATGTCTTCATAGGCATTTTCTTCTAAAGTGCTCTTGGATCCAAATTTATGCTGGCTCTCAGTCCCATTTTCAGTCGGGGAGGGAGGGTACAGGGATTGCAGACTTGAGGCATCCTCAAACTCAAAGGATTTTCTGAAGTTTAAAACAATAAGTAATTAGTAACTAGAATGCAAAATTATTCAAACATTTAGATGAGTGTTTGCTAAGAAATATATATAAAATGAACTACAAGAACAAAAATCACAAAACATGTTTTAAGAACTATCTTTTAGAGGATCCTAAGTCCTGTGTTCACAGCAGTCTCTAATAGCCACTTGTGACACTTTTATGAGACTGGAAGTATTGTTATCCCCTTTATGCAGACAGTGAGAAAATACCAAGAAGGTATGTGATATTTCTGAGAATTTACAAGGTTAGCAGCACAGTCCTGAGATTAGAAATTGCTTTGCTCTTGCCAAGCTCCCCAGAAGCATGTGGCCCTCTCTCTTAAAGAAAGGCATATCTCTGAAAAGCTTTCCTCCACTAGTTGTTCTGGGATAAACAGAACTCACCACTCACGACTTGAGTGGTGACATTAGACCCCACTCACATCTTGAACCTTCAGATGTGTTCCTGCACAGAGGTCAGTGTACAGATGCCAGAGGCAGACCCGTGTGGAAGTCACCCATTCCTCTTGCACACCCTGTGTCAAACTATCAGCAAAGGGCAAAGCATTGAGGAAATTAGTGCTCTCTGGGGTGGATGAACAATCTGGGCTGATGGCTGAGGGCCTGAAGGCTTGGCCTTTCCGGCAGGAAGGTGAGGACCAGCTGGGTCAGATGGACCATACAATTTGTCTCCCACCTGGGTACTTGAAGGAGGGGCAATTCACCACCTCCCACCTACACCTGCCCCAATGCTGCAGAGCAGTTCTAGAGGAAGAAGAGCATGAGTCCTCCCCCCTCTCCAGTTTACACAGCACTTGTTCCCTCAGGCAATATCAATAATGAAGCTGGGAGATCCTTGAATCACAGTGCCAGCTGTACAGGGGTTGGCATTCATTGGACTGATTTACTGCTGAGGATGAAATGGTAATAAAAACAGGCTCAGGTCAGAGCATAAATCCTGTGGTGCTGTAAGGCTTGCAGAGACTGTGCTAATGCCCATACCTCACTCACTAAGACCCAAACTAGACTAACAATAAATCGTTCTGCCATCAAGCCCTGTTCTTCTTGCCAGCTGGAGGTACAGCACACCCTTATGGCAGTGAGAGTCTCATGGGACATACTTTGGTCTAATTGGATCAAGTATCCCTGTAGGTAACACAGTGACTACCATGCAGACACAGCATTTGACAAGAGCGTTTCCTATTTGTCTGTTGGAGCAGTATTACAGGTCTGGATCATCCTTAGGAGCCTCCTCTCTCTCCTTTCCCTAACTTTCAGAATATCCAGGTCCAAGTTATGCACATCAGGATCACAGCAGAAACGCACTGTGCATTCCAGATCCAGACACCTGCTCCTCCACACCTACTCTCAGCTATAAAGGAAGCTTATATGCTTAAGACATACCTGTGTATCAAAAGAGACTTTCTAAAGTAGTTATATATCCAACTCCTATAGATTTCAAGGCAACACTATGATGTGGTGACACTGTATAGGATCACAGGAATGGTTTTGTGGACTGACACTCAGCTGTGGTCCATGAATCCCAAGCCTGTCCTGTGACACTCCTCTCCTGCACTGTCTGTGTGCTAGAGGATCTACAACTGCTAGGGAACATCCAGCTCACATCAATCTGAAATAATAAACCTACTGTGGGCACCAGATTCTCTGAATACAGACTGTCCCCATGCTAGGAGGCAAACATAAGAGACCTTCCTCCATTTTACTAGAACGACAAATAAAATCAGTGTTTTCAATCAAAACATTAGAAGAATAAATACCCACAGTCCATTCTCATGACATTCCAGTGAGTGCAAACCACGTGTGTGTTCAATCTGAGACACAGAGCTGCAAGCTGCAGACACAATGAATTATGTCTGTTCTCAAAAAGAGAACAGCTTAGATACAGAGTTTTCAGTAATTACTATTAACTAAATACTGTCGTTCTTAGATGAATTGTATCGTCTCAAGTTCTTTGTAAATCCTGGAGTTCTCCTTTCTGTAACTAAAGGAAGGACAGTAGCAAAGACGATAAAGTTAAGATTTTATAACAGATTTCCACCCAGCCTTAAAGACAGCCAGCAAACCTGAGATTTTTAGGAGATTGATTTAAACTTATTTAGATCATGAGTAATCAGAGTTGAGCCCAGAGAAATCATTAAACTACTGTAAAGCTGTTACAAATGAATGTTCACCTACCCTCTAAAATGTCAAACTGATTTGCAAGAATCATCAGGTTCACATGATAACATTGTAAATCCTACAGCTTGTACTCTACTAATCACAATTTAAATTGATAAAAAATGCTTTTCTTTTGGGTTTGTATCTCCTAACCCTACAGGCCTGAAGCTCCTTTGCTGAACTGTGCTGTTGTCAAACTCTGCTACAACAGGAGACTGAACCTGGAGAACAGCAGGTATCTCTTCTTGAAAGAAGCTTCCAAACTTCATCTCAAAGATCATTGTGACAAAATACTGTGGTTCTTAGATGATTGCCCCTTAATTTACCAATAAAGGCTATCGGTTATACCAGAACATTTAAAAGTTATTGCTTATCTTCTGTTCATTGCAAATGCTGTGCTGAACAAAATGAGGTAAGCTTTGCTTCACAAATTCTTGTTAAAAACTAGATTTACTTCCTCTGAAATCACTGCCAGAACTCGAAGATAAGCACTGCTAATCAAAGCTTCACTTTCCACATTCTCCCTTCCCCCATCTTTCTCAGAGAAACAACTCCTCTCAGCAGCGCTGTTCAATCCATTTCAAAAGCAGGTGTGTCTTAAAAGAAAAGGGCAGAATCCAAAGGTTCTGCTTTTCCTCCCTTAGCATACTTCAGGTCAGGTTGTGCTGATGTAAACCTTTAATTGATTGAACCCACACCAAGCACCAGATACTGAACTGATAGTGTGCATCTGAGAAGCTGTTCAGCAGTTACTTGCAAAACTAAAAATCAAGGGGGACTGTGTGTGTCGCATACATGCATGGATATGTGAACTTGTTAAAAATTATGTACTTCGAATGCTTAGTAACAACTATGCCTATAATTTTCTAAGCAGTGAGCAGGATGAGTTTTATCATGTCTAAAACTCAAGACAAATCATGTAATTAAAACAAGCTAAGCTCCACAGATTGCTGGGGAAATAGCCATACACTCTGCCCATCATTAACTCAGGAAGGGCATAAGGGTCTTTCTGTGCCATAACAGTTTTCTCAGCATTAATCCTCTACAGCTGTTGATAGTAACTTAGGATACCATCCCTAAGCACTGAAATAAATAAAATCACCAGCATTGCATAAAACTGACACAACCACTGTAGTAATGAGCTTTGGAAACAGAAAACCTCTGCGGGTGTGTTTTGCAGTGAATAGGAAGAAAAGACTATGATGAATCAGCTAGGGTCCCACAACAAGACAATAATGAAATTATGGTCCATTAAAAATCACAATCAAGAGCATCTGTGCCAAAATGAACTAGATAACCTTTAGCACATGTGACCTAGAGCCTTTTTTAGGGATCCAGGAATGTAAGTTGTAGAAAACTGTAAGCATATGAAGGTATTGTACCAGTGCATCCCATCAGTGCAATACAGCAGAAAAAAAAACACTAGTCTTGCACACAACTCCTAGTTTTTCTTATGTCAAAAGCACTGCATTAGAAAAGAATTTACAATATTGTTACTGCAAAAACACAGCACACTTATTTATTAATTTATTTGGAGAACCGAGCACAAGACATTTCTTTGACTTTTACCTATTCTGGGATTTTCTGTGAAAGCGCGACTCTTTCTTCTGCCTTCTGGTCACGGGAGGTGCAGGAGTGGACGGGAGGGGAGGAGGAGCAGAAGGTGTAGGAGATGGAGGTAGGCCATTGCTTGGTTTATTTTTGTGGGTTTTGTCAGCTTCATATTCAAAGGTGCGTTTGGGCTTGGGGACAGGGTTCACCGCGCTGTTGGCCGGGCTTTCGAGGAGCAGTTTAGGGCTGGCTGAGTTTGCAGTAACCCCCTGTTTTGTTTTACTGCTTTTCTCAGCCTCAGGGGGTGTTTCGGGTTCACTTCCCAAAATAGCACTCCCTCCTTTGCTATCACTTAGGGTTTCACTCAGTCCCTCCACAGTCTTTTTCTTCCCTTTGTCAATACTGTAGCAGCTACTCGGTAACTGCGGGAGGCCTCTGCCCGACTGCTCCTTCAGAGCCTGCTCAATCTTCTGTATTCTGTTGAGCACAGCAGAGGACTCTTTCCTCCCGTGGCCCTTAAGGAAAGTGGCAGAAGGAGGCTCGCTCCTGCTTGGTCTCTTTTCAAACCGATGGCAGGAATCCCTGTCCAGCAGTTCCTCCTCCTCTGTTTCCGGGTAAGAACACTCGGAAAACGTTCGGCTCATTCTTCTGAGCCCTTTGAAATCAAATGTCTTGTCGCTGCAGGGAGAGGTCAGCACACTGGGGCAGCTCTCACTGCCTGACCTCTCCCCAGCATCCCTCTTGTCCACACACACACTCGTCCTGGGGGACAGGTCCCGGCGGCATTCCCATTCCGTGATCTTCTGCCTGATGTCCAGCGCCTGGGAGCGGACGCTCACCCTGCTGAAGGAGAGGGTCCTCAAGTTGGTGGCAGTGCCCAAGGACAGAGTGCTCCGGGCAAGTGGATGGCTCCCTATTGCTTCCCCGTCTTGAACCTCATTTGGACTCTCCTTTTGGTCAACCTTGGACACGGACGGCCTTTTATCCAAAGCACCCACGCTGACGGCTTTGAGAGGGTGGCTGGAGGAGTCTGTGTCCGATGGGCTTGTGGAGGTGCTCTGCCGTGTAGACGTGCGGCTGTTCCAGTCCTTGAGGCACTGCCTGGAGCTGGAGACTTTGGTGAGCTGAGTAGAGCGTGAAGAGTCCTCACTATCACTGAGGGGGTAGGCAGGGCTCCTTCGGGGGGACAAAAGAGGTGGCGGAGTGGCTGACTGACACCTAGAAGCAGAAAGAAATAAAAAATCAAGTCCTTGGGGGAACTAGATTAGTTTCCAGATTTCTCCTGGCTGCAGGTCTTCACGCTGCAACACTACCCCAAAGCCCCACTAAGACACCAATGACCATTCAGCCACAGAGTCGAGGGCTGAGATTCTCAGATTCTCACAGCAAACTTACTGCCTTGAAGGCATCTACCACCTCCAGCTGAAGAGCTCCCTGACCTCCCAGATTAAGGAGTCCCTCTTGCCCCACTGCAACAAAACTGGGAAAGACTAACAACAAGGAGAAGAGTTTACTCCCTGGTTGAGGTGAGCAAACCAATTTGAAAATATGTCAGTTTTTAATTCAGAATATCTGAAGCAAAGTAGCATCATGGTGTTCAGACACTGCAGTACTTTATCCTCGGGATTTCAAATCCCTGATATATAAAGTAAACTAAATAAAACAGCAAAAGACCTGGTTTGTCTTTGGTCTGATGCTGTGGCCAACAGATTATATTTTCCTTATGAAACAGAAGTAATTTCTTATCAAATGAATATTACAGACTGAGAAAACATATTAATCTGCCCACTCTATCTGTTGAGGAATATGAACTGTATAAAAAGATCTCAGTGTTACCCTGAAAAAAACCCTTGGAACAAATTCTTACCACGGTTTGCAAAATCAGCTATTGTTGGTGGGGCTTTGCACATTGTTGCAAAGATTTTTGAGAACAAAAAGACAAAAGGAAATTAAACAAAACATTAATCAGTTGGCTTGTCAGAGATGAGCCCGCAGTAAGAAAATTAAGCCAAAACTGTGTCAAAAAAGGGGGTTTGCTGCATTGCCAAAATCCATACACACAAAACATAGCAGAAATAATCACAACTCCTTTAACATTTTGCCCTAGCAACTTTTCTGTTCCAAACAGCCCAGAAAGAAAAAGAAAGACCCATAAATAATGTCTTGCATATGCAATTAAGTTTATGTTCTGTGAAGATTGTGAACAACAAGCTGGTTTTTTATAAACCGTCTTGTACACACAAGATCCAAATCAAAGAGCTGTTTGACCAAGAGTAATCATAGGAACAAATGTCTCCACTACAGCAAAGGGACATGAGATTCAGAAGATCCCTGCTGCTATATTGTTTTCTTCCCAACAGCCAGCCAACACCTACAGGCAGAGGTGCCAAGTTCTGTGCACTAATCCAAAGATCTAGAGCACTGGGGTGATTTCTGAAAAATTTACTTTGACATAGGAGATATTTTCTTCTCCTTCAAACACAACCCCGAAGCAAATTATTAAATTTCATCCCAGTTTCTTACAGTGGATACTTCACAAGCAAAGCTGGGAAGCATCACAAAAGAAAAAAGTTCTGGTCAGAAAAAGACAATGATAAAATTGTAACAAAAGGGAACTTTTTTCTTTTTTCAGAGGCCTGTGACAAGAAAGTGTATTTGAAACAGAAGCTGCACTGCTTGGCGACTTCTATTTCTTCATTGTTTTGAAAAATAAACATGGCTATAGGAAAAGAGAGATCTCAATTCAAAGACAATGGCTAATACTCCTGCAACAACTACTTAAAGCTTCCTCATTTCAGGAAAGAAAGGATGCGTGTCAGAATATGCTCTTTTCATCCTGGAAGTTGAATTTCCTGCTATCCTATACAGCTGCAGGCAGGTGTCTTAAGAGATCTCAGAAGATCAAAAGCAGGTGACAGATGATGAGTGGTTTTGGCTGGCTGTTGCAGCACAGTTTGTAGTGGATTACCTGGAATCACCTTGGCCGACATACCTTTACAGTGCCTGAAGATGAAACCTAAATCAGCCTTTGCTGGCTTAGTGGGGCACCCTGAATCTTCATTCTTTCTGTCTGTCTCATCTCAGTCTCTTCAGTTTACCGCAAACCCAAACTTTTATATTATTCTTAACACTCCTTTAGCTTAGATCATGTTCTCCCATTCTTTTATGTCACGCAGGCCTGCCCCAGAGCTGCACTCAGGGTTCTCTCAAGGAAACAGGCATCACCCAGTGGAAGTGTATTGTACATCTAAAGGCTACAGCCTCCACTGCAGCCTTAGAAGCCATATGTTGTCTAAACCCACTGCCAGGATTCAGCTAGGGGATAGGGACAGAAGAGGCCATGCAAAATGCTTTCGCAACTTATTTATTACAGTCTAATCTGTATTGACAATAGCAAGAATAAAATACAAAATTACAGGAGCAAAGTCAGTAAAATGGCATAGCAGAGGTGAAAGACACACTGACAAACATAGAATCATAGAAACTCTCCTTGCTTTTGACTTACTGTATAGAAAACACCATAGGCATAGTCCTTTATCTCATTACAATCTAAGAAATATCTTCTCAGTTGTTTCCACTGTAAGGAAAAGGCTTGGTGACTCATCAGGAGAGGAGGAAAAGGGGAAAATCGTGATTTGCATAACCTGCAGAAGTTGCAAAACATTTCTTCTTAAGAGATATGAGCCACTCTTTTAAACTCCAAGTCCCCAGTAAGGTGACTGCAAGTAAGGCTTTATCGTGAAACCCCCAAATTCAGTTACAAAATTCCCACTCACTTCCACTGTGCAAGATTGGGGCTGCAGAGCCACAGGCCTTCTGGAGGTGTGTGTTGTCAAGTAATTGAGATACCACAGTCAAGAAAAGGATTCTGTTTTACATGGCATTACACTGTAAATTTAAGTAATCCAGGGAGAACCTATAGGACTAATTCAACAACAAAGAGGAACAAAGCTTTGTCCCAATGTTTTCAGCTTGCATTCTCTAAAGCACCCTGGCAAGTAACAGAATTAAAGAACAACCGAAGTCCAAAAACTGATCTGTGGATAATAAAACGGTTCTGCCCCAAGAGACCTACTTACATTAGAAGAATATTCTCTTGAAGGGACAGTAGTTTCACAGACTTTAAAAGCAATATTACTGGACAGGAGATGAATAATTAATCAACTTGCAAACTTCCATACAAGCAAAATGTTTTTATTGAAGTTTTCTACATACACAATGATACAGTGCAGCACTTACAAAGCAGATCTTACATAAATTTTCCAAATATTGTGTATAAACAGCATAAATAAAGATTATTGGGTCAATTTTAGCTTTCTTAACAAGTTCACTGGACAACACCTTCATTCTTGGCAATGACTTGTTTTTGAGAATATCAGCATTTCACAAAAGACACTGTAGTAAGTTGCTTTGATTCCCTAAGGGCACTCTTCCAACATGCAGCCTTAGGTGTGCAGCTCTCAAACCACTGCCAGGTCAGCATTGCATTGCAGTCTCAAGGACAATCACCTGCCAAGCAGCCCTCAATGTCCTCTGAACATGTCACAGACCCTGAAACTACCTTCCTGCTGGGACTTGTTGCTGCACAGTGAGGAGAGCAGACAGAATCCAAAGAGGTGATTTCCAGCTCTCTGGACCATGCTCAGCTTTGCTGATGTGACTTGTTCCCTGAGAAATCAGCAGAATTACAGTAAGAGAAAACTGATACCATCAGTCATGCTCTGCAGGATTTGGAACTGTAGACACAAGTGATCTTTATATTCTGATTCAGTCTCTTCTCTCCAGGTTGACTTTTTCCCCACCCAGACATAGAAAAAAAAACTTTAATTTGCAAAAACTGACATTCTCCAGGCCTGCTCTCAAATACAGATATGATTTTCCCAGACCAATGTAGCCATATTGTTTTCTCTAATAAAGGCTTCTATCAAGAGGCATCTCTTTTTACCAGTTCCCATAAACACATGTTGATAACAGTGGAGCTCTATCTCAGCTGAACCAAGAGAGCAGAGGCACTTGCTTTGAGATAATTTGCAACCTACTCATCACAAAACAAAAGACAAAAAAGAATTAATTCCTGCCTTCTTTGTGAGGGCTCTGGCAAGGCTGACTTGTACTAAAAATATATGGGGATAGAGAAGGGCTGGTTCTTGGTGCCATAAATGCCTGAGTCCTCACTCTATATCTGACCCAAATGTCATAAAGTCTCCAATTTCAGACAATCTTTTACCTGCAAAACATGGGTGTGTAGAAGAGGGAGAGTTTTATTCCTGGAAGCCACTCTGAAAATGGGCAATACAAAATTATTAGCAAGAGCAGGGACCTTTTGGTCCAGTTGAGCAGAGGCACAGCTCCTTCCTGCTTCCATTGCCAAACACCAACTCCAGAAAAGAGGAGAAATGAGTGCAGACAATTCTCACAACTAGATGACACGTTTCAAAATCAGGGGACAACCAGAATGATGGGTAAAGAACTCGTTTTATACGTCTTTTGGAAATCAGAGTACAAGTGGATAATAAGAATATGCATTTACTGAGGAGTTTTGCATTCATGACCAACACACTTTTTACACACTAATACTAATCTTAAGTTGCTTTTCAGACCAGGCTTAAGGGTGACTTGTAGGTGGTTAAATGACTTGCCTTGAAAGAGTTACAGAACTCCTAACTCCTCACTGCCCTGCTCTGACTTCTGACCTAAGCAGCTGAGACTCTGCAATGCTGTTTTATCTTTCCTGAAGTGTCAGCAGTGACCCCACAGATCATCCTCTCCTGGGGAAAGACAAGCTGGAAGGAACTGCTCAGCTCTCTGCTTAAACCAACACATACAGAATAACAGCACAGTTTTTGGCTCTCTCATCCAGGGAATTTCCCACTTCAACATGCTCATGCATGGGAGCCCATTTACTGAAAAAAAAAAAAAAGAGCAAGGAACGTGCTGACAAAAAAGCTACTGGGTCTTTCCAGGCTCCTGTTGATGAGATCCCATCATTCCACAGTGATACTGAAGTGTGGTGACCTCACACAAAGACACAGCACTGGTTTTATTCCTCAGGACTTTCTCCCTACTTTTCTAAGAAAAACAGTGATTTCTTAGTATTTTATTTAAGGTTTTCTTATTCCTGGTTCTTCTCAGGGCATTGTGCCATTTCATCAGGACAACCTAACCTGTTTCAGGGTAACAATAACGTCAGAATCAGCTGCGACCCTTGGCATGTTAGTTTGGGTATTAGTAGATTTGGCCTGCCACACAAGACTAGAGACCTCTTATTGCTCTAACCAAAATCTAAAGAGATCTGAGACAAAAGCAACAGAAATTTTACCTTGCAAGAGCACCAAAATTTGTGTTTAATGCAGATACTAAAGCTGCCCTGATTCCAGGTAAATGACTATGTAACTTCAAAATTCTCTGGAAATTTGTAACAGAGAATTCTAACACATGTTCAGCTACCAAGTTTCAAATTATTTCATACAACATTACAAATTAGTAATATTTTATAATTAATGATGATTTTAATTTCTTTAAGTAAAGAACCTCTCTTAAGCAAAAGATTACACAAAAATGATCATTTGAAGCACTAATTCAGATATTCATTGCTAACACTCTATAGGAAAGGGTGGTAAAGCCCAGTCCTTTCTGGCATCTTGTTAGTCTTTTTGGCTTCTGAGCAAAAAAGATGGTTGTATTCAGACTTCAGGATGAAAAACTGAAATTGTCTTTGTAGCTGGATGTTGAAAAACCCCTAAAGCCTGGGAATTTTATTGCAAGTCAGGTGAGCTTATTTACGTCCAGATCTTCAATCAGTATACACCCCCAAATAGTTGAAGGGCGAGTGAAATTCGAAACTTGGAGAACAAGATGTAACTTATTGGATTCTTGAATTTTCAAAAGGGTTTTTTCTTCCATGCAAGCCTAATTTCTCACCACAATAAAAAGCTGTACTTGCATTTCTGTACTCAAACTAAAAATGGATCATATTCTTCCCAACTTCTACCCATAATTCAAAAGGCCAAAACAAAAATGAGGATGGACATTTTCTGAACTAAACAAAATCATACCCACCCAAAAGCAGAGCTTTGTGCTGTCAGACTGCAAGGGGGTGGTTAGTCAGCCCAGAAAGATCTCTTGAGTAAGGAGCATCTCCTACTTCATGCCAGGCACTGTGGGTACAAATACTGGGATCTACCCTTCCCAGAGCAAGGCACAGTGAAAGGGAATCACACTCTGCTCACCTGTCAACTGCAGCCAAGGGCACCATATGCATTTTGATTCACTGCTGATGAAAACAGATGTAATGGCTCACTGTGGTATCCATTTATATCAAACTCCCTTTTGGTTCAATCTAGTAGGCAGAGGAGACCAACAGAAACTCAAACTAGAGCCAATGTTTATGTCCCATCACTTCTGTAACCCAGACAAAAAAATCATTTTTAGAAAGGTTCAGTACTGGCAGCTCCTTGTAACTAGTACATTTTCACACTGCCCTAGAGGGAACTGTTGCCAGGAAGTCACCCAGCAAACAAACAGAGAAGCTTTTTCTGCCTCTGTCAGAGATAATTGGGAAAGCTCCCACTAAGAATCAATATTTTTGCAGAACCAAAAACTGAACACAGTACTGCAGCACAGCAGTCTCCCAGTGATGCCTTTTCAGGTGCAAAAAAAGGCAGAGTATTTCAAAGCAGATCAAAAAGCCTTTAAGCACTTGATTGAGCAATGATGAAGGACAGTTCTCAAAAAATTCCCTTTTCCTCTCTCTATACAAGAACTAGGAACAAATTTCCTCTATGCTTTCCTCCAAAGAACTATGAGAAGTCCACTTTTTTGCTCTCAAGCACTAGCAATCAGGGGTTTGGTTGCACTTCGAGATGAGTTATGGAACAAACCATTGGACAGAGCAGAAAAGGTTCAGCATTATTTGCTTGTGACAGTGTGCCATTTCCTCACCCCAGCTACATTCTCACCAGAGGGAACAGACAGGCAATAACAGTGGCTGCTGCAAACCTGCAAAGCAAAGGGACCCCCTGCACCACTGATTTTAAATCCACTTTTGTTTGGCAGTAAGCCTTTCTACTACAGTATATTCTGTGCTCTCATAGCACACAGCATTTTAATTTTCTACATAACTCAAGTAGCTAATTACAGGTTATATTTAATTATCTTAAATCTAAATAAGAGCTTATGGTGAGTAAAGGAGGTGAACTTTTCACACTGAGTGCTGGGCACACGCTAGAAAGGTGGTTCTCGAGCTGATTCAACTTGGAAATGAAGCAAGTAGTACAACTTGTCATATCTTGCTTCTGACTTGGGAAGGAAAGTGATGTAAGTGGTAACAGAACAAGCCCCATTCCTCCAGACCCTTTATGATTTTTGAGCTCTCACCAGGAGTATGGCTCAAAATCCCCGAAAATCTGCATTTCAGATAACCTCCTCCCATTATTGTTGACTTTGGGATTGTGACAAAAACAAGACAGAAACTTTCTAAAATGAAAAGTGGATTTGCATTAGAAGACTGTTTGAAATAGGCTCACCCTCATGAACATGTGGAGTGATGGAAAAGTCCCAGCACTTAGAGAGAATGAGGCAATAAAATCAAAGTGGACAACAAATCACAGAATGTTTAAAGATAGAACAAAAATAGAAACACCAATTATTTTCTGTTTGTACTTCTGAATTTCTTCCCCTCAAAGGATTTTGATACTTTCCATTTAAATAAAAACTGAAACCACATCAGAGCTACCAGGACACCAGGACTGTGAAACAAAAAAAAAAAAAATGTCAAGTTCTGTGTGCAGTTTTTAAAAGCTCCACTTTTTGTGCTCCCAGGAAGTACCGAGTTAATGATAACAATTGTGGGACACATTTGTGGGGGTGCTGAGATGAATTCCTGCCATTAACACCCCTTTGGGGCTCTGGGTCTTTGCAGGGAGCTCATGAAGAGATGTACACACAATCACAGCTGACTGCAGCTAAACTGTGCTTTTATGGCTCAGAAGCAAAAGGTCTGATTCACACCAGTGAAATGCAGGAATCATTCTGCCAAAGTAAATTCTGTGAAGTGGCAACTATGCTCTAAAACTGTACAAAAAAAGGGCAAAGAAATCAAAGCTGATGAGTCAGATCCTAAATACTTGACTTAGACTGGATCTGTAAAGCAAAGACAGCAAGACAAATCTGACAAGGACAAATGACTGTAAAATAAAATGTGATCAATCAGCATGCACTCGGTACACGCCTTTGCCAAGAAGTTTCTAAGGGTAAAGAAGATAACAGGAAATTGTGACATTATCTAGACTGAGAGGGTCAGATTCCCTGCCACCCTAGATTTACGGCAATCTTCTGCTCTGTTACAAGGTAAGTGCAGGATGGTTTTTAAACAATTTTTAAATCACGTTTAAGCCTTTTTCACCCTCCCTGTCCAGACACAAATGAATACCCAAGGCAAAGATCAATGAGCCTGTGTTGTACCTTCTATCACAGTGATAAGAAGCTGACTGGGAAAAAATAAATAAATAAATCAAAAAGCAAGAACTGAAGAATCAGACTAAGTCATTCTCTCTTTTCCACCAAAGTACAGTGCATGGATTTATAGGAGCATCTCTCAGTTTCTCCCTAAAAATACAATTTAAAGTTAAAAAATTGATGTCTCTCTTATAGTTAGTCTCTTCCCATAACCTGTAGATATTTTCACTGTTATAGCTCCACTGTGACTTATTTTTATTATGCTCTGGAATCACCTCAGCATGTTTTAGTCTCACCTGATTTCTTAAGGTCTTGGGAGTTCTGTTGGAGAGGGAGTGGTAACACAGCAAGTGATGGCATTTTCTTAAACCAGGCAGAATGCACAAACCCTTGTTTGTCTATTTAAGAACTGCCAGTCCTTGAAACTTGTTCTTTAGCAGCATGTCTAAACATGCTGACTATTTAAAACCCCGGTGCACACAGAAGCTCTCAGCTTTGCTTCTTCAAAGCATGGGTGATTTTTCAGCATGCTTGTTTATCTGTCCTAGAATATCAGAGCAATAAACTCTGTGGAACTAATTCTGCCAAGTATTCTGTGTTTACATGCACACAATTTGGGATGGGTTAAAAATTATTTTTGTGAATTATGATGCTTAGTTTTTAAGATATCTGAGGGCATTCTGCATTTGGCAACCCCCAAGTCTGGAATTCTGGTTTGGAAAAGTTGTTGTAAAATAGGCTCGTTCCTTTTCTGCTCTGACAAGTCAGAAAACCTTACAAGGTCACTGTATGCTTTACTGAAATACTCTATACCCAAAAAGAAAATAACCGAACTGGAAGTTAAAAAGTCCTAAGTCCTGGCTGCACACTAATACGGGATACAACCAAATCTGCTTTCCCTGCTTCACATATAAATCAATCTCTAGGTCACATAAAACCTCATCAGATAGACCCAAGACTAAATATCTAATAGGGACAGAAAAAGGATATAAATTCAGGACTGCATCCCATCTTTAATGAACATTTTTAACCTCATCCACTCAGAGAAGTTGCTTTCAGAACAAAGTTCTTTGTTCGCCTTTCCTACCAGTATCCACATTTTCCTTCCAGACCCACCAGCTTTGCTCTGGTTCTCATTGTGCTGCAATGAGGTCTTCCTGTAAAGAATTCTTTTTTTCCAGTGTTCTGGTTTTATAAAGTATTTTATGTAACACAGTGAGAAAGCATCCTAGAAGTGCAGGTTATAAAACTGAACGCAATTATTCGTCGACCTGCCCTGAGACAGGCATTCTTAATTTCTGTCATCATTTCAACTACCAGTATCACAATCCAGGATGTGTGAGACCTGAAACGTCTGGAGAAAATACAGTATGTCACACAGGATAACACCAAGGTGATTGAAAAGATCTGAGAATATCTGTGCTGCTCCTGGAGTTACTGCACAACATAGGAAACAAAAGCAAAACAAAAAATAAATTTTAAAATCCCAGCAGAATAGAAGCTCCTACATTATCTCTGTGAATCCAGAACAACTTCAACATCAGCCCTGCCATGCCTTGTGAAGGTAGGACATGAGTAATATGGACTATCTGAGGGAGGAGAAGAGAAAGAGTAATTCTGATTTCAAATTTTCTCTACAGGGTGCTTAGGCCTCTGAGGGGTCTCATCTCTGACCAGCAGCTGGTGCCATCCTGTTGTCAGGGCAACTACAGAAACTCAGTTTAACTTTCTGCAAACTTCTCCTCCACAAGCACAAAGCTGAAGCAATGGCATAATATCAGCACACCACGCTAAGAAAGCTTATCTGTTCCCTGAAGGGCACTTTCTGTACACGTTTCTAAAACATGGGTGAAGCAGTCGTCACACTTTTTGTTTGTTACTGTATTACTTTTATAGTGATACAACTAGAGAAATGTGCCCTTGTTCTTCATCTTTAACTTCATTTTGTAAGTTTTACTCTCTCGAGTGAATTTTCACCTGCCTAGGTCTCCAAAGACCTCTGTGCCTCAAATTTGGACTATTTTTCCAACATAAGCAAGGGTATTACCATAGTCTGTGAACTTTCCAGTCACTTAGTTATGCAATTGCACCCCGACAGTTGTCTGTCTCTCACCCATACACTGACATTCATTACAACCTTTGAAGACGGTCAAAACAGTTTCCTACCAAAAGCTACACTTCTTTTTTTCTTTTGTAAGAAGCACTAATAATATCTCTCACAACACATGACTTCTATGTAAACAGCTAAAAGAAAAAACCCAAAAACAACAAATGCAGGATTTTTTTTCAGCACCTGAAAAAGCAGAAAAGAGAAGGAACCGTTGCTAAGTGAAAGATGACTCATAAAGGTGCCAAAGTAAGGCAGAGAGAACGAAACACACAGACACTCTTTGCTTTCTCAAATACTACAAATACATGCTCAGGTGATATGTAATACTGCGTACGTTCAGAAGAAATAGCTAGTACAGACTTGCAGCACAGCTTCTGTATCAGGGCAGATTGAGAGTGCAAACAGCATTTCAGCTGCCTGCCATGACTTATACCGACCTATAAGAGAGCTGATATCCCTCGTACCATCATGTACAAACCAGGCAAACCTGTACCACAGACCACAGCTGCACTGCCTGACGTGCACAGATACACTCCATGGTTTATGGACTCAGTGGTGAGAGGAGCAAAGGAACATAACTACAGATGAAATAACATAAAATACAAAGATTAAGAGTCTACCCCATACATGTTAATTGAGTATGCAACTTGTCTCATCTTTGGAGGCTGCATCCTGTATCTGGAGGAAAGATTTCAGAGTTTACACCCCCAGCCTCTCTTATCATCATAATTTTCTTTAGAGGCTCTGACCTTGTGGAATACAAAATAAATTCCAGCTATGATAACAAATATGACCCTTGGTACACTTTCCACTGTGCATAGATGTGGCTGGATGCCAGGTGCCCACCAAAGCTGCTCTGTCACTCCCCCTCCCGAGCTGGACAGGAGAGAGAAACATAGCAAAAAGCTCAATGAGATAAGGACAGGAAGCAATTCTTCACCAATTAAAGTAACATCATTTGGGGAAAAAAGGTAAGTAACGAAAGAACAGTCAAATATGAGTAGGATAATGAGAAATAAACCCTTAAAAACACCTTCCCCTCCACCCCTCCCTACTTTCTGGGCTCAACTTCACTCCCAATTTTCTCTACCTCTTTTCTGTCAGCAGCACTGGGTCATCGGGAATTGGGACTGTAGTCAGTTCATCGCACTCCGTTTCTGCCGCTCCTTCCTCCTCAAGGGGAGGACTCCTCTCGCTCTCCTTCTCCTCCAGCATGGGGTCTCTCCCACAGGAGATAGTTACACTCTTCTCCTGCTCCAGCATGGGTTCTCTCCCATGGGAAACAGTTACACTCTTCCCCTGCTCTGGCATGGGGTCTTGGGAGACAGTTATACTCTTCCCTTGGTCTGGCATGGGGTCTCTCCCTCGGGAGAAAACTCTCCACAAACTTCTCCAAGGTGGTTCCTTCCCAAGGCTGCAGTTCTTCATTAACTGCTCCAGTGTGGGTCCCTTCCAAAGGGTGCAGTTCTTCAGGAACAGACTGCTCCAGCCTGTGTTCCCCCCAAGATCCCAGGTCCTGACAGCAAACCGGCTCCAGAGTGGGCTCCTCTCTCCACAAGTCCACAGGTCTTGCCAGGACCCTGCTCCAGCATGGGCTTCCCACGGGGTCACAGCCTCCTTTGGGCACCCACCTGCTCTGGCATGGGGTCCTCCATGGGCTGCAGGTGGATGTCTGCATCCCCATGGACCTCCATGTCCTCCTGCAAGGACAGAGCCTGCTTCCCCGCAGGCTGCAGGGGAATCTCTGCTCCGGCTCATGGAGCACCTCCTCCCCCTCCTTCTGCACTGACCTTGGTGTCTACAGGGCTGTATCTCTCACATATTCTCACCCTTCTCTGGCTGCATTTGCTCCTGCGCAGTAAATGTTTCCCCCTCTTAAATACATCATCCCTCAGGCGCTGCCACCACCACTGATGGGCTCGGCCTTGCCCAGTGGAGGGTCTGTCTTGGAGCCATCTGGCACGGGCTCTGTAGGACATGGGGGGAAGTTTCCAGCAGCTCGTCACAGAAGCCACCCCTGTAGCCCCCCTGCTACCAAAACCTTGCCAGTGCAATGGATCTGCACAGATTAAGAAGAAATTACATACTTCACTTGAATTTATGAGGGAATTTTTTTTCATTCCCTCATTCACTTTCTTTAAATATCTCTGCATCAAGATTTGATTTTCTTCTGGCTTATGTCAGCACAAATCAAGACTTACTGAAGAGAAGTTACTAAAGATGTAAACTGATGCAAAACTTATTGCAGGAAGATTTAAGGCATTGACCTGGTACAAATGTACACTTACAAAAAACAAAGTTTCAGTCTAAAAGCATTTGCACTGAAAATTAAATTATGCTACTATAGCTGACTGGTTACTATATGCTTCATTCTACTTCATTTATCTAAACAAGCCAGGAAAATGAGGAAATGTGTTGGGCATATCCACTACTGAGCATGATGGGAAAAAATTGGCTTAACAAAAGTTGTTGGGTTTTTTTTTTCTTTCACTGAACGCAGCTTTGAAAAACTCTTTGATCTAGTTATTCCCCAATCTGTTGGCATACACAAACTGAGAAAGAAAAATGAAAAAAAAAAAAAAAGGAAGAAAAAAAAAAAAAGACAGTAAAAGAAAAAAAAGCCAAAGCTGTGACTTGCAGTGCTTGTTGCTATCATGCTTATTTACCTAAGAGTCCAGACAAGGCCAAATTTAACTTGTCCAAGGGCTACATCTGGCCCTAATTCAGTTTCACTGAATATTAACAAAAGAACAATCAGCCAGTACTTGAGCATTGCCCACACCAATATTCAGAAACATGATCTAAAGGAAACTTTCCAAAAGATTCAGACATTGGCTTCTCTCTGCTTTGTGCTGCCCATAACCGTCATCGGGAGCAGAGTTAGGTCAGGCAAAGACACTCCCATGACTTTCTTCACCGTGATCAAGGGTAACATAAACGTGTCCATTACTCACCCAGCTGAAATGAGCCTCCCAGGCCAGATTTCATCACCACACCTACAAGAGCTGTGGGATCTCAAGCCTAAATTTGGAATAAGGATATCATCTGGGGGGTTTATATATCCTTTATAAACATTTCATTCTCACAAGACCTTGGCTTCTTATAAAACTGGGGATTTAGTTTTACACTCTTCTATTGGCCTATTAGGTTTTATAAGGAGCTGGCCAATACATTTTAACTTTTTACTTCTTGTGAGAGAATTTGTATGTATTATAACCCTTACAATGAAAATGTTTTGCTACTACAGACATGCAACGGGAATGTTGCGCAGTAATAAGAAACTGCAAGTTTTACTTTGTTTAGGGCAACTAAATGTTAACTTAGAGCAACTAAAAGCAAGTAGATATTTCTCCTGTCACCCATTCTTTCCTTCCAGGACAGAGTCAAAAATAAGCTTCATGTCACTACAAGGAGCTACATAGAGAGCATCAGACAAAGCAGCAAGAAAATGAAAATGCTGTGGTACAGGTGAGGCAATACAATCTGTGTATACAGCAGCAAGAAAAAACAACTAGTGACATTTATAAGCTCATCAGCTGTGACAATATTTGCTCTCTAAAGACTACAATACTATCAACTAACTCCTTACAGTAATCCATGGGCTCTCAAATTGAGAGTATTTGAATCAACAAATTGAAACCCAGATTCTAATCCTAAATTATATCCTTCATAACCTCACAGAGTTTGACCCACAATACTGCTTTTTTCCTAAAAAGCATAAACCTGTGACTTCTGCTAATTATTCAGTGGAAAAAAAAATACAATTTGTCTCATAACCCAGAAAGCACACTGAAAAAAAAAAAAAAATAAACAAAAAATCACTAAAAAAAACCTGAAACCAGGCATCAAAACCTAACACAACACACAAAAATGTGCCAGCAGCACTGCATGTAATAATAATGTGTTTCCATCTCAGCAGTTAGCCAGTAATTAGAAAACTATGGTCATATTCAGCCTAGGTATAAACAACTGTGGCCTCTCTCTAATGGACTAACACTTTCTATACAATAAAACCAAATTCAACTTAGTATATCCAAAGTATACATCCCCAGTACGCCAGAACAAATTGTCATAAACACTGTCATCCAGAGGCATATCTCAGAGCAATGGCAGAATGCATGGGCATGATTACTGCTGCAAACCTTAAAAATCACCTTTAAGAATTAAAGAGGAAAAAATGGAATCTCATCAAACTAGACAAGAAACAGGCATTTAGCCATGCAGAGAGATCAGCTTCTGTTTGAGAGCAAGAGGGGATAGCAGGAGGAGAGGAAGAGAAGGGCTGTAAAAGTGAGTTTTAGTCCACAAAGCTGCTTGTCCTATACCAGAGCTGCATACTCTGGCAATTAAAGCTACTCCCATAGCCACCTTTAGCAAGCAGAAGGCTGGTGTTGAGTTCCTGCTTATGAGCAGAAAGTCAGTCTCCTGCAAAACTGGTTATGGAAAATGACAAACCTCTGACAAGTGCACAGCTATCCATCACTGCAGTCGCTTCAGCCTACCCAGACTTACTGAGAAGTTCTCTCCTCCTGGAAAGGTGCAGAATGGAGATGCAGGCATTCTTCCCTCAGCTCCACATGCCTTGGTGGAGCCTCTGCCTGCTTCCCTTGTCAAGCAGCAAATGACACAGCCCGAGTGTGTTTGTCAAACCTCTGTCCCTTTGTATGCTTAAAGGGAGGAAACTGGCATTAATGTTTAACAAAGCTAACAGTAGCAAAGCCTTTCTCTGCAATCTCACATGCTGGCTTTGAAGGCACCGGTGCGTGAGAAATCTGGCAAGAAGTTTGTTCCTGGTAGCCCACAGCTTGGAAAAAATAGCTTTTCTTGGGTTTTTGTTTTAAAATTGCAGGGAGAAAGTTTACAATAAATTCCTGAGCCACCAAAATGAGACGATACAGCTGCCTGTTGCTAAAGAAATCATAAAAGCTGTATCAGGTACCAAACCAGATGCACACAGACACAGTGAGAAAGCCTGCCAGGCTCAGCATGCATCCTGAAGTCCCCATGGGTGACAGTACTCTTTGACAGGAAAGGGAGAGGTTAAAAATCCACATTAAAATGCTTTCAGGTCTCTGCCAGCAGTTCCAAATGGACACAGGCTATCTGCCATCTCCCCTGTTTGCCTATGTTGACATAATTCCCAAATCAGCAGCAAATCAAGGGGGCAGAGGTTTCATGTGAGAGCATGATGTCTGATTACTGGGCGTTTGTTCAATTGTCTGGAATGACAAGTCCTCTTGTGGCCTCAGCTGCCACGCTGAGCTGGGGTGAGCTCCTGCACAGTCCTGCTGCACAGAGCAAACAGGGAGTCAGCTGGAGATACCTACACTGGAGGATTAACCAACGCTCCCCTTACCTGACTGTCACCAACACTGCCCCAGCCCAGCCCAGCCCACGGGAGTCCCCTGCACCTGCCTGCCAGCATTAGCTGGAAAAGGACCTCGTGAGGCTTTGCTAGCAGAACTTGGGGCACAAAGCATTTCTCTCTTACTGCCATCTCAATGAATTGTGTTTTCGTAGTTCAAATAGTTCTCCTGTTACCTGGAAAAAGCTTACATCTGAGAAATGATGATGCAAGGTGAGCTTTATCCTATGAATTCAAAATGAAAAATACCATTTCCATCTATTAGCTGCTGTTAAGTGTTTGTCACAAAGGTGTAGTTGCTGTGCAGCCACAGTATTGTAAATGACCTATGCTGAAGAAGTCACCTTTATTTGCAGACCTATCACTTTCTTTCTAAAGCTAAGGAGAGAAAAAACTAATTAATACTTGTCATTTACTCCAGCATTTTTCTAGAACTCGCTCATAATAAAATAATAACACACATTTGCATTAAAGCTCATCATTAATATGATAAGCATAAAATATTTCTTTTATAAAAATATCGCTTTCACAGAGAGCTTCAGGAGCAACATATGGGCACTCTGGCCAAAATTCCCATATCTGGGTAATGAGAAACTTGCAAGATATTTAGGCTCCCCAAAAAAAACCAATCAGGCAGTCACAGGAACTGGCATTCCCAATGACTACAATAGGATTTTTTTGATTGACTCAATAAATCAACTGATATTTTTTTTAAGTGCTATTTGACTGTTAGGAACATCATATCTTTTACAACTGTTATATTTAGTTGATCATTCAGCACTGAAGTTATCCTACCAGATGCCTGCAAACTGCTGCCTGCTGTTCAACAGCTCCAGGGAGCCACATTCCCTTGTGGCACACTGCCAGTTCTATATGCAGGAGCTGGCCAAAATGGAAATAACCTCGGAGTGCATGATGTGAATCATGACAAAAGTTTTGAAAAAGTCTCCCAGGAACTATTGGCATTTTTGCATGTATATATTTTAATAATACGGATGGCACCTGTATATTTCCATTAGCTCCTATTTTCCTGCTTGCAGAAAAAAATCTTACAAGTTTCCTTTGTTTCTAAAGGCCACTTGCTGTTAGTGTTAGTTCCTCATGGGCAAATGTAAGGATGACACTCAGTGTGGAGACTGAATCAAGCACTGAGCTAATTCCCAGTTTCAAGACACAATAGCACCTGGTAAATAGTAATAACATTGTTTAAAGGATGAAGACTGTGAGGATGCTATGTTGGTGTGCTTCTTGCTTTGTTTTTCCAAGCATATGTGGTTTTTTTCCAGTTAGGGGATAAACATACAATATCTGTCTCGTTACTTTCAGATCTTCCTTTCAAACTCACTCCTTACAAATTTTGCTATCTCTTCTTTCAGTGTTCTGTTCTGCCCCAGTGGAAAATATCTTGTTAGGATAACTGTGCAGCAAACTGGTAAGACAACACAGACTCTTTCATTTCCAAACCACTGATTCAAATCTGGACTGATTAGGCCACAGAACGGAAATTGTTCTCCCATAGTGACGGCTTCTTAACAGCTCAAGTGTAAAGAGATGAGTGTGCCAGACAGCTCCTTAATGGACAGACATTCACAGAACGAGGAATATCATTAGCAGTGCTCATGACTTGCATCTTTGTTGGTCTTTTCAGTGAGATTGCCAGCATCTCTTCCTGGTCCAGAAGGCAACAGAGTTTCATTACAAAGAACAACTTCCTCCAGAAAAAATGAACTATTGGCATTATAATGTAAAAATATTATTCACTGGACTACTGTGCTGTGTTCCCTGAGGACATCTGTCTCACATTTTATCACTACCCAAAAAACAAATGCATACAAGACTCATCTCTGATTCTTTGACAGTGCACTGGTGAAGTCTCCTTTAAGTGTTTTATCATGTATTTATCTTTCTCATTGTTTTTATTCACGACATTTTAATGCAGTAAAAGTGCTAGAAAAGTATCAGAAATATTTCCAAAACCATGCTGCTGTAATTGGTTTCTGCAAAAATATATAAGTTTAGTTCAGGTCTTAATATCACTGAGTACACTAATGTAAATATAGTGATTAAACAAACAAAGATTGCAGTGTTAGCCCAAGAAGTCTTTGTACTGCATGAGCTGCAGTTTCCAGTGGTTTTGGCAAATATAAATCTTAATAGAAGGGAAAAGGTAATTTTAATGATAAGGTATGAGTTGCTGCAGATGAAAGAATAAAGCATTCAAAGCATCATGAGAATTATAATACAAATGGGAAGTAATTCATCAAAGTAAATTCCTGTAGACTCCAAGTAATATAAATCCAACTTGATCTGAAGCTGTGTGAAGCAAAATTCAATCAAAATTTTAGGGTTTAATGGTTTGGGTTTTTTTTTTTCTTAAAAACCTGTACAAATGGGAGGGATATATTAATAAACTTCCCTCTAAGAAAAAGTGATTTTTTTGACTGATAAGTGCATATAAAGTAATAATTCTTCCTGAGTGGACTTCTAAAATTGGAGTGAAACAAACCAGCAGCAATAGAAATGGAACAGTAAAATTCCCTGCCTCTCCACCAACTCTTTGGGGAAGCCAAAAGGATGTATCCAAAAGTGGGTCTATTTGTTCAGTTCTCTCAATCTAATTAGAAGCCAGTACCTCTCCTTACAAACCATTCCTCTCTCATGTCTCTAGACCACCATACTTACAAGAATATTTCTGCAACCCTGCCTAAGTGATTTCCAGGGATTTCAGCATGGCCTCTGATCCGCCACCCCGAGGTCACTGCTGGGCAGGGCGAGGCAGGGGAAAGTTCTGCCTCAGACCGTCGGAAATCAGCACACACCACCGGGGCCACTCACCGAGACAAAGGGCAGCAATAAAGTCAAAGCCTGCATTCAAACTCTTCCCAATTTCAGGGTCGTTTGAACCAGCATTTTGATTTATTCCCACTGCAGATGTTTCTGTTCCTGATGACAGTAGGTGCCCTCCTAATTCTTGTGGCCCAATTCAGAGTTGAGCTGTGAGAGCTCCATGTCCCAAACACACCTCCAGCCTTCCAGGGTAAATAACAGCTCTCATTCCCTCCTGAACCAAATGTAACTTTGCACTGCTGGGAACTGACCTGCTAAAAATTTTTCAGCTGCACGGTTCAAGCTGTTTCTGCTTGTAAAGGAGTACAATACTTGCTAATAGATGTCACATCAGTTAGTCAGTTTCCACAGTTGTTTGGCTGTGGTTTCTTTGCACTGTTTTCTAAACCTCAATGATTTAAACTACAACAACAAAAAAAGCTGTATCATCATGGCTCCAATAACTTAGCATATTGTTAGTCTTAGAATTTTATTAAATCACTATTCTTCCTATTCTCAAGCTCACTGTCAAAATATTAAAACTTGACCTTTTCCTAAGGTAACAAGTATTTTCTACAGGTTTTGTTTCACAAGTTCATTAAGAGCTCGAAGTGTTCTCGCTAGTATTTCTGAGCAGTAGACAAATACTTTTGGCAGAAAAATCCATCTCAGCAGTTCAGTGTGGAGAGCCTCATTACCCTGAGCCACACTCAGCTGTCAGGAGCATTTCTGCAGCAGAGGCAAGAGATCCCAGCCCAGGCAGCATGGAGAGGATGGGACACACCAAGAGCACATGAGGTGAACTCACACCACTGGCCTCTTGGTGCTCTAACAAAGTCCCCCAGGGCTCCTCTGACAAGGAAAACTGGGAGATGTTTTAGCCCACCTGATGGGGCAGTTGAAGCTTTTACCTTAAAATATGTGAAATGAAGACTTGGCTTCCTGCTTTATGCATACATAACTCACTCCCCAAGCTGGAATCACTCCTCCCTTGTCAGAAGCCATTGGGAAAAAAAAACAAACTAAAACTTGCACACTCAAATATGCACAAAACAGCAACCACTAACTTACCAAACCTCACACAAATCTCCCAAAAGTTGCAAACTACCAGCAACCAGTTTTCTGTTCCTATTTTCTGCATCTACACCTGCATGTCTCCTCCAGAGAAAGATTGTCACCGAGACAGCATTTCAGCACACAGTTGAGACAACAGCAAACACACCATCATTTCTTCCCATAGCACATCAGTATAACACAAACTGAACTAGCATCCCAACAACCCACTAAACTTTCTGTTAAGTACAGCTGGGAACGTCACCCACAAATAAAATTTAATGCAAGTGTGAAGAACAGCACAGCTCTCCACTGCTATCTATTACCAATGTTTTAAGGAGACTCCTTTAATCCAAACTGTAGAGTTGAGGCAAAGAGCACCATTCACCTTTAATTAAACACAGCCTTTCCCCTGTGACTGAAATGCAGACATCCCCAAGGAAAAGAAGCAGCTTTTCTATCAATCACAACAATACTGTCCACATACTAAGCAAATAAAGAGTAAGAGATGAGAGAATAATTTATCATAATTGTTATAAAGACAATGGCAATCACACATAGAAGATTAGTGGGAAAAGTGTACGCATTAGAGTTTCAAATAAGATCAAAACATCATTGTTTTGGAGCAACACAGAGAGCTGAAGATGCATCCTCTGATTTCTAAGTTACTGCATTCTTCATGATGCTTTCCATTCAGAAAACTCAGAGTGGGTAGTAAATCTCATAGTTTTTTAATTTCTGCTCACATGAAATGCATAAATACAATTAAGTATGTTTTTGTTTATCTTACTATTAATATTTTTCTTACAGCAGAATCGGGGCTCCACCATGGTGGATGCAGAGTCATCTCCCTCCCCACGCTCTGTCACAATAATGGGGAGGGAGTTGTTCAGTGTCAGTCTGCCTTATCTGCCCCTGGAGTCATCCACCCTGGATGTGAACACAGCTCTTTTGCATGAGTCACAAGATAATTCACTGTCAGTGCAGGCAAACTGCACCACGTGTGGATGAATTACCTGACAACAAATATGGACAGTGCCTACAGTTTAACCCAGAGATGAGGAACACTGGTTTAGTTTGGGTTTTTTCCTATATTAGGAGTTATAATAGCAAAGGATTGAATTTACACAAATTTAAAGTCATATTGTTACATATCTGGTAACACAAGCAGAAGACACTATCATTGCATACATAATTGGATGTCTCTAAATGAGACAGGTACTGCACAGGCATTGCCTCTGTGAATATTTCTCCCTATAGAGATGGGTTTTCCTCAAGACACAAAATCATCTTTGAAATGAAAAATTTACTGTGGAAAGGGAAGAGAACAGAGCCCTCTCAGGACAAGCCAGCAGAGCAAACAGCTGCCACCCACGCTCCAGCACTGACAGCAGAGCACTGCTTAACCCCAACACCGGACACATCTGCACATTCTTTTATTGAAGAATTCTGGAGGTGTCAATTCCTGAAGCAAAGCATTTCTAGCTCTCTGCCCAGGCCACAACCATGTAATTGTTTCAAAGGATGCAAAGTATTTCAGTTGGATTTATTACTGTGAACCAAGAATTAATTTCATCTTTAAATAAATAAATAAATAAATACATGAGCTGTAAAACGGAATGAGTTTGGCCTGACTAGGACTGATTTTGGAAGTGATCACACATCTCAGAGTTTTAAGGCTGAAACACGGGCACAAAGCCTTCCTTTAACTAAGATGTCTCTAGAAGTTTTTTTAGTTTCTAAGATCCTTCTAAGATTGTTTCTGCCTTCAGATGCAGATCCAGATCTGGCCTCTGGTTTACCTAGCAGCAAATGAATGCATCAACCTGAGCAGCCTTCCCTATCAACTTTCAATTTTAATTTTACCTCTGAATAACAATAGCAAGTAATTCCCCCACTTGTAATAAAGCTGGACACAACACTTTATTTGATATATAAAGAACTGTAAACAATTCATCCAGAACACTCCTAGGGTATCTCTAGAGTCATATTAATCCAGATCTGATTTATGTGCTGCATCTCTATTGTCTTCACTGGAGGAAAGCCAGCTCTGCCAACTAAAATTCTGTCCTATTAACCTAAATTCTGAAGAAGGAAGAAGTTCCAAGCCACAAGGCCAGTGCAAACATATCTCAGCACATGTCAGGCTAATGAGGCTGACAAATTGTCGGTGACAGCAGGAATGTCCTCACACAGTGCTGGGAGATAAAAAACAGAGCCCACATTTAGAGGGGTTTGTGGGCACCCAGCTCAGTTCTTCCCAAGCAAGGAGAAAGATGCAACGCATGATATCAGATTCCAGTTTTAACCAAGTAAGAGTATATTTGGGTCAAAGATGCAACTAAAGGTATTTAGAAAGAAGTCTTATGACACTCATTAGGATAGACACTTCACAATCTATAACTTTATGCTCACAGCAATTTGCAGATGTAATCCTTAGTTAGCACAAATTTCTGGTGTCTTGCTATACCACCCACTGACATCAGCACCCTCAGTTTGCTGTACCATTTAAACCATGACTGCTCAGCTGGAGAACATCCTCCACCAACATCCTCCAGTGGGGACACCACCTTTCCTGTGCAGATTGGGCAGAAAGACAAAAGCCCACATCACAAAATCCAGTCTGCACCGAAATTCATATGATTCTGGTGACATAATTTTCCTCAGACACACAGCCTCTGAGAGTAGTTTTCCTCAGACATTGTCCTTTCCCACAGCTGCAATGGAGATTGGTTTCTGCTTTGGCTATCTTCCCAAATCGAGTCCAGAGACTTTAAACTAGAAAGATGTTCCAGCTCCCGATGGCAGTCCCCCTATATATAGATATATATATATATACTACTGAAGTCACCACGCTAGTACAACACTTGGTTGCAGAGAACCTAATTTTTGTTCACTGTAAATGATATACAAATGTGTTTAAGCTTTCAAAAGCTCTCCTCTATTCTCCAAGGTGGGACTCATCCACAAGGCACAGCCTGAACCACGGAAAATATTAGAGGCAAAGAGAAATTCTGCCACTTACAAACACACTGGGAGAAGCCAGAAATCTGAAATTATTTATGCCTCATTCAATACTCTCAGACAAAAAACCTGTAAATTAATGGGCTCCTCTAAAACAAACCCTTCCTGTACTCCAGTAGTATACTGCAGCAGGTATAAAATGCCTTGAGATCCAGAGTTAAGAGATGGCATATTAGCCAGAGATAAAGACATTAGGAGTGATTTACACAAGTTCTGTAGCCACACTTACTTTAAACATTTTTTAGCTCTGGTCGTCGTTGCATCTTGCATCTCAAAATAAGCTGCAATCTTAAGGTGTAATGAGATATTAATAGGTAATTATTTTGGTTGGGATTTTTTTCTCCTTGTCTCTGTTATACTCTACAGACTACAAGTTTGAAGCCCATATTTTATCAAGTAGAGTGTGACCTCATAGACATAACCATAGGCCTGTTTTAATACAGTATAGTGTAAAGGTGATTTTCAAGTCAGAAGTGGTAGTGCCATTTCTACAGTTACCTTTGTTTGCACTGGAGCAAACACTAGATTAGGACAAATACCTTGTGAATTAATTCATTAATTAAAATGAAGTTTCTGCATAAAACGCAATGAATCCAGATAAATATTAAATCATTTGCAAAGGGAAAACAAGCCACATTGCAGGGAGAGAGAGCTACATCCACTGCTATGCCTTTCTTTGACTTCTGTTGTCTTAGTGTTTCCTCAGAGTTACACTGATCCTCTTAACTATGGTGCAATCAAACCAAGTAGTCATTTAATACAAAAAGATCATGAACTAGCTGCAAGCATGCTCTGGGCTCCTTTGTCTCCCATTGAAGAGTTAAGAAGTTTTCACAGAGCTGTTTGCTGCCAGAACTGCTAAGAAGTCTCTTTCAGCTACACATAAGGTGCTTTCCTATCCTTCTGTTCCTTGGCATTCACCTCTGTGACTCACGAGGAAGGATTAAAGTTGTGCCTTTGAAGTTCACCGAAAGCCAGAGAGTCTCATTTTGTAAGAATAACTATCCTTTTGCAATTTCTCCAATTTGCTTCCTGTAATTGACTATTCCAAAAAACATCAGAATGTCCCCACTGGCTTGGACCCAAAAAGCATTCCTGGTCCCAGCTCAGTCACTGATCATGATGGTTAGCAGGTGCCTGGAGAGGAGAACAAGAACAAGACGAGCACGCAGTGCAACTTAACCAGCTTAACAGTCTGGTGACTCACAGATTTTGTTTCTGTGACTAAAAGGCTTTGGAAGATTTTTCTTCCACGAATTTGTCCAATTGCAACATCCTATAACAATAGGTTTCATAGTTTAAAAACATGCTGCAGAGAAGTGCCTTCTTTTCAACTGATTTTCAACCTGTTGTCTTCTAACTTTATTTGATTTGTGTCACTTCTTAAACAGAAAGAGATTTTTTTTCCCTGTTTATCCTCACTGTTCCATATATCATTTCAAAAACTTCTGTTACCTCCTCTTCCCCTCCAATCCTTTCCTTTCTAGGATGAAGAGTCATGATCAATCTACTCTTGCCTTGTAGTGAAAATATTCCATACCTTCAACACCCTTGTCATCATTCTACAATTTTCCTATTCAGGACACAGTCAAGTTTGTCTCACCTAAAACACACAAAAATCTGTTTGTAACAAGTGGTGAATGAGCCTCCAGTAGCTTCAGAAAGAATGCATTAGTGTGGATTTATTAATTAAAATCACTTCACTTTCTTCAAATCCAAGGATTTTCCCCTCCTGTGCTTATGGCAGAAACCCATGAATTCCACAGCCAGTTTCTCAGGAAAGAGTCACAGTTATCCTCCCAAATAATTTCCTCACTCTGCTCTGTCTCTCCCTCATTTCCTAAACTGCCATTCACACAAATCTGGTGGAAAAATGGCTTTGGTGGCTCATATGAATCCACACCCTTGTGAGGAACAAGAGAATCTTAGTTACTGCAAGAATCTTGCTTGCTGTTTACTTGTAGGCACCTTCTTTTTGAAGACTTTTATTATTAAAATTTAAATCTGTGATCCACAGGGATCTGATTCAGAGCCAAAGTAATTAAAAAGACTTATATAGTCTTTACCGACCTTTGCTTCTGACCCATTAAGAATCACAAAAGGTTGAACCTGGTGACACTGTATCACTGAATCACACCTTGGTGTCTCAGAATCTTAGAATCATTAAGGTTGGAAAAGACCTTTGAGATCAAGTCCAAGTGAACAGCCTTGAAACAATAAACCTCACCAAAACTGGGACTGACAAGAAAATAACACTAAAATTATGCCTTAGCCACCAGGAGATTAATACACCTATGTTGCAGCAATATCAGCACTGAATGAAACTCTTCTACCACAAACTATAAAATACATTTGCAGATTTCCAAATGTCCAGCCAAATCCCATACCAAGCAGAGAGTGACTGTTCAGTTTAAGCGAATCTTCAAACATGTTTGCAATAAATCCTGCAAGCCTTGAACTTTTATTATGCCAGTACTTATTCCAGTACTGGTTTACAGTCTGACCAAAATGAAGAATCCTCATGGTTGGCTCAAATAACATCCTCTTACAGGGTTTCTCAAAGACAGGTGAAGAAGATTACATAAGGCAAAATAATGGATGGAGAAATGGTGCATGACAACCTATTCATCTCCCCACTTGTGCAAGTGCAACTCAAAGATTTTCCTTAGCTTCAGGCTCATACTTGGACTTGCAAAATCTTTTCCTGACAAATTCTAATTAAAACAGATGATGATGATGATAAGGAAAGACAGTTTATTTGACAGTTACTACCCAGTAACTTAGTATCCCACAGTACTTTCTAAGCTATTCAGAATGCAAAAGATTTTAAAACAAACGACTTGGTCCAAAATTTTGCTAAAGTCTAGACCCAAGTTGCCAGCATCAATCTGTATGCACTGATGGAAGGATGATAAGCAGCTTGAGAATGCCAGATATCATTAGAGATCTGGGTTTAGTATCTACATATGAATATTTCTCTAGAAATTCCTCTAGCTTCTCTGGGCCCTCTTTATATTATGTTTTTACTGTTTTGTACTAAGAGATGGCAAACACACAAACTAACAAACTGGGATGTGTACAAGGATATCGAGTCCATCTCTGCTGAGCTTTAACACAGCATAATATTGCCTAATAAAACCCACTAGAATGGATGCTGGTTATCTCTATCTTTATTTGACTGTACATTTTAAAAAGCAAAAGGAGAACAGCACCAGCAAGAAGAAAGGCAGATCAGCCTAATGACAGATTTAGACATGGGAAGGATGTGACAATGTGACGAAGGAGGTCACTAGCACAGACAGGATTAGGGTCAGGGTTCTAACTTAAGGCTCTTGATTGCTAACTGATTGCTAATTTGGAGACCAGCCTATCCCTTGGTAATCAGGATGAATCCATTTCATCCAACTCAGGAAAATTGTCTGGGATTATTATGATTCAATGATATGTGTAGATAGCTGGGAAGAAGATGTAGCAAAGAGCTGAAAGAGAGTAATAAATTATTAGATACAAAAGGTAATGCAGAGGCAGCCATGTAAAGGACTAAAACTGAGAAAAAAACCCCAGAGTGTCTAAATAAAAAACAGAGATGTGTCATTAAAAAGAAGTTTTCCTTTAAATAAAAACAGAAAAGAAATAAACTGCTAGAAATATATTTTTCATTACTTCCATCCTGAAAAATATCAGAATATAATTTATATTTTCTTTTTTCTATTGTTTGTGCTTGGAAAAGTTCAGAATACAAAGACAGGTATGACAAACCAAGCCATCATTCAACATCACTTTAGAGCTGACTTGCAGCTCCCCTCTAGGATCAAAACCAACTCTCCTCAATTTCTCTGTCTGAACTTTTCCATCTATGCCAGCTATTCTGGCAGCTGCAATACGGGGACTTTTTGCCTCTGACATTTCATTTGCAAGTGAACAAAATTGAACAGTAATTCTGTGATCTCCTCACCTGTATCCCAATGTTTTCTAGTGTATTTGAAACAGTAAAGTTCTCCCAGTGTAATCCTTCTGTGCACATACTGTACTTCTGTCAGCTAGGAACAACCATGGTGCAGCTTATCAGGTGTGGATCTACTTTTCAAATTACTTTAATGCTACAGAAAGGACGAATAAGCAAAGAAACAGAGATGTGCCCTGTACAGCCCTTTCCCACTCACTGCCTGATCTGCAACAGGAGACTGTCTCACTACAGTCTGTGACGGCAGATACAGCAGAGAAAATGTGACAGAAACCAATACAAAACAAACTTGAGGTTGACATGCAGTCACATGGCTGAGAAATTTAGCCCAAATCTCCTGAAGCCTGCACAGCACCTTCCACACAGGCCCTTCCTTGCAATCATCTTCCTTATAACCAGACGGAAAGCAGCAACAGCCCAACAGAAATACAGCAGCAGCAGACCTTTACTCATACCTCAGTTCCTCCTGCCCCTACAAAAAACTTCTCCCAGCCAAGAGATGTGTCAGAAAAGAGGCTTACCTTTGAACAGGGATTTTGTTTCAAACACAGACAAACCTTTCTTAGAATCTACAGATCTTGCAGTTCACCACTTACCTATCCAGAGTGTCCTGGGGCACTTTACTCCCTCCAGCTCTGCTGTTGACAGTGGCATTCTTGTTGGCAGTCATGGTCATTTCTGCTTTCTAGAAATGTGGATATCTGTAAGAAGAAAAAAAATTAAGCTTCAACAAGCCCAAATCACAATTAACTGCTAGGACTACTATGCTGTATAAAGGCAGAACTCTAGGTTGCTTTTCATTCTATAAAATGCAGTCAGTCTGGTTATGATCCTGATAAACTAAATCCTACCTCTCTACTGCTCCTCTTTCACATCCACAGCCAAATTTATTAGAGCCCAGTGTTAAAAAGGGAAATATCTTATGGGAATTAGGTGTGCGCATCAGATTCTGACCTGTCTAATGAACAGAGCTTGAAACCGAGTTGACAAAATATCACAAGTTTGGTGTGGTCCTTCCATCCATCAGTGTATGTGGAGAGCCCAGCAATGACTGGTGTTTTGATCACACAAAAGCTATTCCAAGGAATGAAGGAAGCTTTCTCAATTTTAAAATGCAGCTCTATTATGGGAATACTTTCTAAAAGTGAAATTTATTCAATAGTGGATTTGTTGAATATAATTTTCAAATCTGCTTATGGCGTGAAAGTATCACAAATGGTTTTCTCTGCTGGATTCCAGATTCTTTAAGTAAAACTGTATTAAGACACTTTTAATACCTCAGGTAATATAATGAAACTTTAGCAATGCTTAGCTGTTTTTTTAGTAATACAGTAATCCTAAAAGCTGTGAATTTAATTTCAGCCCTGTATATATTCAGTTAAGTGCCCAAAAGATGGGTCTTACTTCTTGAAATTGCTGTACTTTGGCAAAGAAGCAGCCCAGAACCATGATTTATTTTGCTTTCATCCCATTATCTTAAAGGGGAATGTCATGCTGTGACTGAAAGGAGAATATGATGATATGGATATAGGACAAGGTGTAATCCCAAGGATGCAAAAGTGATATTCCCCAACATTGTGCTCCTCTGTTGACTATATCCCATGTTTCTCTGGCATAGAGCACAGCTCTTAGTGGCCGTTTCCTCTGTCACTGTAATCTCTTGAGAAATATTCTGCAAAATGAGGGAGGAAGGTATTTTCGTGTCATGATAAGATTTCTAAAATGCCAACAGAGTCCCCTGAGAAAGAAATAGAACAGTATTTATTCCATCTGATGCTAAAGGAGTCATTTATCTGGGATTCTGTAGCTCTGCTGGCACCACTCTGGGTGGTTTCTGAGATGCTGCTTAGTTTATAAACTAAAATATCTACCATGGTTTACAGCACTGCCACCCAGGGTCTGACCAGAGCTACCATTTTTTACGACCATTAATGGCATAGCTAATGCAAAAATAAGGAGTGTTACGAAACTTCTTGTTTACTGAAACCCACAGTAAGTCCAGACTGCTTGAGAAGCCACTGTAATGTGATGCTGAAAAGCAAGCTGGGAACTGGCAACACCCAAAAATCCCTGTACTAACAAAGCCATTGCAGTGAAGGGACATTCTCTAAACCACTTCATTCCGAACAAATACAGTCAGAAAATCTCCTGCAGATTGCAGTTCCAGAGGCAGAGTCAATCATGCTGACCACAGACTCCAGGTCTACTTGTCCTTCTCCAGTGTCTTGTATCAATTTTCACAGATTAACCGGAGATTTTTTTCCCCAGTTGGTAACATTTTTTTTTCTACACTGAAGCTCCCCGAATTCCTCCAGCGTCTCATTGTTATTGTTAGTGTTACATTATCAAGATAACAAGACTGTTACAGAACTGCCTGTTCCGACTGGAAAAGGGATTGCTTGGGACAAGAAAGGAAGCCTGCTGATGCTGGCCAAGCTTTCTAGGACTGTACATTCCACAGGGAGCAGGCAGTTTTTCAATGTTTTCCACTCGCTTTCTACTTCAATACTTTTACAACGTTAAATCTGTCTAAATCACATATTAAAAAATAATACAAGAAAAATCAGGGACCTTATCGTGGCATAAGGAAAATAATAACTGCTAGCATGTATGCTTTACATTAATTTTCCAAGATTTTCTTTTCTGTGCAAAACAAAAATGAGCTCAAGAAACCCTCAAAAAATGGGATACTGACCAAAATATTAAAAAAAAAAAAAAAAAAAAAAAGTGCTTTTATGTAGTTGTGTTCTAGGAGTCCACTTTTTCCATACTCAAAATTCAACGGAAAAAAAAAAAAAAGTAATCAAAGTTTGATAAATATCATTGTGGTCAATACTTAAAAGAAACAATTATTTAAACCTCACATTTCAAAGCTACCTTACATGTCAAATAGGTCAAACTTATTTGTTTTCAGCAAAAGAGGAATTGAGTTCTATAAGAATTTCACAAGATATTTCAAATTTAGTGAGATAAGAATATTTCTTCCCAAGCAGCTGAAACTCCAATATATATGGTGATACCAGATGATTTTTGCATGTAATTTTTTTCAATGCTTATTTTGGATTAATATTTTACCAGCAGGTGATGCTGGTATCATCCCAGCATATGCAGGGAAAATGCAAAAACCTGAACATGGCAGAAAAGTACTTAATCAACTATTTACAGAGGTGCCTGGAAGGAAGGGCTTATACCACCACCACCCCCCAAAAAACCCCAATACACCCTTCACTCTTCCTCCCCCCAAAAAATCAAAACAAAACAGAGACAAAGAAAACAAACTTAAACTAAATTTTATGGTCATGTAGCAAATTACTGTAGAGTCTTCAAATGAGTGTGACAGCCCTGCAAGATCATTGAATCACTGTGTGGTAAGAATCACATCCCTTGAGCTTGGGTGAGAGCATCCTTCAATACAGTGTTTGCAAATTATTCTTCATAGAGCAATGAAATCCAAAATCTCTCAAGTATTGTGACATACTGTTAAAACACATCCAAAAATATTCATGTCACACAGATTCCACATTGCCTAGTAAACCATTTAACTACATTTACAAATACAACAGAACTCCTAGTTTTTAGACAAAGTTTAAAGAATTCCTCTGACATCCTTGTGTAGCCATAGGCTGTGCTTTGCTCCAGACACGGTCTCACTAATTTCAGTGGGACGGCTCTCAAACTGGCAATTTAATGAGCCTAGATGGTAAAATCTGGACATTCTTCATTATTACATCAATTTTGCCTAAAACCTCCACAAACCATTTATCAGGATCAAAAGTTCAAGATGACAGACAAACACAAAAATGTGTGATGACAACACGGGATCTACTGCCCATGCCAGTCAGGGTTCAGCATCCTGACTGAAAATGGCTGCTGAAATGCAGATTGTTCCTCACAGATTTTTGTCATTGCAGGAAGCCCCAGTGATAGAGTAATCCTTATGCACAATCTGCCCTGCTCCTAACAGAACAACGTCAGTTCTGATGAACTGGAAAGTCCAATAAAATTTTTTAAGATTCCTGCCTTGAGAGGGTGTCTGTAGAGACTCCAAAGAACAGTTATAAGAACTACGTGCCTTCATCAGGCATACCTGCTCTGTAAGTTGTGCCACAGTAAGGTTAGCCACCCAGTACCATCCAAACCAAAACAAAGAGCTAAAGGATCTGCTCAGCAAGGACTTGGAGTGGAGATTCTCAGAAAGTATAAATTCAACTATTTCATCCCAACTTTAGTCTTTGCAGCACACAGACTATGATGACACCAACACACTTCTTAAAATATGAGATCTGACTGCCTTCAGAGTGAGTCCTCAATGCTGGAACAACAGACCTTGTGCCATCAGCAGTGTGTACCTGCCTGAGTCACATTACACTGCAGCGTAGTCTGTAAGTGGGAAAACAAGATGAAGCCATTCACACAGCTACATGTACCCGAGTCCCTGACTGAGAAAAAGTGACTAAGACTGTTTACAGTTCTGGGCCACTCACTTCAAAAAGGGCATTGTTGTGCTGGAGTGTGTCCAGAGAAGGGCAGCGGAGCTGGGGAAGGACCTGGAGCACAAGTCTGATGAGCAGTGGCTGAGGGAGTTGGGGATGTTTAGTCTAGAGAAGATCAGGGGGACCTCATTGCTCTCTATAACTACCTGAAAGAAGGGTATAGCAAGGTGGGGGTTGGTCTCTTCTGTCACAACTCAAGTGAAAGGACAGGAGAAAATGGACTTAATCGGAACCTTCCATGACCCAAATTAAGTGTTAAAAAAACAAATTTCACTGAAAGAGTGGTTAGGCATTGGAATAAGTTGCTCAGGAAGGCGGTAGAGTCACCATCTCTGGAAGCGTTCAAGAGATGTCTGGATGTGGCATTGGGGATATGGTTTAGGGGTGATTAGGGTTGACAGTTGGACTAGATGACCTTGAATGTCTCTTCCAGCCTTGATGCTGTTTGTGGATAATAGAACCAAAGGAAGAGCTTGTTTCCAATCCAGTCAATGGGCAGTCTCTCAGCTAAGTCTTCCCACTCAGATGACAAGTTTACTTACAGCGCAAACTTCCTAGTATAACCAACAGGGAGTGGTGGACTTGGTTGTCATTGACCCTTGCAATGCCAACCCACACTCTCAGCAGTTCAGTCCTCACTGAACCGAACTGGTACCACAAGGAAACTGATGTTTCTGCACTTATTGGAGGGGAAAGAAGTTACCTCCCCTCAACATAAGCTGGCAGTCTTGGGGAGCTGCAGAACCAGGCAGGTGAAAAGCAGGCACACTGCCCAGAGCAGGGACAGCTCTCTAGTCCCCCTCAACCTTCCTTTCCTGTTTTTGTGCCTCCTAAAATGCTTTTCCCTTTTCTGATACTCTTGCACTTGTCTGAGTTGTGCCCTCCTCATTTGTCTCCCTCACCCTTCTTTACCATCCTGTAACTTCATTTTTCTTCCGTGGAGCTTATTTTTTTTTTCAGCTTGAATTGAAAATGGACAATACCCAGTGGAAAGAGCAGACTTCACTTGAAACACACCACAGTCCAAAGGTAAAAATTCATCACTAAGTTCCTGTGTTACCCTTAGCATTGCTGGGGTAATCACAGCTTCCAAATGAAAGAGAAACAACATGAAAATCAAAGAGACCAGTGCTACTCTGCATTTGCATTTATCTTTTATGAAGGGATTTTCACAAATACTGGGTGTGACCATGCTTCTCAGCTTATGGAGGTCACTGCATTTGAAAAACTTCTAAGTGTAATTACAGGAACTCTCTGGCACTTGGGGTATTCACTTTACCTTACTTGTTTCAGTATTAAAAAGTACCAATAAGGTTTGGTTTGTGCTTTGCTCTCTTGCATTATCTCAGCTGAAAGAAGCTGGACAGAATCCAGCTTTTGGACTGCATCCTTCTTCCTTTCTGCATAAAGGATAGCCAGGTTGATTTGTGCCACATCTAGTACAGCAATACCAGCCCTTTTCACCTGGGTAGGAGCCCATTCAAGGCTTCCTTCCAATTGAGATAAATTACAGCTATTGCTGTACCAGCAGGGAAGTAACTTCATTGTGACTTCTACCAACTCATTTGTGCTAATGAGTTCTTAAAGAGCTCTCACTGAATACAGCAAGTACACATCTATCGACAAATCAAACTGGATTAAACTGAAGGCTCCTTTAAAAGGGACTGATCCCCAGGGAAGTGAGAAGGAGACATTAACAGAAAACATACATCTGTTATTGAATCAGAAGTCACTATTTTCCTGTGTAGGTTGAAGAAAAGGTATGGTTTTAAAAAAATACGTTGACTATTTGAAGTTTAATTATCTTGATTTGAGACATCAGGGTAGAAGGAGTTTATAACACCACACATTCTCACCCCGTGACTTACACAGCTATCTCTTTCAGTGAGCCCATTCATCTGAAAATCAACCATCTGAGCTTTTTCCTTTGCCTAAGGCTGATTTTCAGTTGCTCGTTTAGATTATTCGGGACTGTCAGGAAAAGCCTCAAACATGGTTTCAAAACATGTTACTTGAAACTAAATTTGTGTGCTTTCCCTTAAAGACAGAAATCTTTCTGATTGTGGACAGCACTCTTAAGTGTTATATGTTCCTATAGTGTATAAAATACTATTTTAGACTTGCAAACACATAAGTTACTTTTGCTTTTAATTTTTTGAGAGCAAAAAGAGGAAAAAAGGATAAAAACATTCATCAAGACATCTTCTGTCTGACATCAGTGCAGCAGAAACTCACATATTTAATGTAAGAAAACCTCCTAGATTTCATACAGTAGAAGTTGGGTTAAGATGCAAAGAATTTACATTACTCTCACATGGCTTCAGCAAGAAAAAATAAGTGGTGCACCTCAGATCTGGATCATTTTACTACAAAAAGGTGTCTTCTGGTTTCGTGCTGCTGTACTTCAGTGACAGTCACAATCTGCTAAGTCCTCTCAACAAACACTATAGTAAACTGATTTGTTGAAAGCCCTTAGTAATCGCATTTTGCAATGCAGACTTAGAACAAAATAATCAGAGGCCTCTATATTTTCCCATTTGCAATATAAACATTTCCACAATGACCAGATATCGCTATGAAAACAGCCTACTTGGAAACCGTGCTCAACATATATCACAATTCCTTCCCATTATTCTTCCTTTGGTCCTTCCCTTCATCCTCAGGGTTTTTGCATAAAATCACCCATTCAAGTCTGTGGAGCTCACCTGCTCCTGTTGCTTACTCCTCATTGAAGTCACAGTCCTCTAGTTAGGAACACCAAAATCATTTGCACAATAATGAGTTGTTTCTTGTGACACAAAAACCAAATTATAAATCTGCTAAGGAAGAGAGTAGGTTAGTTTTAACTAAACTAATCCAGCTTCCAGTTTATGAAGAAAGATTCTTTTCCATTAGTATTTTTTATGTCACAAAGTATATGATAAATGAGAAAATAGAATATTTTTTGGTATCTCCCATAGGGTGTCACCAGTCCCTAAAAACATTCCAATGCAATTCAAAGCACAGTTCATGGGACACGCTGCCTGGGAGCACACAGAGTGGGGTAAACACAGGGTAGACAAACCAAGATGAAAGTCTTAGTAAGTCTTAAAAGGAACCTCCCTGTTGAGCTGAACTCGATGACTGAACCTTCCTCACCCCAAGGCTGACTGACAAAGCCTGATGGACAACTGAGCAGCATCCTGGCTTTGCAGCTGCTGGAGGTTTTGATTTGTTAGAGCAAAAAACACAGGTCACAGCTGTAGTACAGAGCAAGATGCTGTGCCCAGTGTTGTGAGCCCAGCTCCCTTCCTGCCTGCCAGGCACACCTGGCTCCACTCAGAACACCGCTAAAGTGCAAACTGCAAAGCTATCAGCAGTTATACGTCTTGTGCAATGTTTTAATAAGACATGATGGGAGGAAGGGGAATCTTCATGAAGCTGCATAGAGACTTGAGAGACAAACATTCAGACTTCATTTTGCCATACATTTCTAATGAGTCACTGAGTTATGCCAGTTGAGCTATTCCCTGACTACTACTGTGTATGGACATCTTTTCTAGAAGCAAGCTGTGCTACCCAGAAACATCTGAAGCACACTCTGCTATACAGAGGGTGGCTTAACAAGATCTCTATTATCTTGCACTTTAAACATGATTTAACTTTCCAGGGTAGACAAATGACCTTCATTTTCATTCAGTGATTTGTACTCTATAAAGCAGAAACATGTCAAAGCTTGTCTGTATGCAGAGGAGAATTGACAACATTTTAAATACTCCACATGAAGTCTCCATACAGATGTTCTTTACACTGTCCATTTAGGGTGCGAACGTGCCTTGTATAAGGGCATGCTTAGAAGTTAGAATATAGTCAGTGGATTATCTAAGAGCAGGTAGTGAGCTATAAATTAATAATTTGGCTCCCATTGCCTGTACAAACAGACCCTCGAGCTTCTTCTCCCATGCCCCAAGTGACAGCAGTGAAGTTGACACCCGTAGAGCTTGAAAACTCTCAAAACAGCCTTTCATTTTGCAACTGCAATTGTGACAGTATGAAAAATACATTCTACAGCAGCAGTAGATCACCTTTGAATACCAGTGCCTCAACAAGGTCAAGAACTGGCACTATGAATCTCCTACTTAGATCACTATGTCCTTGTAATTGTTACTGCTCTGAGTCAGTGCCTCCCAGAAGGAGGTCCCATCCATGATACCCAATCTGCCAGTGCTAACGCTTCTAGTGAAGCAATTATTAATTTGCATGGACTGTCTCAATATGATGATATAAAAGCATCCTGGGAGGATGAGGTATGGGCTGGAGACCTCACAGATGTAAGTAGAAAATTTTGGCCAAAGCTATCTTGGCTTGCACTGAGATATGAGAACAACTTTGGGTCTGTCTCCTTATATCTTGGCAGTTACCCAGAGAATCTGTAGAAAGGCACAGAAAAGATTTTAATTCCCCTCTATCCAAAGTACATCCAGAAGTGACCCTGGACACAGGCATCAACAGCAACAAATGGGATGGCAATTAAGTCCCTTGTTTGTATTAGGGGTTTGTGCAACCTTTCAGGAGAGGTATCTGTTTACATTTGGAAATTATGTTCTTGCACTTAAAGCAACATCTGCAGGATGCAGGAACTCTGAGCTGTGTTTGAGCTCTGACATGGATTTCTTTAGCAGTCTTAGGAAACTTGATTAGAGGTGAGATCCTCCAGTTCAGTGCCAGAGAGTAAAACACATCACCCACATTCTGGCATTTGGTTGAAAGGCCCATTTTCCCAAAGCTGCTCCTATTTTTCCTACTTCAGAAGTCTATGGCCTGATATGTCCAAATACCACTGCTCTACTCAGGGTAGTGGTATGGACCAGGAGTAACTTAGCTCACACACAAACAGTGAGGTGCTGTTGTTTACCAACATGGTTACCCACAAACATGGTGGATCCCAAACATGGGGCTTTCACCAATGGGAAACCCATCAGCAACAGAGACAACAAGCCATTGCTCACCAGCTCCTGCAGCCACCAAAACCACCCTCTTCTGCCTCCCATGGGCTGCCTTCCTAAAAACTGGCCTCTCCTGGGACAGTGAGCACCTGTCTCATGCACAGTGGTTTCCTGATTCAGGTTCCCCTCATGTCTATGAACATCTTGGCTATTGCCTCCCTCTCCTTAAAACTCTACATGTTCCAAGCCAAAACAAACAAACCCAAGCCCCCTGTGCTTCCTGGATGATAAATTACAATGTGAGCAGCCTGACTGAGAGGGTGCAGTCCATGCCCTGCCTGCCTAAGTTCCACCTCCCACTTCAGACAACTAAACACAGCTATGGGTGAGAAGCGTGGATCCAGCAAATGAGTGAAGCCCAAGCTTCCTCCTAACTGTGCCACTGAAAGAGAGGATGCATGCTTAAGAAGGAACAGAAAGGAAGGGTGAGGTCCAGACAAATATTAGGCAAGTTGAGGACTGGTAGAACAAAGGTGAGATGAAGGATAGCTAACATAATATGAGAAAAACACAGGTGGCAGACTAGACAGTGAAGAGATTTTTTAGAAAGATAAAAAGGCAATAAGAAACCACAGGTGGGAAGAAAAATATACTCCCATTCTTCCCCTCCATGCTAGGAATACATTCTGTGTCCCCCAGACAAAGCAGTCCATCTTTCATCATGCTCAGGGATGCTTTCATTCCATGGCCAAAATCTTGTTTTAAATTTTCCCAAAGATACTTGAAGAAAGAAGGATCTGCGATACTGTGGGAACCTGACATGAAACTTCACCAAAAGAGACAGAAATTCCTGCAGTCCTGCAAAGCAGGTGCAAGTCCACAAGAGCCAGGACTGTCCAAACTCTGTGTAGTTGCTCATCTGATACACAAGCCCAAATTAAGTATTTGAATTTAGATGGGGAGAAGCCTCATTGCCCATGTTCCCCATGCACATACAGCCCTGCAGTGACTGCAGGAGACAAGCAGTTCCCAGACTCCTGCAATTTCTTTACAGAATTCGTTTGGGGTAGGAGAATGGAGGGGGTGGAGAGAGGAGTGGAGAAAGGATTGAGAGAATATTGGCAGCTATACCAGAACGACAATAACAAACTAAGCACAGCAAACTACTTCTTATTCCCTTTGTTAACAAGAATTATAGTAGCTATAGTAACAGAAAGAGGGGCAGGGAGCAAAAAGGACAGACTTTTTAAAATCCCCTAAGAACACAGCTTTCTAATATGGAAAAATCAAGATTTACTGCACCAGCAGCTCCAGCAAGGCAGGGCTATGGTAGTGCACAATGGTTTCAATTAAAGGCACCAATCATTAACCAGTACAGCTGGACTTAGTAGTTGGCAGGCAGCATCATCTCTTCCAGTGACCCACAATTTCTTCAGGGACTGAACTAGCTCCTCTTGCTGTGTGACATGTCCTTCAGTCCCATTTTACCTCACATTCTCTGTCAAGCCCTGTGACAGAGAGACTAATGTCACTGCTGAGCACAGAAAATTCCTGTGCTCAAGTCTTTGTCCACACATCCCTTGCCAGCCACCTCCACGGACGCTGCCCGTGGCACTGCACACTCAGCAAGTACCTCAGAAAGAAAAGCATTTCAGTTCCCTGCTGCCTGTGTGTATTTTCCTTCTCAAATACACACACACACAGGCTCAAAGAGGGGAGGAATGTCTGGCACTTCTGTGGTGACCATCTGGCAGAAGCACCGCTCCGTTTTCTGGCAACTTGACCAGGGTCTTAGAACAATTATTTCAGTTCCTGGTTCAAGCACTGGAGACAGAAGATCAAGTTACATTTCTGTCCAGCCATCAACACTAATTCAGTTTTCACTAAGTCAGCCTTGCTGGAATTTCACTCTTCCACACTAAAACAAAACATTAAGAAAAAAAAAAAAAAGTGTGAATCTACACTGAAAAGCCATTAGAAGAAACATAAGGAATTTCAAGAGTTTCCCTTCACAAACATAAAAACCACTAAGAAGATCCAACAGAGAAAGAGCTGCTTCTTCCTAGAAAGGATATTTTTTATAAGATAAAATGACAAACTGAATCTATTGCAGATGAAATGGTACCGTGGTCCTCTGTGATACCCACTGGCTTTATAACTACCCTGTAAATAAGCTTTCTTCCCTTACTATGACAAGCTGACTGTGATTTTGAAGAGAGCGTCTTCCCAGCCATGGCTCAGGCACAGGTGTATGCAGCCGTCGGAAGAGGAGCTTTTCCCAAGAAAAGAGTTCAGTTCCCACAGCACTGACCTTTGTCATCTGCATGAAAGGAAAGTTTCAACAAGCTACCCCAAGCAAAAGTGTTATAAATCACCTTTCATCAGGCCTCCAACCACTAGCCAGCGAAATAACTGGAAATACTTAAACCTGTTTTGACATTCCTTGTAGAAGGAGGCAGCAGAACACCTTCCTGCCCACCCACAGGAGCTGATTGCAGCCACCAAACCACTACAGACTGTGGCTCCTGCCAATGAAGAGTCTCTGTTGAGGCTTCCTGGAACAAGAGCCATTCCCAGAACAGCTAGGAAAACAAGGCAGCAGCCACAAAAACACCAGCTCTGTTCCCATGTACGCTGCATTCGGAGAAGCAGAAGGGAGGGAGGGGGTTTTTGACAGAGGCAAAAACAAATCCACAAACAAAACGTGAAAGATATTTTAAACCTATTCAGGCTGTGAGATGGTATTTGATGATTTGAAAAAGCTTCTCCTCTTCCCTTTTATGAAAATGATTTACATACTGCTGCATACATGACATGCTGGAGATCTCTCAAGAGACCAGCCGCTGTTCCAAAGAACTTACACTTCTATGATAGGAATTTCACAAATGAAGGCACTAACTATCTTCCCAGATGCAGGCTTGAATAGAACCACTGTACTGGTGAGTTCTGCTGAGGGAACAATCTTTCTTCGCAGTCCTCAGGGCAGGAGTAAACCTGACTCAGAGAAAGCAGTGTTACAGATTGAACTGCTTCGTTTCCCGGCTGGAGAGGACCAAGACCCCCCAGAGCTGTCAGACCAGCCCTGAGGCCCTCGTGATCCTGTGCCCTTCCATTCAGCTGGAGGTGTCCAGGAATAACAAAGGAGCCCCACCACCGAGACCCCATTACATGGCCTGATGCACCCTGCTCCCATGGGTGATCCAGGCTTCCCAAATCCCGCTTCTCTGCTCGCACTGCACGTCTTGAAATCTGTAATGCTGGAGAGGGCACAGGAGAGCATGGCCTCAAGAGGAAAGCATGATACCATGCCCCTCCATCCAGCTGCATGTGTCCAGGAACAACAAGTAGCCAGTGCATGCAGGAACAGGGTCCTTTTTCTTGTTTCCAGATTGGCTGCAGTGCCATAATGTGCTCCCACTTATGTTGAACAATATTAAAACATGTAACATGAACTTGAAATATTACGAAAAAAAAATGTGTGAAATGATTAATTTTATCCAGATAGTATTTGGAGCGTCACTCTGGCACCAGCATTTCTACCCAAAGTTTTAGCACTGGTGTTCCTACTTTAACTCAATTCAAAACTGTATGTAAAATATAATTTAACAGCAATTTCATTTTGCAATGATCTCATTGAAAAGGCATATTCAGAATTGCCCTTGCAACACAGAAATGGCCACAAGATAACCATAAGGGATACAGATTAACAGATATAATTTCAGTCCCTTCTCCCTTACAGGGAATGTTTTGGCCTCTTGCCAAGCAGAGCATTCCACACACAGTAGGGTAAATTTGGTATAGCACCCGTATGGAAATATCTTCTTCACAACAAGGCCAGGGTGTAAAATCTGTTATCTGAACACACATGCTCTCTCACTCCACAAGTGCATAAGCCTACAGCAAAGTTTGAGTCAAACTTTCCCCATCTCATGGGAGTCCATATTTGAGCAAACTTTCGAACGGCAGCATCATCTGCCCTGGCACTGAAGCTGGCAGTCATCTTTCTTTTCTTCTTTCTTATGGATTTAAGTCGAAGTCCAGTTCGGATCTACTCCCTATACAGAAATATTTTTATTGTCTGTTAAAATGTGATTATCATGTAAGAGTAACTGCATCACCCTGACCTTTGGAATTAGACCTGTCTACTCACAACAAAAATGTCAAAGCAGTTTGTTATGATCAATTATAACATATTGTTCACTTACCAAAAGGGCAAGTTGGAATTCTACTCTGCTTTCATACAGTTTATGCTCACGTGGCTGTCAGCTAAACTCTAGTTTCCAACACTCCTTTGCTACTGTTCATAGAGGATGATACCAGAACTGAAACTGCACCTCACACTTCTCTCCTGCCTCCTTCACTGTTCTCCTTCAGTTCGGCTGTAAGCACACCCATCTTTCCAATACCAGTAAGCAGAGCATTGAAAATGTACATCTACAAATAGATAAACTATTACAGATAGGTAGGTGCAGTTATGAACAATTATATACGTGCAATCCTGCACACACAATTCAATAATAAACTTCACAAACAACACTAGTCTTTCAATAAGTAAATTAAGTAGAATAAATTACACACACTGAGTATAAACAATTCTTTCCTACTAAAAATTCCATCATCGTAAAACAAATACAGCCTTTGAGGCTTATAAAGTATATTACGCAAAAACTCTTCAGTGTCAGCTTCATGTGAATGTATTTTTTTCCCCGGGCTTGATTAACAAACAAATCTAAACATTCGGGACAGATATTAAACAGTTTTGTCCGGAATGAAGTCTGCATTGCCAAATTCCACATGGTTTCCACTTGACACCACAAACTTGGCCACAGTTCATTCAAAATTCAGTCCTAGTCCTCCAAAAGGTAGATAAATACCTGTGAAACTTTTCATGATGCCAGGAAGGTGATTTGTATTATAGAGACAGATACAATTGTACCCATGCCTAGCACACAGTGGGCAAAAGCTGACTAACAGTACATTTCACCCTTCTAGAACAGAATAAATGCCTTTTGCAACTCCAAAAGGGTAATGATTTATGTGATTATGAATCTAAATATTTTTATCTATCTACTCATCTGATGATTTGGGATGGAGGTATTTTATCTGATAATTTGCCTCTAAATTTGTAGGTGTTATAAATGCACCACGATACACCGTTTCCTTCAGAGCATGAATACCTCAAGTTTCCTGATGGAATAACTGTCTTCTAATGTGTGCCTAATATCTGAGCTCCTACCTCCTATGTCTCCAGAAAAATCTGCTCCTGTTCAGCCTGAAGAAGAATGCAAGCTGAGACATCAACATACAACAGGTTTTATTTAACCTGTTTTAGATGCAAGAGTCATGCTAAGGATCCTCCTTCTGATCGTAGACACTCTAAGGAGGTGACAAAAATGAAATTCACTTTAGTTGATTCTTCACAGCAGCTATATTACAGGTGAAGCTCTAAGAAAACGCATGTGTGAAGATGGTTTGGAGTTTAAGAGCTTTTTTTCAAACTGCAGTTTAATTTTATGGCAATTTCAAGGTATTATCTCCGCTATTTCAGACAGCTGCATTTTCTTAACCTTTTGACCAGTCTTTCCATTAAAAAGCCAGTACATTTGGAATTTCTGTAGTGATGAATTCACCTCATATTGTAGCTGTACCACCGAAACAACAAGCAACAGCTCCATTCAATTCTCACAGAAGCAAGTTTTGGCATTTCCAGTTCTAATGAGAAAGCTGGAGCCACAACACAAAAAATGAGAACTCTGGTAATGCAACCACACCCCACTCATTTTCTGCTCTGTGCCCCATGTCCCCACCCACAGATACACAGCAGAGGAATACCAGCTGTTGAAGCTTTGCAGATGGCAAGTCAAATACCGTGCCATTTTGGACTTTCTCCTCAAAGGATAATTCCACATGGCTTCTTTTATAGGGTCAGGATTTCTTTTCTTGGGGGGATGGATGTTTGGGCATGGAAAATATCTGTGAGCATGAACAATGGGCAAATAGCATTTATAAACTGAAATAAAGTCTTTCAATTTGTGGAAACAGCTGGAGGGAGGAAAAAATCTTATGAATAAGATAGTTGAAACTGAACAGACTATTGACAGTGAGTTCTTTCAGATGCTAACTATGGCTACACTCTTAGATGACAGTACAACACTTAAATCTGCAACTAAAGAAGATTCAATGCACAATGATGCATTTATTTTCAGTGCTATGTGAGAGGTACACTATGTCTGTGCCAACACAGAGATGCTCCCCAAAAGGAAAGAGATGGTCCCCCAAAAGGAGACACACACTATTTGGAAATCACTGAGCTGCTGACACAAACAGTACAGTCTCCATGTGGGACTACACCAAGGAAGCTTTGCAAAGAACCAACAGGACCTTCTGCACAGGAATTACAGCCTGGGCTGAACAACCCAAAGGCGAGCACAGCAGCTTGGCATCAATGGAATGCACGTGGGCTCACGTCTGCCAACAGGTGAAACAGAGCCAGACTCCTACTTGTTCCAACCTCTCACTGCTCCCCTTTTTATCTCCTCCCCACTCACATGATTTGGTGCATAGCATCCATTCTTCTCTTGCTTCTACCAGACACCACTGCTCCAGGCAACTTCCAAACACTACCTGCACATCATTCTCAGCAACACACAACACAAGTCTCATTTTGATGCCCAGCAATGGTTTGAGCACTCAGGAGCTGAAGTATCATTGAAAGTCAATGTCATGTAACTGTGTGAGTCATGGAGGTGCTTTTGAAAAGGTGAATCACCCTCAACACAGCCCGTATCAAGTGGAGGTTATTTCCTTTAAGCAGGCAATTCATTCAGCACAAAAGTATTAAGTTCAGCAGTCAGTCCAAGGGATACCTGCACAGGCACCTTCAAGGGAGCATCTGCTGAGCTTCATGTTTCTCAAAAGGTATTTTTCACTCCTGCCTCACAAAATGAGGCTTTCAGGTAGCAAGAAGGAGTCATGTTTCTTACAAGAAACAAGAGGGAGGCTTCAAGTGTATGTCATTCAATACAGCACATTTTCAGTATACCATCTTTTCAGAGTAACTCCACAAGGGAACAGAATGAAAACAGACAGAAAACAAGGAGGCAAAATTCCACACGAGGAAACACCTTAAGAATCTCTTTAAATGTATGACAGAAATCTTTCAAAGCACTGTCAACAAGGTACTTTACCCATGCTAAGGAGAAGCAGATATATTTTAATAAATATTTTTCTTTTTCTATTCAAAGAAATAAAAGCTATTTGCCAGCTAAATCTTTTCCTTCGAAGCTTCCCTACTTCAGCCAAGCCCCATTATTCATCACGCTGTTAGACAAGATGACTTTGATGTCAATAGATCACACCAAAGATTTAAGACTGTAAGCTGTGAGAAAGATTCAGTGGCAAGTTCAAGGTAAACCCAGGTAAAAAGTTTTTACTCAGTTCTACTTTAGTCAAAAGTTTTACTTGTTTCACATAAACCCAAGAAGTTTATCAACTTCTGACTGCTATTTTATCTAGCACTATCTAAAGTGATATTTATCTAGCAGATAGTTCAAAACCTCTACCTTGTTACTACTATTGCCTGACTTGTCCTTTCACCTGGAAACTCAACCCCTAGAGAGAAACAAAGACCATATTAGAAATACTCTTCTCTACAAATGGGCTGTACAGAAGGCACCTTCCTTCTGCAGTCAAGTTTAAGATTACAGGTTCATGTTTCAGAAATCAACAGCTACAGGGACAAAGATGGTCAAAGGGCATAATTAGAATTATAGAGAAATACCTGTCCTGGGAGCTGGGAACTCCTTGATTTTTAATTTACAGATCGGGCCTACTGACAAAGCTGTTAGCCCAAAAGCTCAGTAAAATCAGTTTATTCAAAAATCAAACATTTTAGCCTGCTTGCACAGTTACCTCAAAATTAGAAGGAATGTTTCTATTACTTTTTTCCTGTGAAAAATAGTGCTTTAAGTAGGAAAGGTACACTGTTTCAACACCTATTTGACAGTAAGGTTCTCACAAAATATAGGTTTTGTGCCAATATTCCCAAAGAACTTTTATTCCTGAAATCAAGAGAGTTCTGTCTGAATCATTATGTGCCTCTGTTGCTTCCACAAGGAATCAAAGGGAGTTTAGGTATCTGGACTAAAGGCCACCATATTTTAATCTGAATCTTATTCCCAAGACTCACTTTAAATAGCACCAGTGAGTTCTACAAGCTGGGAAAAAGCAAAAACAAAAACAAAAACCAACCAAACAAACAAAAAAACACACAAGGAACTGAGAAGAGGAAAAGAAATATTGAATTTGAATGAAGGGTTCTCCAAAGGCCCTGTTCAGACTGGCCAAGCAATTTGTCTTCTTAGCCAACAAGTAGTGATTCATTGTATGCCCTCATTCAGGGCTGTGGGGAGATGGATGAAAGGTTCTAAACAGGTGTGTGAGGGCAGGGGAGGTGAGGCAGGGTCTTCCTAAAGGTATTTTATGAGTGAAGATAGGCATGCCTGCTTTGTACAGTCACAGCAGACAGACAGGCAGCTTATCAGGCTTAGAGTCCAAAAGACGTGACAGACAACTTTGAAGTGACAATCTAAAACAAGCTCCTGCTTTCTGTACAAACTGCTGATAGTGTGTCAGTGCCTTTAGTCTCCGTTTCTTCCCACCATTCTTCTCCCTAAAGCACCCAGTAACCCCTTAGAACTTGCTTAGAACTTCACCTTAGGGGGTGAAAAATAAAGTTGGCTTTGGGCACCATAAACAACAAAGAAACCCACACCTCCTATCAGACAGTGAATGGATCCCTTAAGAACTAGTTTCAGCAGAAACCCTGATTAAAAATTGTTCTGGAAAATATTCAAGTTATGGTTTAGGGACAGAAAAGCATAAAAAAATGTTAATGGTTCCATTAAGAAACAAAAAATAGAAACATACAGACAAATAACTTTTTAAACTAATGCTATGGCAACAACAAAAAAATTAAAACATCACTTAAAAGAGAGGGTAGGAATCTGGGTCAAATCCATTTATTAAGAGAACATTCTTGAAAACGGTTCACAAGCATGTTGGTACTGCTAATTTATCTCAATTGTGTTACAACTTTCAAAGCATCGGTAAAAGACTTGCAACATCCGTTCCCTACTTTGTTGCCTGCACACATTCTTACCAGTGAGGGCTGTTAAAATAAGCTGAACTAAAACTGAAAACAGGAAAATTTTTATTCATAATCATCAGTTGAAGGGAAGGGTGTTTCTTCTACATAGAAAATAAGGGACCTGAAGGATCTGCCAATGCAGCACTCTTGGCTCCCTCTCCACTTCAGATAATCTCTAGTTATTGCAATGACATTGTTTTTAATTTAAATTGGTCTTCGCTTATCTTCAGCCCACCCAGATAGTTGTCTTCTGCAGGTAATGACACTGCTATGCCATTTCATTTTTTTCAGTCTGAAAAATCACCAACTCAGCTATGTAGAAGCAGCAAATTTAACTGCATACTCCATTTAATGAACATTTTAATGGAGATGGTGGATGAAACTAGTCTCAAGATACTCAAGATACACATATACTCATTAATAACCTCCCTGTAACATGATATTTTTCTCTCAACATTATTCTTACAAGTCACTTCCCAGTTGCTCTACTGATTCCAAATTTCTCTCACTTAGTCCCCACTGTGGCTCTGCTAACAAGCAGAAGTCCAAATAGGACAAACTTGCTATCAGAGGGAGCTACCAGATAAGTCAGCACAATCTGCCTTTTAAACTGAAAGACTCCACACATACTTTCCCTCCAAGTTGGCTTATCATGATCAGCATCACTGACGTGAATTTTCCTCTTCTGCAACACAGAAGTATATTTGCAATTTACAAGCACATCATAAAAGTCACAGAATCACAGCAAAATTGGCATTGGAAAAGACCTCTGAAAAGCATCTAGTCCAACTCCCGTGCTAAAGCAGTTCCACCTAGAGCAGGTTGCACAGGATCTCTTCCAGGTGGGTTTTGAATATCTCCAGAGGTTTTTTGCTGGAGCTGTTTTCATGTGCCTCTTATCCTAGTATTTCTTCTTGTCTCCATGGCTAATCTGAGACCAGATTGCTCAGAGCCCTATCTAACCTGGCCCTGAACAATTTCAGGGATGGGGCATATTCCTTGTCCTCTTCCATTCCCTTGGGAATGAAAACTGGAGCATAATTTAGTTTCTGCATGTCCGTACAGTCACTGATCACTAAACCCTTCTTCTCCTGCTAACTATCCCACCTACCCCACACCTTTGTCCTGCCTCTGCTGTCATAAATTTTAGGGAAAATGAAAATACTCTGTTTTGTTTTAAGCCCCTTAGCAGAGTCTAAATCCAACTTCACCTCTGGCAGTCCTTACTTGGTATTGATGCTTCTTCACCTCAAAGAATGCACCTTTATTTCCCTGTGAGTTTTTCCTCTCCTTTTTTTCCAAACTTTTCCTATTTCTTCTTTGTGGCTGCTGCCAGGACCCCCTTCTTGAGACACCAATTCAGTGGCGGGTCTGGAGTCCATAATTACAGGATATTCCAGACCTCTTTAATATTTAGGTACCTGTACAATTCAGCCCAGCTGATGTTAATAACTAGCTGCTATAGCCCTTTCACAATTTTCTCCTTGAAATAAGAAGCCTTGTTATAGAGGCATTTGTAATTATTCCCATTTATTTTAAAAATAAATGATGTTTTATAAGACTACATGAGCATCCTATTTGAACAAAGCTCCTACATCTCCTTATCAATTAGTAAAACCAAAGCAAGACTAAAACTGTCTTGTAAGCTGAGAGATGAAGAAATTCCTAGACATCAGTAAACACGTAGGGCCTGTATTATTGTCAATATTTTCCTCCTATTTTGCTGCAAAGGTGATCCATGGACTGAATTTAGCAGCCTTTTCTGAAAGATCTTTCTCATCAATATTATAATTTGTGCTCGTAATTTTAGTATTAACTGAAGATCAGAGGTGATTTCTGTTTCCAGCTGCCTGGACTAAATGCAGACTGACTCAGCTGATTTCAGTATCAGTAGATTGTCTCAGCTGGTGAAACAGAGTGAAACAATTCATTCCCAAGCTTTTGCTGCGATGGACAACAACATCCCTTTCAGAACAACAGGGAAACAGGAAGTTCTCTGCAGAGACGATGCCAGCATTCTTCCAGAGAGCCCGAGATACAAGCAGGCATTTACCTCTGCTTGCCCCATACACACACACTGTTCACACACTGGACAAAATGAGCTGCTTGTATTGACCCTACCCTTCCACTTCTCTTAGGTGCAACACAGCTGCTTTTAAAAATCTTGCCCACATATCAGCTTACACACTCTGAGAAAATATTTTTTACTTGCTCAAAGAAGAAATATCTGACATTGTTATGCTTTAAAACTACAACCCAGCAAAACCAGTGAGAGTGAAGGTAGCACAAATATATCCTTATAACAGAACCTACTTTTTTTCAGCCATCTTTAAATATCCCAGTAAGAAAGAATAAATTAAAAAAAAAAAAAAATTAAGTTTCCAGTTAACAGATGTAAAATCACACCTCAAACTTTTCCCTAAGCTTTTCTTTTTGTGTCTCATTTTTGTTTCTGTCAACATTATAACATAAACCATCTGAGAAGTTTGAAACTAAACAGTTTTAAGCAGTGGGTGAAACCACAGTATGTTAACTGACAGGAGGTTTTGGCTCCTTCATCTTCAAGCATCTATTTCTCAGCTGCTGTTTCTTGTAGCAGGGACTAGAACATTTACAGACTTCAGCCTAAGACTCCTAATTTCCTAATACATAATGCTTAAGCATGTTTTCTTTTAATTTTGTTGTTTCTTTGATAACTACACCATTATTGTCTTTCAGCTTGTCCATCCCAATATAACCAATGTTAATTCACATTTACTGTAGCCAGTGCCCTTCATTTAACACCTGCTTGTATCAGATGACAGCAAGTGACACACAATTTGCTGTGATGTCACCTGACAGAGAACCCTTTCTGACAGGTGTCAGAGTTGAAATGACAACCATAAAGCAAGACACAGATAGGAGAATTAAAGTAAAGCAGAAACACCAGTGTGATACCTCTGATACCTCTGAGCATTAGCCAGCTCTTCTTCAGCCAAATATAAAGCTATTTTCAATGTATAAACTACAGACAAATTACTAAGCTGTTTCTTTCAAAAAATGAAGTATTTTTCCTATACCATACAGTCCACAGCCATCTCACCGAACAATCTGAAGGGTGGAAGAAGAAAAGCTTATAAAATATGTATCCTTGTCTATGCTGGAAATAGCACAGTTCCAAGCCAGAGACAAATGGTGAAATACAATCCAGGGGCTGTGCTTCCATTCATAAACTGTTCCATTTGAACACAGGGTCTGGAATGAATTTTATCCTCATGTTCAACAAGAGAGCCACAATTTATTATAGTGCTGCACTTTTCAGTTTCAGAATCATATCCCTAATATTTTTCCCTGTCAGGTCCAGTGGAGATTAGCAGACTTTTCAACCAGGGTCATCCGTAAAGGGAAAATACAGCAGAACCCAACTGCCCAAAGACACGAAGAAGCAAGTCCAGTTATGTACCACATGGCTAAAAGAAAAGGAAACCTACTGCAAACACACAGCTTCAACTGTTTAAGCTGGAAAGGCATCAGAGAGGTCCTTCTGTTAGTAACAGCATAACTGGGATCTCAAATGTACTCACTTCAGCTCTGTCTTTAAGTTACCACTTAAAGACTGTCTGTGCAGCAGGCCAGCCCTATTACTCCTGTGTAAGATCAGGGTAATGCTCCCTGACAACTCAAACCCCAAAATAAATAACCAATGTTTCCCAGTCCTTGCATCTTCCACATCTGAGATATGCCACAAGGATACAGGGTTATTTACACCAGTTCAATTTTCAGAGCTGTCTTGGGAACCTCCCTGGGTTCTCTAGGGAATCTCACTACCTCCTAATGTTCAAATCAGAAGGAAATTGGAATTTACCAACACTGGTCAGTATGACCAATTTCAATCTGCAGGCTCACTGCTTTTGAAGACAATTTAAAATGAACACTGCTTTGACTAGAGCTGCTGTAAGGATATCTTTTTTAACTAATCTCTGAATAGCTTTGTTTGTGACTGCAAAAAGAAATATTTTTAACACAGCAGCTATAGCCCATTGAGAAGCTTCACCATCTATTTTGGAAGGCAATATGCCAAGAGAACTGTGGTGCATTTTCATTCATCTCTTGGCTACTGCTTCTTGCAAAGCTTGTCTTGCAGCTAAGACTAAGTTCTGTGAATCACTGAATGAGATCTATCATTCAATTAGTTTTAAGGCCTTTCTATTCCTTATTTCTTCACAGCCTCACACATCTCTTGCCCTACAGGGTATTTTTCCTCATGACTTTCCCACAATTGGATGGGCAGGCCATTTCTTCCCCACCCATAACAGCTTTCAGATTAAGAAGAAAACTGAAGACAATATCCTGCACAATACTCTTTTTAACTAGGGAAAGAGAAAGAATAAATATCTGTATAGTCACCTACTCATTGACACAGTTTTCTGAGACCTGATCTGCTTTGTGTTCATCATAGATTTATTGCCCCTAATCTAGGGGCAAGTTAACTCCCTCACAAAGATATCTGTCACATTTACTTTTACCTGAATACACAAGATTATTAATATAGCCTCAGATGTGAAACTGCAAATGTGTGATCCACCTAGCTATGTGTAAGTAGGGGAAACTTAAAATTTAACTGTAAAACATGAACTGCTTCAAAAAGTGTATTATTTGCAAGGCTTCAATAATGAGAAAAAAAGATCTCTCAATTGTTGTTCTGAACAATCCTCAGTTTGTACGGTACAAGCATTCCTTCCTTACCCTTTTGCTTTCTTCATTGTTTTTCCATCTCTTACTGGTTTCTTCTTACTTCTCTCCAGTTTCATAACTGAAAAGATACTGCTCAAAACCCTACCACTCTCAAATGGATCCATTTTGCTCTGGCTGAGCCCGCTCCTGCAAGCTCAGGACAATTTGATTTCAATTTCTCTTTCATCTAAAAATGTGCTTTTTTTCACATTTCTTGAGGTAATGAAACAGCTACAAAGTGGGCAATCAGAAAACAAACTTTTGTATCTCAAAAAAATAAATACAATTTCTGTTTGACCAATAACTTTAGAAACAGTTTAAAAATAGAGTGTTTTAGCCCACAGCAGAACACAATATGCATTCCGGAATATGTTGCAAAGATGCTTACTGGATTTGAGTTCTGCTGTCATAGCACTCAGGACTTCAACATTTCTGGAAGTCAGTGGGACCTCAGGACTTTTGAGAACACTGTCCTCTGACCTAACAGCACAATTAAAGATTTCAGGGTATCTGACTGTTCAATGGAACTGTGTCTTTAAAAGGTACTTGTGAATTTGAAGAATGATTTTGTCTCCAAACTGGGTCATCCCATTGAGGCTGTTCTCTGGCCACTGTAGAATATGTTACTGCAGGGACTAAGAGACCTGGCATTATTAATTTTTCACCTTACTCCTTATGAGTCCCACCATTTTTGTTTTGCCTGCTACTATATAAATAAAAAAAAAAAAACAAAAAAACACCCCCAACCTGTCTCAGAGCAATGATGTCTGCTTTCTCCCTGTATGACTACACACAAAAGAAACAACAATGAATGGTATAATACAGATTTACTGCAAATTCCTAACTGTCTGTTCATCTTAGTCATTAAGATCATAACTCCAGGTCACGGTGATCCCTCAATTCCCAAGGGAGATGACTCATTTTCTTTTACTGGAATACTGTCTGGGGTTCAAACTCATTTTTCTGGGGGAAGATTTTCAAGACAGATTTAAAAATGCAAACTAGGGTGCAGATAGCTAAGAGATGAAGCGCTTTTTCACAGTTCTAAGAAGCTGGCTTTCCTCTTCCCCTCCTGCACTGCCTACAGGAATGTGCTGGCTGGAGAAAAACAACAGAAATGCAAACTTCCCATTGAGAGACAGGATGGAGAGATTTTGTAAGTACTGCATTTTTAGCCACAGATTTGTGACAGGACTGGGAGAGAGTAATGAACAAATGGATACACGTTGACTCATTCATCATCCTTTTTTAATCAGAATTAATGTCTCTTGAAAATAAAAGTGTATATCTTTTGAAGAGTTACAGCTAGAAAAAGGCAGTATTCTACTCTATTCGGCAATGATGCTTATCAGGCCTGACTTTGATTAACCCAGTAATTATTACACCCACTACCACACAAACCTAGCTACAGATTAGGACTCAGCATGCTGAGCACTACACAAACAAAAAACAAAATGTTAGTCTCACTTGAGCAGTTTCTCTTCAAACACTATGGCACCTTGAGTTCATTGTGGCATTATGCACACGATTCTGACCCCATCACTACAAAGGTGCAGTGCCCTGCTGGGACTGGTTGTCAGGAGAGGAAGAAAACTTCACAGTAAAATTCATGAGTCAGCTAATACTTCTTTTTGATGTAGTTTTGAAAAAGACTATAGAACACAATGGGTAATGCTGCACACCACTGGTACCAGCTGCCCTCCAGCTCACAGCGGAGGTTCTCCCTTGCAAGGCTCTCTGTGGTTGGGTCTATCCTTGCTCTAGTGACTGGCTGCCCTTGGAAGCCTGGCTGAAGTTCTAGAGACAGTCAGGCTGCCCACAAAGTTCACACAGGATAACATTTTTGTTGGCACCTTTTGATTGTCTGTCCTCAAATGTTGCCTCTTCTACTTTCAGTGCTAAAGACACGGTAGAATTTCAGTCTTGGACAGAAATACTTCATTCATTAAGCAACACCTTCCCCTTCTTAAGTCTTTTCCCTCTTTCTCAAATTAGAGATTTGATTTCATTAAAAACATAAAACAGAAGGTATTGCCTCACAAAATAGCCAGCTGTGCTGAGGTACTTGGCATTCTTTAGGAACAAAGACATTTCCATCCCTTTTCTATTATTCTGCTGAACTTGGTGTGCCATAAAGTTCATAGAAGCACCTAATAGTTTGTGTTGGATTTTAACTCATTTAGTTCTGCCATGGGCAAGGACACCTTCTACTGGACCAATTTTCTCAAAGTCCCATCCAACTTGACTTTGAACACTTCCAGGGATGGGGCATTGACAACTTCTCTGGGCAGCATGGTGCAGTGTCTCACCACCCTCACAGTAAACAATATCCTCCTAATACCCAGTCTCAAAGGTCTCTCAAAGCAAGTTCCATGGTCTAAGCAGCCAAACCCCTGGTTGCAGCACCAGTCCCGTATCCACTTCATTCTCCAGATTCAACTGACCCTGTGGTGATGTTCCCTCTCTTTGACATTGCTCACATGGAGATCAGCAGAGTAGATATTTGCTATTAGTACCTGACAAATTTTGTTTTTCTGAGACATACCCGATTCCTTTTTATTCAGCTTCCTGCTGTGCACGTAGTAGACACAAGCTACAAAATAGGATTCACGTGTTTTACTTGGTAGCTTTGTCTAGAATTTCCAAAAAAGCTTGAAAAAACTGCATAAATATTAGATTTACTACTCATTGTTTTGAAATAAATATATTTGCCTATTTGTCTTTCAGTCAAAGTCATCACCTTTGAGTTTGGAATGATACAATTCTCAGAGATAATACTGGAAATCTCATGACTCAGTCCTGCCTGTACTGCTCAGTACTGGCTTGCTGCAGTCACATGAGGTGGTCAGTCTCGAATCACATGGTCTTGAACCAAGGATGTTTGCCTTTAGTGTCTTGCAAATCTCTCTTGGGTTTCCCAGGATCTCCCAAATAACTGCTTCTACCACGAAATAAAATGTTCCTGGTAACAGTTTTACTAGTTGGAGGCTGCTAATACAGATGACCAAGGTGAGCAGTCATTCCCAGGTACCTAAATTGTACATGCACACACAGAGCTACCAGTCACAGCACAGGAGTGGGGTGAAGCACCAGGATTCAACTCATGACCTTCTGATACAGAGCCCCAGGGTCTGCCACTTCAGTCAAAAAAAACTCCAGTACCTGCCAATATTAGCAAAGCTGCATCCTGTTTGCAGTTCCCCACAGAGATGGACTGAATGCTTGTAAGCAGTTCTGGTTCTATTCAGGAAAGGGCAATCATGTTGTACTTCAAAAAGCTCTGGACCCCTCCTCCTTTTTATTACTTTTGTCATATTATCTTATTTGTACAACTACTGTTTCCCTTCTTCTATGGTCCCTGCATAAGAGGGGCAAATACTTGTATTACAGATCCTTCTTGGTTTCAAGATTGATATGTTCATGATAGAAAGAGAGCTCTGCATGTCATCATTTCAGCTTTTTTTTCCTTGTTTTATGCGTGAGTGTGATTTGGCACACAACCTATTAATAGATAACCTACAGATAAACAGCTGCAGATTGCTGCATCTTGCAGTGTTCACTGAGGGAGAAATTAGTTGAATATAAATAAAATGCTCATGCGCTTTTTTAAACAACCACAAGAGAACAAATCTGACTGCTTACCCCAAGGGTTCAACCTTGGCCAACATACCTATCTGAATCTCCAAAACTCTTCTGAAAAAGAGCCAGTGTGATCCAAGGGTGCCCAAGTCTGCTCCGTAGAACAACACTGGTGCTTCTGCTTCAATCCCCAAAACTTCAATATGATCTTCAGCAGAACAATTAATAAAACCTCTTAACAAATGGAAAATCTTTCAATTCAGCACTGGTTCAGCCCCATATAGGAAGTACTGCAAATTACAGAGAAATGCAGCTAGGCATAGCTGGCTGCTTCACATACAAAGAGCAGAATCAGTCAGTAACAAAGAGCAGGAAGGATAATTTTCTCTCCTTATCCATATGCTTTCCTGACTAGGGCCCACGGGGAATTTGCTGATAAAACATAGCTTTGTCACATTTGTCAGACCTGAGGATGTCATGGAAACATAACTGATGGGACAAACGTTAATGAGCCAGTGTCACAAGGGCAATCTGTCCCAGCCAGCAGTCACTGCTCCTCTTCAGCACTGAAACAGCCCCAGCAGGCTCTCAGTGCCACTCGGCTGCCGAAAGTGTCCTGGACTTCTTTGTTTTGAGAACACCCTGCATCCATCACACTGAAAAAGTATTTTACAGGATTCCCAGTCTACAATGATGGGTCAGTTGGTTCGTTTGCTTTCAAATCTGATCATAAGCAAATTTGGAAATGATAAGTGTTGAAATGACAAGCTGAACCAGAAGCCTGGGTTTTGACTTTGCTCCTCTTCTGCCACCTTGCAGAAAGCCAACCTCTTATCCAGAAGAATAATTACCTTTTAACAAGCTTTCCTTACCTCTTTCACAGATAACCAGCTGGCTTTTCTTTCTGCACTGTGCTTCCAACTGTTTCCTACCATTTCCCTTTTCCACCCAGACTCAGGAGCAGCTGACTGTTCCCTCACAGTAAGCAACAGGTTTCTCCTTTTCTCATGACAAATTTTTTAACAGTAAACATTTTAACACTTCCAGAAGCCAGCATATCATTTGGCACCAATACAGGTAGCAAGAGCTCCTCCTTCTTAGGAGCCAGTAGCAGTCCACGTTGGAGTCTGTCGTGTCACTGTGTCCCTGGGACCCAGGTGATGCCAGATCTCTGAGGACAGTGCCCATGTGCACTGCTACTGTAGGCAAGGTCATTTATCACACCAGCGATACAGCTGCCAAAATGACATTGCACACCTGATTCAACTCAGCAAGAGGCTGATGCACAAGAGGACTTCACCTAAAGCAGCCTGGTTTTGCATATGGAAATATTATTGAGCTGGAGTAAGAGGAATGTGGCCATTTGTTCAGGACATCACACAGCCTGAGCAGAGCACCCATTGGCTGACTCCTGAAACCTCTGGGTAAAAAATGCCCACTTTGCAATCAGTCTGTCCTACCCAGAACATGAGCTGCATAGATTTTCCAGAAAAATCATGAAAGCCTTTAGCACAACTCCACTGCCTTCATCTACCTGAGGATCTTGCCACACTTTTAGAATAGGTAGCACACCCATTATCAGAGCCATCAGTTGCACGGGAACTGTGCTGGGAACTGCTGACAAGGTGCTGTAACTGAGGACCTCGGGCTGCCTCTTGGATGCCCTGTCCTTCCAGGAAGCATTCTGTGATATTGCAGTACACAGCCCTGAGTCACATTTAGATTTGTTTCTACTGTCCATGCACATCAGCCAGAAGTAAATAAATCACAGCAGGGACCTTAGCTCTCGATGTGTTTCAGCAGAAACCTGGATAAAGTTTCCATAGGAGAGGAAAGATCTTAATACCCATGTCAAATTTGACAGTACATTACACTATCTACTGAAACTGGCACAGAAGAGAGTACAGCCTGTTTTCTGTACAGTCAGTTTGTATAACAGCCCTCTCACCACACACAAAAAGTTCCAGACAAGTGGGCATGAAGTGAGTGCTTCTAAATGCAATAGAGTTCAACCTCTGCCTTTATCTATCTTTACATTAAACAAATCTCATTTCCAGGGAGATTTATGTTGAAAAAGGATCCCGGGTTCAGCTACTGGATAGAAAGTGAAATAGCCTTACCCCCAGTGCTACCCTTTTCCCCTGTCTCCATAGACACTAATGTGAGGAAGAGGAAAGCGCAGGCAGCACATGGCAACAGGCATGGTCTGCAAGGATTTCAGCTCTGCCTGTCCTCTGTGCCTTGACAGCAGCTCTCACCTGACTCAAAGGAATGGCATTCCTACCAGGCTGATCTTCCAATCACCCTCAAGGACATGAGCTCTGCACTAAAAACCATGCAATCTCCTCCCAGCCCAGGGTGACCAGGGCCAATTTAGCCTTCTTGCTTTGTGCCTCTCTTCACTCTCACCTTTTGTGACTCCTGCCACACTAAAGCCTCTCAGGAGGGGGCAAGGGGGAACAGTCCCATGGAAGCTCCTGACATTACAGCACCATAGCAGAGGCTTGTTGCTGTAGGAAAGTGAGGACCTCAATGGATCATCTTATGCAGCTCCAGGGACAGAACTGGCTCTCCTCCACTAAAGTCTCAGATCAGGGAAAAAGAACTGTAATTGTGCCTCAGCTGCCCAGGCTGGGTCTTGCTTGCTAAGAGGTGGCCCACACGGGCAGTGCCCTCCACAGGAAACAAAGGAGGGACCAGATAGCTGCATGCACAGGTCCCAGGGTGATGCTGCTCAACTTGCAACCCACTGTCATGTGCTGCTGCAAATAAAAAGAGCCCTGAAAAACCAGTGTTTGCTTTTAGGTCTTCACACATTCCCCAAAGCTGCTCTGCCCGAGCACGAGTGCAGCAGGGTCAGTACAACAGTGGAACCCAGTCTGATGCACAGCAGAGCAGCTCTGATCCAGAGCATCAGCTGATTACACAAAGCATATCCATTGTCCAAAAGTGGTTTTATTTTCACTCTTCCCTCTGAAATCAACTTGACTCTTCTCCAGAAACCAACACCAGAATGAGTCACTTTAAATAATCTTTTAGGTAGTTTTCTTAAGACTGGTTTGCAATATATTCCCTTCCCTGTGACAACATGCCAGGAAACCCCCAGGGAGCTCTCCCAGAAACTGCTAGAGAATGAATGCAAAACAGGCTGAGCTGTTCAGCTTCTCTCCTCCCCGCACGGGTTTGAACATGTCGACAGCAGGGTGGTATGAAGACGGTTTTGTCCCCTAAAAATCTCTTGGATAAATAGGCTTGTGCTCTACATCAGAGACTTCTCTTTGTAACTTCAGTCAATATTTCCTTGGCTTGCCATTCTTGACAACTCAGTCATATAACAGCTCTCTCTGGAATACGCCATTCAAATTAATCAGCTGTCAGCTATTCTCCATTTAAAACTAATAATAGAAGGTTTGCCTGAGCCTGTGAGAGACTGAAACATGGAAATGTGAATTGTGCAGTTGCAAATGTTTCCCTGCTGCTGCAGCTCTCAAATTGCCTTTTGCTCTCTACCATGAAACAGCATCGCAGGGAGCAGGTTTTGTACTGTCAAATTTGTCCAACTGTCCTCAGCCTGCCCATAATGTGGTAAATGCTCAGTGATGCCTTTTAACTTTCAAGCATGCTTTAAAGACAGGAGGGATGTTCTGCTCATAAACCAACAGGCTCAGCTAGACCAGGAGCACGGATAATTTGATGGCTTGTACCCTTCGGATGCCAGCTGCACAGAGGGTGCCAAATTGTGTTCTTGCCATTGGCAGAAGTTTTAGCCTCTAATTCATCTTCTTGTCATCAAGCTGCAACAGGATGGAGAAAAAAACTTCCAGGGGGGAGCACTGCCTGGCAGGATGGGGAAACAGGACTCCTTTGAACAGTCCCTTGTCTACAGCAGTTTGGCTTCAAGTGGGCACAGAGGATTAACACACCACATGAGGCTTGAACTCAGAATAAGAGCTGGCACTGGAGGAAAGCCAACTGTGCAACACTCCTCTAACTGCTTAGGGGACTCTGCCGTTGTCATATGAAACTGAGGAACAGCTGGGGGGCTCCGTTCAAAAAGCACTCAGGTTGGAAGCACGTTTGCAAAGCCTGAAGAAGGAATGAGAGCAGCACCTGCCTCTTCCAGGTCTGCTACAGCAACTACCAACAGGGGACTTTGCCTCTACCAGCAGTAGGTTCATTTTGAGCCTGAAAATTACTTTTAAATGCCTCTCAGCCTTTTAAGAGAAAGAAGGAGTTTAAATCCCATACCGGAAGCCTTAATTATAATGGATTTGTGTGAAAGTTGCCAGATCTCTCCCTGCTCTGTGATCAGGGCTGTGCCAAGAGTCTGCTTTGTGTCACACCAGGAACTGTGTTCAGTTCAGCAAAGTAACTGGGTCAAAGATGCACAGGCAGAAGAGAGATCACCGATTAGCACTCATGACAGCCTCCACTGCAGAGCACAATGACAGTGCAATCGTGTGGAGGTTCTTGCTGTAATTAAAGGTAGCCAGACCCATATCCAGTGTAAGCTTCTCAGAACAAATCTTTGTGTGTCACATTTTGCACCTTGGGAAGTCACTCGGTTATTGTGACGAGAAAACAGCACATGAGAGGAGAACTCATGGTTCATATTGCTGGAAGTGAAACTAGCTTATAGAAAAATCAGGAGAGATTTGAGCATCCTCATGAGCAGTTCTTCTAAACATACAGCACTGCTGTTTTCAATCAGTTAATTCCACCTATGGTGAGCATAAGGTTACAGACAAAGAATACTGATCTCATGTTCAAGAATTTCATGATACATCTGTCCACAGCTGTAACACCAGGTGCTCTGAAGATCACCCAAACTTCAAAGAAAACAGCAGAAATGGAGAAAACTACAGGGTTTTTCCAGTGTCTCACATACTTTCCCAAAGGAAAAAAATAGAAAGGACTGGAGTTATTTAGAGCAGAAACAAGTATTGAATGATACACAGTCAGTCCTCGACAGCCTCAGCTCTTTCACAAAGCAGTGTATTTCCACATAGTAGAGACAAATATGTCAGGGTAGCAATTAACCTGGAATTCACTACAGACAACACCATGGATAGAGGGAATACAAGGAGTTACACAGAAGAGGATCTTATGCAAGATAAAACAAGCAATTAAAACCATTATACTTCAGAATATAAAAATTACTCATTAGACAATCAAAAGAATTCTGCTGTGTCCCTTCCCTTTTCTTCTAAGTAAAATGAGGCAGAAATCAACTAATCCCATCAAAAACTACATTGATCTCTGTAAATATCAGAGCCTCTGACTAATCAGAAGATCAGTGTGGACATACAGCCACTGGCAGAAACATGGTGGACACACAGAACCAAAAAGGAGATTTATGTCAAGACAACACAGAGCAACTGCCTTTGAGATACAGAAATGAATGCACTTAAAAAGTGAAAACCACAGCAGGACTGCAAATGCTGAGCTAAAGACCTGTCCAGAGATGCTGCATTGAGCACAGAAACCCTACACTTGCACAGAGACCTGCAAGAACTCCACCTGCATCAGCAGGTATACCAGCTTCTGGAACTGCTTCCTCCCCTAATGGATGAAAAAACTAATGTACCAATGCCTGTGTGCTGCTGGTTACATTTACACCCAACCATAAGAGGTCAGCTATGAGGTATCTTGTTATTTTTGTAGTAACAAATATATTACAATTTTTTTAAAAATTTCCTACTGGTAAGGCACGTACAAGTAAAGTAGTATAGAGTATATAACATATGAAAACTTCATTTGGAGCCATTCAGAATGCTAGAACATATGGAAATTATCTTAAAGGACTATGGGAATGATGCCGTGTATCACTTTTCAAAGTAACATGCAAATGCTACAGCACAGACCATTAAGGGAAATGCCACTCATCCTGAAACTCCAGGAGAGAATTCAGCAGGCTTCCCACTGCATCACACCCCACAACAGATAAACACCAAACCCCCACTGCTGCCTTTGGAATGCCCAGTTTGCAACACCTTGCAGAGATCTCTCAGGATTCCCAAGATGATCATCTGTAAAATGTAAGCACTTAAAAGCAGTGGTTCTGATGCTGAAAAATCATTAGATTTGTCTGTCTCAGAAATTTCAGGGACTAATAACATTTTCCTGCAAATGAGCCTTAAACTTGGGTAATCATCACAGTGCTCCTTCGTGAGGAGGGGGATGGTTCAAATTAACACACCAGCTCCACAGATATTTCATTTCTAGTCAAGGATGGCACAAGGATTTCTTATTAACCTGCTCCCAATTCCACAAAGATATGAAAAACTATTTTTTTCCAAGCCAGGTTATTGATATTCACTAGCAGCAGTATCTTATTTATAGAATCAAGTTGGTCAAATCTGGAAGGCAAGAGGGGGACGCAAAGTGTTAAGACAGTGCTGATCAGCCCTCAGTTTGCAGATGACAGCTGCCAGTGCTGCTCCAGGACAGCCTGCTTCTCCCACATGAGTGCCCTATGGCAAATCACAGCTCTAACAGTGTTTTCTCCCTAAAATCTTCCTGGAACACTCCCCCTGAAGCATAGCCAATACTGCCCTTTAAAAAAAGGAACAATTTGCACACAGAGACACACACACACGCCCGTAGACAACAGCCATCTGTGAGGAGGGGAGGTGGGATAGAAGGATCCAATTTCCATTCACAGCACTTTCCCTTCTAGGAGGATATTGGGAGAAAGGGGAAATCAGCATCACCATTATCTCCAGCGTGTGTTAACAGCCACGCTGAAGCCAGTCAGCAGCGCCTGGCATTGTTTGGAGGAACACAAAAGACCTTCTGTTTGGAAAGTTCAAGAAAGAAAACGGAGAGCCTGTGGCCTGGTCCTGCAGTCAAAAGACTGAGACAGAGGCTGGGAAGTTCTCAGGCAGAGGCTGATCCCAAGCCCTTTGAAGTTGACAGGGAAAACTCCCATGGACTCCAGCAAGCTTTGGATCATGCCTGAAACGCACAGAAGGGAACAAAGCAGAGTAAAAGTAGAAATGAGCATCTGCTAGAGGGGGATTTAAACAGCACAGGGGTGACCTAGTCTGTTCATCATGGTTGCTGATACAGTGTATTTTTGCAATGCTTGAGAAAGTAGGATTATACGAAAGTTTCAAGTCTTTTCATTAAGGTATAGCAGTTGTACATTCATCATGAGGTATTCTTCTGCATAAAATCCTACACGTGCTCTCCTAACACTGGGTGTTTAACACAGCACTTAGCAAAAGTCTCTGAGAAAAGGGGGGAGGAAGAGTCGCTTCCAAATTGCTGAAATTATGAGGTTTTGGCTTTCTTTCCCCACTGTCCTCTCCCAAAAAGGCTGGTTTAAAGCTATGAAATACACAGTCTAGGACTGAAAACCTTATTAAGAACAATGCTGCCAGCATCATCTATTCACAAGCAGCAGTTTGAGAAAGAGCCCAACCCAGAAGAAACTCTTTAGCAGCACATTCTCTAAACAATTCTTAAAGGATCCCAAGTGCGTCAGGGCTCTAAATCCTCTGCTTAATCGTAGGGTAATTAATTTTCTCATTAAAGATGAATATAGGAGCATTCAAGATGAAAGAAATGTCTCCGGGTTTCTGTAACACCTCCATAATAATTTTCTTGCATATAGGAGAAATTGTTGCAGTGATTTTAAGGACTGATGCTGTCTAGGTCCTAAATGATATTTACTGAAAGCTAATTAGTTCTAAACTTTTTTTCTTTTCTTTTCTTCTACTTCTTGTAGCCTTTGCACAAGATTCAATCAAGAGGTAAAGTAAATCCCTTCCCCCCCACACACACACCCCAAAAAAGAAATGCAGGATGTTTCCTCTTTCCCTGGCTAATAGAATCCAACTGTTGCAGCATGACATCATTCCCCAGAGCTAGGGAATCCAAGCTCACTCCGACACTCGGCTGGGAGTAAACACCACAGAGGAAAAAAAGAAACAGAAAAAAACCCCACCAAACAGCAAACTTTACAAATGGGATGACACAACATTAAAAAGGCAATTTTTGTTACCTGAAATTTGGAGCATTTCCCTTTCCACTCCATTCTCAGATTTGTATTTCCCAGAAAAAAAACTCTGTCTTATTATCTGAGGCAATCAGAAAACCAGTCGTTTAGTGTCTAATACCTGCTGTGCTTCCCATAACTCCTTCATATGACCTTTCGCAGCACTGATTCCAGCTAAAATGATTGCAGAGAACACAGACTGGCCAGGCCAGTTGTCATGGAGATCTCTCTCTCCCCCCTTTCATAAGCGCGCGCGCATACACACACACACAGATTTAAACAATTCTGGGAGGCATCCACAAAACAGCATGCCTTTTCATCAGCTAAGTTTTTGAAACATTCCACCCCTCCTCCAATCCCTCCCAAGGGTCAGCCCAGGAAGCTGAGCTTTGGTCATGAATCGATTGTTGAAATTAGAGATATCGCCTTTTAAAACAAGAGAAAACGACCACAGAACTTGTACATTTTTCCCCCCTCAGAAAGGAAAACAGAGATGTTTTCTCACTAAAGCTTTGAACCAGAAGTAAATCTATTGCATTCAAACCTGCAGGCTATTTGTCTTTGCCCCCCCTTGTTATGAATTTGATATCTGAAAGCACTAAGGCCTTTGCCGAAATACAATCATGCAGATTACAAGAAATGCTGCTGGCATGGCCTGACTGCTTACCTTGCTGTTCTCCCAGTACCAAGCCAGTTACTTAATTAGCACAGGTATTCATCATGGTAATGCAGGACTTCCTGTATTCTTTCATGTTTCTGTAATCAGAAAAATGGGCAGGTCAGGAACATGCAACTCAAACAAACAAACAGAAATTTAAAAAAAAAAAAAATCAGCTAAACAAGAACACATCTGGAATTTTTCTCATGCTGACTATAAGTTTAAGTCTGCCTTACCCAAAGCTCGCTATCTCCCAGTTAAAGCAAAAAACCATTTCAATGACGTTTGTGAATACAAGAACTGATTAGTTTACCATATTCACTGGCACCATGGTTGCAAAACAAAACTTACTCCAAACATAAATAAAGATATACAACATTTTTTCCCTGACCAAAAAAAAAAAAAATCTAATATAATCCCCACCAACGTCACATAAGACAGTCTGAACTGATAAATCAAGAAAACAGAAAATACTTTTTAAAAAAGAAAGAACATTTAGCAAGAAAATTCAGTAAAAAACTATTTGGACTCCGGAGAAGAGCACTGTGCCCAAAGTTTTGTACACATTGAGAAATACCTTGGAGACTTACTCTTTAGAGGGTTTAACCGGAGTCAGTCATTCAAAGTTTTAAAACTTCATAAAAGATACTGAAGGGACTGCATGACTGGGCACTGCAACGAGCAGTACAAGCAACAGTCCCTCTAGTGGACAGAAAATTGCAAAGCAGCCTATGCCATGCTAAACGAGAAATCAGTCTCTTCTTTCTCTGTCAACCACTTCATTGTGTTATGATATTCCACCCCTGCTTTTAAAACTTAAAATTACCATATGAAATCCTTTATATGTTACTTAAGGAGCTGAACACAAGAAAATGTACATTACACGATCAACATGACTAGGTTTATAAATGAGGCAATTAAAGAGTTCCAACATATTACTCTTCTGGTTGTGTTTTTAACATGATAGCAAAAGTGAGCTTAAAAAAATAGATCTAGACAGTGAGATAGCCAAGATGTCTTATGGGAACATAAGGCTCTCCATACCCATTGTTAGATATAAAATACACTGCAGCTTATTATTTACTGTACTTCAGAGAACTCTTTATTTTGTGAGTGACAGGGCTCCCAGCAGATTGTACACTTAAACCACCTCTCTTTCTAACAAAAACATCAGACAAAAGCATTTACACGAGGCCCATTTTACATTGTTACCAAAACTATGTGCAGACTTCACAGGTAGACAAATAAACAAAACAGCCAGCAAGAATCCAGAAGACGCTAAAATTGTATTAAAGAGTTCCTAGATATGAAAGCTCCAAATGCTAAGTTTGCAATTCACACTAACTTCCCTTAAGAATGCACCAGTGAAGCCCAGCAGAGCCATGAGAGCCAAATATGAAAAACTATTACATGTTTTTGTCCTGAAAAGTTCCCTTTGGTGTTTGACTGAGGTAAAGTCATCACATGCTGCAAGCAGGCACAGTTTCAGCAGTGTGACTGGGGAAAGGGGAAACTGCTAGCTTCTCCTGAGAAAGTACATCACTGAGAGGGAGTGTTCGAAGACATGGAGGCAGTAAATAACCCAACCTAGGAACTGATCAATGGATAAGTAAAATGGCTGATCAGTCTCAGATGTCCTATAGATCCCATTACTGATAGCATGGGAGTACATACCAACCATCTGCATCACACCCCACTCCAGTGTTTATCACAAGGCTCTGTGGCACTTCATTAGGGGACCACATCTGCATATATGGCCAGTATCTGGGGAAGCATGCAAGCTAGCACTTATAAATAATTGCAAATACTCAGTGCATTAAATATACACTCAGTTATAGTTTAAATTTCCAAGCAAAGCAAAGTCATAAAAATACATTATGCATACACAAATACGTAGGAACAAAGCACAGTAGTAAAACTATGACCGGAGCTTTGGTCTAGGACAGGTGACTACCACAAAAGCACAGACAAGCACATTTCTATTCTAAGCCTCGTGAATACACTGCCAACCTGTTCCTTCCCAAAAGGTGACATACTTTGCTCAAACTGACCCCAGCAAAGCAAGAACCATTCCCACGCTTTTCTCACTGGGCTCTTATTTGAGCACATGAATACCTCAGAACCCAATTTAGGATCAGGACAGAGTTTGGGATCATAAACAGAGGACACGGTGAACAGTTGACATTACATTAATTACAGTGTCACGGCTTCATTGGGATCAAAAGGCATCTCCTCATCCCCTGGAGGAGACAGACAATCCATTACTCACACACAGCTGATGTTTAGTTTCTTATTTCCGATACACTTCCCATTTCTGTCTGGTTGAACACACTCCTTCCTATGCTCCATGGCCACAGGCACAGGATGCAGCAGCCACGTGACACACACAGGAGAGGGCATGCACTGAGCAGGATTACTGCACAGGGAGAGCCCTCACCGGGGCACACCTGGCGTCCCTGCCCTGGAGACTGGAAAGGGAAACGTGAGCTGCTCTCCCCACAAGCTGCATGATCTGAGACTCTTTACTGAATCCTTTCCAAGCCAGGCAGCCATCATCAGCAACAGGAGAGGAAAAAAAAAATCAGATTTGTTCCTAAATGGCTCATGAAATTTTATCACTTTCAGTAGATGAAAACACAGCATCAACTTTGGGATTCAAAAAGACAAAACCGGAGACGAGCTACAGACTAAGCTGCCCACAACAGCAGGACAAATCTCTGGTAGGTGTAAACAGAAATCAATCACTGCACCAACTTCAGTAACATTTCCCCTTGCCTTTTTAAAATAAAACTAAATTCCACATAAAAATACTTTCATAGAATTACTTAGGATCTTTCCCCTCCTCAAATAACTTTCTGCCCTTCAAAAGGGCTTCTTCCCCTCTCACAACGAAGATGACCACCTTATTTCTCTTCCTCACATGTTATCTCTACACATTTACTGACCATCTTTTCAGTGACCTCAACTCATATGTTTTTGTTTCAAATTCAGTAATTTAAGACACAAAAACAAACAGTGAAATTTAAGTACCCTGTCCCACTGTATTTTTAACCCAACAGTACTGCAGGTGCCTGCAGCTCCTACTGACCTCACTGGGAGTGGGAGCTTGGGAGCAGCACTTCCTCATCACCAGGCAGTGATTTGCAGAGGTATGGAAATACGGGAAAAGGCCCCAGTCAGCTCATAATATAAAGCACACATGCACTACAAGAACTGTGTTGTCTGATCTTCTTTTAGAGACTCAATACTTTTGCATAAGGCATTCTGTGACTACCAGGTGTGACAAGACAATGACATGCAGGACAGCAGCCAGCATACCTTCTGAAGCCATCCCACAACACTACTGAGTTCTTTGAATTCACAGTACACAGCACTGGCCTTTGTGGTTAACTCTCCAACATGACGGTATAAGAGCACAGCAGTAAAGTGAGTAGCAAAAGATAACACCTCTGACCCCCAAAGCACTTTTTACTGAAGTGATTAAACCTTCCACTGACTTCAGTGGCATGTTAACTTCAGTTTTGCCTCACTGCATGTTTTGCTAGGATTGGGGTATCAAAGCAAGCAGCACAAAAGTGTATTGTAGCCTTGCAAACAATAGCAAAGGAGCTGACCCAGCATATGATCTCCCCAGTTACAATGGGACTGCACAGGTTGCAGGTCTAAGATCAGTTATTTATGGACTTGTTTTATTCCCCAATTTCAGCGTCAGATCCATTACCCGCAGTATACCACAGCCCTCTTCTAACAGGAGAATTAAAAGTTTCCATGACCTCTTTAATAGCCCAACGAGGATCATGTTTGTAGCACGGTATTCATTTCACTACATCGAGGGGTAAAAAAAAAAAAAAGTGTGTGTGTATATACACAGTATATATACAGTATGCATATAGGAAATGACTAATCATAGCTGTGCACTCTTTGAGGTGCTGCCAATCCCTTTATGGCCCTATATCCCATTTCAGTTTGATCTCATTCTGCAAATGAAAACCTGCCACACTTGTGTCTGACCCTGACATTGCAACCTCGTGCAAGACAGCAATTTGAAAAAGTTTCTAAGTGATTTAGTAAAACTAAGAGGGTATCTGTACCTGGGGGGTCATGACAAGGAGCTGACACTCATTCAACTCCTGTGCAAACACTCATTCTAAAATAAAGTGGCTTAATTTTGTAGCTGTTATTGGTTTAGGCCCTGATTCAGCAAAGCACTTAGACATTGACTTCAAAAGAACTTAAAAATACACCAAACATGTGCTACAATATTTGACCAAAGTGGTGGTTTAGGAATGTTGTGTATTTCAGAAAAGAGAGATGGAAAGAGTTTTTATCTGGCAATTAAAGATTTAAGACATTGTTTGGTCACACTAGGACACAATCCCCATGTTAAACCTACTACTAAGGGTAAAAATTTGCTTAGTAATAAGTTGAATAATTCCTTAATAAAGGAATAAAAGTTGAATAATTCCTTAATAAAGGAATAAAAGTTGAATAATTCCTTAATGAAACAACTTTGAACATGAACAGTGTTGAACATGGTTCTCAAACCATGCAAATGCCTGGTTTGAGAATTATCCATACCTACAGTCTGATTCATGACAGGAGACACATATTACAGCTCACCCTGCTAGAAAAGCAGTGCAAAGCCAAGCAAGCCATATAAACTGGCTCTGGGCCCAGGCAGCCAACTCAGCCAGCCCTCAACATCCCAGTGCTGCAAACCATGTCAGGTGGCACCAGGCCAAGGCATGAGCCAAGCCAGAGGGATAACCAAAAGGTGGGAACCTCATGTAAATAAGTCCTTCTGCTCCTTAACTCTCCAGACCAAGCCCTGTCTGCAACCCATCTGCACTCCAGTCAACACCCTTCCTTGCATGGCTGTGCTGCATCCCAGGCATGCCAAAAGAGGAAAGACAGGAAGCTGTAGGACCAAAACTGACGGAGGGGAGAAGCCCCCAAGGAGAGATGATTTGTCCTGTCTCTACAAAAAAAGATAATTTTGCCCTTTATAGGTGTCTCTTCCTATACCTTTTTTTTACTGCCTTTATCCCCATCAAGCATGGATGTCCCAAGAAGAGGGGGCAAATGAGACAAGCAGGCTTCCTCTGTGAACTAGCAGTATCAGGAGAGATGTCAATGAGTTGCTTGAAATTCCACAGGATTTCTGATTTGACCTTACACAAATGCAAGACATCTCAATTGGTATTAGTTCACTACTGTTTCTTTTAAGTAAAAGCCAAAGGACAAGTTTCTGTTGCCCCCATTCACAGCACACATCCTGCAAGACAAGATGCTGCACACGGGACTAGAAGGCAATTTAAAAAACAGATCCCCTCATGCCTGGAATTGCACTGAAGCAGGACACACAAGAATATAACTCTGGGAGGACTAAATCTTGTGTGAATCTGAGCAAGGGCTGCAAAGCTTTGACTTAATGAGAACTGAGGGCCAGAGTCCTTCTCAGAGCACATAAATTGTGGGAATACAGATCCTTTAAGCCAAATCCCCACCTGAAGGGGAACTTCTCAAATCTTTGTCAAAGTAGCCCTTCCTGCACTTGCATCCAGGAGGCAGGATAAGGAAGATGCCGTTGGGAACCATCTCTATTTTTACAATGGCTACACAAAGCTAATAAAGGGAAGAGGATCTTCTAGCAAAGCAATGGACACAAGGACAGATATATTCAATCATGCAGGGCTGGTTTCTGGAACAGAATATGCTGGTTGCATTTTCTGCATTTTTCCCCCCAAAAAAATTCCTTTCCAGAGCAAAAGAGCTCTTGAACTCAAAATGGAAAATGTGGGCCTAAGGCCATTCATCCAGTATGATATCACTATCACCTTGTTTACATGAGGGAAAAAAAGTCACAACCAATAGCATTGTACACTCTTTGAACTTCCAAATAGATAAATAAATAGACAAATAATGACAACATGTTTTGTGATTCCTTTTGATCATCAGCTATGAAAGTTCACAGGAAGTTTATGCAACCCCCTCTGACTGGATAGATCTTATCTTCCAAATATTATAAGCCAAGAGGCTCCAAGAAGAAAAGTGTCAGCCTGATGTTCCTTTGGACAAAAAGCAATGACTTATCTGTTAGCTAACTTCTCCAGTTGGCTTCCTTTATCTTGATCACGAGTTGAACCTATAAGCTGGCCTGGAGACCCTGTAAAGTGCTGCTATCATACTGGGGGGATGCCTGTGAGCCCCACTTGGCACCCCTGGAGAGGATGGACAGTGCAACACTGTCCCAGCACTACTCCCATCACTCACATCCTATTGAAATCAAAGCCAGTGGCAGTGTGTGTTTTTTCAGGCATATAGCAAGTTTGTCTTTCCTACTGTCACAAACATCACAGCAGGCAGATTTTTCAAGCTGCAGACAATAAAGCTATTTTCTTCTCTATTTTGGATAGAGCAGATAAACAAAATACTGCTTTGAATAAGCAGAGCTCCTTTCATTCACGGCCTTCAGGGTGCTTTACAAAGCCCAGTAAATGTCGCTCCTGGGTGGCTACTTGGAAAAGAGGAGTTAAGTGGCTTTGTGTGTAAGTGTGCACACTGGCCCTTCAGAAACAGTGTGTGACCAATCCTGTTCTGAGCACCCGGCTCTGCTGCCTCCCCCGAGGTCATAGCTAGAACTTAGAAGGCAATTTGGGTCAGCTGAACTCCAAGAGATATCAGAACTTGGTTTTTTCTGCAAAACAATTTGGGCATGGGAAACAGCTGAAATGAAGCTTTTCTTCTAGCTGGTTTCCAGTGCAGCAGAGGAAATCAAAGTCAGTGACAGTGGAGTGACTAGGATGAGCTTGTGCAAAACAAAATAAATTCAAAACCAGACCATGCAGACAGTTCAAAAACATTGTGAACTCTGTGTTTGTTTCTCAGTACCTCAGTGTTTCCTGGATTTAGCAATAGAGTGCGGTACAGAGATGTCCAAATGAGCCACAACCATCCTAGCTCCAGAACTGGAAGCAGCACAGCCCCAACAGCACAAAACAGCGCTTGAACTAGTGCAGCTGTGTTTTTGGGGAAGGGGGTTGTACCTCCACACAGTGCCCCGGTGGGTGCAGGGCAGTGCAGACGTCCTGGAGTCAGCTCCAGGGCTTTCTGTGCAAAGCTCCATTGTGTGGCACAGACATCCCCTGAGCAACACACTGCAGACCACAGAGGAAGATGGTCCCAGCGCTGGGAATTCAGCTCCCAGAGCCCGAGCTCCAGATGAATGCCTTAAAAGCAAGGTCATTCTTCCTCCTTCAGTTCTGTGCATTCTTCCTAACAGAGCTGGGGGATGTCTCTCAAAACAGCTCCACATCCAGGGAAGAACTGTCCCAACATCCACATCTAAGCTGCTGGAGAATCATGTCTACCTGTCTCCTCTTCATCACTAACAGCATAGACAATCATTTAAGAATAAAAAGTACACATTTTGCTTTATTCTTATCAAAACAGTTAACTCAGAGATAAGATTTTACCTCTTACCACGAAGATGCTTAATTTGTTCTTTTAATTAAATTACTTCCCATTTTAGAGACAAAAGGAAAGCAAGAATCAGCTTGCTATTTTTTTTTTTTTCTTTTTTAGCATCAAACTGAAAAGGGCGGAACTTGGGAAAGTACCAGTGCTTTTTTTCCAAGTCTGGGAAAACTATACAGCTTACATAGGCCAGGACACTGCTAGAGATATTTTTCCTTTAAAACACTGGATAAGGTCCACGTAGCCACATCATGTTCCCCATTACTATGTACACTGCTTTAAGGGGATGGACAACTCAACTCCCTCCCTGGAACCACTGCTGCTTGCTGTTCGTACTGTGAACGTGGTGAAATCCCACAGCACAGGCTGAGTGTCAGCTATTCAGCATGCAAAGACCACACACCAGACAGTTTGCAAAAGACCTTGCTGGAGAAGTGGAGAAGTGCTGGCAAAAGCTCTGCTAAAAGCCTGGATTTCTTGCTTACCTGGCCTGCAGCAGCACAAGCACAGAATGCTACACCATCTCCAACTGAACCCTGCGGTTGGACCAGACTTCCAATGGAATTGGACATTCCCAATTAATCACACAGAGCTACGCCAAGATTTAAATATGTAAGTTATGGCAGCTTGGGTGTGTGTGTTCACTGCAAGCACAAGTTAGTGCCTACAGTGCTGGAAGCAGCTTATGGAAAGTCTGAACTGGAAGATGCAAATCATTAGGAGCATGCAGCACAATTTGCTTTGGGGAAAATTCCCCATTCAAGAACAGACATGCTTGATTACGTCTCCAGTTTTCTGATTTCCTGACGTGTGAAAGTCCCATCAGTAAACATGAGAGCTCTGTGCTTACTGAAAGCATAAAGCAATGCTCTGAGTTTGCCAGAAAGAGCTGAAAGGGCTCTTTTTCACGTGTGCATGCTGTTGAAAACCTCTACTCTTCCTCTTGTGCTGCGTGGAGGGACCTAACAAGGGGTCAGAAGAGTCAAAAGCTGTTCTTAATTTTGACACCATCCAGGTATTATGACCTTGGATGCCTTTTTTTGCCTAGCAACACGAGACCTGTTTGGTTTTCTGAAGCACTGAGTAATCAGAAGCAAACAGTATTGGAATGATGCAGTAAGTTGTAATACCACCGTGAACTTCAAACAATATGTGTCTTTGATCATGTTATACAATTCTGTACATTAAACAACCTCTAAAACTGTTTCCAGTTTCTTAGCCTGCTTCTCATCTATGCATTTTTTATATTCCCTCCAGCCTGCAAAAGAGTGAACATGAACAGGGTTTCTTCATCATCCTTACCTCTGAAATTTGAATTTTTCCACACAACTCACAGTCCCAGAGAACAACAACAAATGCAAATACAGTCCTGAGCCACTGAAAGAATTAGAACCTGATTTTTCCTGCCTCTTTATGACAGAATTAGAATTCTGCACAATTTTTCTTAGATTTTTGTATCTGGTCACACTCTAAAATAATAGATAGTTACGCTGCAAGATTAAAAAAAAAAACAACCAAACAAAACCAACCAAACAGAAAACCCCACACCGCCAAAAGAAACCCATTTTGTAGGTAATTTTTAAAATCCCCTCCATCCAGCTGCATTCAAAATAAGCTGCACTGCACCTGTCTTGCAAAAAATCTCAATGGTTAAAAATGCCATACAGCTTGTGTCTTATCACTAGTTTTGTGTCTGGTTTGCCTAGGTGTGACCTGGAGCAAATCTTAGCAATTCTCTAAATTGGTTCCCAAGTACAATTCACATGGCTTGTGAAACAACTGTAAAATTGCAGCCCCAGTTCCTAGATGTCTAAGACACTCACAGAAAGCCGGCAGACCAGCACAGTGTAGAAGGCATTTGTAGAACACAGTGCCATTTGACATCCATTTGGAATGGCACCTCAATACTTTAGAAAATACAACAGGTAATTGAAGCAACTTTCTGCTGCCTGTATCCTTATCTCTAAAGAGCTGATAATAACTGAATCTATTGGAAATACTTTTAGAATAAATTAAGAATTTAAGTTGGCCCCAGACTGCTGGAAGGAAAGCTTTACTATATTAAGAAAAAAGACCAGCTGTATCTCTTTTAATTTATCTGGATTCCCACTATTAAGCCCTTTTAGGAGGCTGTATTAATATAATCCTCAGAAACAGTTTCACTCTACAATTTTAAAATCACAGGCGGAGTTAGAGAATGGAAAAGAAACGTCATGCACTGTCATGCACTCACAGAGAATAAGAGTCAACTGCTTGGAGGCTGTCTTCTGGATGGAAGAGCAAGTCCATTAACAGGAGAAGGTGATATAAAACCCATATGCAGCACAGAGCACCTCTGAAAGCCAAAACAACAACAGGCAATAGAGGTGGAGAGTGGAGCAGACCGCTATGACTCACAGGCTATAAGTCTAGTCAGTGAAAAATCTGGCAGAAGTGTGCTGTTTGACTATGTCTGTACATTCCCAAGAGATTTATAGCTGCTTATTAAATCATCTGTTCCTCTTAAAACTTAAGAAACTGTATATGTTTTGCTGGATTTTACATCTGCTAGAAAGACCCAATAACCACCAGTACAGAGTAATTTTTTTTTTTTCTATTGAGTGAGTCATTCAAAAGATTTTAAGACATTACTTGAGAGAGGAAGTAAAACCTACACAAGTGGCGGGCTGCAGTGTGATCTAAAACCTGCTGCAGGATGGGTCTCCCTTACTGGCATCTCTGGTGTGCCTGGCTAATCTTCAAAACCAGATGGGTCTTTTCAGTGACAAATAGTTTCTGCAGAGGAAAGGAAGGGAAACAAGTACTTTCTACAGAGGAAAGTTATGTCAAGGAAATAGTCATGTCTTCAAGAAAATGAAGATTGTGGCTTGAGACAAGGTTTGGGGAGCAGGTTCATGGCATGTGGTGACACACAAGCACAGGACCCGTCAAAACGTGAGGAGCTAGCAGCGTTATTATCTTACAGACAGGAGTTGTTAAGTTCAGGAGCTGGAGGAAGAACACCACCAGCCCTGTAGTCTCATCCCAAAATCCAAGGGAAGAGGAAAAGGAACTGTGCACAATCCTGATCCAGAAAAGAACACTGCTGCTTGAGCGCTGGGTAGTTCACAGAAGAGCAGGAGAGAAGGGTGGGTAGGGCCTTCGTTTCAATCCTGGTTACCTAAACAAGCTATTTTGTCATCTCAGAACGCTCCTTGGAGCATCCCCACCCCTACCCTTCCCACTCATTGTCTATTGAAAAAAACCTGCACAAACAAAGAACTTCGCTTCTCCCATCTCCTCTTCCCTCCCCTCCTCTCAGTCTTACTTTTTTGTTCTTTTTTTTCACCCTTGGGCTCATCCACAGAATAGCTTTCCAAGATAGGCATCTCACAAAGATGTTATTAAATAGAAGCCATTTGCTGAGGCATACATGGGGCTGAACGTCCTGAATTCCCAGAAGGTAGGAAAGTTTTAAACGCTTCAAATTAACCCCTCAAAAATAAACAAAATCCATGCACATTTGCCAAACATCTGAGAAGGCAGAAATACTGTATCCATGGCTACTTCAGTGATAAGACTGAATTAGAGACGTTCTTTAAAAACACTGAAAATGTTCTTCTGAGTCAGCACAGCAGTGCCTCCAGCTCAACACTCTCGCCTTCAGAGGCAGTGAAAGGCAATGATAGCCAGGGCAAGCCCAGGAACCGAGCAGCTTTCTGGCCATTTTTCTTTGTCCGTGAGACCCTGCGAGCTGTGGGTGAGCTGAGCTGAAAAGCAGCAAGATTTGCAAATTGTTGCTAACAGTGCTTTTGTTACTGTTGCTTTACCACTACAATCCTATTAAGTCTGTAAAGCAAAACGGGACAGAAAGTCGTGTGTGAACTGTTGCTCTCAGCTGAAAAGTCAGCAACTTGGGAGTTTGAGAACACAGTAATGAAATCGAGACCCACACCAGCTCACGCACACGGAACTCCCAAAGCCTGCAAGCGAGGGAGCCGAGCACCACCATGCCCGTGGGTGCAACTGTGGCACATTTGCCAGCACGCACTGGATGGGGGCACAAGAAGGGATGGGTTGCTGAGCGCATTCCTCTTTCATGTTTTTGAATTGCTGCCTTGTAAAAGTCAGTTTTCTAAAAAACATGACAAGATAATGGTGGGTCCTGCTGAATCGGCACAGCTATGCTGGGCCAAACTGATTCCTGCAGTGAATCATGTGCACTCTCAAAAACACAAAGGCAGGGCTGTAGAGCTCTGCAAACTCATTATTTATTTTTGCAAAAAAAATGACAAAGTGTCTTCCAGACTTGGGTTTTTTCTCTTTATTGTCTCTATGTTGAACTGTCTGCACTTTAGCAAGCTGAATCAATACAGAAGGAACAAACAAGCATCGTGAATTTTATCTCCCAGCAATCTGTTCAAAAACCTAAGTCAGCATACTTACACTCCATAGGTTACCTTCAATCTCCTACAACTGCACAGACCCAACCAGCACCAGCTTCCTACCCCATCACAGTAACCGTCTTTCTGATATATCATCAATATGCTGAGACTGATTTAGTGCTTTTCCTCCTAAAAAACACTGTAAAACAACATTGAAGAGGAAAGAAAATTAATTCATTGCGGCCATATCCATACCCAGCACAGTGATACCACATCTCAGCCCCTTTAGAGTGAGGCATCGTGAGCAAGGCATGTCATCCCTGCAGCAGGCTGCCCTAGCAGGCTTTGGACTAGTCACATGTCACGAGTCTCAGGATGGAAAATCAAGAGCATTAGTCAGTCCTCATATCTTTTGATTTGTCTCTCTCGCTCTGTGTCCCCTCTGCCCCCCCTTCACCCACACACAGCAACACCACATCTCACAGCCAGTGAACTCAGAGCAACTCATGGCCCATTTCAGCCCAGATCAACCCCACCACATCAGTGGATGTCACCCACCTCCCCAGTGATCCAGCCAGGTAACAAGCTTTTTCTTCCCTCTGCAAAAGGAGAAGTGATCATTATATTCCACAGACACACGAAGCACACAAACATTGCTGCCCACTCTTAGCAGAGGAAACACCTTATGAGAGCTTCTTGTGAGAACTACAGCAGCCTCCTAGGCCAGCATGGAACCTGAGTCAGCCCTTAGTCAAGCTGCTGAAGTCAATGCTCAGCTTTCAAGCACATGCTCAAGTATTTGGCTGAGCTGAGACCATTTTCAACTGTGGGATGCAGAATCCCACTCAGTGATTGCTTCAGTGAGAGACTACAAAAGTATTCTTGATATATAATAATGCAGTAATTTATGGGGGTGCATTCTCCCTTAACCAGAACCTTGGACTCATCTGTTCTTCACAAGCAATTGTTTCTTAAGGAGTGTCGCTGTGTCCCTCATCTGCAATCACGGAGAGAACAGCTGCTAACCACAATAGGAAGTGGTTTACACCAATTGAAAGTATTTCTGAAACCCCACCAATTCTGCTCTACTAGGAAAAAAAAAAAAAAAGGTTAAAAAAAAATTAAAAAAAAACCCACTAACCAAAATCACAAGTAACAATAAAAAAACCCAAGAGAATTTGATAGTCTTTATTCTGTGTCTTTGTTGAGAAGTTAAAGATCTTTGTTTTCTCTTTCAGGCCATCCTGTTACTCACACAATGAATTACAGACCTAACCAATTCTATAACTGGTTGTTCCCCAAACTCCTGGTTTAATTTTAGGTCAAAAGAAGATTATTCACATGTGAAACATGGACTCTTCTCTGGCAAAGTAAAGCCATTCTTACTCTTGACAATGCTATATTTAGCTTATTTTACTGTCCTGATCTGCTGCCTCTTCTCCTCAAAATTACTGAGTAATAGATGTCAGAAGAAAGAGATTCTGCAAACCTCAACCAGAGAGAACGGTCACCTGGAGGCAAGCTCAGAGCCAGGAGCCAGGCACTGCCAACCCTGTTCTCACCAGCTTGTGCTGCCCGCCCACAGGGGCACATCACATCACTGCAGGTGCAGCCTGTTGCCTGCCAGCAGCATGGGGGCATTAATGCCTTCTAAACCCCAAGTTCCATTTTAACACGGTACCACTGCCCTAGCCAAAGCCACACGAACATCTCAGTGCGGGTTTGTAACGCTTGTTTACCTAATTCAAGGGTTATCATAAAGATGCAGTTTATCAATAACCAGATTGTTACTGTTTGCAGTGACTGATGTTCCTCTGATGCCCATAAAGCTGTAACTGCTACCTACAGACTGAGACCATCGAGGAAACAAGTAATACCCTGTAAAAGTTATACGAAAGAAAGCAAACACGTATTAGGCAATATAAGTTTAACCTTTGCAACCTTAGTGTAATGCAAGGAAAACTGTTCTAGCAGTCTAGAGGCACAGCACCTTCCAAATAGAGGCTGCTTCCTTAAGTGGGCAATATCTACTCTTGAAGGCACAGTTCATTTAGCCAAAGTTTAATAAGCATTTTAACCTGCTTATCGGGTGATGGAATAAATGATAAGAAAATCTGTGCGCAGACATCTGAAGGCAAATTGTTGTTCCTGTCTAGAATGTGAACACAAAAACGCAAACACCATACCAGCCACTGGGCTCCGAAGCTGACCAAGAGCACACAGCTCTTTAAATAGATACAGGACCCTGGTAATCTGCCCAGTTTTAGAGCTGTAACAATACAGTCAAATAACAGGACACCCAAAAACCACACAGCTCAGTGATTAGCTACATCCACTCAGTTTGGTTCTCATTGATGCAAAGACCTTCCTCCTGCACGCCTCGCTGTCTGAATCAACAGGCAAGTTCCTATGAAACTTCAAGCTCTGGAAAGGTTTTTGGAGCAGGAGAGTTGGGGGAGACTGGATCAATGCTTTCTTTTTAATAGTTCAATGCATTCAATCTGTTCACATTCTACCAAATAAAACTGGATAGGCAGTGAAAGACGCCAAGGGCCAATCAAACCTCCAAGGGTCTGAAAATGAAACCTCAAAATGCTTTGTTTCCAATTAAAAACCTTGGAAGCAAATTAGACTAGCCTCATCTGTGTAGCTGGCAGGAAGATAAAAAGTCTCAATGCACAATCACAACTGATTTCCTGCAAAGCTCTGCTCTGAAAAGCAGGTGTTGCAGGAGGAGAGCCCCTGGGTAGCAAAGAGCCCTGCCCATCTTCACTGCAATCTTCAGTGCAGTTACTGTAATTGGAGCAAAGTGGAGAGCATGGACATAAAGCTGTCTTATCATGATGCAGGAGAAAACTTTTACTTGTAAGTTAGCATATCTTTTTAAACAGAAGACAGAAGCAGCAAGAGAAGACCTCTGAAAAATTATTCTTTTCCTCTTCTTCCCCTTCTCCCTGCTTTCTAGAGAAAGCACTCTTTAGACAAACTACACACAGTATTTGCAACCCTCCTGCTTGGAAAATTTTGTCTGTTATTAAAATCAAATGCAAAACAAACAACAACAACAAACAATCCATTTTTGATCAGTTTCCTTGTCCTGCCAAGGCCCCCTGGCTTCCATTCTCAGGGATTTACCAAAATATTTGTTTATTTGCACAGAGCTGGAATTCTGGAGTAACGGATTCTCTTCTGGCAAGACCTTTGGCCATGCTTAGAGGTGGTAGCAATATTAAATATGTTTCCAGTGACATCAGGAGGAAAGTAACTGTTCTGGAAATAATAACAGTTACACAAAAGCATGGCTTTGTCCATCCCTTACAGATACTCAGCTCTGAGAAGGATAATGGAAGATAGAACATCACCCTGAGCCAAAGTGCCAGTTCCTTTCCATTTAGTAAACACTGAACTCTGACCACTCTAGATAGATGCAATTTTCTCCTCTCGTGCCTGTCAGCTCACTGGGAGAAGGGCTGAGTCACAGACTCATCTCCTGCTCTTCCTCTGACACCACACAGTAAGTGGACAGTGAAAATAAAATGAAATCCATATTACTGTGTTTAAGTACTTCAATGCCTTGAGACATGTCCCTAAGATGCTCTGAGAAGACTAAAACAAATCCCAAAATTTTAGGTATAAATACAATTTGAATTCCTTCTATTAGCTTTAGAGATTTCAAGTCTTTTGGGACTCATGTTTTCATGCTTTCCCATGGCTATAAAAGCCAGAGAGGGTCAAGATTTCTAATAGTCATTTAACTCCAGGATCCTTGGCCTTAAAAGAAAGAATTAAAAGGCCGAAGTAACATTTTTTTAAAAAGTCCTAAATAAAAATTGGTAGAATCGACAAGAGCTAGAAAGGTCACTGATCTTTCTTTGGCATTTATCACCCACTGCCTCCCACACAAACACATTGAGTAAGAGTACACTGTGACAACACTTCTAGATCTCTCTTTAAAATTCCTTAGTCACTATAATTGTACAGAGCAAACAAGAAATCCTTTACTTGCCAGCAAAACACAGCAGCATCTGGACCATAGCATGGCAGCCCCTACAGGATGTGTAAAGATGAAGGAAGAAATCAACCTGTCTGGAACTTGAATACAGAAGGCCAGACCAGCACACCTTGACCTAGTGTCTGCAATACTAACTTTAATGACACAAATGAGAGACATTTGATAACCATCTGGTTTTCCAGTTATCGCTTGCTTTCTCTACATGAAGCTGACAACTACTTCTTGCAGGACACAGCCACGGTGTTGGGGGCGTGACACAGCTATATAGTACCCCTGGGGAGATAGATTCAGGATGTGACAAAACCCACCACATCCTACCTACCAAAGGTCAGCTGTTCTCTGCTGCACACATCCTCTGTTTGAGGAATTCATACCTCAAAAATGGCACTTCTGGAGATGAGTGGGATCCACCAAACTGGAACACGAGGTTTTCACACCATCAAAACTTTCTGGTATTTTCTTGGAGCAAGTATTACCATATTCATCTGCACATCAGGCTTATCTCAGCAGGCCATGGTGTTTGAGAACACAGTCTTCTCATTCACTAGCTCCACTTAATCCACTCCATGGTGATTTCTGCAATTACTCTTTCCACATGAATCGTTATGTGCTGCTTACACTTCAGCTTCACTCCCCAAAAATATGTGTTGACTGTGAAAACATGCTACCACAGGCCTTCCTTAGAGATCAAACTGCGAGCAAGCAAGCTCTGGACTTTGACAAAATAAATATGCAGGAACCCCACATGCAGAAACTTCATCTGCCAGGAATGCATGTGTACAGCTCAAACCTGGGGGGACCAGAGCGAGTCTGATGTTCCCTTCTCTGGGGAGGCCCCATGCTATGGATGGCTGCTGTGTGGAACTATATTGTTAAGGCACAGATCAGCCTATGAATATTTCTCTCTGGGTGTGTAGCTCCCTTTGAACTCTGTCATAATTGCACCAGCCTTGTGCACACATGTTCATTGCCCAGTTTGTGGGTGGGAGACGCATCTGGCGCCAGCTCTACACAAACCTTGTACAACTTAATTCTCAAGACCACTGAAGTCAACGTGGGCCTTTTCATGGCCTTCACCAAGCTTGGGACCAGACTCACAATCCTTCATTTTACAGGACATCAGAACTGCACTGAATATTTTAAGGCAAGCACCGAGTCACCAGCCTACGGCTGCAGGACCAGGAGAATGACCTGCTCAGCCAGCTTTTTCCACAAGCCCTCGAGGCAGACAGACCTCATTCACTGTGCTCACTCCATTCATTTTCTTCTCACTGACACAAGGATGAATTAGACAGAGACTGGCCATGAACAGTCCTAGGCTGGAAATTAGAAAAGCTTTTCTAAACACTGGGTACCTGCTGCATCATTTAAAGGGGTTACATCAACCTCCTGATAGCAAGGCATTGGCTCTGAGTGCCTGAGAGAGCATTCTAGGGATGCTGACACCTGAGGCAGGACAGGTAGGTAACTCCCCCACTATGGGAACCTGATTTCACTGTACACTGAGCCCTCCCTGCTGGGACACCTTGTGAGCACTGTGCATCCAACATCCAAGAAGACAAAACTGGAGGGGAGATATACAGAGCTCATGTTGCTTGGAAACACAGGTCCTTGGGAATTTGTGACATGTCAATGAAACCAGTGTTGGAGCTGGTACCAGAGAGTGGAAAGGCCATTCAGAGGCAATGCTTGGTCAGTAGATTGCATTCTCCTTCCCCAGCTTTCTCATCCACATGGCTTTGGCACCTCAGTATTTCTGCAGTTTTACTGAATATTTAAAATTAAAGCATACACTGAACCAGTTTTACTTTTATGCTCCTTTAGTGTGTAGGCAGAATGTCAACAAGGCCTAAAGATTTGGAGAAAACACTTTTTTCTCCCCTTTTCCGAAACTCATATTCACCCAAACTCTTCATTAACACAGAAACGTCCCCCTCTTTGGCATGCATAAATACCCATCCCAGCTTTACCCTGGGACTGCAGGGGACACCAACAGGCAGAAGACAGAAGCTCCAGCCCATCAAGACTAAACAAATTTCTCAGTCTGCTCACTCCTTAGGAAGTGAAATGTTGGACTCTCCCTTGCTTTGGCTTGGGGAGAACTCATAACTCACAATCTGGCCTCCAGAAAGGGAGCCCTACTGTTCTTTACTCACACTCAGTAGCACTTTAGTCACTGGGCTGTCTCACAGTTTCTTATGTGAGAAGGTTTCTTATACAGTAAATAACTACGCAGCAGCTGCCAGAGCCCTAAATGCACCAACAGCCCTTAAAAACCTTGTCCAGCCAGACTTGGGATTTGCACCCACACAACCACTGTCAGAGGACCAGAAGCCTGGTTTAAGCTCAGGCTCAGCCATGCTGCAGGTTTGCCCAACCACAGCCTGTCCTTGCTGTACGGATTGAACTTGGTCCCAGCTCTTCCCTTTGCATCTGCCCAGTGATCACTGGGCTGCCAGTGAAATCTGGCACTGTCACCAACCTGCTCCCACTTGGGCACTGTGGGACTTGGCAGTGGTCAGTGAGAGCATTGTTCTACCTGTGCTGTGGTCACCCTTGGCTCCTGACTCATCCTTTCTCATAGTTCAGCCCTTGCTCTCTGCTCCCTGACAGTGCCACGCACAGCACACTGTTTCCATTTGCTGGTCATCCTCCCTGGGTCATGTTTAGGACAAGCATCACAGGATAGCTGGGGGCTGGCATTAAAGGTGAATTTTGGATGAAGGAAAAGTATCAGAACATTTTTTCCATAGTCGTTTAGAACCCTGGTTTTGACCCAAGGAAAAGCTTAAGAAGTAGCAGCTATGCTGGTGTCAGAGCAGGTTTGGGGAACCAGGTCACTGTTTTTGCTGGTGATTAATTCCAGGGTAAGATACCAACCTGATTCAGACAGAGTTCAAAGCAATCAGGTGTACGAACAGGAAAGACACTTTTGCAAGCTACCACCTTTCCTTCAAACAGAAATACCTCATCACAGAAACATACCATGTCCTGGGCACAAAAAGGGCTGATGAGTAAATTCAATTATTCACACCCGGCAAGGTTCTCAGCTATACAGATTTTCCTAGCTAGCCTGAGGGTGAAAACGAAAAAAAAATAAGCTTGCTGTTCCCAGAAAAACAAATTGTCAAAAGTTTCTGGCAGTTTCACTAAATGCAATGTGGCAGGGAGCATCTTCGCAGTCCTACAGCGAAACTAGAACTGCAACAGAGAGTTTTCCTCAGGATACGCAGCAACTCTTGTGAGCACTCCAGCCTCTCCACACTCTCTGCCTGTTGGGAACCCTTTTTTGGAGCTGTTTTATTTTTGGTCTTGGAAATTCACTCTTCCTCTTTACACATCATTGTTTCAACAACAACAACAACAGAAAATGCACAGGAAAACCAAAGCAAACAAACAAAAACAAATAAATAAAAACAAACAAAACCAAACCAGTAGTAAACTAAGATACAATTTCTGAATATAGATAGTTTTGTTCTGGGAGAGGTACCATTTTACATACAGCTTTCTATTTTCTAAATTATGTACCTGCATTGTTTGATTCCATCCGTACCCGATTCCGCCTCCGCCTCCCCCTCCCCCCCCATCCCCAAACTGTTTTCTCTAAATAGCCAAGCAAAACCTCTTGCAGTGTCAACTGTCTACATATTCTGGGGGTTTCTTGGAGGGAGGGTTGTGGGAGGTTTTCGTGGGGGGAAGATTGTGGTTGAGTTTTTTTTAGTCCCCAGAAGTTAAAGAGGGGGCTTTCCAGCAGTGGCCTCTCGAGCCTTTGGTAGTCATTCTAGTCCACATGCCTACAAAGACACATGTTCTGAGGACATGTGCAAGGACAAGATGAGATAATAAAGTGCAAAAGTGGGCTGGAATGGGTGTCCTGGGAGTCCCACAGGTAGTCCAGGTTTCTAGGAGGAAGAAGAGAGATCCTGTATGTTCCCTCCAGGAGGAAAAAACTTTAGGGGTCTAACATATGTCTACCTTGCTCTGTTTCAACACTACAGGCTTGATCAAAGAATCAAAACTCAGCTTTCCCAAAGGACACTCAGTTCTGCAGATACTTGTACATAACAGTGACCACATTCATAGAGCGTTGATATAATAAAGAAAATACATAAAACAATGCTCAACAATGAACACAAGCCTTATGGGAACATAGGTCATTTGGAACTGAATCCAGAAGTTTAAATCATTAGGTTTCTGGATGTGGCAAAATTAGCCTGGCCCTATCACAAGAGCCAACCTTCCCACAAGGTTCACAACACAGGAAAGGCTGGGACTAAGAACAACAACAATTACTGCAAGAAAATAACCTTTATCTGAAACTAATCAGTTACTAATAATTTGAGGAAGATTATGTCAACTCCCCATACATGGCTTCTTTACAAGAAAGAGTGAAGCATTACACTGTCAAATAACAGATGTGAGTTATCCACATTGATTTGGATTTACAATACATGTTCTTCAATTGCTCTCCTATTCCTCAGAGGGACAATGGAAAAGGATTCCCAGTATCAGAGGAATCTCTACTGAAGGCTCAGTTTATACATAGTCCTTGTGTTCCACTTTCCACAGGATGAAGTGCTTTGATGTGACCTTTTCTAATGAAGCAGTAAGATTCATTCTCTTCAACTACCTGAAAGGAGACTGCAGCAAACTGGGGGTCGGTCTCTTCTCCCAGGTAACAAGCAACAGGATGAGAGGAAATAGTCTCAAGTCGCACCAGGTTTAGTTTAGACATGAGGAAAAGTTTCTCCACCAACAGGGTTGTTAAACATTGGAGAAGGCTGCCTCACTAAATGAAGCAGTTTTTCACTAGACTCATTCTAAAGGAAGAGAACGGGGGTAGCAGCAGGTTTTGATCTATCCTCTTCATCACCCTTAGGTCTCACACACAACAGCTGAGACACACGAGCTATGATCTCCCTAAAACTATTGCTGTTGATGCAGTTTCCTCTGACCAGGGAGGTCAGGGATATTTTTTGGCCAGGAACCTTAATGACCTAGCAGCACTAAGACAAACCTTTTTCAGCTATTTGTCTGCATTCTTTAGGCATGAGGACATGAAGAGGAAGCACTGAACTATGTAAAGCTATGAAGCAAAGAGACATTCCATGCTACAAAGCTATTCCAGTTAGCATCTCATTTGTATTCTGGGATATAAACATAACTTCTCTCCCATATGTGATGAAGATTCCCATACACAATTTTTCAAGACCAGCATTGAATAAAGCTGCTTATAGCCCAGTCACCCCACAACCATTTTGGTGAGTGACATATTTGAATACCAACAAATGGATGAATGTTAAAGTGTATTTCTCCTCTTTCTGTCCACTTCTTATATCTGCCTTTTTCACATCAGAAAGGGACCTTTGTTATTGCTTACACACACAGTTTATGCATGTAGAAAGACCAAGAAATCTGGATTCAATCACTAACCAGTGCTTGTAGGCAACACTGGAATATGAATAAAGGTAATAAAAGGCAGCCAATGGAAAAAAAAAAAAAAAGAAGTCTGAGGAGACTGCAGATTTGTTAGCAAACAGCATGGCATGGACAGTGTAGGTAGGGATAGAGAAAAAGTAGAAGATGAGGTGGGAGGGTACCGTGCCACCCAGATTCCTGCCAATTCCAACAGGAACAAGAGATGGGTTTAGATAGACAGGCCTGTCTCCAACCTAAAATTCCCTAGGAGTTCATTTCTCTCTCTTATTCATGCATGCTTCGGAAACCTCTGGAGACCACTCCGCAAACTGGAACAATAAAACAAAATGTCAAGACAATAAATGGGGCATTGAATGTCTCCAGTCTGTTAGAGAAAGGCCTCTTCTGACTTGGAGGCAGTACCTTGTTTTCACCTCACAAAGAACAAAGCAATGCAGAGTAAAGGTTGTCTTTCAGGATGATCTAAACAGAGTTGAAATTCATCTTGCCACAGGTATATTTAGTGGGTTTTTTGTCATCTGGTCTATGGTATCATAACAGGTACATTGTTAGAGATACCAGTAAGTACTAGGAATCCATTTTGTTTTCTATAATCTGAGGAAATTAATTCAACTTCCACCTCTGCTCCCAAACTTCTATTATAATCCAAGAAAGTTAGAAGTATTGCAATCTATCAGCAGTGAAACAGCTAATTTTTTTGTTCTCATTTATGGCAGAATCATTTAAAGCTAAAGGCAGGCTTAACTTCCCTTTTCTGTGATCAGAAGAAAATTCACTGTTATTATTTATCTACACACTTTTCTTGGAAACATATGTTTAAATTTCTTGAAGAAATAATAGTTTTGATGTAAAAGTGGTAAAGCAATCGCCTTGTTAAATTACTGTGAAGCATAAGGAGGTAGCTCTGTGGCCAGAGGACCCAAAGCCCCAGCTCCATCTTTGGCATATTGGGCAATTCCAGTCACACAAGTCATTTTATTTTCCTCCTCTTTGGTTTCTTAACCTACAAGATGGAGATACTGGCCAAAATTATTCAAGGACACTACAATAATCACAGAGTCATTCCCTGCTTTTATCTCACAATTGAATGAAACCAAGAAAACCTTGTGTTGCACAATAAGCCAGTTTTGCCGATACGGCAGTTTTCCTACAAAAAGCAGATGCTGGGTTTGGTTCTGTTTCAGTTAGGCCTCCAGCCCACTCTGGCTCCTTAGGAAGCTCTCTTAGCCCCAAATAAATCCCAGGAAGTGTTCAGCACAATCAAAACAGCATATTTTAATCACGCTTCATTGAATCAAAACCTTTCAATTAGCTCTAGCAATGGCTCCAACCTTCTTTGAAAGCACTTTGGAGAACTGCAGTGAAAAGCTCTGCATCAGAGCTAGGTATTATCATTAAAACAAATATGACTTAAAGACTTCAAAATACACAGAAACAATATCTTTATTCCTTCACTGACTTAAGCACCGCTCCAGGTTATATGATATTCTGAAGGAAGAATGTCAAACATCTAATAATAAGTAGCCTTGCAACACCTTGGAAAAAAAAATAGTGAAAAGTGGTCACAGAAATGCTACATCTCCTGAAATGCAGCTGTTTCTGAAGCAAAATATAATACTCATTTAACAGTACAAAGCCACGGAAGCATAGAGAGCACAAAGAAAAACATATTCTTGTATCCATTTAGAGCAAGAGAGGAAGTTTGTGGAGGCAAAAGTGCAGTAAACCAAACTAAACTAAGAAAAAAAAATTCAAAACATTTAAATAGCACACTGATCTTGATGCCAAATTGGTCAGAAAGAGCCCACATTTCCAAATTTGGTAAATCTTCCAAGGAGGAGTCAAAAGCAACAAATCTTTGTAGGGGGTGGTAAGGATACAAGGGAGGGTTTTCCTGGTTTGATTTACTGGCTAAACTCAATCTGTACTGTTTATGATTGTTTAACATTGTTGGTGGGCTAATCTTGTGTTATCTTTAGATGACACTTTAATGTTGCAGGGCAATCATTATTACATTCCTGTGAGCTCAGAGTGCCTTGAACAATTGTTTAAATCTAAGAGGCATAATAACTTACCAAGTAGAGAGGCACAAGTGTTAGGTCCAGCACCTGATCCACATCTCATTTGAAAACCATGATCTCCAACAGGACTGTGCCCTCAGCTCCTTCCTGGACCATTGACACCCATCTTCTCTGCTCGGGGGACAGGTGCCACACACTGAATCACAGAACCCAACATGCTCTTGGGAGGTCTCCTACCCACATAGCGAGCCATTCCCAATACTGTTCAGCCTATGAGAAACTGTTTAGTCAGAAAGTTTTAGAGGACCTTGCAAAAACCAGTCTCACATCGCACGCCTTGCTTTGCCAAATCCACTCATCCTAATTCAAAGGCACACTCCACACTTCTTCCAGCCTGACTGAAAAATTTCAGCCTGCTTCTTTAAGCAAGCCTAAAACACTATCATACCGGGATTTTTTTCACCCTTTTACATTAAACAGAGGAAGAAACACCCTGAGAAGCAGGGGAGTGGATGCAGGCTATTTTTATTCATCAGTCTTTCAAATGCCATTGCAGAAAAGTCTGACGTTCAGCCTTACAGTAAGGAAGGGCACTATAGGTGGTCATTGCAAATCCCAACCAGAAGCAATGCTGCTCACAAGTGCAGCAAGACCCCAAGAGTGGCTTCAAATGGACCAGAAAACAAATGTATTAAAGGCATCAGTTGTCTCACAACTCTGCTCCCAGGTTGACAACAACTAGGCATCACTCAGCCTTTAGAGAAGGATATATAATCTGATCTCATTAATCATCAGCTATGGAAAAATGGATGTTTGTCCCTGCTTTTCAATTCACTTGCTGTTTCTAAGCACAGTACAGAAAACAATCCATGGATCAGGTTTCCAAATGGGAAACAAAACCACTGGGAAAGTCTAAATTCATTTTCACCTTGTTGGGAGTTATTACCATTACTTCACAATCCTCTTCTAAGAAACACAGTATCATGCTGTTTGCATGCACTTAAATACTTGAGTTATCTCAGCAAAGTCCAATGCATTAATGTAGTTTAAGGTTTTAGACTTCCATTTCCCCTATTGTGAACAACATCCTTTACAACAACAACAAATATATATATATATAAAAACAGACACATTTTCAGGATGCAGTTGGCATTTGGTCCAGTGTAAAGACTTGCCCAAACTGCCTGAGGATGGAGCAGCTGTGAGGCCAGGGGGTAGGTCACAAACTGCCTAAACCAAGGAGACTTTGCACGAGTGATTCCCTTAGGACAGAGAAGAGCTCTGAGGAAAACAAGCAGTAAGTATCCTAAAAATCACCTCCCTTTGGTCTCAGGATAAGCAAGTTGAAAGCACCTTCTGTCCCTTTAGTATTACTTCTTTCTCCATCTGAGCCAGAAACTGCCAGCCAGCCTGGTCTCTTGTTTAAACTATCTCCCACCATCAGTTTACAAGGAATGGAGAGAGTTTCCACAGCAGCAAAAATCTAGGATGGTACATACAATGAAGTGCTGTTGTGAAAGATCAGCAAACTCAGCTTGTGATCCAAGCTCTGTAGAAATTAAATGTCTACAAAAATGTAGAAAAGATCCAGAAAAAAATCGGGAGGGAAGGGGGGGGAGGGAAGAGGGGGAAAGAGAGCAGCTCATTTAGCCACCCTGCATCCCCCCCTCAACAGAGGGGACAGGAGAAAAACTGACAGCTGTGGTACCAAAGATGTGTAAAAAGATACTGCAAAACCAAAGCACAGCTGAGGATGTAAATAAGTCTCCTGTTACCTGCTTATTTTCTCCATTCTGTACTTAATGCACATAGCTAAATAAATAAATAAATAAATAAATTGACCCAAACACCATCCATTTACACAAATGTGAATTTTGGAAAAGTGGCAGTAAGATTTGCTTCAGGGGACTCAAGTCAATTTATACAGGCAGCATGTATAAAAAACTAACAGAGTTCCTATAAAATCCAAGGGACTGAGAAAGAAATAAGGTTGTTTGAAAAGGTTTTCAGAGAAAGTGTTATCTAAAACCCAATTTAACCTGAACCTGAGAAGTTTAGAGCCCAGTAAAACATGCAAGAGAGACCTATACACCATTTCCTATTAGGAAATGCCAAATCTGCCAAACAGATTTGTTACACATTTAATAAAGCAGCAAAATAAGGTATTTATGTAGCATGTTTAAGTGTAAGCATATTTTTAGCATTTTGTTTAAATGGAAGTGTAACATGATAAATCCTACAATTATGGACAATGGGAAATGTGAGGAGGAAAAGTCAGAACTCCTGCTGCATCACAAAAAATAACATAGCAGTGCCCTTGCAAGGTCCTGCTTTAACAAGCCCATAAAACCTAAATGCTTTGAGCCTCTAAGAATGCCTGGCTGGCAGATGGTGATTTTTCACGTGCCTTGGAAAGTCCAGCTACTTCGAGGGAGTAGTCTGGAATACTCTATTGCTGGGTCACACATCACTGCTATTCCTTCCCTTCAGGGCTTCACCTCATACTTGGCGAAGGAGCAGAGGCTGCAGCTCCTTCCAAGGTCAACACCTTCTCTTTGCTTGGCCAGAAGTGTCAGCACTGAACAGCCTCCCTAAGTTCAGAGCTCCCCAAGCCACAGTGCACTGCTCAGGCTCCATCTTTTGATCACTGAACCTTTACAGGAAAGCTGCCATCACCCTTCAGAGTGCAATTACGGCCCATCACAACTTTTCCAGGTTACAAAAGAAATGCCACAAACCACGAAGTTACATGTCATAAAAAACACCTTAATGCAAACATCTAGTAGCTTTTGCCTCTTTAATGCGCAGATCTCAAGAATACAGGGGGAGATATCAGTTATTGCTTTACAGATGCACAAGGAAACTGAGGTTGCAGGTAACAGGATGACTTCGAGGAATGAGTGAACAATAAAGGGGGGAACTGGACAAGAGATTTGCAAACTGGTATCTCTTTACCAAGGTTTATGTCTTTCTAAACACATTGTAGTTAAGGGTTGCTTCTGAAAAATAAATTCTTCTCTTTTGGAGACAGACCAACATGCTCTTCTTTATGAGCAATTTTTCCCAGAGTAGATAAAAATCTAAGGGAGAAGAGTACAGAAATAAACATTACATAGCAAACCTGTATTCTTCCAAGTGTGAGAACAGAAGTAAAGCAGATATTCAGGGATAAAATTGTTTTTAAAAAGAGTTGCTTTTCTGGTTCAATAGAGACATATACAGACACGCCTGAGTATCTTTAATACAAGGAAAACACTGAAACAATAAGTTACTGACTTTTGCTTGCACATTCCTAACATGGAGATCCCGAGTTCCTTCTTAGGAGACCATGTAGATGTTTTATTGTTAAACAATTAGGCCAAAGCCACACTGAGGTATTTGGTTCAAACTGACTTTAATGGGAAATGAGCATCTAACTCTTACAACTGACTTAGAAAATCTCAGCAAGGTTGTACAAAAAGCCAGAACATTTTCTATTCTCTGTTTGAATCTAGCCTGGTTAAGGCATTACAGAGACCTCAGAACCCATTTAAAAAGATCAGAAATTGAGAAGGAAGAAAGGGTCTTTAAGTTCTCCTCTCCCTGGTCAAAATTACTTTTAGGGATAACTGAAACATCTGCTGTGGTAACTTTTGTATCAAAGCTTGTTTAAATTAATAAAAAGGGGGTTACAGCTAATTTCACCTGCATCCAGAAAACCCTGCTTGAAATATTTGTGAAATGAAATGGGTAAATTAATATCTTTTGACTAGTCATGGTAAATATACTCGACATAAAGTGTAAACCTGAGCTGCTCATTGATGAGCCAAAAAGTATCTTTGCCTCTTGGCATAGGTTGATAATTAAGGAGATGGATGGGGATGGTAGATACAAAATAACTGCTACCTTGTAACCAGAAATAATGGTTATGACTAGGTTTCAAAAATCAAACATAAGTAGATACAAAAGAACTAAAGCCTTTCAAGAAAAAAAGTATTAAAATCATATCTCTCTATATATATTAGTCCATTAATAAATATTTGAGATAACAGTGTTAAGAAACAAAGTATTAAAAGCCCAAATTATCCTGCTAGTCTCACCCCTGATCATACAAATTTTGAGGTAAAGTAACGTCACTTGAAATTACATTCGGGGGTTGGAAGGGAGGTGGTTGTGTGTGTGTGCTTTTTAAAAACACAGAAGAGCAGCAGCAGTATTGTCATCTTGAAAGCACTGCTCTGGGTGCTTATTTACAATTCAAGATGAAAGCAAATATTTTTCCTTGCAAAATATTTCTGTTTTTTTTAAGAGTTAAACTAAAAATGGAGAAAAAAGGTTCTATCTGTCCCCAGGATTACCCTACTGATCCCTCTCACTTGTATTGATGTTTTCCTCCTGTACCAAAATCAGATGCAGTCTTTCATTCATTTGTTCACATTTTGGTGAGTGCTTTTAAATTCCCAAATGAAAGATGCTACACTGCTGCAATAACTCATCATCTTTCTGGCACTGTCTGAATTTGATTTCTGGGTTTTATTGTCATTTCCTCTACTCCAGAAACCACTAATCCCAATTTGATTCAGAGGCCCTCATCATTCAAATGTTTAAAATCCACTTGATAAAGCCTAGAGATGAAAATAACATATCTCCATTAGCCCCAAGCATAGGATTCCTGCATCCAGTTTTTAGAAGTTATGGAGATAGGTCTTTGTTATGCACTGAAAAAAAAAATGCATATATATATATACACATATGTCTCATTTGTGTCAGTGGATTTGTATCAGAAAGTCTCTCACTGACCAGCCAACATTTGGAGCTATGCTAAGTCTCAAAAAAAAAAAACCCCGCTGTCTTTCCCCCTTTGCCTAACTAGGAGGGAAAGTTTGGGGGGGGGGGGGGGGGGGGGAACCACAAACAAACAAACAAACAAAAACCATAACAAAAACAAAACCAAAGGCAAGCTGGATTTACAAACAGAATACAGTGCCAGGTGAGGAAGAGGTGAGTAGGCACTGTCTATAAGCTGGATAATTCACCTAGTCCAAATCACTGCTCTGTGTGGTCTCCACCCCAGCTGACCTCCTCACTACATGTTTGTCTGGGCTGACAAGTAGAGGTGTTTGCCAGCCTGTCCTGCTGCAAAGCACACGGGAAAGGGAAAAGGAAGTTTTTTGTCCAAGACAATGTACTAGGCTATCCAGGGCTGGATTCCTGCTGCTTTATCAATTATCCACAGGCTCATAAATATGCATGTCCCTCAAAATTCAATACAGATTTTAATTTCTGACATGACACTAAATTATCCTGCTTCCAGGGCATGCCTCCAGCCCAGTAGCTCAACTACACTTCTACAGAGCAAAACTTTCTACCATCTCTCCAAACTTTGGCACAGGCCAGATTCTTTCCTCCATCACATCAGTCTATCCACAGTGTTCTGGGTCAACACTAGTATGCCAAAAGTCACAGTGAGGTTCATCTCATGCTCTCTGCTAAAAAATAATGATAATGGATTGAATTTGAACCGTTAATCTTCAAAAGAGAAGTTGGTTTCACTGAGGGTAGAAAGTGAATTCTCTCATCTCTCTCATGGGCTGTGCTTTTACACTACCTATCAACCTCTGCACTTTTTTGGTTGCCAGAAATATCACAATATAAGTATCCACACAACTGAAAAGATAGGACAATCGCTTCCTCTCAGCCATAGATTCTGGAGCATTCCCCCCTCCAGACACAATCTCATTAAGGTGGATGGACAATGTATTCTTCTCCTAACTTTTTACCTTCCACTGTAATTCTCCCTCAGAAGCCTGCGCTTGTCACTGAAAACTTCATGGTTCTCTTACTGTTTCATTTGGGAGACTTTACCTTAGCTGCACACTCACCAACTTCCTTGTTGGTTTCTTCAAGTCATAGATAACTTTCTCACAGGGAGAGAACTCAGTGGCAAACAGAGGCAGAATTAGAGCAGAATCACAATCAAATCTTATGTGATACTGCAAAGCACAATCTGACATCTCTCTTGCTGTTTCACTAAATGAAAATGTGAACATCAGAACAACAGCCAAGCACAGGAATAAGCCACCAGCAACTCAAATAACTGCTACCAGGGACTATCTATGGCAGACTAAAAGCCTTGATTCACAAGCAAACCATGAATCTGCCACCGTTTATCCCCTTTCTAGGGCCTAATGGATCCCAAGCCATGGTGAAAGCAGCATCCACAAAATCTAAGTTTCACATCCATGTACAGCTTGGATGCAGCAGCACAACCAGAGGGAACGAGACAAAGTTCATTACAGCCCAGATGCTGGGTTTGGAGTATTTTGAGAGGGAAGCTAAGGATTAAAAGGAGAAAGTAGAAAAGCTGCACACCAAGAAAAGAAAGAGAAAATAATTTCGGACACTTTCCTGGGAGCTAACAGGCAAGTTTCCCCAAAGCACAGGGGTTTAGATGAAGCTTTACTTGTAGCTAAAATGTCAGGACTCTGAGGGCCCTTGCCTCTCCTGAATTAATTTTTTTCTAGAGAGTTACCTGTGTTGTCTGAGTTACGTATCCATGAGAAAAAGAGAGCAGGCCAGTGAAAATTATCCTCAGCTCACCTTGGCACCAGATAAGAAGGTAGCTCTGCCACCTGGAGTGTCCATCCCACTTTGCTTCCCAGGCCTGAGGACATTTCTTGAGAGAAAAACCAGTTCCTCAGCCAGCTGCTCTGCAACTACAACAGCCAAGAGCCTCAAATAGTGCTGCTCAAGGTGTTGCTTCAGAGGATAACAAAGCACTGAGCCAGTCAGCAGGACACCTCTCTGCACCAATTGGTAGCACTGGGGTGGGCAGAGCTGAACTACAGCACCTGTGGAAGGGGGAGGGAGGCTTAGAAGATACCCAGAGGTCGGGTAATACCAAAACCAGACAATCAGCATTGTGTCATTAAAGCTAATGAGTGGCACATGGGCTCTTAGAAAAGACAGGTGCTTAGGAGAGAGCATGAGCTCCCTGTGCTTGTCCTTGTTTTTCCCTGCATTACAATTAAATAATTCCAGATATTTACTCATGTCCACAAGAGAAATGGTGGCAGATACAGCCATAAAACGCCAACAGAAATATGTACACTAACCTAAAGGTGCATGAATTGTATTGATGAGAACCGAACGCTGTTTTAACAGTTTTGAAGATTGTTAAGTAAGTAATCTTTACAAATGGCCTTCAGGGAGGTGCAGATGATTTTATGCCTCTTCTTTACTATCTTTTTCCTTCCTTTCCTACCCCGATCTCACCTGTCTTTCAAATCAGTAATTTCTTAGGCAGTCTGAGTGGCACAGGGGGTATTCTGCTCAAAGATTAGTTAATGATATAGCAGGTAGTAAAATGTAAGCTGTGGTATGGAATTGCTGCCCAATTTGCAACTTAACAGAGATAATAATCAGAGCTTACTGATTACTTGGTATGCTTTTGCATTTTGCTGATCTGCCATATTTTCAAAACAGTATTCCCAGCTCATAAAGCTCATTTGAACAGCACTGGCTAAGAGGATCTTGTGAGCCTAGAGCCAGGATTAAGATATGAGGCAAACTGGAAACTTCAATCATTACAATCCCGTAGCACGAAGGAAAAGCACTTTCACACATAGTAGGTCAATATGCCACATTTCTCTTTAACGTGTTGTGCCCACATAGAAAGAAACATGACTTCAGATTCTTTCCAGTGACCTCGAGGGATAAGCGTTTTCATCAGGACAAAGGATCAAAATCATTAGAACTCATCATTCATTTCACCCCATATTGCAAAAGATATTTTTATTCCCTCAAGTAGTAACAATGTTGAAAGCAAAAATGTTAAGAGACACATCCATCTCCTGACTTGAAGGACTTCCCAGAAAAGTGACCAGAGTCTGTGTTTGGAACATTTGCTCCTCACTGAAGAAAGGCTGCAAAATCTTCCAGGCCAGCTCTCCTGAAGTCTTTGGTCTCTGCCCTAATACTTGGAATAGCAGGCTGAGCAGAGTGTTTTGCACGGTGCTGGTCACTTAGTATTTGTCCCCTATGATTGTGACTGGATGTCCCATGAAGACAACTAATCTTTTTCTCAAGGGGAAAAAATGCAAACCAGTAATTCAGTGTGACAACCCCATCAAAATGATGAAATGCATAATGGTTTAAAACTTTACACAGCAACTGTTTCTAATAACATGGAAGGTTAGAGAATAATGTTAAAAGTTTCAACTCAAAGACCTGGTTTCCTGTGTTGGCCCCAGTCCTAACACTAAATGTTAACACAACAGGCATTTTTACATCTTCATTTTAAAGAGAAATTAGGAGACAGATACACTCCAACTGCAACAACATCCTGTTCCTTTGTGTGTGAACATACACAGGGTGCATTTCCGACAGAAACTCACTGTGCTTTCACTGTGTCCTTTAGGATTTCTCCATTTGCTCAAATTCACTGAAGTCTCAACCACACTGCAGCAGCTGACAGGTTTTTCAGCATACAGTCACAGCTCAAACAAACGTCTTCAAGAATGGCGGGAGGTGGCATTAAAAATGAACACCTACTCTTGTTCTATGTTCCTCAACCTAACAAGCACTTCTCCAAGGCCAGAAGCTCACAGCAGAATGTATCAAAAGCACGGGCTGCATGACTTACACCATTCATTTACCTCAACAGTTCTAACTATCTGAGAATATTCTCCAGGTGGAGAAAAAGTTATGTTACCCTAAACATGTTCACTGTGGATTTAAGGTGATGCAGTCCCATCTAGGTTGGCCAGCAATTCAAAGCTGCAACCTCAACTGATGTAACTCATTGCAACTCGATCACCTCTGTCTATAGTGTCCAGCTCTCTGCAACTAAACTGTCCTAAGTGCAAACTCTGGTTGACAGTGACAGCCCCAAATAGAAAGGCACACCCAAACAAGAGGAGTTAATGTACTAGCTGATCCCTATCCCCACATTTTTTAGTAGTATTGACTTCAGAAAATTCAATTGCTAATGGAGAATACATCTTCCAGGCTCAGTCCCCAGCAAATAAAAAGTTTCTAACAAAATCTGACAGCTGTTTAAAGCCTATATGAACACAAAAAAGGTTTTAAATATGAAACTCTGTAATCGAGCATCCCCATCACTCAAATCAGTCTCCAAACTGTATTTCTGCACACACAAACATCAAGGACCAGGAAAACAGTAGCTACAGAGGGAGGGGATTTTTCACCATGGTCCCTCTCTCCCAGGGCAGAGCTCTAGAGCAGCACAGGGAGATCAGGATTTCCAGAGTCTGCACAGCACCTCATAGGTGGGCAAGACTTCCCTTCCATGGCATTTAACTTGACACATCTCACCAGCACAAGGCATTTCTATATGACCGAAAGAAACATATGGGAAAAGATTTTGCAGTCAAATTAAGGGTAAAAACTCTCAGCTGATGTATGTACAACCAAAAAACATATCCAAAACTCTTCCCAAAAAGGGGAATTTCAGGTCTTGTAGGGTGTGACTCTCCAAGGCTTGGCAAAGCCCTCTATAACCTCACCAAAGTTCAATATGACTAGGAGTGTTTACAAGCACAAGAACTAGGCCAAATTCAGAATGTAAATATTTGGATTCAGTTCCCCAAACTTGCCTCTATCTGCACTGCCAACTAAATCCCAACTGCAGACCAAAGAATCTGAAAAGCAATAGTTGCATACACTTTATAGCAAGCACACAAACAAAACTAACACACATGGCACTCAACACTGGAAAGGAAAAAAAAAATCCTAATTCATAATCCAAACTGATTTTATGTTAAACAAGACATCAATGAAGTTTGGACCAAAACTCAACTCCGTTATCATTTGCTACATTTTAAAAGCCTGATCAGTCCAGATGTTGGTCCTTTGCCCTCAGGGGTTACATTAGCCATAGTTAGATTACTCAAAACCCCACGGATAACATGATGGCTCCAGCACACAGTGGTAACTTTGCCCCAAACCATATTCTCTTAAGCCATCCAAAGCAAGTACTTCCATTTTTCAGGCAGATGAATTGCCTCAGTCCCATATTCAGAATTGATTTAGGATCACAAATCACCCAGAGTTGTCAGCACCCATGCTTTTTTCTTTTCTTTTTTTTTCAAGTTTTACTCCAGTTCATTTTGGTATAGGTAGGGATGGCAACCATTCAAGAGACTTTTGACCTTACACAAACACCGATCCCAAGGGATACACCATATTTTCAGCTCCCAGTTCCCAGACCTCCTCTGAAAGTGTTACACACCTTTCAGTCCTACATCTCCATTGCAGTCACTCTCTGGAGGGAATCAGAAAGGCAAGGGTCACATCAAGACAAGGCTTTTTTTTTTTTTTTTTTTTTTAATGATAAGAATTTGGGCCTCCTCACTCCCTCTACTGTAAACTATCAAAAAAAATCCACCCTTTTACTCTTCAGTTAAGTGGGAAAAGCAAAAATCTGGTTCTTTCGCTTTACTCAACTGTGGGAAACTTGGTTTTGCTTTCCAGTTAAAAGCAGGCTCTTCAGCGCACTTCACACTGACCTCTTCACAAGGGGCTAGTATCATTTCTTTAAATGCCCCTACACTAAAAATAGTCCTGCTTCCTAAACATGAGTGTTTTGCTGTTCCAGGCATTCTGAGATCCTGCATACCACTTTATGGCTTTTTTTTTAAACTGGCAACATTTATTTAACCAGCAATTAAAAAAAGGAGGCCCAGCCGCCCCAGTGATTCTTCCCAGAGGGTCTTAGATGTTTATGAAACACAATGAAAACAATAAAGTGGATAAAATCATGCTATTCCATCAAGTCCTTGGCAAGACTTCCCAACCAAGAATAAATTGGCATGGTATGTTACAGTCAACAGATTACACAATGGTTTACAGGGTCACCAATAATAAGGGATCACACGTTCCTTAAAGAGCTCCACTATATGTTAAGTCACTTGCTTAAAGGGAGAGAGCAATGTTTGGTCCTGAGCTCCTTGGAGCACATTCTAGCAGCCACAGCACAGACATGCTGCAGGGGTAGGAGAGGGCAGAAGGCAACACTCCTCCACCCTTGAGCCAGGAAGGGCAGTGACTGCACTGTGCAAGCTGGCTGAGGGAGTTTAGCACCCTGAAGGGAGTAGCAAAAAGCCAAGCTAGGCAGGGCTCTCCTATTTCTGCATAGGAGAGGAGAACATATGCTATAGACTTTCAGGAACAGGACAGTCTCCATGTCCCAGTGAGGCCCAGCATCACCATCCTTATCATCTCTTCCCAAGAAGTCCCTCTTCTCACTCCATGATCTCAGAGGAAACTGATTCCACCCCAGAAGCAAGATTTCATCACTTCCATGTCAGTCTAATCACTCTTAGCAGTTGCTCTTAGACTGTAGCTAACTTTAAAAGGTGCTTGACTATACTCTTAGATAACTTGTTGAAATCATCACAATTGCTCAAATGTGTTGCTTTCCTTTAAATTATTAATCTTACAGCAAGAGGGAAATGAATGGTCAACCCCCTAAATCTTACTGTCAACTTGGTTACAGATTTCTACTATGTCACCTGCATAACCTGATCACAATGAAGGTAAAATTTGATGTTCCTAAAACCCATATGACTTTCTCAAATCTCACCTTAAAAGATACTTCTGCCTTTGTTCTGTTAACTTACTCTTCCACTACATGGAATATTTTCATCTACTAACTATAAATTAATCATGTATAAACAAAACATTATCAAGTCTTAAAGGCAAATCAGCCTCACTTCATCCTATCAGTCAAAAATCAGACTACAACTAATGGTTTCATCCTTCATCTTCCACAGGTTTTGTTCACTCTAGATGGCTTTTACTGGATTATTCAATATATAGCTGAAGTTAAACTCAGCATAAAAATGAAAGAAAACCTATTCCCCAAATTCAGTACAACAATAGAATAAGGTTGTAGAAAACACTACTACTAACATACTCCATGCAATAATGCTATGCATCCGGTTTCATTTAGCTTGACTACTAAATTCAAAGTCCATTTGAGAGATAAAACCGAAGTAAACACAAGAAGGCTCTCCCATGTGTAGCCACTACTCTTTGATTGCAGTGACCTTAGTAATGCAAACGTTTGGTACCAAGCCAAGAGCAGTACATCTGATTTTCCCACCAAGTGAACTGCTGAAGCAGCTCCCTTAGCTCTTCGGCCAAGTCCGTCTTGGGATCCTAAAGTCTTCCGCCGGAGTCCAGGTGGCTCCTCTAGTCTTTCCAACACGCACGCAAACACTTCAGCCGGCTGGACAGACGATGCGAGCGGGCATTGGAAGGCAAGAGCGGTGCCGCAGCTCCCCGCCTCTCCCCAGAGCAGAGCCCCGCGCTCGGCGCGCCGGCTCCCCAGGCGGGTTGGAGTTACCCCGGTCCCGCTGAGGTGGTCTCCCGGGCTCTGTCCCTCCGCGGTGCCTCTGCCCACGCCACCCACGCAAAAACCAGCGTCCCGCGGGCACGGCGGTGGCTCGGCGCTCCCCAGCGCGGGAGCACCGACCCCGCGCCCGTCTGCGCTCCCCCCCGGCAGGGCAGGGCAGGGTCCCGCAAGGAGAGCGGGGCCAGCCCGCACCGGCACAGCCTCCCGCGGCTCCGTTACCCCGGGGCGGTCCAGAGGACCCTCGGTGCCCGGGGAGACCCTGCCGCCACCGCCGCCGCGCATCCCCGGCCCGCCCCGCTGGCGGGAGGCGGGCGGCTCTCGGCGTGCAGGGACGACGACCCGGACCACGACCTATCGCCTCTCCCCCAGTCCCGCTTTCCTGCCTGGTTCCCCCCCTACCCAGAAGCGACCACCGCCCGACAGCGCGGCCCCCCGGCCCTTACCGAGGCGCGCAGGGATGCGCTCCCTCCGCCGGCCGCCTCCAGCCCCCGTCCCGCAGCCCTGGCGATTGTAGCTTTTTTGGAGAAGCTGGGAAGAGGGAAAGAAAGGGGGGGAGGGAAGGGGGAGGGAAGGGACTGAGATCGAGGGAGAGAAGTATGCAAAGGCAGGAAGTGGAGACGGCCACGGCCAGTGCGGGAGATTAATGGGAACCAGTCACCCGGCAGCCAACAAAGAAACCTGCTCCCACAGCGCAGCGCAGCCCAGCCCGGGCTGCCCCGGGCGCACCAGACGCCGCTCCCGCCGGCAGTGCTCGGTCTCGGTCTCGGTCCCGGTCCCGGTCCCGGTCCCGGTCCCGGTCCCGGCCCCGGCCCCGGGGAGGGGTGGGCGCCCACCCCCCCAGGCCCCAACCCCGGGTCCTGGCCAGGCGAGAGGGAGGAAGGGGAGCAGCACGGCGGCACCCGGCCGGTCCGCGGGGAGACGCGATGGGCGGAGGAGGGGAGGACTGAGCCCCCCGCCCGACAGCCTTCCTCCTCTCTTTAGCCCAGAGGGGCGACACCGTTTATTTTTTATTTAAAACACTCCGAGCGCTGCGCTCCTCTCGGCGCGGAGCGGCTCGCGGGGCAGAACGGAAGGAAGGACGAGAGCGGGCGGCGCTTCCTGCGCCAGGCGCGGGGCAGATGGATCCCATCAGGGCGCAGGGAGCGGGAGAGCCCCCGGGGCCTTTCCCGAGCTCCGCGGAGTAGCTCGCAGCGACAGCACCTGTGGAGAACGAGGGGGGAAGAGGGGGGAAGCGGGGGGCAGCGGCTTGCCTCTGGACTTCATTCCGGGTACCTCGGTCCAGATCCAGTCTGCTGGGAGCAGCTCCTGGCAGCAATTTGGAATGCTCTGCTCCCTCGGGAGCGCAGCCCGCGGTGTCCCGTTGGCACACCAGGACACAGGGCATTCATTGCACGTTACAGGGGGTGAAGAAGGTCTGTGTGTGGTACAAGCAATAAGGCACATACTCCACGCAGCCCACCAACAGCATTGCGCGGGCCACCTCCCTGGCACCCGTGTGGCCTCTGACACTTTGGCAGAGGAAAAACCTGCACAAAATATAAATTGTGCAGATTTGATATATCAAATATGTAAAATTGATATAAAAAAGTATACTGAAGAGGCAGGATACTGGCTGTTAGCAGGGCCATGAGTATTGTGAAATATGAAGATCACTCCTGGATATTGAAGTATAATGTAGGCATTTATAAAACAAGTCACTTCACCAAATTATTACAGTAACCAAATGATACTAGGTACAGAAGGAAAAAGGAGTGACACGTATTCTGCAACTGGAAGTTCAAATTCCAGCACTACACATTTCTTGAACTTTAAGCACTTGCTGACTTTCTTTCCAGTGACTGAAATGGAAGCAAAATGGTGTTCCATGTTAGGCGTATGCTTTTGAGGTTTCCTACGCAAGGATACTTCTCCGAACACAGAAGCAAGTGCTCAGGATAAACTATTCTTGGCTTTTGACACCTCATCAACAAAATAAAATATATTGTCTTGAGATATTCTGATCCGTCATCCCACACAACAAGGAATCTGATGTCAATGCCCAGCATTTCACAAGCCTCCATTATATTTCAAAAGAGTGAATGTACAGGAAATAAGGGTAGCTCTCATCTGGATTCTGATGTAAATGTGTGTTTCAAAGCAAAAGCTATTTCAGCTGTCAGCCTTCTTAGGACAGATGTATTTACTCAGCTGCAAAAGGAGTACTGTGTCACTGAACATCAAGAAATGGTGGGAGTTTAAATTTCAACACACAAGGAATAATTACCTCCTGAACAAGCTACTGAACAAGCTAGAAGTACCTGGCAGGAGTAGCAAATGAATGGTTCTCTCCCTGTTATGAAAAGGACATAGGAGGGCCTTTCCAAGTATATTTCACAAGTGCAGCCAGACAGCAACCCCACCTGCCTTTCCAGGAGACCATTGCTAACAAGGAATGATGCAAAGAAAGATGTTCAGCTTCCAATTAATCAGGAAGCAGTCTATTCTGGCTGCTTCTCAAGCCCATCAAGAATGCTAACGTTGCTTTTACAGAATATTATTTTTCTCCTCTGTTTATGTTTCATTCAGTTCCCCCTACCTTAAGTACTCCAGCAACTGCCTAAACTTTCTTGTGAGTGCAGGAGACCCACCTTAAGCTGTATCTGAACACTGAGCTGGGGTTTGAATGCATTTTAATGAACAAGCAACCTGCAAAGGGCTTGTTTATTATAGGGCCTGGCTGCTGCTCTTGGTTAAGCAACTGGAATGTGACAATAAAAGGTAAACTAGGAGGGCATTATTTTTCCAGTTTGCCAAAGAGATTACAGCTAGCAAAGCTCTCGACGAGAATGGAAGACTTGCAGAATCGGGGCCTCCATGTTAACCTTGGTCATATAGCACTTAAAGATAGTTTCTGGGCTTATTTTGCCTTTCCCATCATCACCTCAGGGCACACGGGGTTAGCGAGGTCTCGGGGTGGCTCTGACTCACACGGAGCCGGCTTCCCAAGCCCATCTGGCGACTCCAAGCGGTGACCGCTGGAGAGCCCTCCCGGGACAGACCCGGCTGCCAGGGAGCGGACGGGCGGCTGGCTCGGCAAACCCTGCTCGCAGGGAGCCAAAACGCCGCGCGGTTTGTCACGGACCCAGGTGAGCGGGTTTTCCTCTCGCCCGCACCCCCCTCGCCCAGCCGGCCATCGCCGTCTCCGCCACTGCCACTCTGTACCTCGCAGGTCTAAAAAAAAAACACAAAACCCCAACAGGCGGGCAGCCCCGCTGTGCACCGCAGGGACCGCGGAGTGGAGGCCAAGTGGGGGCTCCCCACACCGACGCTGCCCGCGGCCGTATCTCGCAGAATCCTGGATCTTTCCCGGCGGATCCTTCCTGGAGCTCGCGGGCGAGGCGGGGCTGGGCGGGGCTGCAGCGCCCTCTATCGACGGCGGGGTGGGTGGTCCCGCAGGGCGGGGCGAGGCGGGGCGAGGCGGGGCGAGCGTGCGCGTGCGCAGGAGGCGGCGGTGGCGCTCGCGGCGGCGCGATGGAGGTGGCGCGCGCGGGGCGCACGGCCGGGCTGGCGCGCGATGTGCTGGAGCGCGCGCGGCGGCGCGCGGAGACAGCGGGAGCGGGAGCGGGAGCGGTCAGTGACACCCGCGGCCTCTCTGCACACACGGCTGTGGGGCTGAACACCTGCGAGCCCTAACGAGCCTCCTAAATACCCTTGGTCACTTCCTAGCCCCTCCCCTCCCCGCGTTTAATCTTCTTTTGGAGCCAGGGCGGGACAGCGCTGGGCCCCCCGGGGCCGTGCCGCCCCAGGGACAGCACGGAGCGTTTGCTGTTTGATCCCTTCGTGCCCCTAAGCAACGAGCACTGCGCTGGGTTACAGAGAATCTCTTTAATTGCAGGAGGAAGAATCCGAGCGCCTCAGCGCAGCCTTCGATTCGATCGTGAAGCTGATGGGTAAAGTCTCGAGGGAATGCGAGGTGAGGTTTCGCCCCCGCACCCGTGCAAAGGGGAATGTTCATGATGCGCCACTTTTTCTGAAAAAAATTAGACCTCAGTTTTGCTCATTGCATGGAAAGAGTTCAGCCAGTGAGCCTCTGATGCCGGCCTAGATGAAGGCATTTGCAGCATTCACCATCATGTGGTAGCAGGGCACACGGCAGGTTTCAGCGGTGTTACCGCACCTGAGCTGATAACTCTCACTGTCAGCATTTTCCCCGGACAGCACCAGTAGCCCGATACAGATTTAAGAAGAGGGTTTCTCCATTTCTTGATGGAAAGGCATTACAGTCCGAGAGGCAGAAATGTCAGGTGACATCACAAGTTACATTGTGTCAGCCGCTGCGCAGGTTTTTGTGTCACAATGTATGGAGTGTTTTCAGCGCTCCAAAGTATCTCTGTTGTGGAGTGGCTTTGTGACATAGTAACTTTGTTTCCATCAGGCCAACGTGAACCTCTCATGCTGGCTGACAGTGTGTTCCGGGTGGTGGAAGTAAAGGGGAGTTTGAATCTCGAGCAAAGGGATTGTTTTGCGTCATGCTTTTGCTCTGAATTTAGAGTTAACCTGCCCGGTATTGTGATTTAACCTCAGTCAGCAACTAAGTACCAAACAGCTCACTCCCTTCCCTGCCCCCCTACCCTGGTGGGATGGGAGGAGAATCGGAAGAAAATAAAACTCATGGGTTGAGAGAAGAACAGTTTAATAATTGAAACAAAGTAAAATGTAATAATAGTAATTATAATAACAATAATAATTGTAATGAAAAAGAGACAAAACCCAAGAAGAAAAAGGGATACACAATACAGTTTCTCACCACCAATGCCCAGCCAGTCTCCAAACAGTGGTCAGCCCCCCCCCCAGCTAACTCTCCCAGTTTATACTGAGCATGACAGTCCATGGCATGGAATATCCTTTTGGCAAGTTTGGGTCAGCTGTCCTGGCTATGCTCCCTCCCATCTTTTTGTGCACCTTCTTACTGGCAGAGCATGAGACACTGAAAAGTCCTTGACTTAGGGTAAACACCATTCAACAACCAAAACATCAGTTTGTTATCAACATTCTACTTGTACCAAATCCAAAATACAGCACTGTACCAGCTACTAGGAAGAAAACTAATTCCATTCCCAGATGAAACCGGGTCAAACTCGATCTGGGATGTTGCCACTGGATGAGAATCTGGGCTCAGTTCTGAGCAGCACCATATCTTTGTGATAAGTAGAAATGGAGGGGTATGGCTTACAGATGCACAGCTCTGCTGCTTTCACGCTGGCTTTGGCTGCCAGGTGTCATTGCTCTATGGGGTGGATGGACCAGAAGCCAATCTGCCAGCTCATCCTTGTGAACAAAGCCCTGCAGCCCAGCTGCTGCACTGAAGTCCCTGTGAACTCCAGCACAGTTCACACCGGCTGTGCCCCTCGGGAGCTGTTATAACACAGCAGGGAGCTCGCTGTCTGCAGAGTCAACAACACAGGCTAAGTCTGCAATTACATTAGAGAAAACAGTAGTTCATCACACCAAATGATTAGATCTTAAGCAACTCCTCTATCATTTGAAAGCACTACACACACAGTAACCAGTTAATCCTGAAAACAATTTGGGCAGAATAGTTTTACGTAAGATGAAACAAAAATACAAGTGTATAGAGATTCATCCTCAGCAGTGGACTTAGCAGTGCTAAGTTTAGGGTTGGACTGTATGATCTTAAGGGTGTTTTCCAACCTATATTATTCTATGAGTCTATCTTTATGGCCTGTTAACAGCAACAGAGTTGGAAAAGCAGTGAATGGTTTCCACACTTATGCATCAGCCAAGACAGTAATGCTTCAGTCATTTTTGTAGAGAAGAAGAGTCATAAAAGGGGGGAATTGTCAGACCCATAAGTTCATGGATAAAGTTTAAAAAGCACAAATAAAAATCCCCAGCTGAACATAACCATTTGGGCACTTAAATGAAAACAATTAAAATTGGGATTTAAGATGAGTTGTTTGGGGACCCAAGTTTACCCCTCATTACTCACCAGAAGTTTGATTTAATTTCTTTGCTCCTTGCCATCATGTAAAAGAATCCAGCTCACCTCCTGTGATATAGAGATGTGCTGCAAAGCATTGTGCAATAGGCTAGAGCATTTGATGCATTTTGGGACATAGCTCTACCACAGAAACCATAGTACAAGCAACCAGACCTGTTGATTTGTGCATAAGCTCGAGAAATAAAGCACAGCAATAGATCTGGAAATAAGAATTACAATTAGCCTTATTTTTGTTATGTTTAGTCCTGACAGCGAGGGTCAGTGAAATAAAATAGATATTTTGGAACTTTTTGGTCCCTGTGATCAAAAACTTAACCCTGGGAGGAGTTCTTTGGTGACAACAGATGGCAGCAGAGCTGTACTCTAATATTTAATTTGCAGTGGGGAAGGTTCCAGTACCTTTGCAGCTGAACCAGAAGAGGGCTGCTATGGACTTAAATACAGTTCTCAAAACTGCTGTGCTCCTGGTACCAGCCTTGAGGTTCTTTACTGACTCAGTTTTCAGTATTGACATGCTCTGCTTTTAGAGTGCTGCTCCTGCATGTGCCCTGCAGAACCAATCTTCACTGGCTAGGTTGCAAAGCACCTAGCTTGCATATATGTCCTATTAAGGACCCATAAACTGTGCCTTCCTCCACCAGAACTTTTCTTGAAAGGCCTGATCAGGAAAGTATTTCCAGAGTATTCCTTCTGACATTTTCATGAGTTCTGAGGTGCCAGAGTCCCTCCCTAGGTATTGTGTAAGGAGACAGTCTTCTAAAATCAGGGCTGACAGTCTTGTACCATAAGGCAGGTGTCCTGTGGACATCCAGGCGTTGTTCTCATCCTCACAAGAGAACAAACCAGCCAATTAATACAGGAAGTCAGTCACTGTGCAGTTCCACTTCCAACTGTAAATCTGCAGTAGCTGTGACTATGGCCTTTGATGCCTCCCCATATAACACCCTGTGTTTCTGTTGTTGTCCAGAAGTACTACAGCTTCGTGGGAGCCCCGAGGTGCAAAGAGCATGAAATTAAACACGTCTGCAAATACCATGGCAGGCAAGCAGAGGAAAGAGATGTGGAAGAAGAGGTAAGTAGGTACTTTCAGATTTGATTTAAGGTTATTCCTTCCCTTGCAATGGGATAATTGTTATCCATCTGTCTCTGACAATGTATGTAGGTTGACAGTATGGACTTAAGAACATATGGACTGATCTAAACCTTCTGTTAGGGGGATGGTGGGGGAGACAGAGTAACTTCTGGTGGCACCAACCAGTGTCATATCAGTCCTTTCACAGAGGGGAAAATTTCCTGCACTTAACACATCACCTCACTTGGGCTGGAGGTGTTGTATCATTAGAAAACATTATCTTTTTCTTCCAGAGGACTGAAGCTTCCAGAACACCCAGTCGAGCTCAAACTTGCCAGCAACGTGTAAGTTTATAGAATACTTTGTTTTTAAATGGAGGTATTTGATAGCGTTTCTTTATCATCATTTTGCATCAAGCTGGTTAAAAACTGTGACAGATGTGGAGACTTTGACGACACAGAAGATTAACGAGTAGTGCGTTCCCAATCCTTATGTACGTTTAGACAGTAAAATGGGCACACAGAGAGTTGCACAGTTAATTAGAAGCCAGATTGTGGCATTCTGGCACATAACCAGTGAAGAGTCTGTACCAGTTAGATTGGTACAGAACATGAAACACTGATAAAGCTAAACTTTTGTGAATTACATCAGCAGCAGTAAGGCAGCACTTCTCTGGTCTCACCTCACTTGTGCTCCTTGAGGAAAAGTGTGCAGCAAGGCACACAGCAGTTGCTTAGCCACTTACTCTTGGCCCTCACACAGGCTCTCTGAAGACTCCTGTTCCTCCAGGAGAAGAAATTTGCTTTTATTTTTAAGAGCCTAACACCTCACCAAATCAATTTCAGGAACTGCTAAGCCACAACAGACGAGAAACACAAAATTTGTCCCACAGTACAAATTAGTGGAAGCACCCGTGTCATATGGACTGTTTTCCAGGTTTATGTTCTAAACTGTCTAGGTTGGTAACTTTCAGTTTTGTGAGACATAGATTAGGGCACAGTGATTACTTCCACAGATCGAAACATTACATTAAATACTTCAAGTATGGCACTTGTTAATTTCTGTACTGACAGGAACACTTCAGTTTTGTCCATGCTGATTTTGAAAAATCTTAGTACATTTATATAGCAGCTTAAATGTAATTTTTTTAACCAAATTCAAAATTTTCATTTTTTGTGGAAAATCTAGGATGACTAACCAGTAATAAAGCTTTTTTTTTTCCTCCTAAAGACCAGACAAGCTTCCAAAGACTTGTACATCGAAGTTTCTCCTGGCATCTACTCTGTCACAGCAATCTCAGATGACATGGCACAACAAACCCTCGTAGTAGATGTCAACGCAGGACAAAGTGTTGATGTAACTTTTGTTCTGTGATGTTTGTTGTTTCTTGACATCACAGGAATAAAATACAAGGCTCTTTTTACCGTGTGTAATGAACTATAAATAACCTTTTCTTCTTAGCACTTTAATAGCAGCCTCCTCTTTGGGACTCCATTTTTATGGTCTGTATATTTGTTTTCTACTTAATGCAATTATATGCAACCCACTTTGTACACTGATTTTATAAATATTTGTACATTGTGTGCCTTTTAAATCCAATTATGTGACTTTGTAATTCCAGATTCTTCTCCTTTAAACAATTAAAGATACAATCAGTGGAATAAAATACATAATCAAGCCTTTGTGATGACTGGTTCTTTTATATTATCCTCAGACAGAACCTCCACGTAGCATTGTGGACTACAGAAAGCATGATCCATGTGGTGTGAACATGGATGTACATCAGCTTCTGTAGGATGGCAGTGATTTTAGAGCAGCTGGCTCACAATCCATTCTCTTATCTGTACTTTTACTGTTCTAATAAAGAAATAAAATGTAAAAGGAATTCACTACCTAGGACCCCAGCTCAGAAAGGTGCTTGAATATGTGTCAGATGTTCAGAGTAAAGGCACATAAAGTACTGACCTCTCAAGTCCTGTCTCTTTGCAGACCAGGCTCAACTCCAGCTAGTTGCCTTTTCTGAGGGTGGTGGGGTACCCTGAATTATCCTATTTCCTGCAGGGGAAAAGTACTGCTGAGCACCTGCAAACTGCAGCTTATGGCCAAGTTCATATGCTTTAAACATGAGCATTCCTGCTAACTAAACCCCCTGGATGCTTTACTTTCCTAAAGGATCAGGTTCCCCGTTTAGAATTAGTGATGTGACCTATATAGATCTGTCATCTTTTTGTAGCTGATGTATTAAGGTTTCAGTAATTTTCATCAGAACATAAACTTCAGTGACTTGAATGCTGGATCTCTAAGCATTTTGTTATTTGTTTCTACAGTAGCAGGTCTTTTACCCTCTGGCTACTTTGTCTTCGCTTTAATCCTGAAAAAAAATACTTTCAGCTGTCAACTTGTATTGTTTCTGCATTCCTTCTGGCTTTCTACTAACAGAAATTGCTTTCCTGAATTCCTCTGACTCACTCCAGAGAACTGTAGACAAATTGGAGGTTTATTGGACTCTTGCTGTGCATATGTTCAGGCTTTTAGTGCTCATACTAGTTCATCTGATCTCTCCAGAATTGAAAAGTCAAGTTCAAATAGTTAGGAATTTAAATATCACACCTTGGAGTACAGAGTGAGGATGCTGAAGTTTGATGGGTGTGGAAATAAGAGTTTCTTGGTGTTAAAACTACATAGTCATCCATAAAGATATTCTACTGAGACAGTACCTAAATCAGAACTTGATTTGCTTAATAAGTACAACACTGATAGAGCATAAGCAGCTTACCTGAAATTTCAGCCCCTGAACTTCGTCAGTTGTACATGTACTCAATTCTTATTGTTTGTGTCTGTCTCTGCTTTGTTGCAAGCGAGCTCTGACATGGTCTGTAACATCAGGTTTGTCATCTCCCACACAAGTCGCTTTACATTTATCATCTGACGCTCTTTTGTTTCTTTGTTTTTCTGATGCTGCAAAACCTTCTTCCTGGAGGACAGAAAACAAATCCCTTGGAAATCTAGGCTAAAAAAAGCATCAGTGTCTTTGTTAACTGCTGCTTTCCTGGCTGTACTTCTGCCTCACGTAGCTTTAACGATGGTATATTTTCTGTGCTAGTACAAACTTTACTGTTGAAAAAGAGAACTGTGCAGGAAGACCAAAGGATTTTCAGAAGCTGTTTGGCTTTGATTAAAAACTTTTCTACTTTAGGAGGATTTTTGTTGACTGCAGAGAGAGGACATCAGCCCCCCAGAGAGCACCTCTGGGAAGCCTACAGTCTAGCTTCATTTGGCTGTTGCAATTCACTTCTGATGCAGTCTGTATCACAGGATAAAACTGCCTCAGCTATCTCAAAGAGTAGCAATGTATCTTCTGGGTTTAAAATCACCAAGGGCTATTTCACAGGAATAAAAGTATGTCATTATACTCTGTATTACCACATTGTGCCCACTGCTGTGGTTCATGCTGACAGTTTGGGGCTAGAATTTAACAATTCTGGTTTCTTATTAGTTTTGCCAAAAGGCAAATCACGTCACTTCAGTGCACAGCTGTGACACTTGCTAACATACAGCATGTCTGCCTGAAGCTCCACACTAGCTTGTAAACGAATTAAGAAGGTGTGTAATTATGATTATTTAAATAATAAAGTAGAATAGAAATAGAAAGTGGGAGCCATACAGTTAATAAGTTGGCAAGCATCTGCTTAAAATGAATGCATATAATTGTGAGAATATAAGACGTCTTCCAGTATATTCTCTGTTCAGTAAGACATGTCATTAACAGATTCATCTTCTCCTAAATGTGCACGGTTAGAACGTTCAAAGTTTTTTTTGCAGTCAGCTCACAGTAGCAAGAGCATGAAGGTACAGAGGAGCTAATATTTGATTTCTAATATATAATTTATTAATTGTAACCCAGATACTCTTGTGCCGACGTTCTCTTTCATCTTCCACTTCTTCCTGTAAGATTTTTTCTTGCTCTTTTCTGTGCTTGCTTTTTTTAGCATTCATGTTCTGAATTTTTTTCCAAGTTTTTCTAAAGCAGGAGGGGATCATGGCCAACAGAAACCAGGCCTAAAAACCAGGGTGTTGTCCTTGTTCCTAGCTGTGACACAGTTTGCTTACTCTGTATCCCCAGCTTTAGGGCAGGGATCTGCTGTTTAAACTGCTTGCTTCTTGAAAGGGAGTAAGAGAAGAAACTCAGCAAAAACTGTGTACTAAAGAATCCACTTTTACCTTTCAGAGACAGAGATTGTGACAATCAGAATTTGACTGGCAGAGCTCAGCACCTTTCCAGATTGAGTCTTGCCTTGTGTTTTATTGCTGCTGACAGTCACATCTGTCCATTTCTAGGGCCACTCATGTCACTCAAGTCTCTTCTTCCACAGGACTTCACTGAGTTGCTGTCAATGGGCATTTGGCAGGTTTCTGAACTGAACTCGGCATTATTGAATGCTCATGTGGTTACTGGCATAATCAGTTCTATTTTACCAATAGATTGGTAAAAATACCCTTCCTTAGGGTTTGGGGATTTTTGTTTCCTGTTAGTGAAGTTTCCTACCTATCAGAAAACAGGTGGATGGCCTTAGCAAGCAGGTAAGTTAGAAACCATGTAGTTTTCTTGCCAGCTCCCAGACCATTAATAAGAATATCTTTTCCATTCAAACAAACCTTATGCTTACATAACTACACTATTAATAGAGATTACCTTACCCCTGATGATGGCTTGAAATCTTGGTCTCTTAAGATTTCTTTCACTGTGAGTTGCCCTCTGGGAGACAGCTCAATGGTTTCAAACATTGCACTCTGATTAGCTGGGGCCACACGAGATGTGTCCCCAGTGGAGACGGCTTTGGATTCCAGCTTGCCCTTTGTACATGTGCTGCTGCAACTGCCAAGTCCTGGGAAGGAGTAAAATTGTATGTAAGAGTAAAACCAGATCTGAAATAGAGAATCATTTGTTTCAGAAGAGAGAAAATGCAATTTAAGCCTGAAAGGAATTTTTCCAGGTTATTCAGCATGGACTAGCTATGCAGGTTAATGAAATTAATCCTTGTGGTATTTTTCCATGAGATGAGGTGCTAAATGCCAAATGAGGCAGCAGAAACATTGGGGAGAGAGAAGTATTTTATCAGAGACTGACATGCAAATTTACAGTATATCAATAACCCACAGGCAAAGTGAGTGCCCTGCCCAGAGCACATTTGGTTTTGTTCCCTCCTACTGCTGCTTCCCTGTGGGGGTGTTAAAAGGTACCTGGATTACTGGATTGTGACTTGTGGTGGCTTCTTTTCCAGTATTTCCACTGAGGTCTTGCAGAATCCTTTAGCTTGGGCTTTTCAAGACAGCCACAGCCTGTGTTAACAGCACTGTCCACCACAGTACTCCTAGTGGGGAATGGCTTCAGGTCCCACCCTGAATCAGAGGAGGAGGAAGATGTAGCCACAGCTGCTTCTTGGTTTGTGCCTTCCAGTTCTAGAAGGCATGGAGAGGGCTCACTGTTGGACTCTGCCTCTTCAGATTTGTTCTGAAAGACCCGAGACCTGGATGGAAGAGGCCACCAGGCACCAGCACGGGGGCGACAGCAGCAGGTGCACCTCACACACACTGACAAACAGCACATGGCACCACCACAGTGGCAGTGGAAACGTGGCCAGCGGGGTGAGCAGAGCAAGCAGTGCTTGGCAAGGCTGTGTCCAGCACAAACAGGAATCAGGGCTAGTTTAGGACTGCAGGGAAAAACACAAGAGTTAGCATACAGGCTTTCTCTGGGCTTCACCCTGCTGGTGAAGGGCATGTGGATCATCTCTACAATCCTCTCCCACAGGCCAGGAGGGATCCACAGAGCCACATTACATGGGAGTTTCACTTTCTTATCATTCCAGAAGTGGACTATAATTTCTTCATCTTCTGAGGCTGTTAAGAGAAAAAGTAAGCAGTCATAAGCAGCTGGCCTGCCCGGGCAGTGCACATACACAGATCAGGCTTTGCAGCCTTCTAGACTTTCTACTCCTGTCAAGTAGCAGGATCAACTATCACACCTCTATAGCATCTGACCATAATGTTGTGGGGGATGGAGTGGGCAGCTAGGGCACCATCACTAAATCAACAGGCCTGGCAGCATCTTTGCTCCCAATTTGTCATCAGATGAACAAGAAAATGTTGACTGAGTAATCTTTGTTGTTACTGCCAAAGTTAGCAGCAATGCTCAGAGAAAAGTATTTTGGTAAGTCAGTGGAGCTTGACTGTCAAATGTGGGAAAAATGAATGAGCTGTTGAAATCTCCTACATTTGGGTGATAAAATCACCCCCAGATGTACCATTTGTTACAAATATGAGCATTTAAGATCAGACGAATGCTTCCTGAAAGTTGCCTCATTTGTATTCCTTCTGAAAAGGCCACAGTCCTGCACATGGCAGACACAGCCCTGTCCCAGCAACACCCACAGACACAGATGACATTTTTATGGGTCACAACTTCCTCAGGGTCAGACCGATGAGGTTATACACAGATATCCATCAGCAAGTCCCATCAGCTCCTGTAAGCTTTAAGCAACACTAAACTGTACTCTGTGCACTGTTATTTCTCTGGCAGTAGCAGTGACAAGAGTTTATCGTGACAAGGGTTTATCCTGGCAGTCTCAGACGTGTTCCAGAGCAAGACGAGAAGGCAGAGGACAGCACCTTTCTTACCTCGTAAGGGGTCCCTTGTCTCAATGCCTGTGAGGACGGTTCCTGGGCCATACCTGGCCATATCTGGCTCCCAGGGTGCCAGCACTTTGTCTCCAGGGAGTAAGGAGTGCTTCATCCCATTCACATACTCCAGAATGTCATCCTTTTCTGTTTTTTGCACACACACTGGATGCTTTCCACGGGACGCAAGTGGTTTGGCAAACTCTACCAGGAACATGCCTCTTTCGCTCTGTTACCAAGAACAAAATAACAGCTCTGCTGGAAAACAGTCTATAATGTGTCAGGCCATGCAACCCTCAGCAGGAGGCCATCCTGTGCCTACATGACTGGGCCAAACCAAGCCTGAACAGTAGTTAAACAGTGTGTGGCGTTAGCCCAGCGTTGAGATGGCCAGAAAAATCTTCAAGAAGCTCACCAGAATGCAGGATGAGCAAAGCATATGTATACAGTCACTGCCAGTAGGATCTGTATTTTCTTTCCCAAGAGAAAAAGCTATAGACAAGTGGAACTGGATTTCACAAACAACACCATGCATGCCAAGTAACAAGGGATACTGAGGCCAATCAGACCTGTTCTTAAGTTGTGCCTAAGTCCTTCCTCATTACATACAACACTGACTCTGCTTCTTGGAGGGTTTGTTGGGAATTTTTTTTTTCTTTTACACTAAGGCCTTCAAGAGGCTTTCCATCAACAATGAAGCAAGGCACTTCCCTGTTCTTGAGAAAGAATAGGCTCTTTTTTGTGTTAAGTTTGAAGTGCTAACAAACTAATGAATCAAAGCTTTCACTGACATTTCTGGAAAGATCCCAAGCCATTGGTGCCTAGCTGGCTCAAGGTGGATGTGTGTATGTAGAACACTAACCCTTTTCCTGTGCTATTGATGGTTGTGTGTGTACACACAACAGCAGCCTGTACACCGCTTGCAACAGCACTCGGGCTGTCTGAGCCTGGCTCAGAGCCCAGCACCAGCAGAGGCAGAGGGCTCCTCTTGCAAGGTGCACAACAGCACTGCTCTCACCAGGAACTGGGAGTCTGGGGGGCACCTCTTTTCTGCACAAGATGAGGATCCCTGAAACACATCTGCCCACTGCTAGGGATGGGCTCAGCAAAGGAGGCTGAGAAGAGCATCGTTAGTTTACTGGGGCCTCAGGCTGCGCTGCACACAAGAGGCTCACATGGCTTGTCAGGCAGCAGGAGGTAAGGAACAGCCTGGAATCAGGCATGTTGGGAGCTTTATGAATCAATACAACCACAAGCTCCAGCCTCCTGGTGATCTGTTCTCTAATTCACCAGCTGAATGCACCAGCTGAAACCAAAACTGCTACACTGAACTCAGGTGGTGTGTGAGGGCTGCTCCCTATTACCCACACCCACATTACTGTACCACTGCTCACCTCTATCTCCTCTTTTACTGTACCACGGTAATAAAATCCATCTTGTTCCCTTCTCACCAGCACAGGCACGTTGCTGTCTATGCACACGGATCTCCCCAGTCTCTCCCAAGCCAGGCTGGGGGAATGGAGGCAGTGGCTAATCCACTGGCACCTCGAAGAAAAGAAAATGGGTCAGCAGTGAGAGAAGCAGCTTCTGTAGGTCATGAAAAAAAATCTTTTAAGATTCAAGAACTAGAACACTCCACCTCATTTTGTAGCACTCCCACAGGCTATGGGAATGTGGGAAGAAACAGAACACTTGCTTGTGCGGGGACAATTCCTTCATCTTGGGAAAAACGCATCAGTGCCTGCTTTTACCCAGATTTCTTTGGATGTAGGTTTACAGGAAGTGAGACAGTAGTCTGCTGGAATCCTGGGCCAGGAATACCTGCACTATCCCTTTGCTGTTTATGTGGTGAGACAATGCAACCCCTCTCCAGCACAGAGCACAGCGTAGGTGTGCTTGAGAATGCTGCAGCTGATGGTTTACACTGAAGCATTCGGGGAACAGCAAAGCAGAGAAGTAAACAACCAAGCTGCTGGTTGATGACAGGTTCAAGTTCAGAACTGGAAAAATAATCCCCTGTCATAAAGCGTTAGAAACATTTCGCAGAAGACAGCTGCTAATGCAAGATGCTTTTTTTTATCCAAATAATATTATAGGAATGTTTCTTTGATAGGAGGCTTACTCAGGCTTTGCTTTTCATAATCTCCAAGGCAGCAAATTACTTTAGTTAAGACCATCTGAAAAACTGCCAGTGCAGGGGTGGGAAAGCTCAAATGATGTTCAAACTGCTAATTTATTAATCTGACACACCAGCCTGATTTATCCTAGTAGATATCATTGGGGAAAAAAACCAAAACACAGAAAGGAACTTGAATTTACCTCTGGGGGGTGAGGGGCTCTGCGATCCAGGCAGGATACACAACAAAAGAGCTATTGTAGGTGGGGTTAATGGTTGGTACAATGCTGGAACAGGAGAACTTGTCCAGAGCTGGCCTCACACTGCAATACCTGCGACCCGTAGGCAGGAACCCTTCCAAATGAGCCATTCTTGCAAAAGCAGATACCTGCAGGATTCAGTCGTGATCTGTTGGTAGAGAAGAGACAAAGTACTGGCATTTCTAACACAAGAAAATGCTTTCCAGTGTACCTCAAGAACTCAGTAATTGTTATTAGTTGTTTATTTTTATTTAAAAGCACTGAATTTAGAATATTCAGACTGGCATTTGGCCTGATGAACCCATCCCACTGCCTTCAGTGATCTTCACTCACCCAAATCCTGACCTGGAAGAGGGACAGAAAGACCCAGGGAAATTACAAATGCTATGAAAACCTCCAGAAAAAGAGTAACTTTCACCTCACTCCAACATTGTTTCCCTCTGTAACGTCCAGTTCTCCTTTCTTATACCTACACTCTCCTTTAAAGCTTTCTTGTACACAGTGCCAGCCAAACCTTCACTGTTTTACAAGCTGAGACAGAAATTACAGCTGAAGTTGACAAGCTGAGTAAACGTGACAGTTTTTGAATGTGATGTTAAATTACAGTTGCCTGTTATTTATTTATAGTGATGTATTAAGAGGAAATATTTTGATCTTTCAGCTGTCCTGTCATGTTTTATAACAGTAGGATTATGGCTTGCAATGAGAAAGAATGAGATGCTCAGATGTGACAAGTGATAACTATTCAGAGGCTGTCACAGTAAGATCAATGATGTGATGCTATCTCTGGTAATTTTAAAAGATGTAGTAGACAAGCTCCATTAATATTCCTTTTTCTTTTCTTTTTTTTTTTTTTTTTAACATTGCCTAGAAAGGTTTAGCATGCTTAGGGTAAAATTTGCATGGAAATCAACAACATAAAATTTAAGTGCTTTATTTTACAAAATGCAGTTTAAGCACTCCTGTTTAGATGATATTTTGTCTCTTATCTAAGATATATCATCTGGAAGTCTTTTTTTGTGGAGACTCCTAGATATACGTAAGTTCAGAAAACTAGCACAGCAAACCCAGCAAGAAGAGTGGGTTAACTGCTGCAGAATGCATCTTTAAGTCAGCAAATCAACACAATATATCCACTTGTTTCATTACCACACAGATCCCCCTATTATAAACCCAAAACAAGACAGAATCAGTAATACTTTGCAAAGAAATGCAACTATCACGTCTACGTGAAAGCACATTTTAAAGCCATTCAGCACTGTTACTGCTGAGGGCAGGGACCCCTATTTCTGTACAAAATAAAGGCAATGACACTATATATTCTGAGATTTTCTTTCTGAAAAACTCCAAATAGTTTGACACAGCAGAGTTTCAAACTTACCAGCTATTGGTAACAGTGCATCTGGTCGATTTGGATTTAGTCCGAGTGCAGAAATTTGCCCTTTTGCCTGTTGGGTACAAGAAGCCTTTTGGTGCCAGTGTTTCCTGGTTGCTATGGAGGTTGCCACAGTTGTTACTTCCAGGATTGGACATCCTGACTTTAGCAGTTAAAAACCAGTGGAACAGGACTATCGAGAGGACCATTTGTCTGCCACATATTTGCTGCTCATAGTTCAACTCCCCATGGATTTAGATATCACACTAAAAGGCTGCAGGGGCAGAGAAGGGATTATAAGAGAGCTCAGTGTCCTCTAGGCCTACTCTTGCAGGGTAAAAACAGCATCAAAGCTACAGTTCAGATTTGAGGGGAAAAAAAAGCCCACCACCACAGGGCACAACAAATAAATTGGTTTGAAATACGAAAAGAAAGGTGAGGCTGAGACAAACCAAGGTCAAATCGCTTTACAACTTTCTCCTTTCACACTAAGGGAGAAGTACTAATGAATTCTACCCCTTTCCTATAACATGCCCCTCAAAAGCATGACAGAATATAATGCAGAAATCCACCTGTTAATCTCTGTTGTGATCCTAATCTTCGTTTCCTCCTTAAAACAGAGTTAACAACCGGGGCTAGATTTTTTTTGTTTGCCTGGTTTTGTGTTTGTGGGGTTTTTTGGAAGGTGTGTGTTTGGAATGCTTAATGGCCTTTCGCAGGCATCTTCCAATTCACTGCTATAAAAACAACGTAACAGGGGGGATGACTGCCATTAGACACAAGGATACATCACTTAATAAGTCTGTAACCATTTTCTGTGCATTCCACTGCACACGCTACGTGCTCTCGTGCTGTCAGCAGAACTGCTCAGTATCAATAATAAAATCCCCTTACACAGAGCAAATGTTAAGAACACTTTTACCAGTCATGAGCCAAACTCTCTTCATCATCTTCACACAAATCTATTCTACAACACTTAACTGAAACCATCAACAGTACAGAGGAACAGACTGGGAGGCTGTGGAAGACTAACCCAGACCTCAGCCATTATCAGTCAAAGTCTTGAAAAATTTCTGTTGCAGGATTGTTTTTTCCCCACAGCAAAGACCTTCACAACCTTCTTTATACAGTGTAATGGGTGAGCAGTTCTAGTAATTTTTCAGGGAAGTGACAGCCGAATAAGAATCCAATTTTCAACTGAAATTAGGCTAAGTCAGTAGTTTTCAATGTGATTAAAATATTCATTAATAAGAAAACAATGAAACAGCACATGCAAAATTTAATGCTCTTCCTGTGTTCAGTAACTGCTTCAGAGAGCTGTTACCCTACTCTATTTCACCCTTTTAAACTAAGTTATCCTTTCTGCTGGCATCTAACAACACTCCTTGGAACCTTTTAAAAGGGTCTTTTAAGAGAAACACTGGCAATCATGAATCTTTTAATAAAGTGTATGTGAGAGTAAACCAGTAACATTACAAAAAATTAGAAGAATCTCAATCCCATCGATAGAAAGATTTTATTTTAAAGCAAGCAGATTGTGATGATACATACAGTTACTTCACACATACAGGTGTTACATTCTTAGCTTGGTAACAAATTTAGAAACACTTCCTGATTTTCATGAATTAACTTAGGTCACTCAGCTGAGATTTTCCCAGTGGTCTTTTTCATATCTAAGTGTAGTTACTATCTGCAAAACTAAAGCTCCTGTGTGGGCTGACACTGACGTGTGCTACGAGCTGCTCCCAAGATGTGCCAGGAACACGCACGTCATTAATGGAGTGGCTACCACGTTCCCAGACACGGCACCTTTTGCTTGGTCTGGAACACTTTAGATCGCCTGCAAAAGCTGGTTCTGTTTGTTGATTGCTTTAGGTGCCTGGCTGGGCTCCGTGACATTTTTTCCTGCCACCACAGAATCACTGCACAGAACAGACTGCAGGTACCTAATGTATTTTATTGCAGCACGGAGTGTCTCTACCTTGCTGAGCCGTTTCTCCAAGTATTCCTTGGGCAGGTGATGCCTCAGCTTAGCATAGCCTTCATTGACACACTTAACCCGCTGCCTTTCCCTCTCATTCCTCTTCCTGATGAAAGCTGGCCCGTAGGAGTACTCACTTCTGTGGAAACTGGAATGGGGCATTTGGTAGGGAAAGGTACAGGGCTCACTGTAGAAGTTCTCTGTGATTAGATGCTCAGACACAAAAGGAAGGAATGACAAATCTTCGGAGCAAGTGACCTGGTTTTGTGTTTCTGGGTACACGTGGAATGTGACCAGCGGGTCAGCACAGAAAGGCCGGGCCAGTTGTATGCACTGTGTCTCAGTACAGATGAGGTTACAGCAGCTTTTGCCATCCATCAGGTTCTGCATTTAACCTGGAGACACACAGTTACATAAGAGTTTGAATAACTCCTACTGAACAGTAATAAAAACACCTCACGCAGACCTACCAACACTTGGCCTCACTGGCATTTTCCAGAAGAGATTTTGAATGCATTTGTGACATTTCAGAAAGGTGTTAAAAGATTGTAAGATAGAGCGAACAATTTGCCATTTGAAAATACAGAAAGTGTAAGTCAACAACACTGATTAAAATAATTCATAACAGGAAAGGGCAAGCCGTCTCCTTTCACTTCTGATTTTGAAATTAAGAGAATCTACATACTCCACATCGGTCTAGATAGTAATCCACCAAAACTTACATCTCTATAGAATATAAACAAAGCAGGTCAACATCTGAGACATTCTTTCCACCCCCTTCTCCTCCTGAAAAAAATTAAATCTACAATTCCAGTAAAAGACTCCATATTCATACAAAAAAGCCTTCAAAGTCAAATCATTTTTTCTCTCTATTCATTTAATGTCTCATTCACCACACTATCTTAAAGAGATGAAAAACTTGTGCAGAGAATGGATCTCAGTCTAAATTTCATGTCTGTCAGGTATTACATCCACTCAACACATAAAGGTTTAAAAGAAGTTTAGAGAATTTAGAAAGAAGAGAGAATTTCTGCTAAGCCTAACATCTCCTGGGGTCCTCATGCTCCTCCTGCACTCACCTGCAGATTAAACACAGATATGAAATACTAAATACAATCCTATTGATAGAGGACTATGAAATAATCATTTAAAAGAGAAAATGTATGTCCTAGTAATACTAAGAAAGGACTGCACACAGTTCTTGGGGCACTGCTGTAACTCAGACTGGCCTACTAAAACCCCATATTCTTCTCTCTTCAGAGCAGCATTACAACAGGTCTAACTATTTAAATCACTCTTTCATATTTGTTACAAAGATAACCTTGCAGTGGCTTATAGGAAGCTACATTATAATGTCTTCTCAATATCATTATTCAAACAGCTAAATATCAGCATAAGTGCTGATAATGTAATGACTGTCACCTAATAGCTACTTAAAATACACTTGAAATAACTAGTTAATTTTTAAAGAATTACTGTGAGCTCACAGCTTGAAGGCAATACTTGCCTACACAGAATTTATCCAAAAATGGTCTTACTCACCATCCACTTGCACATCAATACATTGCTGTCTAAAGCGCTTAAGTTATATTACATCCTCTAAAAAGGAAAGCACACCTGAACATTCAGCTAGGTTACTAGAAACATCTAGATTCCATACTCACAAAAATCTTGCAAAGCTTCAAATGCTCCCATCACAGCTCCATAACATAAATGGGATCCCCTGATCCCATCACAAGGAGATGGGGATATTGTAATGTTTTCTAATGACTTCAAGTTTATACAGAGAGAATTTTTATTCCGTATGGACCTGTCCTCACAATATATTTTATGAAAATGCCTCTGAGCTTAATGTTGTCTCTTATTCTAGTGCACACAGGTTTCACAACAGAAATCCTATGAGTTAAGAATTCATTTACAGCAGGCTGTTAGACATGAGTTAAAGTCATATGCATCTTAAACAGGTACTTACTTAAACAGGAACACACACATTTCACATTAATATATATGCAAAAAAATAAGAGGTGAATATACACTCATTGTAAAATCAAAACAGTAGCCAGTCACCTTTCCTTTTTCTACTTACACAGGTTATTGTCTAAAAACTTTCTACTGCTGACAACCTAAAAACATGCCTGAGGAAAAAGTCTGCTACACAGCAAGAAAAATTTACAGCAAAACATCACAACAGAGCAAGAAATCAAAACCAACACAACTCCTCCAGAAGAGATACCTGCAGTATTTGTTGCTTAGTACTGATACTTCTGCTGCACAACAGCATTACATGAAACAGTTACCTGCTGCCTTACCACCTGCACAAAGTGCAAAATGTATAAGGAACATTTTCCTCTTAGACCAGAGACTCACCAAGCTTCAGATGGAAGTAAAATCCAAGGAAACAAGACGTGCTATTTTAAGAGTGATGAATACCTAAAAATATCTGAACGATATTAAAAAAAAAAAAATTAATGTTCCATTTTTCTTACATCTTATTAAATAAGAGATCATATTAAACAGGGTTCAGTTCATTAAAGAGCTATGGAAGCATTGCTAGTGAATGGCTGGTAGAAGTGATTTATAAAATCACTGATATTCAGTGAAGATCTTGGTTAGATACAGCAACATGCAAGTCTCTTACCTGAACTGTGTCGCTTGTTCCGCTGAGTCAATGACTGCTGCAATTTATAGTCAATTGACAACATGCAAAGTAGCTTACAGTTAGATCTGCTCATTTCTGGTTGGGCTCTTCCACCCACACCACAGCTATGATGGCAACAAAACTTGGCACCAAGGGCTAGAAATTGTCAAAGTGTTATTGAATACGTCCAGATTACCTGAAAAAGTATGAGGAGCGTACTTTGTTTACTTCCTGTATATATTCTGTTACAGTTTACTAAAGCAGTATTTTCATTTATTGGCATTTCATACTTTAATGCCAAAATATAACAATCATCTAGAATTTAGGTAAATATTCACCATCAAGGCATAAGCAAATTTTCACAGTTTCATTTTGAACACAGAAGAACAGCATTTATTAAGAGGAAACTCGTGATGGATTTGTCTCCATTAGAGGTGAGGACACATTAGTTAGCTTAACACCCTCAAATTTAATCTGCATTCTACTATAATTTTGGGAAATTCCCTCACTGTTAGGAAGTGTAACACCATATAAAAGGTGAATATATGTAAGAAGAGGTAAGATTTGAATACAGGGAACAATCAGTAGCAAGATAAACATTTTGAAGCTTTGCTTAAACTCAGAAACATAGTATAGAGCAATCAGTCTGTATAATCCCATGTATACAGATCATTTTTATACAGTATATAGCTGTCCAATTGTATAGATCCAAAGAAATAGGACACATAACCTCAAAATTCCCACATTTTACAGCATTAGCTCAACACTTTGGATTATCCCACTATTTGGCCCTTCTATCAGTATAACCACACCAAAAAATCCAAAACCAAAACCAGTTTAGCTTAAAAATTTCAGAAGACAGTGAAAGATTAGAAACACTTGATCTACTACCAAGAGAGCTACATACACTCAGTCTTGTCATCTTGAGACTGTCAGACACCAAGGAAACATTCTGCTCCTGCTGCCCTTGTCTGAAGCCACAGTGCTGTTTTTGGCATCCTTGGTTCCACACCAGCTTCGGACCTCATCAAAAAGGCAGCCAGGACTGGTAGACAGGCATGTGCTCAACAAGCAAATTGCATTATTTTTCCCTAGGGCACCCTAAGTACATCAGTGTTGTAGGAGTATCCACTGATCAACATTCCACTCATCAGGGTGGGATGCTGAACACAGTATCTTGAACCAAGGCTTGTTTTTATTTTTTGTATCCTTGTGGGTTTTGTTTGGTTTTAAATTTAAAGCCAAAATCCTGTGCATCCACCAATTAGCCATCTGCTACAAATCCCTCCAAATGAACTCAGCTTTGGAAGACTACAGGACTGACATGAGAAGGAAGCTCTGTATCTGCAAAAGAGCTCAGTCCATGCAGATGTTATGGGACAACTGTGTCTCCACCCCTGATGTGGCAGAGCTATACAGACAGGTACAGTCTGTCCCCTGGGCTGTGGACTAAGCAAGCCAAAACTGCACCCAGAAACATGTAACCATGTACCACTTCCTTCCACACTGGAACTGAAAACTGTAGCAGACAATAATGTACCTTCATATGCACAGCTACATTTGAGTCAGGGATTAAGTTTTTTCAATTAACAATTCAATGAGCCTTTCTTTATCTAATCACTCAACAAGAGCATGTTTCTACCCTGAAGTGTTTTTAGAGGAGTACTTTTATAGATGGGATTTCCATGCAGCATAACGAGGGAGACAAATGATGACAAACTGATAATACAGATCCATTTTTCAAAAATCAGTTTTATCTTTAATTGTTACATTCCAAAGGGGATATATGAAAGTTAGTCATCTAGCAACTGTATACCTCTTACGAGAGATGAGTACAGAGTCACAGATAAAAAAATACACCTAACTCCCAAGATGACAGGTGCTAGAGAAAGTATGTGCCTTACACCATCAATCCAGACAAATGCCGAAAGATTTTTATAATAAATATTTCATCATATACTAACTCCTGAGACTTTACCCATGAAAAGAAAGGGAAAGAATTTTTTTTAAGAGCTATCATACACCTACAATATATTAAGCTACTAAAGCAAAATAGAACAAAATAACACTGTCTTGATGTGCACTGCATTTGAATTTATCTACATCACAGTACTTGAAATATGCAGCTCAAAGAGTCAGTGTCCATTCTGTTTTACTTAAATCTGCAGACATCACTTGCCATACAAGCATCTTGAAGGTACGAGTGCAAGAAACCAAATGATGAATACAGCCAACCAGGATTTCATTCTCTGATACGAAAACTACACTGCAAGACTTCGATTTCCAGTACCTAGCATTAATCAGCAGAAAATCCAAGTATATTTACAAAAGGTCTTTACATAAAGTGATTAGTGAGTTGTAAGTAATTACTGTGTTCCCAGGTACTTTTTAACCACATAAATAGTAGAGAGAAATATATAGTTAAAAACCACCATAAAGTCACAACTGTAAATAATGTACCACAGTGGCAACCCAAGGTATCTTAGGGTTTGTTTTCTTTTCAGTTTTTTTAGTAAAAGCCATTTGAAAACAAAGATTTTAGCTTTTGGTTAACTAATCTTTTAAAACTGATTCCACTCCAGTACATTCCTTCAAAGTTCAAATACTTTTTCTCTTTATTTCTTTTAAATCATTAACGAATCACTCAAGAAAACTCTTCTGAATTGGCAGGATCAGGAAGACATACGTCAGCTCTTTCCACCAGTCCCCTTTACTTCCCTGGAGCTGTTTTACCGAGACACAATTAACTCAGCACAACGTGATGGTCAAAGACAGATTTGCGCTGCTCTTGGACCTGCAGCTTCCAGCGCTGCTGGGCGTATTCCACTTTGTTCAGCACGTTGGCGCGGCTCCGAGAACGAGCCAGCACATCGTGTGCGTTTGCAAAAGGCTGGTGATCCTGCAATGGCAAAAGTCAACAGTTAGACCCCAACAATTCCACAGAGCAATCACATTAGTCTTTTGTGTCCTTACATTCCAAAGGTTTGTTTGGGTTTTTTTGGGGGGGGTTGGTTTTGGTTTTTTTTTAGGATAAACAAGCTGTTTCAACAAGCAGGCAGTAGTAACGACCAAGCAAGTTTTTGAATGGTTAGAACTGTACTTCAATTTCTCATTCACAGGAACTTCCACAGGTTCCCCAAATAGACACACTTCACTGTACTGTCAGTCTATCATCTGCTGTCCAGAGGCACCACAGTGATCATCAGGTTTAGAATCACAGCCTTGCATCCATTAGGAGCTGGTGGGACAGACCCAGGACTGGGAGCCTCCCAGTCATGAATGCACTTCACTTTAAAACTGAATCTACGAGTCAGTTCTCTGCCAGCTCTTGGGCATTTACTGCCAGGCAGTTCAGGATGTTCACACACAGTTTCTATATAAAACCAACACACTCTGATGTTTACCAAACTAAGCCTATTGTACTGAGCTGTCTAAAAGCACAGTGTCAATACAGCTGTTTAAGTGACAGAACTCAACAAAAAACAAGTGCTTGTTTTACATTTACTCTGTCTGTTTCCTGTACAATTTTGTCTGAGCCATAGCATACAGCACAAGTTCACTTAATTCAAGTAGGAACTGCCTAATTTGATATAAGAATTCAGACACAGAAAGGGTCATTCAATTCCTTCCTTTCAAACAAAAAACAAACAAAAAGAAGAGAAAAAAAAAACCACCACAAAAGAAAATAAAAAACCTTCAACCCAAAATTCCCCTAGAAGTGACAATGTAGGGAAAATCCTACAGTGTCAATACGAAGATAGTTGCAACATATCTATATGTAATCCACAAGGAAGTTCAGAAACAGTGGGACATAATCATTGGCCATGTTCACTTTAAAAGGTGTTTCTGTTCAGCAAGGGGGTTATTAAGTTTTCAAAATTAAGCATTTTTCTAGATAATAGTTTTTAACAGCTGTGCTTTCTTTATGTGCCTTGATTTCACAACAAAAATACATGATTGTTACGCAGTGCTGGAGATTAGGAAGGCCAGTAATGAGAGGAACCATGTCAGTAATGGACTATTTCCCTTTTCCTCCCAGACAAGGTTGTTCTGGAACATACTGTCACATTTTGATTTCTAGCTGTAATACTAAGAAATTATTTCTGCATCAGTCACTATTTTACTTCATTACAGCAATTTCTTCTTGAACTTTTGGCACCAACAAACTCAAACTGGAGCAAAAGAAGGTACAACCACTCCTTTTTGCACAGAGCAATCTAAGCAGTAAGCAATTTGCATAAATGTGATCACCAGCAAGACTCAAGATCACTAGCACTTAAGCTGTACTCCTATATACATGCTTACCTCCATTCCTACTGTTTCTTCTTCGTGAAAATAATCTGTGCCTAGGGCTGGGATAACTGAAGCAGTTCCTCCCCTTATTACTTTCTAGCCCAATAAAAAATGAAAGAATGGCTTCACAGAAGTCATCACACAGGTTTTTTTATGTTCTCCCTTCTGGGCAAGCATTTACACTGCCTGGCAAAAAAAAGCTGCTCATCCCAAATAATTTTCTTCAGCTAATCATCCCAATCTTTATGCTCACCACGTACACAAACACTCTGGTGAACTCACCCCAATGTCTTCATCACTTTGTATGAGCTGTGAATGTCCAAGAAGACGTCTCTTCAGTATAGGCTCCACCAGTGTAAGGTACACCATGTACAGAAGAAGTAGGCCCAAAATAGACAGGTATATGATGATTGTTACCTACATAATGCAAGCACAGTTTATGCCAGGATTGTGACATTCTTCCCACAATCTCACAACAAGGTCCAAAAGAAGAGTACACCCAATGTCTCATCTCTGGTAGTGTCACCAGATGACTTAAAACCCACAAAGAGAGGAAAACCAACAAACTACCACCTGGTATTAATAGGGTTTGGGGAAGATGTATTTTAGCTTGAAACAGTTCCTCTTTGTGAGACACTGCTAAAAATCTTTTGCAATCCCTCTTAAAACAATTCAGTGGGGTTACTAATTTGGGGCATCACCCAATGATGTCCATTCTCTAGGACAGATCTGCATTCAAATAGTCACCAAGCAAAATGGGAAGGCAAAACAAAATACCAAACTTCTAAAATAGCAAAGTGTCTGTGTTATCAAAGACCATAAGATACACTTGATCTATTCACCCAGTCCAGGGCTCAGTGACTCCAATAGGATAAGAATTATAATAAAGAACACAGATAACATCTGTTAGAACAAACATGGATGATCTTGCTTTGTTTACCTTGCCGTGTATAAAGAAAATTTATAGTAAGCAAGGTAGATGAGTAATGAGAGGCCCCCTAGAAAAATCAAAAAAACAAAGTCTAAAGCTTAACACTCAGAAGTTTAGCCAGGTGTAAAGCCTAATCTCAAATGTGGAGATCTTCAATAAAGGGTCTCAAGTTCACTTCTTCAGCTATAGTTTGACACTATTGTTACCACTCAAGATAAACTGTGACCAAATACTATGAAAAAAACTTCAACCTTAGGCTGCTTTAGAAAAGCTTTTCCTTTAAAAAGAATACTTCTCTAAAAGACAACAGACATATTGACTAAACAGCTGAAGCATTTACTACATGCCAACAAAATCACATTTACCTTAATTGTGACAGAGCTCCTCTCCTCATACTTGCACTCACAACGTAAGCAGTAGGCTTCTACATCAGGCCCAGGGACAGGCATGGGCTCCACCACGTGAAGACAATCACTGAAGAAAAGACAGAAACTGCCCAGTCAGTTTTGAGCTGGTTTTAGCTTGGCTGTTCTACTCTGATGCAGGAGCTGAAAAGCCACCTTTGCTTAAGTTCAGTTGTTCTAAACTGGAGGTATAACTAAATCCCTACTCCACAATTATTTCACTTAAACAAGAAAGTCAGCTATTGACAAGCTGCTAAAGAAGTTTCAAGAGCTTTCTGTCTCAATACAGTGTTTTCATTTTTCAGTGAAAGTATTAAAGCTGTTAGCAGAACAAGTCCAAGGACGTGAATCCAGCACAAATGCATCATTTGACATTGACATGATGGATAGAAGTAAATTCCAGCTATTAATTCCACTTCTTTCTTCACTATACTCAAAAGAGCCTTATTCTATCCTTCCACTCTCTGAAGGAAGATAAACCTCTCTTTGACATTCATGAACTGAAGTTCTTTTTTGTTGCCCATCACAAGGTACAGGCATTGAAGAAAAAAAAAAAAAGAAAAAAAAAAGTAAGTCAGATAGGTTGTTTCTCTAAGCAACAGGATAGTGAATAAAGACCATTTAGCTTTCAGCAAAAGCACTGTTTGACTTTTTTTGACAATTTGATTACAAAAGTGTGTCAACCTCATGTCAAAAAGTGTGGTTGACAATACTACAGATGCTCTGTACCACAGCACTAAAATCCAGCTGCCATGAGACAACTGCTTCCAACAACAACTTATGTAATTTTGGTCTCTCTGCTGACTCAGGTTGGTTTTTCAGATTTCAAACCCCAGGGTCCCTGCAGACCACTGGCAGAACCAAAATCCTGGTTTGGTTTTATCCTGGTACCTCAGTGTCAGCACAGTCAAAAGCAAGTAATGCATCAAAATGCCTGAAGTGACAGCAGCAGCCTAGAACTCAACACTCCACTGGGCTAAATTACAATGCTGCAAACACACAGCCAGGCACTGTTTTCTCTGCATTTCTTTTTCATAACTACAACTACTGAGTGCCAAGTCACAGCCTCTGGAGGGGAGTGGAAGGTCTGATTTATGTGAAAGCGGAATTACATTCTCCTCTGTGGAAGAGTGGCACCATTCAAGCTGTAAGATCAAACATACATGAGAACTATAATCAGAGCAATTGCTGTTCCTGTGACTGGAAGCTTGCACCAATATGCTGCACAAGTACAGTAGAAATCTTGCACGTAACTTATGTGGAGTAGTAAGCCTGTTACTGAGAATGTACAAAATACTAATGTCAACAGGTTTTTTTTCTCCAGTTCAGTGTTTCAAGCTGCTAGGAAGTGTAAAAGCTATCAGAACCTTAGAATTGTGATCGTATGTTTTCTTGGACAGTGATTCCAGGGCAAGTTTAGAGGAAAACACAGAAAAGGCTGACACTTTTCTAAACGATTTTCCTGCCCATCTGCCTCCACGTTACCAGCCTCTTCCTTGCACACACACTAAGAGCACCAAGAAAGCAGTTCTTCCACGGCAAGCTGGGCTTGTCAGAAGGGCAGTTCCTGCACAGACAGCTTTCACGAGGTCACTCAGCTCATGGACCAGGCATCCTCCCTCCCCCCACTCCATGACACCACTGCAGGCCTGAAGGGTGGGTGTTTGTACTTTGAGCTTTGGAAGCGGGTTATTTAACCCTGTAAACACTTGGGCACCACTCTGCTTCCCCAGCACAGGATGGGATTGCCTGGAACAGTTCCAAGCCTGACTCCAGGAGGGTCAGTGCTTTCAGTGGTGTCAGAGCACCCCAGCCCCACACTGATGTTCACACAACGTGCTGTTTGCCAGCCTGAAGCCAAGGGACACACCATTCCAAGAGAGGGAACTGAAGCATCCAAACAAGAGTATCATGATGCACATAACAGGCTCAACATTAAAAATTAAATTTTCATTTTATGTCTGGACAAGCCAGCAGTAAGTAGCCATTATACTGTACCTAATTCATAAAAGACACTAAAAGCTGATCTGGCTTGTCTCGTGACTAACTGATCAAATACCTAATGGATGGTGCACACCAGCCAGTTCTACTCCATAACTAATCACTTGCACTGATACAGAAGCCAAAGTACAGCACTGAATTTGTTGATTTTATTGCAAATAAACTACCAATCAAGTCCTTTACAAGTGGCAAGAAGACATCCCAAACAAAAGATCGAAGATGCAAAGCATTTCCACATGCTCACTTAAGAAATAGGCTCAACAAAACAAGATTTAAGATAATAATACAGATTTTTGAGATTCTGTATGCAACAGTACCTGCCATCATAAAATTAGTCAAGTCTTCAAAGGTAATTTTTACTTCAATGAGTACTAATATTGATTTAATGGGAAACAGGGTCTGCTATTAAGGCCCACACTAAGCAATAACCACTGAAAAAAAATCCACTTTCATTTGCAGAGTGGGAATTAAAAATAAAATAAGTAACATTGCTACTCTGAAATGCCTGTGGCAGCTGGAATTCTACCAATATGTTTCACTGCTGCAACTTAATCTGTCATAGTAGGACTAATGATGTTAAATAAATAATGTGGGACAAAAATAGTAATTCTGATTGGACAGTGTGTTTTATGTTTATCATTTCAGAATAAAATTTACAGCCTTGTTTCTCACACTTCTTCTGGAAGTAACTTAATAAGTCAAGGCAAAGCTCTGCATATCTCCATAGATATCATAACCAGCAAATCATATCTCTGATTTTACTCCTACAATTCTTTTTGTGGGCCTTCTTAGGGGCATGAATTCTTCATAACCAAGATGCCAACCTGCTGCTACTCGTCAGACTGAAAAATCTTTTATCAATTCTTAATGTAACTGAAGAAGACCTGATACATCAGGAAGTATGTCACGCTTTTATACGCTGACCTAAGAATCTCTGAGCACTTCCAGGAACAACACAACTCTAAAACATGGTGTTTTAATTGATGATTGACACAGGCAACGATACTCCAGGTGAAATTACACACGGGAGCTGTGCCAGTGAAAGAGATGTAATTTCTCCTGGCACCACCATAGGACAGTCACATATAATCACCACAGAACAAGTCTTTAACCAGCAAGGCTTATTATAATTTTGTATGGCACACACACTCACCAGTCTTTCTGTGAAACATTTTTGTTGTAAATATGGCCTGAATGGTCCTTGTAAGGAGGGCAGATGCACTTACACCGGACATCTTCGGAATTCTGTAAAGTAAACAATATGCTTAGAACAAATTATCATCAGTAACCAAGGATACAGAAAACACTCTTCACATAATACATTTAACACATTGCAAATATCTTTGAATAGTCTTACTCAGGATTTCCTACAAGTTTAAGAACAACTCTCCAAAATTACTAATCAAGCAGAGCAATTTGTCAAATAACACTATTACTTGAGATAGAGATGCGTTCTTCTAAAGAAAAATCTGGAATTTAAGCTCATTCTTCTTTTTAAGAAAAAATACACATGAAGTTGCTGATGCTGGTTACTCAACCATTCAGCTTATGAGGACAGCTGCATAACAGACACAGTGACGAGCTCAAAATGAACGAAAGGATACTAAACCCAAAAGGAAGTGGCAAAGAAACCTCTGTGGATAATTCTGTCCTTCGTGCCCACAAGAGAAACAAAGGAAGTATGAACTATTGGTAAAGAACTCCTACACTGAACAATCAAATCAGAGTAACACTAAGTGGGCACAGGTCAGTTGGAACACCTTGACTGCACTATCACAGAATCATAAAATGGTTTGAGTTGGAAAGGACCTTAAAAATCATCTAATTCCAACTCTACTGCATTCATAGGCAAGGACATCTTTCACTAGACCAGGTTGCTCCAACTTGGCCGTGAACAATGCCAGGGATTCTTCTCCGGGCAACCTGACGCCTCACCACCCTCACAATTAGGATTTTTTTTTTTCTAATATCTAATCTAAACCTACTCTCTTTCAGTTTAAAACCACTCCCTCTTGTCCTGTCACTACACACCTTGTAAACTTCTTCTTCAACTTTCCTGTAGGCTCCCTTCAGGTACTGAAAGGCCACACAGTCAGGTCAGCCAGGAGCCTCCTCTTCTCCAGGCCGAACAAGCCCAATTCTCTAAGCCTTTCCTCAAAGGGGAGATGCTCCAGCCCTGTGATCTCCTTTATGGCCTCCTCTGGACTTGCTCCAACAGGTCTGTGTCCTGTGCTGGGGCCTCCAGAGCTGGACACAGCACTCCAGGTGGGGCCCACGAGAGCAGAGTAAATACACACCACACACAAAGTCGCTTCTCATCTCGTCACAGAGAAGCCAAATGGCTGATAATCATTAAACGGGAGAAAACTCAGACACGCAGGTTCTCTGACAATAGGAAGCACTGTTACTATTAGGAGGCACGACGTTCTGTGACAGAGGAGGTAACAGGACCCAGCAGTGGCAGCCGAAGCCAGGTGAGGCCGGGCCGGGCCGGGCAGGGCCAGCCGAGCCCGTGATACCGCGGGGCAACGCGATGGAGCCCGGCCCAGCCCCGGCACCCCCGGCAGCGGCAGCTCCGTCTCCACTTGTAGCTCTGCGTGCGGCGTCCCCGGGCACCGCGTCTGAGCCACATCAATCACTACGAGCTCACGGCCGGCGCAGAACGCGGCACTGGCGCGGCCGGGCTGATGGGCACCGCTTCCCCGGCCGCCCGAAAACACCGGCCCCGGCCTCCCCCGGAGCGGCGACGGGGACGGGAGGGAGGAACGGGACGCGGGAAACGAGCGCCCGGCGGAGGGAGGGAGGGAGGGAGGGAGGGAAAGTCCTGTACAGGCAGCACCGCTGCGACCCGACCCCCACGCCCCGCTCACCTTGGCCTCGGCGCCCAGCCCGGCCAGCGCGGCCAGCGCCAGCAGCGAGCAGAGGCGCGCCCCACAGACCGCCATGTCGGGCCTCGCCGCTCTGTCGCCCCTCTGTCGCCGCTCTGTCACCCCTCTATCGCCCCTCTATCGCCGCTGGGCCCCCGCCGCCCGCCGCCATCACTTCCGCTTTCCGCCGCCCTCACGTGAGGCGCCGTCCGGCCGCGATGGCGGCCCCGCGGGAACGGCGGCGCCGCAGAACGGTTCCGGGGCGCGAGCCGGCCGGCACTAAACTTTTCATGGAATCGTGAAATCATCAAGGTTGGAAGAGATCTTTAAGATAATCCAGTCCAACCGCCAACCCAGCACCGCCCCTGTAGCCCCTGAACCACTAAACCACATCTTTCAGCACCAGATCCAGACGCCCCTTAACAGTCCCGGGGATGGTGACTCTACCACCTCTCTGCGCAACCTATTCCAATGTCTGACCATAGTAACACTGAAATTTTTTTCTAATATCTAATCTGAATCTCCCCTGTCTCAGCTTAAGGCCATTTCCTCTGATCCTCTCATCACAGACACCACTGAAAAGATCAGCCCCCACCTCTCCACAACCTCCTTCCAGGTGGTTGTGGAGAGTGATGAGGTTCCCCCTGAGCCTCCTCTCCTGGAGACTAAACAACCCCACCTGCCTCAGCATGTGTTTTCTAAACCTTCCACGAGCCTTGTTGCCCTTTGCTGGACAAGCTCCAGTATCTCCATGTCCTTTTAAAAGTGAGGGACCCAGAACTGGACACAGGACTTGAGGTGAGGCCTCATCAGTGCTGAGTACAGCAGGCTTGATCACTTCCCTAGCTCTGCTGGACACACTATTCCTGATACATGCCAGGATGTCACTGGGCCACCTGGGCACACTGCTGGCTCTTACTGGGCTGGCTGTCGACCACTACTCCCAAGTCCCTTTCTGCAGAACTCAAGCCATGCCTCCCCCAGCCTGTGGCACTGTGTGGAGCTGTTGTGACCCAAATGCAGGACCTGGCACTGCGCCTTGTTGAACCTCATGCAGTTTGTCCTCAGCCCAACAACCGAGTCTGTCCAGGTCTCTCTGCAAAGCTTTCCTACCCTCCATCAGATCGACACTCCCACCCAACTTGGTGTTGTCTGCAAATCTGCTGAGGGTGCTCTCAATCCCCTCGTCCAGATCATCAATAAAGATGTTAAACAGGACTGGCCCCCAAAACTCACTGGGGAACACCACTGGTGACCAGCCACCAAGTGGACTGAACTCCATCCACCACAACTCTCTGGGCCTGACCATTCAGATAGTTTTTTACCCATCAGAGTACACCCATCCAAATCACAAGCAGGCAATTTTTTCTAGAAGGATGCTGTGTTGAACACTTTACTGAAGTCTACATAGACATATCCACAGCATTTTCCTCATCCTCTAAGTGGGTCACTTTGTCATAGAAGAAGATCAAGTTGGTCAAGCAGGACCTGCCTTTCATAATTCCCTGCTGACTGGGCTTGTTCCCCTGGTTTTCCTGCATGTGCCATGTAATGGCTTTCAGGATGATCTCTTCCATAACCTTGCCTGGAACCAAGGTTAGGCTCACAGGCCTGTAGTTACCCAGATCATGGCTCTATTGAAATGGGTTAGAAGTGATGATTAGTAGGACTCTAAAAGAGGTGTGCGAGTGGCACATTCAGTTTTTCCACATTTGAATGTAGAGTTACATAAATTATATAAATCTTCATGCATTTTATAGACAGATGTTTCTCTGAGAAGATATCCCTTAAATCCAACAATGTTCCCCATTCGTTGCGGGATTGTTGATTATTTCTGCCCAAGGGAGCTATGTTCACCTTCTTGCAGAGGGCAGCCAGCCTTTGTGAGTAGCAGCATTTCCAGCCCTAAGACCTGGCAGATCAAGCAGTCTACAAGTCTTCCCTGCTTGTGTAGGAACCCCAAATCCACCTGATGCTGCCAGAGCTGAATCCAGCCTCTCTCCCTGTCATGGCAACCACTGTCAAGCAAGAGCTTGAACCCAACCTGGGAAACTTCCTGGCCTCATCTCAGCTCCCCTGACACACTTCACAGAGGAGCAGCATCCTGTGTGACTCAGCCCATTTTTTGCCTCTCCTCCTTTTCATACTTTGTGTCTTTCTTATAGCCAGTCCAGTACCTGAAGGGAGCCTACAAGAAAAATGGAGAGAGACTGTTTACCAGAGTGGGTACTGACAGGACAAGGGGAAAGGGCTTCAAACTGATAGAGGGTAGGTTTAGATTAGATATTAGGAAGAAATTCTTTACTGTGAGGATGGTGAGGCACCGGCACATGTTGCCCAGAGAAGCTGCAGATGCCTCATTCCTGACAGTGTTCAAGGCCAGGTTGGATGGAGCTCTGAGCAACCTGGTGTGGTGAAAGAAGTCACTGATCATGGTAGGGGCATTGGAACCGGGATGATCTTTAAGGTCCCTTCCAACCAAAACCATTCTATGATTCTGTGATTTTCTGTCTAAACTGCTAAGTAGCAAAACTGTACATTGCCAAAAGCTGCTCTGTTTCCCCCTCCTTCCCCAGCCCCCAATTACTGGCTGTAATTTCATAATCCTTTACATACAGTATACTTTTCAATCGTGCTGTTCACTTCATTTTAATACGAGTTGTGTAATACCGACAGCACATCAGGCATCTCGGCGAAGGCACTGGAGTTACTATGGAAACGCAAAACACTTTTATTTAAAATTCAGGGAAATTTGCCAGCAGACTATAATGAGCGTACATCAGGTTTCAGCCTTAGCCAAACAATTTGTCTATTTAATGACTGTATCTGCAGTGAAAGTGTTTTGAAGCGTGAAGGTGGCTCTGTGTCTTCCCCACCACCCACAGTCACAGTCTACGACAGGCAAATTGACTGCTGAGTTGAAAAACATGCTGAATCTTTAGAAAAACACGGATCACATTTTGAGCTGGAATAAATAATAAGCAGTTTCAGAGGCATCACTGCATTTGGAAGAGTTCCATGTAGGAAAAGACAGCCTGATAAACTAATTTTTTAATATATTCAAAGAGTTCTGATATGCAGGTAATAAATGCACTTTTATTTAGATGGCTGGAACTGCCTTTAGGACCTTCAAGCCCAGTGTGGGAGCTTTCTCAAATCCAGGGACACCAAGAAAATAAACGGGAACTTGTAAGCCACAGGCTCTTGGTGCTGCAGGAGATTAATTCTAGAAGACGAGTCCATTCTTCCCCCAGAAAACAATAAGCAGTGATTTAGTAAGCTAAACTGCTGGATGAATTATTAAGAAAAGAGTAATGGAAGTTCCTATCTTAACATTTAGATTTTTTTCAGGTTTTCTTTAAAATTGATTTGTCAGCTCATCAATATCAGAAGCAATATTGTTAAAGTATAGTTAAAAAAAAAAGGGAAAAGACAGCTAAAAAATGTAAATGAAAGGTGATTTTAAGAAAATTATTAAATGATTGCCCTGACCATAACTGCTTTTCAGCTAGCTAATCTCCCAGAAGGGTTGAGGATGGAGCTTCATCTTCAAGAGAGCTCTCTTTGGATTATTGGTGGAGTCTGAGCTTTAGGGGTGTGCTAACTCTGTCCTTACTGGACCAACTCTCTTCAAGTTAACGGAGCTCTCACATCTAATTTGCTTTTTAAAAATAACACAGGCTGTGCTTTAATAACAAGATTTGTTTTGAGAGTTGCTGGCCTCTCTAAGCTAAACCTTGTGCTTTGCTGTCAGTGCACTGTGTTGAATTAGAATTTTTACAATTTTGTTGTTGCTCTCATATTTGTCTCCATCATCAGTACTCACCCACTGAGCCCCCCCAGGAGCTGCTGGCAGTGCCTTTTATCATTCAAAGCCTCTCCCTCTGAGACTCTAGGGAGGGTGAAGTCCTGGTGCCACCCTGGCCATAGAGGGGGTGAGCCCTTGAGGGGTGCAGTGAATCCCCCTGGGCTGCTGGGACACAGCCTGAGCCAGGCTTTTGGGAGCATGAATCAAGACTGTGCAACGAAGACACAGCACAGGCAGTGCATCCCTAGGCCTTGGGTAGGGGAGCTGTTCCAGGGGTGTATTTTCCTGCTCAGTCATCTTATAAAAATAGCTTTTAAAAAGCTTTGTATTTCCACACATGCAGGGTGAGCTTCTGCACTTCCTGTTGCAGGAGCCTTCCCAAAGTTATATTGTCTCTGTAGCCAGCAGTGCACTAAGCTGTGTCTCTGCTCTTCCTTACTGTGCTGCGCTGACTCATATGTGAATATGGGTATTTTAGAACCTTTTCCGTGAAAAGTACCTTTATGCACTGAGTGGTAATTACATTGGACTCCACTGTGCTGTTTTAAACAATTAGTAGGGTTGCTTCACACGCTGCAGCTGAACAGACCTTCACTGTCACAGAGTGAATGTTCCTCAGGGCAGGTAGGGATAGACAGTATTTACCATAACTTAAATCATCTGCATTATGATTATTTTTTACTAATGCAAATTACCATCTTTTTATGTCAGTTCAGCCTATTCACAATCAGAACTTGCCTGCATTCCTTCTTTTTCCCAGCTGAGAAAATCTGTTGATTATCAACACTGATGTAAAAGAAAAATCTGAGGGGATTATATAAATAAGTGATTGAATCAGCACTTCTGCAGTCATTGCCAACATGAAAGCCATGTGACATTTGCACAGAAGAAAAACAAAGTAAATGCAGATTATTTTTTGTCTATTCCCTATGTTCAGTTTAAAAATTAAAATTATGGCAGCCCTTACTTAGCAAAGAAACGTGGGAAGCAATTAATTACAACATCAATTTCTCTAAGCTAATGAGAAATCCACCTTTCAGCAGATGGATCACCAGCATCTGTTTGAATATGTTCTGTTACTGGTACTGCATCCCTCAAAGTAAACAGCACAGTTTTATCTCACGAGCTTCTCTTTTGGGACAAAACCCCAGTGGGTTGGTTCAGGTCTATCTGTTATTCTGGCCTTGTGGTCTTTGGTCTCTGGAGATCACAAAGAGAAATCGATGCCAGCGAGGTGGATGGGGTACCAGGTTTACAGTAAAAGCCAGCTCTCCAAATATAGTTCATCTCAGAGAGCCATTACATTACAGTAATGCAATGTAATAGCTCGTGGCTTCCTTCCATAACCGAGGCATTATTTTGCAATCTGCCGTTGGGAGTTACGTAAAGCCTTTCACAGCAGAAATGCATGCATATGGAAAGGACAAGCTAGGCAAACTGTTCACCTCTGTATTTCTATATTCGTATTGATATTTATGATATGAAGCAAATGGAGGGAAGTGCTGAAAGAGCTCTGCATTTATTTTATCTTTCTGTCTCAGTGAATCCACTCTTGACTTTTCTGCGGGCTGTAAGAGTTCAAGGTCCCTCCCTGCTAATGCAAGGTCAGTCAGTACTCTGGCACTGGAGCAGCTGACTCCCCATACTGCATACATGGGGAACTTACCATGTTTTGCTTGTGGTTTCAATTAATGACATATGTCATGCTCTTATCAGTGCAATTTCTGGTGCATGTCCCTTCCTTCAGTGAAGGAGACACACTGCAAATACAAGGAACAGCAGCTTGTAGGTGAGAAGGGGGCTTCATCTCTTTTAATATGATCTGAAATTCACAGCTCTGGCTTCATCCCTTGCAGCATCAAGAACAGCTTCTGCATTTGTTTGTTTAATCCAAATGTATTAATAGCCTCTGCCAGCACTGACCCAGCAGGACCTCAGACACCCTGCATGCATCGCCCTTGGGAGAGACAAGGTTGGTGCTGCTCCACACACTTTGTCTTGTACTCCCTGTTCTTCTTCCCCAGAGAGCTTTTGCCAGAGGTGCAGAGGCACCCATGCCCAAAAAGCAACCATAGTTTCTTTCCCATACTGTAATAAATCTGTGCTGCCTGATTTCTTTAAAGGGATCAGCACTAAAAGTGAAGTCACTATGAATCTAGAACATTCTCTAACCAGTGCCAGCCATTTCATTCCAATCTTTGCTGAAGCCTGCATGGAAATACCACAGGCAGTGAGAGATATATTAAAGGCAAGGTAAGATTATGTTTGTGATACAACACCAGGCCTCTTTGTGGTAAACTTTATCATCACTTTTCTCAAACTTGTTGCTATAGGTTAGCAGAGGGGATAAAGCAGAGGGGCTTTAATCAACAACCTCAACAAGAAAACTGAGAAGCCCTCCATGCATTGGCTCCATTCTCTTCCTTTGCCTGCTATTTTGGTCACTTTTCCAAAGCACACATCAAGGTCCTGGATGGATGTGGGCCCCTCATTCACACTTCAGTGTCAATAGGAAATGAGGAGTGTACACTCAGCATCTCGCTGGCCTGGGCAGCAATGCAGTTACACTGCAGATGCCTGCTTTAATTAGGAGATCTTTGCCAGCAGACCTGGGAAAGACAAAATGAAAGCTTGGAGGCAATGAACTGCATTTTATTCTTTTAACCTTTCTTCAGTTAGCATTTTCAATCTTTCTCAGATTTTGGCTTACTTATTACATTTGATTCTACTTCCACTGGTCTCTGTGTAACATTAGCAATATTCTTTTTCTTTTAGATACTTCATCTCTTGTAATTGCAAGAGCAGGAATCTCTGTATTCTTATTTATCCAGGAAATCATTCATAACCATTGCTTGTCCCTAGCAACCACAGCATCACACAAGGTATTTCTTATAAAGAAATTCCAATAATTCCACATACACAGACCTGCACAGAGAAGGTAAGTTGCATTCAAAGACAGCATTGTGCAAAGTGAGTCAGATACTTCAGATGACCACAAATATTGACACAATGGCAGTATTTTGTATTCTGAACTTGTACACCATGGTGATGTACACACTGACCAGAATCAACCCTTTGCTGCCCTTAACCATTACAGTTGTCAAATTCATAGGCAACTAAAATGTGCACAAACACTGAAAATCAAGGGAAATCATCTAAGTAAACACAGGCCTAAGTTACTGCTTTCTAAAGTGAACTCATTTTGGAGGGATCTTAGCAGAAACTGTGGTTCCACGAGGTATTTTTAATGTCAGTCTTTCCACACTGATGTCTGTGCCTTGGTGCTCACTCGGGTGGTGTGAAGTCATGCTTCATTCAGATCAGAGGGAGTGACATCACTTTTACATAAAGGGAGATTCTGGCCTTTGTGCTTCATTCAGATTAAATCTCTACTAGGGACAATCTAAGAGCTGGCTCTCCTAGCACTGCTAACGGCATCGATTTTATGCCGCCGCACCGCCAGAGTTTGTGCGGAGGATACGGAGCGGCGGATGCCCTACTTGCTCTGTTCCCATGACAACACCCTGCAAAGCAGCTCCCTACGAGCTTCCCCCTGACTGCCTCATCGCGTCTGACAGCGTGCCCAGGCTCCGACTTTCAACCCAGACAACGCCTCTTCCTTCAATTAACGAAGAGCATTTTACAAAGAGAAAAGGTCTATTTGAAATAGTGATGTTTTGATCCTCAGAGCAGAGGCATTAAGCTCTCCATCACCCAAACATAGAGAGAATGGCTGAGTTTGATTTGCCATTTACACTGCACTCTGCTGTGTGGTAATTTAATCAGGAATGACTTTTGGTTTTGCTGCAGGGACTATATTTTTTTCGTTGGTGCTGTTTCTCCATGTATGCTGAAGTGAATTAATGTCTAACAGCACTTCAGGTAACCCCTGATTTCATGCAGTAGATGGCAAGGAGTTGCTCAGACTAATATTCTGGAGAGAAAGGTCTGCTTTTGTTGTGGGGAACCTTGTCCTGCCAATCCTCCTAAAGTTGTGTGCCTCCTGGCACTGCAAGAGTGAAGCCTTGGGCCAAATGCAGACCGGTCAAGCCAGCAGCTGTCCACACAGAAGTCTTTGGAGCTGATGCTTTTGGCTGCAGAGCTGAAGAATGTGTAGCATAAAGATGAGATCAGGGCACGGAAGCTGAGGGGCAGCAGAGGGAACAGGGATAAGTTTTCCTGCCTTGCCAGTCCAGTATAGTGCTATAGTAAGGCAAAGGGTGATACTGTTCTTTTTAAGTTAAAAAATACTTTTAAACATTATGGATTCTAAGTGTGCTTTGCTTTTCATATGTAGACTGAGAGCTGACAAGTTTATACCCTTTCTGACACGTGAACAACTCTGGGGCTGGCAAGTGCTGTGCCCTGGCATGGCCATGGCCATAGCAAGGACAGGTTTCTGAGGTGTGAACAACAGGCTAACTTACCACCTGTTGTGTCCTGGAGCAGCAAGTACCTGTAAGAGGGACACCATGGCGTCTGTGAGCCAGACCCTGTGTGCCCTTGGTCTGACTGCAGTGCTCTGAGCACCCCTTGCCTTGTGCCTCTGTGTCTGACCTGAAAGGCTTGCATGACTCAGCTCTGGAGCTGCATTCACCCTCACAGAGCTCAGCATGAGGTGTTCCCCGCACTGTACCAGAGGATGCTGACAGGCCCACGGGTGACAGCACATAACCCTTCCTGGGCTTTTGCCTCACTGGTAGCAACTGATTTCAGTGTGCCCTGGCTGCTGAGTTTTTTAGAACTGCAAAGACTTGGTACAAAATCCACTGCAAAAGCTCATTGCCCCCATAGACAGAAAACATTCTGTAGTTTGTGAGCTCAGGGTATCCACCGGAAGGCTGTTTGTCCTGCTTCTTGGTGACCACAACATGCGTATTTTGATTCAGTCCACTATTTAGTGTTGTCCAGCTCAAGCATTTCTGTGACCCCAGTATCAGCCTACACAGTATCTCAATTACTGGCTAATCTGCTATTCCATTTTATTTGATCTGAGCCTTAAAGACCAAATCACATGTACTGCAAATTACTCAGTGTCCATCCTTCACTTGGACGGCTTCAAGCAGGTGCTGAGGAACAATTAGATCACTGTCTATAGAAGCTGCTATTTAACTGAGAAAGAAAAGACAACTCTAAATAAGACAGATGCAGAGAGAGCTCAAAGCTTGCTCATACTGATAATGAAAATTAATCAAACATCATTAGCAGTCTCCAGAGAGTTCAGTACATCATGTGCTTCAGAGATGTGCTTCTGGTTATTCTCTGCCTGACGAGAGCACCCACTTCTTTCAGCTCAAGGGCAGAAAGGAGATTTACTGCATCAATTAAAAGATCAAAATTTGAAGCCTTTTTGAAATAGAGTGAAGTGGCTTTCTTTGAAAGCAGTTTGGGCCAGCCTGAAGTTTAGTGGTGCTGAGCAGCCATGATCTCTGGGGAGGTCAATAAATACATGCAAGTTATTCTACTAAATACATAACCTTGATTTTCTTCCCATAGAGTGGTACTTACCTGGAGACAGTCCATTCTGAGCAGTGCTCCCTGGGAGACTGCTTCTACACAGCTTAAATGCAACTGTGATGGGCTCTCAGGGAAGCAGCATGTTCCACGAAGGAGAACTGTGGGGACAGTAGATAATTAACACCAGTCTCCTATGGATTATCTTTGCACACAATTCTACTTATGTCCTCATGTCCTTCCTTTTGCCATCTCTCCTGTCTTCTTCACTTGCCAAGTTGCCCTAACTTTCACTCACCAGCATCAAGACCTGGACACTGAGTCCATTCTGTTTGTATCGTGTTTAATATACTGGACCACTTATTAGAGCTTCTGGGCTTTGCAAGTGAGTGTTTTGGTTGAGTTTTGTGTTTGTGTCTTTTGGGTCTCTTTGTTTACCCACCACCAATGCTTATGTTTATAGCTTGGTACTGTGGGTATGGTGGGGAAAGTGAATAACTGGCCTTGCTAGTGGAAAATGCATCAATTCAGGCTTAAAAATCAAGAGAATAAAATCTAAAAGAGTAAAAGAAATTCAAGGTTTCTGTTTGCACATGAGCACACAGTTGTGCAGACCTTCAGCACTCCTACAACCAGTCATGGCTGGTGCACATTATCCCTTCATCCTGTCATGCAGAGTCCTGAGACCTTCCCTCCTGAAGGTGGGTTCCGGGGATATCCCACTGACCTCACTGCAGTCACAGTGCCAAGGTTGGGGCTTCGCCTTTGCTGTGCCTGGCTCCTATTGCATTAGTTACCTGTGACCCTCAGGAAAAAACAAAACATATTTTTCCCTTAAAGCAATAAGAGGTGCATCTGTATCACCTTAACTTGATTTGGGACGGTGGAGAGCGGAAGTGCAGGGAGAGCAACTGATGTGAGCTCATTGTCATCAGTGTCTTCTAATACAATTTTTGAATGAGAGTATCCTATTAACTTCCTTTGTACAGACTGCAGTGATTCATTATGTTAGAGCTTTCTTCAAGAAGGTTTTTTTCAGCTGCCGCTGTGCTCAGATGATCTCTGGATGGCTACAGGTGAACCCCTTTTTCCTTCTTTACAATAATTACGTAAATAGTACGTTAATTCCCAGTAGCACATTGTCAAATGCTCTCCTAAGGGCAGGAAATGCTCCCTGGAGTGGAAAATGTTCTTTGCAGGAGAGGGAGGACTTTGCTGAGAGTTAAATAACACCCAAATCTTATGAGCATAAAGTCAGCACCCCTTGCTGAAACAAGCTTAAGCATTCCCTCTTCAGCTGCACCTCCCACCAGCTGGAGAGAGCGCTGCCCCATTGTGCCACACAATCCTGAAGCACATGCATAGCACAAGCAAACAGGACTTTGGGGCTTCTGTGGTGGGACAGGTTGGTGATTAGTGTGCCCTGCACACCTGCAGCAGCAAGGACAAGAGCTTTTTACCTGCCTCATCCTGCCCATGTGTCTGGGCTGTCCATCCCCTCAGCCTGCAAACCATAACCATTGTATGCTCAGAGAGCAAATTATTTGGCAAGGCCTTGGTACCAGAGGAAAAGATAAACTCCTTACCTACATAGTCTCCTTCTCCTCATAAGAATGACCTTTTCAGAGCTCCTCTCTATGATGATCAGAAACAACAGCATCTCTGCTATTAAATTGTTTTCTGTAGCAAGCCCCTCTAGGAGCCTGTCCCGCTTGGCACTTTATAGCTGTTAAACCATTGACCAGGACCATAAGAGAGATGTCCCCACTGAGACATTACTCAGTCCTTACAGATAAACCACACCTGAGATCCTCACTTTACTCATTACTTAATTGGAAGTCACTGAGCAGGACATTGGAAGATGGCTCATGACCTTAATATCACAGCATACAAAGCAGCAGGAGGAAAGAGATGGTTGGCAGAAGTTTTCTTGCAACAAAACATGGTCTCAGTTGGAGAAAATTTACCCAGGAGAATGCTAAGCTGTAAATGCCAAGTTAATTAGTCCTCATGCATAATTTCTTCTTAAAAATACACTGTCTTCTCCTTCTGGAGGAACTAGAGCCCATTTCCCCTTCTGTTAGCCTTAAAAGTCAATCTGAAAAATGTCATTGAAGCTTAAACCAAAAAGCATCATGATGCTTTTAGTAGAGAAGCTTTCTGTGAGTGGGAGCTTAAAATCCCAAGATTTCCTCTCTAAACCTGCCAAACAAAAGGCCAAACAGCCTTCCCAGGGCACCACCCACAGCAGACCCATTTCACTGGATTCTCAGATGACTGCACTGTTGAGGCTCAGTTTCCCTGTTACACTAGCTCCAAGACACATTTTGCCCAATTATGGGGTTTCTCCTTCTCTGGCAGGCACTCAAAAAGGCTGGTGGCAAAGCTCTGACCATTTTTCATATATCCTGGTCTCCACTGACCTGGATAAAACCAGGTCATTGGGCTGCAATGCACTCGTGCTGGGCTTTGTCCTCCAGCCAGGGATTTTGAGGCGGTTTTTTGATTTATGATCCAGGAAAGACCAGTGATCAACTCCCAATTACGTTTTTATTTTCAAATTAATAGCCAGTTCTGTCTGCTGTTGCACAGTTTCTCCTTGCCCTTGTTTTCCATGACTCAGTATGTTTTGCATTTATCAAGCGCCTGATCACTTGCCTTGCTCTGTTTGATCTGTTTGTGGAGGAAGAGAGTACTGGGCTTTATAGCAACACTTTAAAATATGTTGGTTTCTCATTGGGGTCACAGGTCTTAATATTGCTCCTTTCCTTAAGCAGTATTTTTCAACGTTGCCTTTGCCAGCACTGCCACTCAGGTGCTTCCCAGCTGGCAACACCTGGAAAATGAGATGTCCAGCTGTAGTCTCCTGGGTTGCAGTGGTAGTTGGCCCTGCCTACCATTTCCTTCCAGCAGAGAGAGTTTTTAGGTGGCTGGGTCCATGTCTTCCACCCTAGTCTTCCTGGCAGTCCTCTCTTAGTGCTTCATCCCTTGGGAGGAGTATTTGCTGCCTTTGTTCTGCCACCAAGCTGGGGCACCAGCTTTCTGCAGCCCCAGTGTCACCCGTGGGGCTGCTGCCTGGCAAGAGGACAGGGACACTGTAGCCTGCTGTGCCCCAGCACGGTCCCCACAGCTCCAGCCCAGCCAAGCACAAACAGCAATGTGGCACTGCCAGGTACCACAGCACGGGGCACAGAGCCTGTGCAGGCTGTGCCAGCCCCACAGGCAGAGCACCCCCTGGAGGCACCTCCAAGAGTTCTGTAGTTCACCTACAGTAGCGGAGTCTGTATTCCATTGCAGGGAGGAGGCTGTTTCTCCTGGTCTTTGAGAAAGAGAGGTGGGAGGAGGTGAGCAGTAAATCCAGGGGGGACAGGTGGACAGCAGATGCAAGACATATGGGGCTAAAAAGGCACTAAGAGCTCCCCACCTTCTGCAGGTACCCCACCTGGGCTGTTTTACATTTAATGGGCACACAGCTTTGCATCACTTTCCCTGGTGTGAGTCAGAAGCTTTTCTGGAGTCCAGTCATGTCTCACAGTGCGGGCAGCCACGAGCCCCAAGCATCGATCTTACTGCACTAAAAAAAAAAGGGAGAAAGTCCCTGCAGCACATCCCCCCCATCCCAAGCTAGTTCTCCTGCTGCCGTGGCTTCCTGTCGTTCCTAAACTCCTGGTATTTTTAGGTTGTTGACTGTCTTCACACCCACTTCGAGAGTGATAAAATCTCATCCTGGGGAAGTGGTGGCAGCACCACTCTAGTAACAAAATCATTAAATCAACTGCCTTTTCAGCAATGCCATCTCTGGTGAAATGTCACCGACACCTACAGTGTCATCTCCAGAGACTGTAGCCTTTCATCAGCCATGTGGTTGTTAACAGAGGAGGAAAAGGAGGAGAATAACAACTGGCTGAGCTATCCCAGCAGTGCACAGCCCATGAAAAAGGGAGAAAAGAGAAAACTCACCTTAGGAAAAGGAGCAGACTTTCAATTGATAGAAACCTGATACTTCACCTCCATTTATTAAGTGAGCAGGTGATAAAGCAATACAGACCTCAGCTGATGTTTGCCCCATAAAATAAACCCAGCAATACAGAGCCCTAAAGCATATGTTTATATCAAAATAAGTCATCTATCTGAGACATTCAAATCAGATTTGTTTTCACAACATGTTGAGCATTACGTTATCATCAGTAATAGAAAAGCCCACAAAAAGGACCTCCCCAGAGAACTATTAGATAACAGATTACCCCAGAGGTAACTGAGAAGAGATGACCCAGCAGGTCTCACTTAATCAGCTGCTTCACTGGTAGAGGTGATGAAAAAATGTTGGTGGATCTCTGCAGGACACAAAGCGCGTGTGAATAATCACTGTAGGGCTACTCCTGGCAATGGCCTCTGGCTTTCCACTTGGATCAGCAGCAACTGCAACTGCAGAGTGGCCAGCCCAGAACAAGTTACAATGGCTGGTCAGCTTCATAGCTGTTTGGACCGACGTGGTGCAAGGTGGTGGGGTCATGAGAAGAGCCCTACACTGCAGCCCCAGAGTGCTCCTCCTCTGCTACTGCCTGCCCACGTGCCCTCAGGTGCATCGCTTTGCAATGAAGCATAGACACAAATTGGGAGCCTGACAGCCACTCTCCACCAGATCTCCAGGTCTCTAAAATTTTCAGCAAGTGCTGATGTCTTACTCACGTGGGCCATCTTCATTGCAGGAGCCCCACCATCAAGATCCTGCATGTTCCACCGGCTTTTGAAGCTCTGGTGGACCCACCAAGGCTTTAATGTCATCTTCTTTGCAGGCTTTGTCTCTGCTTTACACATTACCAAAATGAGGGCAAGACATTGGAGGGGGAAAAGGTGTTTTGTCCCACCACACTTTGCTGACCACATGAGCACAAGGGACAGTCTGGGGAGCCCTTTGGCCAAGGAGCAGCTGGCTCACTTTTCCTGAGGCTGCCTGGGGATGGGGGTTGTGCTTACCTTCACCTGCAAGAAGTTTGTGTGCAGCATGACAATGTTAATCAGCTGGGGCATAAATCATTCAACAAAGCCCACTGCCACCCCAGGAGCTTCTCGTAACATCCTCTCACAGCTGTCTTTTTATCTCCCAAGTCCTTCCTATCCCAGATGGTTTCAGTCACTGCTCTCTTCTCTGCCTCCAGCCACCTGCCAAGAGGCAGCAGGTCCCTCGGTTACAAGGCCAAGCCCGGGCTTCCTGTAAACCCATGTCATGGAGAGGTTGCCAAAGGTGCATAGACACACACCTGTGCTGGAGATAAGCAGGATCAAGCACTGAGGGCTTGCTGAGCTAGTCTGTAGCACTCAGCTGCTTTACTTCTGCGGCCATGCAAGTTCTTATGTAGATACAGAGATCTGATGTTACTTCCCGTAGTCTGTAATCCCTATGGACTGAGGTAGCACCTGTCTCCTATAGCAGCTGACCTGTCTTACAGAGCATCCTGTTCACAGGAGCCACCTCTGAAAGGCCTCCAGCACCAGAGCTAGTTCTGCTCTTCACAGAATGAATGGAATTTTGCCTATTGATTCCTCATTTGCATGTGCCAGGACTCTGCTCTCTAGCATCAGGAATAGTCTGAGTGAGTCTAGAAACCTGTAGCAGCTCCTGGAAGCACAAGATGTTATTTTTTGCCTATACATTCATCCTCCTCATTTTTTCCTCCTCTTTATTGCTGGAGCCTGGTTTCTTTCCATGCTCAGAGAAAGGCAGCCCAGCACTGAGGAGAGCCACTTTTACTGGGCTTGGAGTGTTCCTGCTCCACCAAAGGTTTTTGCTGTGGGACTTTGAGTGGGTGAAAGGATAATTTCTCACTGGTAATTCAGAGCTCAACTACTGCTGAAGCAGCCTAAAGCCCACCCAGGCAGGGACAGCAAGTCCCTGAATTCACATTCAAACTTTTGGGGAAGACCCTGATCTCAGGCTTCTACACTTCTCTCTGTGGTCACACAGCTATTGCACACGTGCCTCACCTTACCACGGCTTTTGTTCTGGCCACTTTCTTTTCCCAGTTTTCCAGAGTTTACAAAGGGCCTTCCTATTTGCCTGCACTGGCTGGCATTGCCCCAGCAAGCTACAGCCAAGCACAGCATAAACACTCAGCTGTCTCACACCTTCTTTGGGAGGGAGACAAATGGCAACAGAAGGATGAGATTTCAAGCACTCAGTTTTACCCCAAATGCCTTGTGCACTGCTTCTCTTCTTTGGTCTGATGGAAATTCCCAACAGCATTTCTAAAAACAGTTCAGAACCCCATCAGACTAAAGAGTGAGATTAACCGCTGTTCTCAACAGAGAAGCACACTGAAAATAAAAAATTAAAAAAAAAAAATTAAAAAAAAAAAAAAAAGCATATCCAGGGAACAAGCAAATAAACCGCAATATCAGTGTAACTTTATTTAGATTTAATTTGACATTTAGCACAGTAATAAGCACAGAAAGAAAAAAGTACCAAAATACCAAACTCATAGCATATAAAATACTGAAATATATTTCATATTTAGTGAAATATTTCTACTACACATCAGTAGAACTGACCTGGACAGCCCAATCCTGTAAATACATACATATATATATATATATAGCTGTGTTGTATAAAATATTGTATGTAGAGAAAGCACTGAAACTTATCACCAAAATAGAAAATAGCTCAAAATACAGATAGTTCAGATTTGCTAAACATACCCAATATCGAAAAGAGGTTCAAACCCACTGCAGGAGATAAAGCTCCAGCTCCGATGCCCTGGCAGGTGAGCGGGCACAGACTGGCTGAAGCTGGCAGGAGCCTGGCTGGTGGGAGGGGCTCCAGATCCGAGCCGATGGCCATGAGGTGACAAGAGTTATTGGTCCTCACCCACGACTGTCAAGACACTTCCAAAGTGGGAATGCCAGCGACGCTGGCAGTACTTGCGGCTGGGATGCCTGGGCACGTGGTGCATCCGAGGATGCAGGGAGGTTTAGGGGCAGGAGCAGCTTGGATCCTGCAGGAGTCCCCCCAGCCTAGCCAAGCTGTCCTGCAGCTGTGCCCGCCAGGCCAAGGGGCTCTCGCTAAGGAGCAGCTGCCGGAGCAGCGCCCTCGCTCCTGCGGCACAGCGGGACCGGCCGTCAGTGGATGCACATCACCACAAGCATATTATTCCGAATTTTAAAGGTGCCCCTTCAGCAGATGACAATGATTGATCATTAGCTTTTAAAAATCTAGAAAGCTGTTTTTGTGAGAAGCCAGCCCCCGCCCCCCCCGCCCCAAACACCACCATAGGTTTGCTCTGGCCAGCGAGCGACACGGGGAGTAACAACCCTGCTGCGACAGGACAGGAACACCAAATGAAACACTTGGCTCGGCAAAAACTCCCACCTCGCCCTGAGGGTAATCCAGGTTAGTGTCGTACCTAAGATCCCAGGCAATTTGTAGATACATATAAAAAATATGGCATTTCTGGCAGCATCACTGCAGTCCAACAGGGGGTGATAACCCACACTAGTGCATAGCCTGGTTGCTGTGGGGGCTTCAGGCTGGGTGCTGGGCAGGCAGAGGCACCAGTCCTGGTGGCAGGGGAGAACCAAGGGCACGTTGGGGCCATTTTGGTCCTGATGTACCGTTGAGGCTCTGTATCTACTGCTTTCCAGACAACATACTTTTGTGCTTGTTTGTTGCTTTTTCACTCAATGAAATGACTAATTTTCTTGACTACCCCCACAGGAAGACAGCCAAGACTTGCCTGGAGGATCCCTCCTCAGTGGGTTTTGAGCCCTGTGCCAACCCCACAGTGAGCCGGGGGCTGTGGAAGATCACCCTGGGAGCCCTCCCAAACCCTTTTTCTGTGCTCCTGCCACACCACTGCAGAGAGCTCTCTAACCCATTATTAATTCTGCAATTGCTCTTTCTCATCAAGCCAGCAGTTGCATCCTTAATTACATGGCAACAATACTATGCTAACAGGATGAGCTATAATTCCTAGGTGGTATTAACTTTGTTATTTTGCTCTGAGTAACTTCCTGGTAATGGCCATTTGAATGTGGCAATATCAATTAAGTGAATATAAATGCTTAGTTCCTGGAAAAATCATTAATAAAAATCTCATTTGGATAGCCTCTAATGACAGCTAAATATAATTACTCATACGAGGCCACTATAAAAAGTATTTTTCTCATCAGAAGAAATTCATAAGGTTTTCCCAACTGTTTGTAATAAAGAGGACACATTATAGAAAAGTCCAGAAAATAAGCACACATTTGTTTCTCAAAAACCATAGATAAACATGACAATATCTCTAAATTACTGGCTACAAACAGGATTTCATTTAGCTCTACTCAAGCTGTAGCCTAGTATAAATGTTTTCAAAGCGGCGCGCTGCTGCTTCATCTGGAACAGCTGCACAGGATTTCTTTGATGTCAAGCTCTTGTGTGTGGAGGGTGTTTCAGTTTCTCTTTATGCCTCCAAACTGCTGGAACAGGAGGGAAAAGACACTCAATAAAATAGGCATTTTTCAGGAAAAAAAAAAAAGGCAGCATAATTTGTCCTTGAATGCAGTACTAAGAAATAATTTATCACTGCAGTGGCGACAGAACTTGACTGCGTCTCTCGCATGTCTGTTTCAAAGGAGACAGGGAAAATACCTAGTGGTTTCGGATGGTTCCCCCACAGTGCTGTCCCTGGAATTCCCTGGGATCACACACTGCCAGCACTCCTGGCCATCCGCTGTCCTGGGTGGCCACGAGTGCTGGCAGTGTGTGATCACACACCGGCGTGGTGCACGGGTGCTCTCATCCTGACTCCCTGTGCTAGTCCTTACATCCCACAGGCACTCCCCGAGGGCCACAAATACAATTAGCTGAGGAAGGTGTGCCCCTTCCCCACTCCCACCCAGGCTCCTCGAGCTCAGTGGTGTCCAGCACCGAGGCTGGAGCTGCACAGGGGCTGCAAGACATCCAAAATGACCGTGGCTGGTCGTGACAGGCAGCTGAAGAAGATGCTGACCTACATCATCTGCCAAAGATGCTTTCTTAAGCAGTGAGGAAGCGTTTTTTAAGTTGCTCATCACTCAGCAACCACAAGTGCTGCCTTCGAAGGCACATTAACTGCAAACCCCCCCTCAGACACTCGTGCCTGCTGGTTTAAGTCAGAGGCAGGAACCAGTGATACATCTCTTATTCACAGCCCTCAAGAGAGAATGAGCCTCGTGCTGTGCCTGGAAGGAGAGAGTTTGCCCTGCCTGCTGCCTGCTGCCTGCTTGCCTGCAGATCCAGCTACACACATTTAGGAGGTAAAGCACATATTTATCTTTGGGGAGATAAGGCTGAAAAAGTCCGGGACACCAGGAACAGCTGGCAGGAGGGCAGCTGGGGCAATGCGGGGAGAAGCGGCAACACCATTATCTCCAGGCAGGATCTCTCTCTCAAACATTAATGTGGGTTTACTAGTCTTGCTCCATAAATATTTTCCAGAAAAAGGTTTGTTTGGGAACAATGTCAAAGCGGAACTCAAGGAGTCTTCCAAGTGACCTCCAAAAAGTACATTTCCTAAGGCGTTTCCCTCTGCATGGCTTTTCAGACACTCACTTGGATGTGCAATGTTTACCAGAAAAAAAAGCAGCAAAAGCTGACAAAGGCTGCTGAAAAGGCCAGAGATTCTGTTTCAAAACTAAATCTGTTGATGAAACAATTTCTGCCAGGGTCAGTGATCTCTCTGTGTCCTGCAGCAATGATCTGGGGGCTCCTGCATGCCCTTACCAGGGGGCACTGAGCCATCAGGCTCAGGGATGCACGTGCAGCTCACCTCCCCAGCCAACTTACTGCTCTCCTGCTGCAGCGCTGTCACTGCCCACGAACGGGATCTCTTCCCTGTCTGTCTTCCCCAGAACAAGGTGATGATTCTCCATGTTTATGACACACTGTAGAGAATAAATGTCTTTAGGTAGGAGGGAAAACTGCAATTCATAGCGGTCCCAGCTCCCCCATAGCATGGGTAAGCACCCCGCTGGAAAACCCCTACCTTCAGAGACTTCAGTGTCTGCAGCCCGAAGGAGAAGGGTTTCTCATTGTCTTCTGAAAAAAACATGATTATTCAGATTTATACATTCAAAATGCCCTCCTATGCTTTTTGTCAGTGACTCCATCCTTACTTCACAGCTGCTCTCCTAAATAAAACCCTGTTTGTAAAGGGACTGAGTGACTCCAAAGGAGGAGATGATCGGAGAAGGGCAGGCAGATGCACCTGCAGTGAGATGTAGTGGTTGCTCCACTGGCATGGCAGAGCACAAGCCAAGCCTAGTACTGTCAGCACAGCCCTGCTGGACAAATCCTTCCCTCCCTCCCTCCCTCTGAAGGGTCAAAGAGGGACTTTCTCTATTTTAGTTTTAACATCTTCCTAAAGCTTCACTGTTGCTGCTGAGGTAAGAGGGAGCAGAACTCCAGCCCACACCCAGGGGAGCACACACCCACACCCACACCCACACCCACACCCACTCACCCACGACAAGGGCAGTGCACTCCACGGGGACCGCTCCCACCGTGAGGGTGAGACACTCGACCTGGCCGATGGCTTTCACCTTGTTCAGCAACGAAACCATCTCGTCTTCGACAGGGAGAGCTTTGAGATGCTCCTTTAACCTGTGCATTGAAAACACTTCTAACATCAAACAGCCGTGGTTCGGCTGCTCCAGCAGGGAGCAAATAGCGTTTGGAGGGTACTTACACCTGAAGTGCTCTCAGCTCGCTCGTGTTAGTGTGCTGTTACTGGAAAGCTGCTTCCCTGGCAGGTTGTCTGGGGATGCTCTGCAGGCAGCCAGCAGCTTCCACTCACGTCAGGCCACAGCACAACCCACAGCGCCGCTCTGGGGCTGCCCCAAGCACAGCTCTCTACTGGATTTTGGTTTTTACCTGAGGAATCTTTTCCCTACATTTTCTCAAGACTCGGGGAAGCTGTTGACATAGAATTGCTCCTCATGCAGTGTGGATATAAGGAAGGGATAGTCTACTCCAGTTTCCACCACTGGAGCTGACGACACTGACACTGTGTCCCCATGGAATCACAGAAACGTTAATGTAGGAACAGACCTCTAAGGTCATCGACTCCAGCACTGCCAAACTCACCACCAAACCGTGTCCCCAAGTGCCACATCCACACACTCCTTGAACACTTTTGTGGATGGGAATCACACCACTTCCTTGAGCAGCTTGTTCCAAGGCCTGACCACCCTTTCAGTGAAGAAATTTTTCCTAATATTCAATCTAAACCTCCCATGGCACAACTTGAGGCCATTTCCTCTGCTCCTGTCGCTTGTTACCTGTGAGAAGAAATCAACTCCCACCTCACTAAAGCCTCCTTTCAGGTAGTTGTGGAGAGTGATAAGGTGTTCCCTGAGCCTCCTTTGCTCCAAGCTAAACAGCATGTCTCACAGCTGGGGCAACATGCCCAATACATATTTTTTAGTTTGTTAGGTGCTGCTGCTGGGTTTGTTCAGAGGAAATGGGGACAGATCAATCACATTCAGTCCAAAGAAAGGAAAAAAGGATGCCAGAAATACCTCAGGTACAGTTGTCTCTTCTATCTACATCCTGTGAACCAGTCTGACAATAATGATTAATTATTTAGCTTCAGTTTCTCTTTTAAACTGAACAAGAATCTAACGGAAAGGCAGTTTGAGGCCGGGTCTCTCTCTCGGATAAAAGCCATATCACTTTTCAGCTATTTGAGGTGCCTTTCTGCTGAGCTGCATTGCAGCAGTGAGAGTGTGTGTGTGTCTGTGTCTGTGTGTCTGTCTGTGTCCTGGGAGGACCAGAAGGCAGAAGGACCCAGGCAGAAGCCCTGGGACAGAGGGGGGCATTGCCCATGCCATTTGACACAGGTATAGGAAGTGGGAAAGGTAGTAGGGAGATGAAGCTGAATCCCCTCTGCTGCTTTCTTGAGGACTGGCCTTTAAAATCAGTGGGAAAATATCAGTGAGAAGTTCATGAGCTCCTTGGCCTCCTCCTGTACCTACAGCTCCACAGGGGATTTCTCATGCTGTGGCAACCTGTGAGCTCACTCCGCTCTCCCCCAAAGGAGAGAGCTTGAATGGCATCATGACAAGATGCAAAAAGATTTTTGAAAGAGAAGGGAGGAATTGAGCCTGAGCCTCAGCCACATACACGCTGCATTGAGGTGCTGAGCCCCCGGAGACCTGGGCAGCTGAGCCCATGCCCAGAGCTGCAGAGCCCCAGCTGCAGGCAGCAGCACCCAGCAAAGCACACAGCGGGGCTTCTTTCTGTCCCTAAACACAAAATCACCCAGCATGTATTTTCCCTGCTGTTTTCCAGGGCTGGATTTAAACAAAACTCCTGTTTTATCCTTGCCACTGGACTGCTTTGAAGTAGAACATGCTGGAGCAGTGCCTGTTGTCGCACAGAACCTACCACAGTGACAGCAGAGCGAGCCAGGCATCAAAGCCCTGGTTTTAACCCACTTTGCTAATCTGGCTTTAGCTTCTGTCCCCAAAACCACAGACAGCAAGAGATCTGAAGGCAGCTGCCTGTGAGGTAGCCCTGCCTGCTGTGTGTCCTGGCTGGCAGCCCATTTGAGATGGGTGTCCCTCTGCCTAACATGCAGTGGGTCTCACACCGGTGTCCCTGGGGTCCCAGCCTGAAGGAATCACGGCTCGCTCATCTCTGATGAGCAACACCAGGGAGGGACATGGGCCTTGTTGTAAATGCAGCTGCCTGGCTGACTGCTCCAAGAGTGGTCTCACTCAGATCAGGAGGGAATCCCCAAAACCTGAGAGCAGAAACAGACTTTATCCTATTTCTTCAGCAGTCTTTGAAGGGCAGCTCTGCTGCAGCGGACCAGTGCTGCAAGAACTACACTGGCCACACATAAGTAACACAGGGAGCAGATGAACTGTTACAGAGCATCACTGTGAGACTTATGGGGATAGAGCAGCCAGTACAACATCTTGCAAGATGAGACCCCTCCAAATGCACTGTGACCATCCCAAAGCTTGGCTGAGCTGCTCCACAGATTGTGACAAGGAAGCACAGGCCCCTTCCAGCCACTAAACACTGCTGTGCAAATAGGTAATTAATGCTGGCACCATTCATTCAGGGCCATGCAGTAGTGCTCAGGGAGCAGCTGCAATTGTTTTTTGCATAATCATTGCAAGTTAGCTACAAAAAAAGCAATTACTCCATGGGAATAAAGTGCCCAAATCAGCTTGATACCCTGTGAGCTGATGCCTGATCCTGCTCCTTAGAGATCTGAGAGAGTTTTGCTGCAAACAGCTGGCAGTCACCTCCCTAACACTCCATTAATATATTTCATTTTCTTTTAACCAGGAAAAAATTGTTATTGGGATCAGCATCAGACACCAAATTCCGAAGATGTGCATTCACACAACTCCTTTAGACCAGGTGCTGGGGCCAGCAGTGCTGCAGCCACCAGTGGGAGCATGTTCAGCCTTGCCACAGGGACCTGCGAGGCTGCAGCCCCACACCTGCCCCAGGGACTCAGAAGGCTGAGGAAGGTTCAGCTATTTCATGAGGCACTGAATGACAAATAGGCTGAAACAAACAAACTGAAAAAACACAAATGCACCCAACCCTCTGAAGGGATTCCCTCCCTGCTATTTAAGACTGGGCCAGAATTTGGTTGTAACAGGAGGCTCAGAGGCTTGCCCAGGCACAGCCCAAAGCACTCTCTTCCAGAACAGCCATCACTGGGACGAGCAAAGGTTCAACCCCAGGAGCATTCCCCTGTGCTGCCAGATGCCATGTTCCTGCAAACCAGAAATCTGTCTGGATACTCACCCTAGCCTGTCCAGGCAGGCAGATGACATGAGGTTGTGTTGTGAGCCAGTGTCCACCACAGCCTTCAGCTCCTGCCCAGCACACTGCAACAGCAAGAAGAGATGGGAGATGATGTGGGGAGTTCAGGATGAGTGCAGGGTGTCCAGGGTCTCCATTCTGCACACACAGTCCCCATCAAATCTCCTCATGCCAGCCCATCCCTGCTCCACCACACACTTAGATGTGTGTTGGGTTCTGAGCCCTTCCTGGGTCCTTTGCCCCTGCCGAGAGCTGAAGGGGCAGGCCCAGGCAGGAGGAGATATTGTAGAGAATGGGAAATACGAAAGAGCATGGGGATAAGAATGAGAAATGTGAAATTACCCTTGGGAAAGAAAAAAAGGGATGTGACTTGAGGAAAACAAATAGGCTATGAACACAGGGATTCGCTGTATATAATTACCCCTCAGTATTTCAGCATGCTGCCCCATCCTAGCTACCCTCTCCACCCTGATGTGTGAGGGAAGACATCCATCAGACCAGTTTGCTCTCTGATACCCAGGTTGGTGTCTCTGCCGCAGCATCCTGGAGCTACAGAGAGAATGCATCCCCACAGCTATGACAGTCCCGGGGGAGCACAATCTTAACCAGGAAACATGGAGAACAAGAGCACAGCTAGAGGGTGTCAGAAATCAAAGTTGTGGGGAAAAAAACCCAAAAGACTGGGGAGGGATATTACCTTGCAGCTCACCACTATGAGCTCTTCATCCTCTGTTTTTCCGGAGCTTCCCAGTTTAGTTTGATTCAGCTTGTTGGTCTGTGATGGGATATCCCCGTTTGGAGACCAGCTGCCTCGGCTGCTTCGTAACTTTGATAAATTTGTCTCCATCAGGCGTTTCTGCAGGATATTATGTGGTTGCTTTAAGAGAGAACACACACAGAAGAGCAGGGTGAAGTCAGAGGAAAGCCACAGTGACCTGCGTCACCAGCCTGCCTGTGGTGCCCATGGGCCGGCGCTGCTCTCACAGGAGGGATGCCCTAAAGTGTCACTCTCCCTGATTCCTAGACTACAAGTACTCTTCCTAGATAGCTCTGGCTTACCTGCCTTTGACTAGAGAGAACTACTTTGTGTTGTCCAGGGAATAATGCTTTCAAAATATTAACCAGAATTTGGAGGGATGCCTTTCTTTTTCCAAACTCAATGTCAAGATTTGATCGCATATAAGAATCGAAACAAGTCCAGCTTTTTGAAGCTAGTGTTTCAGCCATAATTGCCTCCATTTGTTGATAAGGATGTTGGGAATTCTGTAGCAATGCGCAAAATTAAGATGTAACAAATTACCTTTCCAATTAAATTCACCACCTAATTATGAAGAAGGTCTACGACCTGGTCTAAAATTGCCCTATGTGTCTCTTCCCTCCATTTTAGCTGTTAAGGGTAAGTGGGACCAATCCTGAGGGGCATGCCATGCCACCAGAGAAAAGTGAGAGGAAGGTAAGGGGTAAGCTGGTCTGAGGTAGGTAGCTAGGTAGGTATTCTCCTAGGAACCCCCAACTTCATGCAGCAGCTTCTTGCTTTCTCTGTCATTTCCATTTGCTCTGTGAGAAGCATGTTGCCTCTCAAAATCTCCTCTAACCACTTTCTGAAAAGCCTTTTTATATTTAATGTTTGCCACGGATGGATTCACATACTCTGCTGGAGGTGAAATGACTCTGCTTGATTATCTGCTCATTTCTCTGCCCAGCTAATCTGCCCTCCCCCATTACTCCATTCCTTCAGATTTTTATTTGCCCACAGTGAGACATTCTTAACGGCTTATTCCTAAATTTTTGCATTCAAATTAAATATGCCTACGTGTCTCCAGAGACATCTGAACAAGCAAACCTCCTCATCCCAGGAGAATTTCAGAATCAGGATAACTTTGAAAACCTGGGGCCATGGCTCCCTGAGCTGGCCAGCGCACACCCTTGTGCATAGCATCTTGTCTGTGCAGCATGTTAAATAACAGCACTTACAGAAGTCTAATGCAACCTGGCATCGTCCTAAAATAACTGCAGCCACGTTAGCGCTTCAGATCCCGCTGTAGGCACAACAAGGGTGGTTAAACTGGACCTGACTGATGAGGTTGGGCAGATACATCCAGCACCAGTGGTCACCAGGATACGTCATCTCCTTTTGTCTCCACTTTTCGCTGTCCTTATTTCTGCATGAAACCTGTGACTTGGAATAAAATTTCACGACCATTTTGGGCTGCTGGTGCTGTGTCTGACCACCACGACAGAGAGCATGCCCTGTGTACAGGCAATAACACAGCCACAGTCATGGTGGGGAGGAATCAGACCTGACATTGTGCTGTCTCCTTCATGCTCTGCTCTGGTGACCACCAGCCTTCCCAGTGAGACTGAACAGCAGGAACCAGTGGGGCTTAACTAGACTAAGGGCAGGCAGACTGGCTGGACTATCCCTGCATGCAGGGATAAGCAAATCAGTTTGGAAACGAGGACTCCGTTATATGAGGCGGAAGTCGAGATGCACAGTCAGCACTGTGATCACCTCCAGTGCTGCGCATCCGAGCGAAAATGCAAGCCAGACTTTGCTCTGACAGTGGATGGGATGTCCTTCTTAACCTTTGTGTTTGCCTGCAGCTCAGGAACACATCTGGAAGATTAATTCTTCACATCATTAAAAAAAAAAAAAAAAAAAAAAGTGAAAAAAGAGGAGATATTGGACTGTAAAATAGATGGGTGAAGTTCCCCCAACTTTGATCCGGCTGGCCAAAAAACAGCCTGTCACACAGTGGCCACTTCCTCATGCCCAGCCCCATTCACCTAGGGCCAAGAGAAATTTCTGAATGGCATCATCCAGGACAGTCTGGGCACTCTTCTGATCGGTCTGGGCTCAATCACCAGCACACTCCTCATTGCTTCCTTAACTGTCATCTACCCTTGAATTAAACCTAAATTTTTTTTAACTAAAAGTTTCCCTGTGGAATTGAAATTAACTAGTAATATGCATGAGTTTTCTGTGACCCTGGTTTTATGAATCCTATATGGGATCCATCACCAAAAGGAAAAAATCCATTATTCAGTGAAGATGAGTTACCATCACAAACAGGATTGTCTTTTGCTGACACTTGCTCTTCTGAAAACCACAGCAAATCCTGCCTGTGGGGGGACAAATGTTCCTTACATTGAGCTCCAATACAGAAATAATCTAGCAAGAGGGGGCTGAAAATGTTCCCTGCAGCACCATCCTGTCTCAGGCTATTAATTAGTTTGCTTTAACTTGTGTTTCCCTTCACTCTTGTGCAACAGAGTGAGGGATGTTAGTCACGGAAATGACTCAAGTGATGGATACGTACTCAGTAAACAGATAATATGTCAGGGAACATTTGCAAATGCACATTTTGCTGGCAAACTGCAAGTGGACCATGTCTGGGAGGGAGGGAGAGGAGAAAAACCTCCCTGTGACAGCAGTGGAGAAGGCAGCGGTGTTCTCTCTCTAATGAGGGCTGGCCACAGAGCCAGGACCGGTGTTTGAAGTAACCCAGACTATCTGGTACTGTATTCCTCTGCATTGCACAAAACTGGTGAACGTTTTATAAAACATAAAATGTTACATTTCATTGTGTCAGTGCAAAAATATTTCCTAGTATCATTCAGCACTACATAAATATAAACCAGGATTTTTTTTCATGTCTAGCTTTCCAACTCAGACTTTGCAAAAACCTGTAATCCCCTAAAAATGTCAAAGTAGAAACCTAAAGAAGCGAGTGAAGACACAGCTTTTGCTGAAGCTATTTACCACTTACTGTCAAAAAGACAAATAATTCTGCCCAGTTCTGTTCCTTTCTGATGTATAAGCAAGTGCATTGCTGCAGCTTGCAGTATCTCTCTGGCAGTTTTCCCACTATTTCGGCTTCTAGATCTGGGGATAACAAGACCCATCAACAACAGTTTCACTAGGTGCAGATGAAAGTCAGGGAAGATGCTGGCTTTCCCCTCCCCAAACCCATCTCAGGGGGTTGCCTTCTCTTCTGTAATCTCAAGAAGTAACCAATTTCTCTCTCTCCTTCCCATCCTTCATCCAAACACATCTTCTACCAGCTTCCAGTGCTCGTGTGCTGTCAGTCCCACTCGCAGGGGGATGAGGTGAGGCAAGAGCTGCCCTTTGCACCCCTGGGTGCCCAGGCAGCAGTCAGGTCTCTGAGCAAGATAGTGCTTGTTGCTATTTATAACTTTGTTTCCCAGCTTGTGACGAGATGCGGGACTGTTTCAACTAAAGCTCCTTCAAACTGGTTCGGCAGCTCTTCGGGTGAGGGAGGAGTGCCAGAGCACCAGGAGGAGCTGCCAACAGCCGGCACACCCTGTCCAAGTTGGGAAGGGGGTCACGGTTACCATGTCGGGAAGCCCACATCCCAGCTAAGGATGATATCGTGCCAGTTCTCTGAGCTTCGGGAAAGAGGCTAACAGGCACCAAAATAAAAACACTTCTGCTCTGTATATCCAGCCCTACATTTGCCAAATTCAGTGTAGGCTATGCTATGCTACAGTTTGGTCTTATATTAGGCAGAGTGGAGCAAGCAAAGGGAGGAAGGAGCTAGAATTCAATCTGAGCCAGACAAATACACTGGCAATTATCATAAGATTAACACAGATCATTACAAGCATTTATCAAACCTGCCTGTACGTGACATCACCAGGAGAGATGCTTCAGGAGCTGAGTAATACTGGGAGATGCCAGTGCACCCACCCCGGTGATCTGCCGCTCCTTTGCTGTGCACAGCACCCCCTGCTCTGTGGCCCAAAGGAAGGGGATTTCTCCCCAGAATCAGTGTTTGCTGCCAGCTGCCACCCTGACAGACAGGATCTGTTCTCACCACCTGTCCTCATCTCTGGAGGAGCTGTTACCTCCTCTCTTCTCCTGCCAAGGCTTCTGGAAAACCCCGCGGGAAACCCTGCATTAATAACGCTGGTCACGTCAGAAGCCCCTCCACCCATGTCACCACAGTTGTCGTGCAGCTTTAGGCATGAGAACATGCTGCTTTGTGAGGAGCTGTGCAAAGAAAGACATGCAAAAAGCTTGGGCAAAGACCTCTGATGCCCTGAGCCTCCCGACCATGCAGTTCAGCCCCTCTGGACGCGGACCTCTCAATTTGGGGCCGTGCCGAGGTGGGGTCCCAATTTTAGAGGTGCTTCTCCAGTCTCAGAGATGCACAATCTCCTGCTCCTCCCAGGGACAACTCTTATGACATCCAGGCAGCTGTGGCAGCGGGGACACAGTGTGTCCACCCCAGCTGTGTGTGGTGTGAGCGTGGCGGTGCCAACAGCTCACGCTTTGCTGTGACACGACCTGCTGCAACATCCCTGAAATTCAGGGTGTCTTCTCTGGGGCTGTGGGAAGGGGCCTGAGCACGTACCAGTGCTGTCACTGTGGGGACTCCCCACACGGCCCATGGGGGTCCCTGCGGCCAAGAGAGTCCTGGCCACATGTGCACCCATTGCACTCTGTGGCATGGGGACAAGGGGGTTTTTGCCGTGGGGTGGCCCATACCAGCCTGGTTCCCACCCCATCCCAAGCCAGAGACCTACCACAGCCAGGGTAGCCAGGATGGGCAGTGCCACGCTGCACCTCCTTTTGGAGGGGATCTCGCCTTGGAGGAGATCAGGAGCTGTGGACCTCCCCAGGGCTTTGTAATATTCCTGGAGAGAGCCCTCCATGCTGCCCCTTCTTGCAGGAGCTGTGGGTGCAGCAGGGGTGATGCTGCAGCCATGGGCTGTGGCCTGGGCACAGGAGCAGGGAGCAAACCTCAGGTGACGTTTCTGTAATCAGGGTGGGCGTAAGGAGCCCCACGTTCTGCCCCTGGTGCTGGGACAAAACCTGGTCCTCGCTGCTGCGGGGCCAAGGACTTCAGTGCTCAGCGCCCCTAGCTCCTGCTAACTGTTGCTTCTTGTTTGGGCAGAGCAGAAACCTGTCAGCAGGCACTCAGCCCTGCACTTTGTGGATTACTGAGCCATGCCATGTTATTTACACTTTGAAGATAATAGTGATAACAACACCATCACTCTCTGAAAGACACTTTGTAGCTCCCCGTTGGAGAGCTGCAACTCAGTGGTGACCAGGAAAGATCCTTCTGAGCCTTTCTCTCGGCAGGAGCTTCACTTCCTACAACTGCAAAACATTTGGGATACCAAAAAAAATCACCTCCATGCGCACTGCAGAGAACAGCCAACTCACTCCACTTGTCTCAGACAGGCAGAGCCAAGCCTAACTCTAAGCTGAGCAGGAAGGCTGTGACAGAACAAAACTACACCCTTAAAAATAAAAAGATTCGGTTTTTTCCCTCATAAAACCCATATCAAGCACGGAAAAAAAAAAGCAAAAAATATTGTTATACAGGGTGCAAGAATTTTGCAACAATTGGCACCAAAAAAAAAAAAAAAAAAAAGGAGCTTTCCTCAGTAGAATATATTTTCTAGATTTTGTTCCTTATGTCAGAACTTCCAATGTTACATTTAAGTATCTTTCCCATTAGAAAAAGCTCAAACATCTGCATACATAAGCATTTAGAAACGCTCTCCAGCCCCTGGACATGATGAAGAATATCATATGTCAAGTGCAGGATCACATGGAGCATTGTAGACGTAAATATTTTCAACCTAAAATACATATCTTTGTTTTATAAAAAAAATATCCATATATGCATGGCTTTATCAAAGCATGATCTTGACAGTTTTATATTTTGAAATAATAGTGACTGCACTTTACAGAATGTTTATGATTATGTGTTGTGGCTACTTACACATCACAAGCAAACACATGTTTGCATGTATGTATTATATGAAGCCATTTTGGCTTACTCTGATTCAGAGAAGATTTTTGTACTGTGAACGGTATCATTCTCATGCCAAAGTAAAAAAGAAATTAAAAGCTTTTAGATCTGAGTGCCAGGTGTCTGAAAGCACCTACTAGAAAAAAGCAACTCTTGTTATAGCTAGCCTCATATTTGTACTCCCTTCCTTTCACATATAAAAGTCTCATTTTTTAAAATGAGTTTCCACAAGCAACCAAATTATCCTCACAACAGAAAAATGGCACTAAGGCAAAATATAGACACTGCCCTACACGCTTTTTAAGTCTCCTTCTAGTAAACACAACAAAGCCTTACAGTATCTTTCGAAGTGCCCAGCTTCTTCAGCCCATCCAGAGGGAGGAGATCTGCAGAATCCTTGTGAATAAACTGAACCGCCTGCTTCATCCTCCTCTGCTGGCGGAGAGACGCCGCTTCCCTTATCTCCACTTCTTTTCTGCTGGGCTCTGTCAGGATACCCGAATAAAACATCTCGGCACCCACGTATGGCTCTCTTCTCGGAGATGCGCCGCTCGCAGAGATGGAGCCGGGGCGATGCTTTATCGGCCGCCCTTTATCTGCGGAGCCTGGTGACGTTCGGAGAGCGGCAGGTGCTCGGGCCGGCGCCGAGGGAAGGAGGGGTTGGGCACATCGCAATAGCTGCACAAACAACGCCGGGGGAGCTCAGGCTCGGTCTGAGGGAATAAATCGGCGCCGTTCCTCCTCGCTGCCTCCCCGGAAAGCAAGATTAGCCGCGGGCATCCGACGGCTCTCAAAGCCCTCCAGCAGCCTCCCGGACAGAAAGGAGCACCGGAGCACCGGCACGGGGCTTTGAGAGCTGCCAGCAGCCCCCGGAGCCAGCACAGCTCCCAGACAGCCCTGCAGGCGAGGCTGCTGTGGCCGCGCTAGGGAGGCTGAAGTGTCGGACAGGTGACGGCTGCCCAGCACCCATGTAGTTTTGCAGCTTTCTTACTGCTTGTCTAATGATCCAGATGTTGCTGGAGTCAGTCCCGCTCTAGTTGCTTATCTCTGAAACACTCCCACCATTTCCTTGGATCAAAGACATGTTAGAGGACGATGATGATGGCATTGCCACAGCTGTCTAGGGGTATCCTTTTCCTTCATGAGCAGCTCTAGGCTTACAAGAAGCAAAGTCCTTATTTCTGGGACCAGCCTGTCCTTTAACTTGTTTTACTTTAGCATGAATAATTCTACAATTTTCAGAAAAATTCTACTAGCTCTTTACATTACAGTGTACAACATGAACTGATACACATTATTAACAACTTAATACACTTTCATACTGTAAAGACTGATTGATATAATAGTGAGAGAAAGGATTTTTCCTAACAGGACTCATAGCATATGTGGATTTCCTTCACTACAACGAGTGAGGGCAGCAGGTGCTCATCTGGACTTTCTGCTTTCCAAGTAATTTGTTGCAGGGAATAGGTGCAGAAAAAATGCAGCTCTGCCTCAGGTAGACAGTGCAGATCTGGAAACAATCCACGTGGGTTTGGTTCTTTTAAACTAATAGAGAACTTTGATGCACTAGGTAAAGCACAAGAAAAGCAGAGCTTAGCCCAGGATTTCTGCCAAGCTTGACTTCCAGGGCTCTGCTACCTTTGTGAGGAGCTGGGGCACTGACCCTATTTTGCTCTCCCCCACCAATAGAGCCTGGACTCACCCTGTCCACTCACCAAGATACCACCCATCTTTGGCCAGCTTCCAGGAACCACTCTTGTCACTGACAGGAAAGGGAACAGGGGAGGACAGGAAAAAATATTCTGGAAGGAGACCCAAAGTAACATGGAGCACAGAGGGTCACCTTTGCAGCAACTGAGATATGTGGAAAACTAAATTAACAAAAGCAATGAGAACAGCAATCAGGCAGACTTACCTTAAACTGTAACAACAGTTTATCCTTCCTCCCTTCCCTGTGAGCTGCTGCAAAGCCCCAGAGCAGGGAGGGGACTAGGCAGGATCCAGCCCCAGCAGCCATGAGCTGCAGCCAGCCCTGCTCACCTTCACCCAGCCCCAACACCACAGGCCAACCACCTATTGCTTCATCTCAGCACATTTCAAATGTAAATCTTACGAGACACGAGCACACTTAAGGCTGACAGTGGTCCCTTTGCAGGAGGATCTCTGACAACAGTGCCCCACACCACTGGCACCCCACAGCTCCCACTCCTGGCATGGGGAGTGGGGCTGTCACCGAGCAGGGCTGATGCCAGCTGCTGCAGCGATGCCAAAACAGCAACACTCTGTGAGTAAACTTAGACATCTGAGCTCTGCAGCCATGGACAGGCTGTGTATGTTTAGCCCTTCCTCATGTGACCTGGAAGAGAGGGGAAAAAAATCAGATGAGGATGCAGAATGCCATAAAACCTGAGCCCATTGTTTCACAGCCTCACATAAAGGCTGTGCTGGGCCAGGCTCAGTGAACATGTCAGAATGCAGAAGGATAGCAGGGCTGACATCTGAAGGGGGATATAATTTTTATTCCCCATGCTGACTCAGCCTCATTACCTGACAGGACCATTGTTCTGCTAGGAGCACACATAGCCAGAAGGATAAAAGCACCTCATTTTTTCACCTTGGGAGCTATCTGGCACTTTTCCAGCTGATTAAATAAAGATACATGACTACATCCACACTCTCCTGAAGGCAAGGAGGCACAGAAGGAAGCAGAAGGGCTGCCACTGAAACCAGAAGGCAATTTTCAATATAAAAGCTCCGTGAAGTAGCAGCACTCTACCTAACGTACTAGCAAATGCCCAGTCAGCTCTGGCTTATGGTAAGAAGAGTAAAGCTTCAAGCACAGGTGGAGCATGAAAAGCCCCCTCACACAGCAGCTCAGGGGCTGCAGCCTGCATCTCCTTTCAGCACACAAGCATTTTGCCTGAGCCCTGCAATTCCACTTCTGCTCTATGGTATAAATGCACCCTGTGCCAACAGATCAGAAGAAAATCTGCTCAGTGATGAAGAGTGACAAATGAGATAAAAGCCTAATTCCCCTCTTGATTTTTAATCCTTTGCAAGAGGAAAGTAGAAGAAGCAGTAAGTTATCTGCCCAAATTATGTAGGATCCACACTGAAATAAGGGTTCTGTTTGGAGAGCTCCAACCAGTGGTTGACTTTCGAGTTGGTCATTCATTTGCAACAGATTAGCCAGTAGCATTTTTCTCCCTCCCCCAGTGAAATGTCTAAATAGGGGCACGTTTCAGAAAAATTCCCATCCAATCAGTGGAGACAGGCCTGTGCATGACCACTGTCCCTTAGTCAGGAGAAGCTCTGAGGAATAAAACCACTTTTCTTGCCTTCAGAGCAGCATGGAGCATCCCTCTGCAACTCCAGTCAAGGCCGATGTCAAAAGAAGCTTCACAGAGCTGCGATGGAGAAAACCCCTCCCGCCTGGGATTTGGCCCTGCCCTCCAGGACAGGCTGGCTCTGCTGGAAAGCTGAGATGCTGATTGTAGCCAGCAGGGATGGGTGGCACATGCTGCTGGAGACAGGAGGCAGGTGGCCCTGCACGTACCAGCAGACCTGCAGGTTTGAAGTGAACTCTGTCCTGTGCCCAGGGCATCTGTCGCTCCAGGAAAGTGAGGACAGCGGTGCTTCTGTCCTCAGTTATCAAACCTATTGCAAAGAGCAAACAGGGGGAAATGGTGCTTTCCTCGGACTTTTCAATACACCCTTTGCCATCACAGCTGAGGACAGGGAAGGCAGCACCAAAGGGCAGCACCTTGTAGGGAGGGGAAAGGATGCTTATCAGCCACTGTTCATAGAAGACACAGCGACACCAGTCCCGCCTGCAAACGCAATTTACTTTACATGTGATGGAGGCTGAGCGAAACCCCAGCAATGTTATACCCCCATTTACAGTCTGTTTATGCTGGCTCAGAACCCAGTCACGCTTGCAGCTTAATCAGCACAAGATGAGCCGTGGAGTTTCGTTCACACCCCCATTTCATCTCTCCTCTCGGTGGAAAGCGGCAGCAGGCAACACAGGAAGTGGGTCAGTCCCTTTTTTTTCTTTTCCTTGATTTCTCATCTTTCCCTAAAAAGAAGTGACTTGTTAGTGGTTGCCATACCCTGAAGAAATGCAGAGATGCCCCAGAAAACTCAGGACAGAGGAGTATAATTTAACAAAAACAGAAGCAGCAGCAGGCAGTAGGTCTAAAAGGAATAATTTTCCCCAGCACAAAGAGGAAACTTGAGAGACTCAGTTTCCAGAGAAAAGACTGAAGAACTCGAGAAAATGAAACCACAATACTTGATGTAGAAAAAGAAGCTATCAGTGTCCATCAGTGAATCAGTAAGGGTCAGATCCAGCATATTCAGGCATATAACTGGAATAATTTGGAGACTACAAACCAGTCCTTTTCTAAAAAGGTTGGCTACAAAAATACGGAAGGACTCTTAATCATCATTTGTAGCAAGTCAAAGACTGCAGATAGAGCTGGAGAGATCCTCTAACATACAACGGTAGAATCAGTTTGAGATTCCTGAGAGATGTGGCCCATTTCATAGAGTAACTCCACACTCACCTGTATTTCCAGTGCTGACCAAGGAAAGGATGTCCTGGGCTGGGATACAGGCCCCATCACAAGCACAAACACCTCATGGACACAACTTTTCCCAGGGCAGCTCTCCCTACTTATCCTTTGTGCAGTTCCAGCCTCCTTTCCCCCATTTCCCATGTTCTGTGAGGTGCCTGAGCTGGTGGCAGCAGGCATGGAGCGGGGGCACAAATGACACTGCTTTCAGGAATCAGACACTGCACAGCTTCTCCCAGGAGACTGAACTGATCTGTCTAGTTCTCTTCATATACAGAGGCAGGAGCTGGGTGATAGTTTCAGGAACACAAAAGCTGCACATGTCAAACCAAGAGATTAAAATAGCAAGTCTTGCAAGAACTCCCTTACCTTTATTTTTCCTGTTTTAAAGAGGCTGAAACATGCTCCCAAAAAAACATTAAAAGCATAGGAAGAGTTGGTCAGGTACATTTTCTAGTGTCTTCTACCATGTACCTCAGTGACAACTAACTTCTGTCTAGGAGCTGTTTGTGCCAGATGAAGGTCCTGCCTTTGGAGTTTGCAACCAGCACACTTTGCTGCCCTGGGAAAACTGGCTGAGCCCCTTCCAGGGCCCACGTGAGCCAGGGAAGAAGCTTTGGGTTCCATGTGTCGACAGAGAGGCAGATGAGGGATTTTGGGAGAGGGTGCTGAGGGGAAAGCTGGCCAGGTGACTTGCCAAGCACTGGGGAAGGGACAATAGAATAATAGGCACAGGGGCTGGCACAGCAGACAGAAAGCCTGGCCCCCCAACTTCCACATCTTAGACCTGTCAGGAACAACCATAGCCCTTAATGGAGGTGATGGTGGCTGCTGTGCTTTGAACTGCACTGCTCCTGCTCCTGCTCAAGGGTGAGGGAAAAGAATGAGGATTCCTCCAAGACAAGCTCCAGGCACAACTCAGAACACAGTGCTGCTCAGAAATCAGCTGCATGCACGAGCACAGACATGGCCACAGAGTTTCCCGTGGAGCTGAAGACACCAGGGAACTTTCTTCTCAAGCAAAAAGACAAATTCATATCTGTCTCCACAGATGTCCCATGTACAGCTTTCTTCAGGAGCTTCACCTGGGCAGGTGGGCAGGGAATGGTGTACATAGAGGGCAGGTTATGTTTCTCCCAATATGTACCCACACTGACCTCTTTTTATTATGTGCAATGGTAAAATTATTTCAGAATAAAATTTTCAAAATTATTAATTTTAAGAAGCATTAATATATGCTAGTTCTCACCCTAGCATATGTATGTTAGACTTGAACGGCAAATATTTGTTTTGAAGTAATCTACACATATATTCGAAGTGCCAGCCATAACTACATCACTCAGACTTCCCAAACCTCAGGGGATTTCACTTCTCCTGTCCTGCAAAAGGCAGCCTGTGTGCTGAAGGCTTCCTCTGCTGCTGGGCATTCCACACCATAAATTTTACATTCAGGTCATTAAAAATATAGGAGGGGTCTTGTTAAGGCTAAACCATCGCGAGTCGTTTCACACTACACAAGCACGGTTTTCTCACTTCCTTCTAACTTTCCAGAAGCCTGACATCTGGAGACCAAGGAGCAGCTGGGCTGGACACGCAGGAATGCTGCTGCTGCTGCCGCTGCTCAGAATTTCTGAGCTCTGGAAGGCAGGAGAAAGAGGGCGCTGCTCCTCTTCCCATCAGGTTCTATGTCAGTCCAGCAGGAATTGCCAAGAAATAACAGGGAGTCTCTTGCTCCCCGAAAGGCACGGGGCTGGTGGGATGAGGGAAGGGGGGCTGGCTCGGAGGAGGGGGGGGGGGGTAGGAGAGGGCAGGGAAACCCCGGAGACAAAGGCTCATCGCTGGGTTCTGCAATGAAAAAGATCACATGTATGATCAAGCAGCGTGGTTGGAACGCCCTGGCTCCTCCCAGAGCCAGTGAACGCTGCTGTGTAACAGCTGCACTCAGGGGCTCTCTCCAGACACAGCTCAGAGTGCCAGGACTAAGCAGAGCCTAACAACAAACTGTAAAAACCAGAGATGGTACCCAAGGAGCCCGCTGGGGTGAACGGCAACCACCCCTCAGGCTGAATTTTGCTGTTTGCCTCTTGAAACAGTTCACAGCAGACCACAAAAAAAAAAAAAGGATTTGGGGCTCCCCACATCCCAGGAGCTGTGGGAGGCTTTCACTGTCATTAAGCCATGGGACTGATGACACCTAAATAGCAGAGTATCCAAGACATCGATAAACAGCCATTGCAAGAGCAAGAAGAGCACCCAGTTTTCTCCAGCAGAGATGTGCCATTGTTTTCACCCATATTTTCCTTGCCCCTTAAGCAATTTTCTTCCTTTCTTCAGCCCAAGGGACAAAGGCTCTGCACAGCACCCACTACAAAGCCCAGCCACGCTAGCAACCAGCAACCTTTCAGTGATTTGTAGACACAAAGGAGTCCATTCCTGGTCTAACTACTCCAATGCAACAATCCATTTCTATCCCCCAGCACACTTAAATACTTGCTTAAATGCTTTGCTGAATGGGAATTACATGCAAACACTCTCTGAGCAAAACATCTCCTTCCCAGCATGGTGAAAAGTCACTCCTTAGCACAGAAAACATCCGTATGCACACAAAATCACGTGTGATATATGTTAGAAGCAAAGCCTTTTCAGTGTTTAAGGTATATATTACCCTTGGGTATTTGAGATATCTGTGTTTGCCTTTAGATCTGTGTGGCTAATTAATCATAAGGCAGCTGGCCAAATTTTTCCTTGAGTCAACACCCTGAACATTAGTGGGGATACAGTGGGGATACATGATACCCAGCATGACATACGTGCCTAGATACAGTTATGGAAGTAATCTACTGACCCAATTCTAACTTGGCAGCAAGAAGTTTTAAATATTTACCCATTGATTGCTGCACAGATGGAACAATGAGTTGTCATTTTCTCCCTTTTTCTTTTAAACCAATAAATTATTCCCAGAAACAACTGGCATCCTGGGCAGGTGCCCACAATGGACCAGGAGAAGACCATATCACATCCATTTCCCACTGGGATCCTGACAGCCAAGGTGCTTATGTCCAGGGTTTTCCTTCCCATAACCCCATGTCTTCATTAGTGTGCCATGCATGCTGGCTCCAGGATAACAGATGGAAGCTATGGAAGGGTGTGAGGCCACAGACTCAGCACCCTGCCCTCACCATTCAATGACAGGACTGAAGTAATTGCTGAAACCTGAACTGGAGATGAGAGCAAACCAAGGCAGCCCAAGCAGGAGCAAGATCAGAAAAGTGTGGCAGCTTATGCAGCAGAAGGGGTCTTTTAAATCTCCTGTCTTTGGGTGACAAGTTTAGAGCTGGCACAGGTATCTGAAAGTTCCCTGCCACAGGGGGGAACTCTTAGTCCTGAAAGGAGTTACGCAAACTTTTAAAAGCTCACTGTTTTTGTTGGCTTTCTAGCTAGAGAACTTCCCTCTGGCCAAGTATAAATCTGCTGCAAAGGCATTTCTCATTCCAGATGCTTTGGAGTGGTATGATTCCTAAATAGCAGTACTTGGGGAAAGGGAGGGGGAACTCCTCAGGCAAGCTCTTGTGGAATTTACCTCACAGAGAACACAAATCTCAGAACATAATTTAAAACCTTGCCAAAAAAAAAAAAAAAAAAAAGATCACTCTGTCTCTGGAACAGGATAAGTACAGGTCAGCTCTGAAACAGTGTTGCCTTTTGAAGGGTTCCTTGTATGGCTTGCCCAGTTTACCAGGTGATGGTGACAAAAATAACAAACTCCAGTGATGAAGTAAGCAAGTGAGGTTGAACAGAATTGGAATTTCCCAGCTCTTCTGCAAAAGCCCTGAGAACAGGTGCTTACTTCAACTCGTGCCAATGTGGGATTCACCAAGGAACAACATTCTTACTATACTTCTTAAAAGGCTGACTGTAAACCTCTTCTGCCACTACCAGTTAAAGGACTATTCATGGAGGGATTTCATTTGACAAACATTTCCACCTTCTTATGGAGCTCAGATCTAGGACAGCCTCGCACCTCTCCTTCAGAAGAGAAGGGAAGGGGGTGGCTTGTTCTGTGTAGGCTCTTTATCAAGTCTGGATTTGCTCTGTTTTCACAACAGATGAATATTCAACAAACTCAGGATTTGAGTGCTATAAGTTTAAAAAAAAATGTATATAAATGTTGGAACTTGAAACATTCAAATCCTGAATTCATCAAATGTATTAAAATATCTTTATTTTGAAACATAGGCATAAATCAAAATGTGAGCCTAAGATATTTACAATATCCTTTTAAGATAAAAATATGATTTACATCAGCATTAAAGAGGAGGTCACCACAGTGTTAGTCAAACACAGGATCTCTCACCTCTGTGGAGCCCTTATGTTTATTTTATGAAGCCAAGACTCCAGCGCTCCCAAGTGCTGCAAGTATAAGTGAGCTACCATTGTACCCTCCTCCCAGGGCACATGCAGAACTGCAGCAACTCCTAACTGGTAAGATTTAGTCAGGCATGTTACTGGATACTCAGTGCTAATATTTGCTCACAGAATCATCAACAGTACTTCAATATAGCTCTCGTAACACAGAGGTTGTGTTTGCCATGTTGTGATTTCATTAAATATCTCCACCTTCAAGTCTAGTCAACTGAAAAATACTTTAGCTCACACCATGCCCAAAAAGGAAGGCAGATGCCCCAGGAGAGCAGGAGCATGAGCACTGAGGGTATGAACATTGAGGCACACGGTGCTTTGAGGTGTTTCTGCCCTACCTTGGGTATAATTTACCACAAGATCATCTGTCCAACCACTGATAGGAGTCAAGCTGCGATCAAGCTGAGCAACCAAATGATGAGGAAATCAGTGGCTGACTGCACACACTTTCATTTTCAAAGACAATGTTCAAAGGTCATTACTGACATCTGTAAAAACTGAGTCAAGAGAGTGATGGGTCAGGCAGAGCGCCAGAATCAATCACTGTTCTCAGAAGTAAATAGCAGTAACTGAAGTTACACATTCACAGCCCATTTCCTCCAGCTTCCTTTGAGGTTTATTCTGCCTGGAAATCAACAACTTTCAACCCACACATTTCCTTTCCTCACTAGTAATTTGGAAAAAAAGAGGGAATGGCCTTGACCAACAGTCAGAGTTCAGTTCGGAAGAGGGTCTCATCCCACTGCAATCTGAGGTGGATACCTGGCTCAGGAGCATGCATCTTGCTAGGCCCCATATTTGTATGTTGTAAAAATAGAATAACTCAAAACACAAGGTCATTTACAAAATTACTCTCTGCTCTTCAGAAATATTGATCAGAGGCAGTGGTTGGGAACAAGAGCTGCTGAGGAAACAAAGCCGCACTTTCAGCCGTCTGTCTGTTTTAGGCCTCCTGCTGCAGAAGAACCATCCAGACCCAACCACTGTCAGCATGGACTGGAGCAGTTTTTATCTTTTTTCGGGCCACATGCTGCCCTCTCGTGGGAAGCCCTGCCGATGGTACCCTGCTGCCTTGGCACATCCCTGAGCCCTGGGACAGCACCACAGGGAGCTGTGCATGCCAACAGCCCCAGGAACAGCAGCTTCAGGTAGTACCACAGCCTATGCCTCTTCATCATAACTCCCCAAACCCTCTAAAATCTCCTTATTTGAGCCCCTTCCCAATATTCCAGGCAAGAACAGACACTGAGAGATATTTAAGGGAGGGATGAGGCTCTAGTACCTCACATGAAGGTGTGCCAGAGCATGTGTCCAGAACATCCCTAAGCTAGACCATCTTTTTCATCAGATTTTACTTCTCCATTCCTGCACGTGGAAACATATTCTGCTGGGATAGAGAGCTGAAGGCCTTTGTTATCCACTCCGAGAGGAAATGGCCAAGTCGAACATGTGTCCTGCAAAGAGCTGGGTCAGGTATGTGTGATGTGCTTATTTCAGCAGTGCTACATCCCTCTCACACCACAGGCACTGGCTGCAGGGCTTTCTGGACCAGCTGAGAAAGACAGCAATGCCTGCAGTGTTGAGTATTCAATTCCTAGAGCTAAGTTTCCTTATCCCACTGAATGCAGTTGCTGTTCTCAGCATGGATGAGCCTTTTCAGGGTTTTATTTTTGTAAGTTTGCTGAGAGAATTAGCACCTACAGGAGCCGGGGCACAATAGTTGTGCTATGTAAGTCAGACAGGTCCCCTGAGCGCTTTTCTGCCAGTCCTGTTTTTAATAACTGGTACCTCTCAGCTTTTCCATGCAGCCCCTCATACCAGCAGTACATCAGTAACAGCAAATTGGGGGCCACCTGAAATTCATAAGCAGCGTTCAAGACAGACTTGCCTGCTGGACATGAGATGCTGAATTCGCAGTTTTCTGAAACACTTCCTTAATTTCAACTTTAAACCTCACAGAAATCACGGTTCACTCTCTTACCCTAAGCTGCTTTCCGTGGCTGGGTCTTACTCCAGGCAGCACCTCCAGAAGCCAGGTGAGCTGGGATTTTTCAACAGGTCTTCTTCCTGGTGACAGCTACAGAGCCTGGTGTGTTGTTCTTTACGCAGTGACAATCCCTGGCTCTACATCCAGAGCAAACTGTGGCTCCCTGTGCACCACACTGACAGCAAATAGTGCACGACTAAAGGACTTCTGGTACCTCTAAAGGGAAGTCTGAGCTTCATTTTTGAAGCTTCATTTGGTCTTCTACTTAAGCCCTACCAGGCATTCTCATGTAGAGCCCACTACACCCACCCTCCCTGGCATCCCACTCCTCCTGAGTTCACATCCTGGGCCAGCTTGCTGCTTTTTTTTAAAACTTTCCCTCATATATTTCTGCTCAAGGACTGTATTCTTTTGATTCTCCTTTCATGGCAGCTGTTGCACACACGATTTTCTTATTGTCAAATACATACATAATACACACACACATAGAGGCACATAGATGTGTGTATTTAAGATACCTCTACACTTCTCCATCTCCCGAACTTATTTCCAGATAAAGCTCCTCCATCCAACTCACATCAAGGCTCCTGCCTGTGCTTAGTATTTTGTTCCATTTCTTCTAACACAGCAAGAGGGAAAGAATTAAAGAAAACATATCTAGGCTACCACTGCTATATTTGACTCAGCCACAGAAGACAAGGCTTGCTCTCTACACCTAGTCAGGCATTAACTTGCCCTGTACATTAGCGTTTTGTGGATGTTTGTAGGGTTCTTGGTATAACATGCAACATTTGAACTAAGAAGTACTAAACAACAAATTGCATCTCAAGTGACCACTTCAGAATATTTCAGCTTCCAGTGCAACTTTCTCCTTAAAACTGTGAACTCTTTATTTCCTGATCCCCAGAATCATCACAAATGAGAGATTTCATGACATATGATCTGTAAGTCTACATTGCCTACTGAATAAACTTCCTCATGGAAAAAAGAAGGCTTCTGTTGCATCAGATCAAGCTTAGCAGCTAACCAGTGTGAGGGAGTTTCCTTAATGAATTCTGTATTTATAGACATGTTCAGTAAGGAAAAAGATTTCAAGGTCATCTTTTCTGACTTTTTTTTTTCCATTGTGTACTACACAGGCTTTTTTTAGTAAAACTTGAGAAACTATTACTCTTCAAAATGTGCTGAATCAGAGTAAAAGTTTCACTAACATATTTTTAAACAGAGAAGGATTCTTCTTTTCTTTCCTTTTTAATGCTTAAAGTGATTTAATAAGGTTATTTACAAGAGCAGTGTGCAGAAAGTAATACATATTTTGCACTGACTTGGAGGAAAAACTAGATGAAATTATCGACTGAGCAGTATCTGTCCCTTGAACTCTCTTGCTCCTTCTGCTTTCCCCACAGGTGTTAACAATTTGCATCACTGCTCATGGGTGTCCCACAGCACCAGCAAGGTATATGTTGTGCCAAGCAGAGTTGCACAACAGACAGTGAAAATCTGCCTATGGGCAAAAGAATTGTTCGAACTAGATGGGCAGCAGGATGTGATGTAGGACAGGCTGGTTCCAGGGATCCCCAGAAACAAACCTACTTGTCCCAGCCCTGAGTTTGGCTCAAGTTCTTTACGAAGCACTTGTCTCCTTGCACAAGCACAGTTTGAACGGAGCAGCATTCAAAGGAAGAGCGGAAGTATAGATGCATTTTAGCTGTGACAGGTTATGCATTCCACATCTATTGCGTTTACAGGATGTCATCTATATGCATGATAGAAAAAGCATTTGCATTTAAGCTTATTTAATTCAGAATATCTGTGGACCACTATCCTTGCATTCTGTTACAAAGGATTATCATAATACCATTCCATCCTGCTTACCCACAGCAGACCTCCTCTGATTCCCTGGATTTAAATAAGCCTCAAGAAGCTTCAAGTCTTGCTCTCTGTATCTTGCTATTAATTATTTCTGTTATGTAAACACCCAAAGGTCCCAGTCAGAATTTCAGCTCCCACTGCTCTGGGGGTTCACAAGATAGTTCATATTGACATTCCCTGTCCCAAGGGTATCTGGGCAGACATGTGTCCATCATTGCAAACTACCACTGGCAACATTCACTGTATCAGGAAGAATATTTGAAGAACAGTTTTCTGCTGTGATTAGCCTGTAGTCATCATACTTTTCCATGACCTCTGTATCCCTGTATGTCATTTATTCTTCTGTCTTTGCCACATAAACCAATGTCACCTTTTTACAGCAAACAGCTGAATTACAGAGTTGTGCCTTCCAAAACCACACCAAACGAGCCCAGGTGGCTACATTCAGTGGAATACAGATCAATTCTAGTCATTGTGACCAAAGGAAGCAAAGGGTCAAATAAGAAATTGAATACATTAAGGAGAAGATATTTGGATTAGTTTATAAATTTGACTGACCGACTACAACTAACTAATAGTCTCAGCATACCAAAAAATCCCAAACCCCAGAAAAATAGGATTAAAAATTATTGCTGTAGATTGACTCATTTACAATTTCATATGACTTAATTCTATTTTTTAATTCTAAGAAATTAGGCCACTGAATTTAATGGCACTATGTTGCAATCTTAAAAATATTCTGTGAATTTGTGTCTTAACACAGGTTTTCTCTTTGTTTTCTTTGGTTTGGGAAGTTTTTTAATTCTTTTTAAGTTTAAACAACATGGTTTGGGAGGGGGGGGGCATTCTGTGTTCAGTTACAGTTTTTTAGGAAAAAATCATATGAATCTACTTTAGAGTTACCTTAAGTTGTTTATTCTGTCTTCATGTAGCTTGTTACAACAACCCAATTAACTCCAGCTCATCGTATAGGAAACATTTTTAGAATAATTATTTGAAATAATACCAGGGTAATTCTAGTATTATACGAGCCAGAATGATGTGCACCACTAAATATGTGAAGAATTATATCTTTATGGGTATGGATGCAGGCTAGTATTATACTACATGAAACAGAATGCTATGGTAAACGGATGTTTGCAGGATAAAGTCTATATGATGTGCAAAAACTTGCTACACATCCATTAATTTTGTCACAATACTATTGTTTAGCACAGCAAAGATAACTAAAAATATTACCCAAGAACTTCATGCAACTGAAAGTTCACTGGTTTATTTCTCTTACCAAGAGTAACAGTCTAAAACATTTTACATTAATTTACAATCATGAACAAGATCCTTATGTTTATCTCATGTAGGTGACATTAAGTCCTCCAGTTAACGCTAATTATTATTTCAAAAATTAAATCTTTTTGAAGTTTTTATAAGGTTAAACATTTTTTGAACCATTTGTTGCCAAAACACAACAGTCCACAACCACACAGAAAGTAGAAATTAAAATTTCTACAGAGCCACTACCATCACTATGAAGATACAATGCCAAGTGTTTACAATATTCTGCAAGTTATCACTTCTCCCAGCGTTCAAGAGAGCAAAAATTCCCTCTTCACTTTTTACTGTACACACAAGAATTACAGTAAAAGGGGAAATTTTGATTCATAATGTTAGATCAAGGGTAACAGAAGTGCTTCTGAGTCATTTGCTTTGAACGTAGAAAATGAACAATAAGGATTCTCCTCTAAGAAAGGGCAGGCAGCCTCGGACCATGTACCAGACATATCCACTCCTCTCCTTCCACAGACAGCAGCAAAAACGGCCTGTGCTCATGGGGCAACAGAGAAGCAAAGCTGAGATCCACAGTACAGACCTGAGGTGAGATGTGGGTCCCAGGTCCATGCAGAGCTGGAACTGTGGGACTGCAAGAGGAGGTGGAGTGCGACAAACCCAGAGCTCGAGTCAGTAACTCATGCACAGAGCAAGAAAGCCCTACTTCACCAATTAGAGACATTTGAAGGTCTCACAAGTTTGGTTTTTCTCGAACCCTTGTTGAAACCAATCACTGATTTGTGTGTCACTCAGCAACACGCAACAGAACCGCTCAGATCTGGAGCCTTCCTGGGAGGGAACACAGCAAGAGCTGTGCTGCTTCCTTTGACAGAGAGCACACAGACCACAGCAAAAAAAAAGCCACTCTGTTGGGCTTGGCCCAAAGCTGGCACAGCATGGTCACCCCCAGTGCCCGGCTACCAGAGCAGAACTGCAGCATCTCAGAGTGCTCCACTGCCACACAGACATGGCTGGTGGGTCACTGGGACTCACTGACACGCTGCATCTGGCGTGGGAAGCCTCCAACAGCAGAGGGGTAAGGGCTGTGTAGCCAGAGAGAAACTCGTGAAATACTTGGCTGGGATCTCCCCATGACAGTACACTTTCCCACAGATGCAGCAAAGCCTTCTCACCCCCTTCCTCCTGTTTTGGCATTCCTCAGCCATTCCTCTCACCAATCACACTGCCTCATACCTTCTTCCAGAAAACCCCTGCCCTCCCTCCCCACTCCAGAGGCAGCAGGATGCTGTTCAGGACAAATTCTCCCCCTGCTTCACTCCTCCTGCTCAAGCCCATTTGCTTCTTTGGCTGCAGGCCTGGCAGCCCTGTTTCTGGAATGGACATCTACCACCCTGCCACAGACATCCACCAGCAGCTGCTGGAGCCCCAGTGCAGCCAGTTAGGACACAGCTCTCCCTCTCTTGGTGGCAGGACAAACCATTTTCCTCCTCTGCCCAGCTCATGGCAATTCCTCCGTGGCATCACAGGATGTCCCATCCTGAGAGACTCTGCTCCCCAGCTGTGGCCAAAGCCATGGCCTCTTCCCATCACACCATGGCCAAGACACATCCTCACCACACACAGGCTGCATTGCCTCCCGTCACAGAGCAGGGCTGCCACGGCACGGCAGCTCAGCAGGGCTGCATTTGGGAGCACCCTTTTGCTCCCAACAGTGTAGGGAAGAGATTCAGAACCCGGCTCCTGATGAGGGTTTTCTCTGCCACACTGTGGACGTGGCATTATTCCCATGCAACAGTTAAATACCACATAGCGATGCAACAAAACCCAGGAGATCTGACTCCACACCCTAGGAAAGGGACCGTTTGTCCTGGCTACCCTGTGAAGTGCCAGTGCCTTTCCTAAGGTGGCACAGGGAGGGAGTTTGTGTCCACTGCACCCCCTGACACAGTCAGTGACTGAAAGACAGAAGTCATAAGTCCATTTCCAAACATGTGGGACTATGGCCAGCTTCCTTCAAAGCAGAAGGCCCCCAAGGTACATTATTCTGAGGGAATGGATTGCACAGCCAGAGGACATGAAAGCGTGGACAGAAAACACTGAGACATTTTTTGATCAACACAGTTCTCCTTACAGGCCCTCTCAGAATAGCTTGCTCTCACATAGGAAACACAGCCTGAGGAAAAGGACACAGAGTCTGGGAATCTTGAACAGCATTTTGCCATAGATGACTCCTGCGGCCACAGTCTGGCTGAGTCATTGTATCCCTCCTTTTCTCTAGCCAGACAGGGAAAGAAGCCCTTTTCTGCTCAACAAGGCCATTGCAAGGTGCTCAGATAAGGTGAGGAATATAAGGATTGAGGTTCATACCTTATCCAGGTTTAAACAGTGATGTACAAAAGCACAATCAATGCAAAGCCTGCATTTAAAATGAGGCTTCTGTGTTCAATTGCAGGTGCTCAGAGGACAGAGTTTTACACTACTTAGAAGATACCTTGTGCTGTCCCAGACCTACGCACAGGGACAGCACTGGGATCTAGCAAAGAATCTGATCTGTTTTAACAGTTGCAGACAGCCCAAAATGGAAGTGTTCAGCAGGTCAGGGCCTGTTTTCTGATGCTGTGGTGACCTCGGTTTATTCCGGTATCACTCCATTTAAACAAACAGGTCGTTAGCATGGGCACAGCATGAGCCAGACCCCAAACATTCAAGCTAATATTCAACCCTTTGCTTATTCCTCCATATGCTTCATACAACACATAGTTCAAAGAAAAATTACACCTTGTGCAATCCTTGGACTCACTGGTTGGCTCTGAATTTCCTGCGTAGCAAAAGTTAAGAGAGACATCAATCCTGTCCTCACTTTTAGCGAGACCAAACATGAGCCCAGCTTTGTAGAGGTAAGATGCATTAATGGCAGCCCAGGGTTCATCCCAAACCACACTACTCAGCTTGTCTGTCCTCATTAGCTTTTAGAGTCGCTGATGAAGCAGCAGGGCAGAGCTCTACAAACTTGTGCTTGGTGCCATTCAGTTACATAAATTATGGGCAGTCTGTAATTCAGAAACCCGTGAAGTATCCTTGGTACCCAACGGGTATGAAAGGAATCAAAATTTTGTTCACCAAAATATTTATATTAGCTGAGAAAGCCAAACTCTGCCAAGAACGGAGCTGGCAAACTTCCCTGGAGTGTCTCTGCCAGTGTGTAAAACACAGAAAGCACCCCCACCTACCACAGCCCCTCTGTGCATGCCCAGGGCTGGTTGAGCTTTTAAGTACAGTGCCAACTATTTGTAAGGCCTCAAAAATCTGGAAACTTTTGAGCGCAGAAGCCGAATGAAGGATCTCGGGAACATCTCTCTTGACTCTTGGGCTGTGTACTTGAAGTAGTTCTGTGGATGTGCCAACACGTCAAACAATGCTTTTATCAGCTTCTTGTCCTAGAAAAAAGAAAGCAGATTTTACAGTAGTTCCAGAGAGGAGTTAAGGTCAGTATTAACAAAGTTTCATGACTGTTTAACTCATAAAAGATTATGGCCATTTATTTTTCAAGTATTAAGGTTTGAAAATTAGTGGAGCAAGGCTGACATTCAGGCCCCAGAGATGTCACTGGAGTTTCACATTAGCAGCACCAGGATTTCTTCCCTCCTTGTACTTTCAAGAACAGGAAACAAACCACAAAACAAACACACACTTTATCTGATATCCAGCAAAATAAAGGTTTGCTTGGGACAACATGCACTCAACTTGTCTATGCAAGTCCCCTAACTAAGGTCAGAGAAATCCACAAAGATACTTTTCACACATGGAGGAAAAGCCTTTGCTAATCTACAGGCTACAAGTAGCAGCACCAAGTGCTTCCCCAAGAAATTAAATGCCATGTGCCTCAGTCTGCTCCACCACTTCCTTCCAGTACAGTCTGTGTGAGGCTGAAAGATTTCCCTAGAAGGTCTGATCCACCTTTAATCCCCTTGGGCAAAGGGTCTCATATTCGTTGCTCTGCACAATCAGGATCTGCTGATTGACCCCATTTCCCTGGAGCACACACATCTAATGCACTAAGGAACAGATCTGATGCAGAGCAGAAAGTAAACTCACTTGCACCAAATAATGTCATTTTCAATCAGAACCAACATGCTTAGTGGAAGGAATGTACCTTAAGTATTTCTTGATGATTTTCAGATGCATAAAGTCTACCATCCCGGACAATGTCTTCTATTAGTTCTTGGTAATCCTCTGTGGGGAATGCACAAGAGAGTAATTTGTAGGTTCACTTCATTTACATACTCAATACTTCCCTTGGTTCTTCTGCCCCCAGAAGAACCAGTAGTACTTAGGCCTCACATCAGCAGTCAGAAAATATTCCAAGTGCTTTTCTACAAAGAAACTACAAATCCCATTTACAGTGAGAACAGTGTACCGTGCTGAGCTGTCCAGCATCAATCTGTCATAAGCGAAAGAAATCATAAAGCACTTAAGATTGTGGTGCATGCCGTAACCAAGTAATCTCATTCAAACCAACTGCACTGCAGGAACACACCTGTAAACACCCACAACCCGCTACTGACTTTTTTCCACAGGAAAAGGGATAAAAAAAGGAGGTAAGAGGAAGCTTTCTTAAAAGACAACCCCCTGGTCAATCAAAATTTTCAATGCTTCAAAGGCAGAGGTCTCCGCTGGAAAATTAATTAACCACTGTTGATGAAACTCTGCAGAGCACAGCAAAGATGACTCCATCATTAACCCAGTGTGAACAGAACATACAATATCACTACACTTATGCTGAAGTGCAAAGCCTCAGCTCCAGTTTCACTTCTGATGATTCTGGCAAGGACAAAGAGAAAATCTTTTCCCTCAAGCTTCTTTTCAATATAGGTTTTTTGCTATCTGATCACAAATGGTAGCAGCAACACGATAAATCAGAGGCACTTGGGCTCTGCCTACTTCCTAATTGGGGGCACTATTGCCACCTGAAGCAACCCAGAACTGGGAAGGCACAAAAGTGCATTAAATTTAGATTCTAGTTCTGAGCTCTGCAATTTGCAGGCCAGAGCCCAGAACCCCAGATCTTTCTTTAGGTCGGTGGAAGACTGGAAATACAATGGCACTTAAGGCTACAGTGCAATGCAAAATTTCTTTAATTATCTTTAAATGAAAACAGCTACCAGGAGCTAGTGACACTGCTGAGAGCCCTGGGCTACCCTGCTGCCTAGGGAGTGGAGTTCTGCTCTGCTGCAGCTGCACTGGTCCACATAGGCTCAGCTGCTCACACCCACTCACCATCATATGTTACATAAGGAACTTGGAATCCTTTGGCACTGTTCCCTTCATTCGACTTGAACTGGATCCACAATTTCTTGGACCTAGAAGTGAAAGCTATAGGGCGTTCGTAGGTTTGACAGGTCTCATACGTGGTCACTGAGTTGGAAGAAGCTTGCAAAGAAAACACACAATAGGCAGTTATCTGACAGTGCTTCACACGAACAAACAACTAGAAAATAGGTTACACTACCATGACAAAAATGCTTGCTGGTGTTAAGAAAAGTCCTCAAAATGTGTCAGGCCATCAGTAGATGGCAGGCCATCCATGAGTGACTTTTTGGTCAAAGAATATTTTCCCTTTTCCTCAATGAAACAGTGTACTGTTTGAAGGATGTGACTATACTAGAAACTGTTCATACATATATCAGGCACCTTCAGGGGATTTAGCAAGATCTTCCTGATAATCTAGGCTAGAACTGCTCAGCATAATACATGGCTGGTTAGCTTGAACCATCTACCCATTCTTAACAACTTCTCAGAGTTCACTGACACATCATAGCCTTTCACCCTTGTCTCACCCAAGGCTATGGAGCAGCATTGCCAAACAGGGCTTCTCAATTTGCCATTTAAAGAAATTTCAACTCTTAAGTGGAGGCCAGCCAGGTTACATTTAGTTTATGTAAACAGAAATGCACGTGAGAAAACCGTGTTGCCTGCGTTGTAGATATTTCAGACTTACAACTTTTTCTCATCACCAGGTAGTCTCCACACTCATCTTCTATCGGTAGAAATATTTCTGGAACCACAATCAGAATACGGCGCTTTGGCGGTGGGTTAATATTCCAAGTGCACTCAGTGTTTGCAGGATAGTCCCCAGGATAGTTTGGTGATTCAATATATCCAGTGTAATCTCCCAGTTCACCTCCACACTGCCTGTCTGAAAAAGCAACATGGTATGCAAGACAAGGAAAAGTGAGGGCATCCCACAGCCACTCTGCAGTCACTGTCAGGGACACAGGTGACAGACGGGCACACTTTTCTGTTTGCAGCTGGTGCAGGTACAGCTCTCTTTGCCAGCTTCAATTCACACTGCTGCCTGCTTCTGCCTGACTGTTTCAATCAATGTTGAGACATAAAAACACAGATTAGTCCCTGTTAATACAGCAGGTGCTATGGACGAAGCCATGCCAAGCAGCAAGGCCAGGCAGTGGTAAGAGGGCACAGCACTGGGAAAGCAAGGATGCTCCACTTGCTTGTACCAGGCAGAACTTTTATACCAGTACCAGCTGAGGCTGAACTGGAGCCTGAGGTGCTCTGCTCAGTCACCATGCCTGCAGCAGCACAGAACAGGGAGTAGAGCAGGCCCTTTCTCTGTACAGATCAGCATTGCTGGCAGTAACAGAGGGCAAACCCCAGTGCAGGATGCTTTGCCAGTGCTCCCCAACTCTGAGCAGCCACAAGGGTTTGGGCACTACAGCACTGTAACAGTGATGTGTGGCTGTGACATGCCCAGGGAACAGATTCTGTAAGTGAGGGACGTGCAGTCTCCAGAAACACATTTCTGTGTAGGTAGGTGTGCATATGTCTTTGTATACATAAGTGTCTCCAGAGGTGGTTCTGAGCAGTCACCTCTCTGCCCTCTATTTTCCCTCTTTAATTCACCCTCAGCTTCCCACACTACAGCTACCGTAAATCTAGAACAGTGGTTCTATTTGTAGCTGCCTTTTTCAAAGGCTGTTATTAAGAAGAAATGGTTACTAGAGCTATTAAGTTTTGTGAGCCAGCTCCTATTCCTGTTAATAGGAGGGGAAAAAAATCAGGGTGCCAAGAACACAAACTCTGCTATATGATGGGAAAAAAGATTTAATAAGCAAGATCCTGATCAACCCAGCACCAGCAGGCAAAACACAATCATCACTTACCATACAGAAATGATAGAATCAGTCTGCAGAAATGGTCTCTTAGAGACCTCAGTAAGTCATGTGAGGGGTGAGATGTAGGCAGGCAGCAAAAGAGGAGCAACACCTCTGCTTTCTCTCCAAGCTCCCTGGAGCAAAGCTGAGTTCTGCCCTTAGGGCCGCTCTGAACATTAAAGGTAAGAGATCATCAAAGCCATCTTCCTATACTTACTTTTGCACTGTGTTATGTTTGTTGACCCATCAAAATCGGTGGTGGTGTTTCCAGGGCATGCAATGCAGTAATTTTGTCCAAACTCAGGCTGGTATGTCCCAACTGCACAGCGAATGCACCGATGAGTTGTGGTATTATAAAAGTGGCCAGGTGAGCACTGAACTGGACAGTAATTAAATATGCATCATGGTTAAAAGAGTGGCAGTAGCATAAAATATGACTTCACAGATTTGTAAAGGACCTAGTACAATTTCAGCAACTGAAATGCCATATTCATAAACAATGAGGGTAACAGATCAGAGGTAATTGAACAAATTTCAGTGTATCAGCTCATTTTGTTCGAGTTCAGAATTTTCAAACGCAATGCAATAGAGCAGTTCTGCGTGAAAGCAGCAGTAAAAGACATGGGGGAGTGAGTATAACCACCATGATTTTGTAAGAAGGACACCAAGTAGGGCAGTGTGTTACCAGATGGTTTAGCCACAGACATTTGACTTGGAAGATGGACTGCCTGTGGAAAATACTAACTAAACTTTTCTTCCCTGCCTGCTCATGCCAGGCAGCATGTGCACTGCTGCTGCATCTTGGATAGCCCTGAGACCAGCTCAGCCCAAGCAGAGGTGAGAGATGCTGATCCTCTGCAAGGGTTTTTGTATCAAGGCACACTGTATCAGTATTAGTGACTAAACTGGTATATTGCCACCTTCTGTTATGATCACACTTTGTCCTTCAGCAACAGGCCATGACTCAGGGTACAGTCACCTCCACCAGCTCTGCTGATACTTTATTTCATCACATCAAAAAGTCATTGTGTTCGCAAGACACGTGAGCTGTAGCCCTCACAGAGCTTGCTGAGAGCACCTCCTGCATCACCAAAGTGAGGCCCCATTCCAACACACCAGCTCTTCTATAAACACAGCAGATTTTATGGAAGTTTTAGACGTGAGATAGACAGATGTAGGGGAAAAATACTTTCTAGCAGACTTGCAACTTTTTTCCTAGTTCCCTGCGTGGAGAGAGAAAGATTGAAATCTGAGAAAATACAGGACTCCAAACACCTTTGTTTACATCTCTAATTTGTGGATTTTAATTTGATTTTGCTTAGCTATTCTGCACTTATGCTCCCCATCAACTGTACTGAAACCAAACAGAAAGCAGTCAGGAGCATCAGCCATGTGTCATCTTTGCTCTTAACTCTATCACTACCTTGCTTCCTTTTTCTTGTGGTGTTCAAAAAAAAAAATTTTCCTATTCCTTTTACCTCATTTGGCAAGTTTATCTCTCTCAGCTCAACATTTAAATAATTTACTATCTACTATGAGATGTAGTTTTCTGTGCTGCACAGTC